>CM053612.1:50590190-50608288 GCA_028646535.1 Procyon lotor
CTAACAGTGATTACCTTGAATGTCAATGGACTAAATGCTGCAATATCAAGTGGGTATAAACACAAGGCCCATCTGATATGCTGCCTACAAGACATTGATTTCAGACATAACGTCACCTGCAGATTGAGAGTGAAGGGATGAATAATCATTTTTCGTGCAAGTGGGTTTGGAAAGAAAGCTGGAGTAGTAATGCTTATAGTAGAAAAAATAGACTTTATAAGAAAGAATGTAACAAGAGACAAAGAAGGACTCTATATAATTACAAAAAGGACATACAAACAAGAGAATATAGCAATTGTAAATATCTATGTACCCAAAATAGGAGCACTAAAAAACATAACAGTTAACAGCTCATGTAAAACAAGTTATTGGTCGTAGTACAATAATAGTAAGGGATGTTATCACCCCACTTATGTCAATAGACAGATCATCCAAATAGAAAATCAATAAGGAAATCATGGCCTTGAATGACACTGTATTAGATGGAATGGACTTAACAGATATATTAGGAACATTCCATACTAAAGCAGTAGAATACAAATTCTTTTCACTAGCACTTGGGACATTTTCCAGAATAGATCACATACTAGGTCACAAATCAGGCTACAACAAATACTAAAAGACTGAGATCTTACCATGCATGTTTTCTGACTACAACACTATAAAGCTTGAAGTCAACCACAAGAAAAAGTTTGGAAAGACCAGAAATATATGCAGGTTAAACAACATGCTACTAAACAATGAGTGGGTCAACTAGAAAATCAAAGAAGAAAGAAAAAATACCTGGAAACAAATGAAACTGAAAACACAGTAGCCAAAATCTTTGGGATGCAGTAAAAGTGGTCCTAAGAGGGAAGTATATAGCAATGCAGGCCTACCTCTGGAATCAAGAAAAATCTCAAATAAACAACCTAAACTTACACATAAAGAAGCTAGAAAAAGAACAACAAATAAAGCCTAAAAGTAGAAGAATGAAGGAAATAATAAAGGTTAGAGAGAAAAAAATGATATAGGAATTTAAGGAATAATATAACAGGAATGCGTGGGTGGCTCAGTCAGTTAGGTGTCTGCCCTTTGACCAGGGTCATGATCCTGGAGTCCTGGGAACAAGCTTCTGCTTCCCCCTCTCCCTCTGCCACTACCCTGTTTGTGCTCTCTTGGTCTCTGTCAAATAAATAATTAAAATCATTTAAAAAACAAAGAAATAATATAACAGGTTGATGAAACCAGGACCCAGTTCTTTGAAAAAAATCGATAACATGGACAAACCTCTAGACAGACTTTCCAAAAGAAAAGAGAAAGGATTCAAATTAAAAATCACAAATGAGAGAGGATAAATAACAATAACACAGAAATAAAAACAATTATAAGAGAATATTATGAAAGACTATATACCCAAAAAATGGACAACGTAGGAGTGAATAAATTCCTAGAAACATATAACCTACCAAAACAGAATCAGGTAGAAATTAAAAATTTGAACAGACTAATTATCAGCAAATTGAATCAGTATTTGGATTCAGTAATTGAATTCAAAAATTAAATCAATAATCAAAAAACTACCAGCGAACAAAATCTAGGATCAGATATCTTCACAAATGAATTCTACCAAATATTTAAAGAAGAGTTAATGCCTTTTCTTCTCATACTATTCTTAAAAATAGAAGAAGGAAAATCTTCCAATTTATTTTATGAGGCCAGTATCACCTTGATGCTAAACCGGATACAGACAACACAAAAATAATAGAATTACATGTCAGTATCTCTAATGACCATAGATGCAAAATCCTCAGTAAAATACTAGCAAATGGAATGCAACAGTACATTAAATAAATCATGCACTATGATCAAGTGGGATTTATTCCTGGGATGCAAGTGTGGTTCAATATTTTCAAAACAATCAACATGATATGTCACATCAATAGGATAAAAAATAAAAATAGGACAAAGGATGAAAAGCATATGATCATTTCAACAGATGCAGAAAAATCTTTCAAAAAGTACAACATCCATTCATGATAAAAACTCTCAATAAAGTAGGCATAGGAGGAACATACTTCATAATAAAGGCCATATATGACAAACCCCTAGTAAACATCGTACTCAATGGGGAAAAAATGAAAGGATTTTCCTAAGGTAAGGAATAAAGAATGTCCGCTCTTATCACTTTTATTCAACATAGTTGGAAGTCTTATCCACAGCAATCAGAAAACAAAAAGAAATAACAGACATCCAATCTGTAAGGAAGAAGCAAAACTTTCACTATTTACAGTTGACAAGATACTGTTTATAGAATACCCAAAAGACTCCACCAAAAAATTATTAGAAATGATCAATGAATTCAGTAAATCCACAGGATACAAAATCAGTGAACAGAAATCATTTGCATTTCTGTATACTAATAGTGAAGCAGCAGAAAGAGAAATTAAGAAAACAATCACATTTATAATTGTACTCAAAATAATAAAATAACTAGGAATAACCTTAGCCAAAGTGGTGAAAGACCTGTACCTTGAAAACTATAAAACACTGATGAAGAAAATTCAAGACAACACAAAGAAATGGAAAGACATTTCGTGCTTATGAGTTGGAAGAACAAATATTGTTAAAATATCTATACTACCCAAAACAATCAACAGATTTTATTTAATCCTTATCAAAATACCTACAATATTTTTCATGGGACTAGAATAAGAAATCCTAAAATGTATATGAAACCACAAGACCCTGAATAGCCAAAGAAGTCTTGTAAAAGAAAAACAAAACTGCAAGTATCACAGTTCCAGACTTCAAATTATATTACAAATCTGTAGTAATCAAAACAGAGTGGTATTAGTACAAAAATAGACACATAGATCAATAGAACAGAAGAGAAAATCCAGTAATGTACCCACAACTATACGGTCAACTAGTCTTTGAGAAAGGAGGAACGAATATACCATAGGAAAAAGATAGTCTTCAAAAAATAGATTAAACACCTAAATGTGAGTCCTGATATCATAAAAATTCTAGAAGAGAGCAGAGGCAGTTATGTCTCTGACGTTGGCCATAGCAACATTTTTTTAGATATGTTTTCTGAGGCAAAGAAAATAAAAGCAAAAACAAACAATTGAGACTACATTAAAATAACAAGCTTCTGTACAGCAAAGGTAATAATCAACAAAGCTAAAAAGCAACCTACCGAATGGGAGAAGATATTTGCAAATGATATATCCAATAAAGGGTTAGTATCCAGAATATATAAATAACTGATACAACACAACACCCCAAAAACAAATAATAAAATTAAAAATGGGCAGAAGACATGAATAGACATTTCTCCAAAGAAGACATACAGATGGCCAACAGACATGAAAAGATGCTCAATATCACTCATCATCAGGGAAATGTCAACCAAAACTCCAATGAAATATCACCTTACACTTCTCAGAATGGCTGAATTCACAACAGAGGAAACAACTAGTGTTGGTAAGGATGTGAAGAAAAAGGAAACCTCATGCCCTGTTGGTGGGAATGCAAACTAGTGCAGCCACTTGGAGAACAGTATGGAAGTTCCTCTAAAAGTTAAAAATAAAACTATCTTATGATCCAGTAATCTCACTCCTGGGTATCTACCCCAAAAATACAAAAACACTAATTCAAAGGGATACATGCACCCCTATATTTATTGCAATGTTATTTACAATAGTCAAATTATGGAAGCAGCCCAATTACTCATCAACAGATGAATGAATAAAGAAGATATGGTGTATGTATGTTTGTGTGTACAATGGAATACTATTCATGCATAAATAAGAATTAAATCTTGCCATTTGTGATGACAGGAATGGACTTACAGTATAATGGTAAGTGAAATAAGTCAGTCAGAGAAATATAAATACCATGATTTCACTCATATGCAGAATTTAAGAAAGAATACAAATAAAGGAATAAAAAAGAAGCAGACATACCAAGAAAGATACTTTTTTAAAAAAGATTTTATTTATTTGACAGAGAGGTAGAGAGCACACGTAGGCAGAGCAGCAGGCAGAGGGAGAGGGAGAAGCAGGCTCTCCGCTGAGCAGGGAGCCTGATGTGGGGCTTGATCCCAGGATCCTGAGATCATGACCTGAGCTGAAGGCTTAACTGACTGAGCTACCCAGGCACCCTCCAAGAAACATTCTTATCTATAGAGAGCAAACTGATGGTTACTGGGAGGAGAGGTGGGAGGGGGAGGATATGTGAAACAGTTGATGGCTATTAAATAGTACACTTATTATGAAAAGCACTGAGGTATACAATTGTTATGTACATTTAAAAATTGTATACAAAGTATACAGTTGTTGAATCACTATATTGAATGCCTGAAATTAATGTAACATTGTAAGTTAATGATACTTGAATTAAAATAAAAAACAATATAAATGTATGAATTAATGAATTAAGTGAAATAAAATGCTTCCTAAAGTATGATGCCTTGGACAGTTCTTTCTCTTTCTCATTTTCTATTTTTTTTTTCCTTAACCTTCCCCATAAACTAGAGTGAGATTCTGTACCAAACAAAATTGGCAACTGCTATTAAAGCAAAGTTATCAGATAAAACTATTATTGCTAAGAACTCAATATTACTTACTTTTATTTGTTTTTCTTTAAAAAGTTATTTTATTTTTGGGTGCCTGTGTGGCTCAGTCAGTTAAGCATCTGTCTTTGGCTCAGGTCATGATCCCAGGGTCCTGGGATCGAGTTCTGCATCAGGCTCCCTGTTCTGCAGAGAGATTACTTCTCCCTCTGCCTCTGCCTCTCTCTCTCTGTCTCTCATGAATAAATAAATAAAATCTTAAAAAAATAAAAGTTATTTTATTTTTAATTATAGCTACACAGTCACATAACATTGAAATTGCCATTTGAGGTTAGTGCTCTGAACTTTGAAAATCAATTTTAAAGTTAACCTGATTGGTATTAAGAATTCACTGAAACAGAACAATTTAAGAGCATATAAAAAATGAATAATACAGATTCTTTCTTGAATTGACGAGAAAGACTAAATGCCTGAACTCCAAGGTACACTTTTGCTTCTTTAATCACTCCCATATTGTTATCTGATGTGAAGAGTATGCACAATCTAAATTCTGATGTTAGCTAGGATAGGAACTCAAATAATGCCAGCAGATGTCCAATGTGTTTGTACAATACACTGTTGTGTCAATGGGGGTGATTGTTAATCACTGACTCAGATATCCTACAAATGTAACTGACTAGAAAGGAAAATGAGTGGGATGATTATCTGGGCATTAACCATGCCTCCTAAAAATCTCTATTCTCTAAGGGTCGATACTGTCTGGATTCTGCACCAAAGACTAGTATTGATGGGATTGTGCCAGGGGGGCTGCCAAGCAAACATACGTCTTTAGGCATTTTTCATGTTGGGAGAGTCTCTGAAAGATCTCTGGGAATACTTGTAAACCAAAGAGGAGAAATAACATCATAGCCTGGATGGATGTGTCCTTATGGGAGTAGTTATTTCTAGCACTTTCTGTAGCATAGCAGTTAAATGTACATAACCATGTTGAAGAGTAAAGCTGCTGTGGAAAGAAGAGCATAAAAAAAAATAAATGAACAAAAAATTCATCAGCCAAGGAAGGTCTAGTGTAGATGTCAGGCAATTCAAGAAGCTTGGTCCTAAAAAAAAAAAAAAAAAAGAAGCTTGGTCCTAAAGCACCAAGCAGACTTCTCACTCATTTCCTACTTTTCTCCCTGAACAACCTGCCATCCCCAAACCTGCTCCATCCCTTCATTCTTGCCCTTCTTGTTACCTGAAATACCCTCCCTTTCCTCCAACACCCATTCTCCAAGGTTCATGTTCTTCACAAGGCCCTCTCAGCTTCTCAGGTTCCTTAAAGTCACACCAGCATAAATGAGATAATGTATATACTATGCTTAGTATAAAGGCACAATAAATGGTGGTTCTATATTTTTATTGCAATTTATCTCTTCTCTGAAATCATGCTATTTATACTCTTGTGGATATATAGCATGGGGAAAATTGCTATACAATGGGGAAGATTTTGTACATTATGTTTTAATTATTTATGAAATCACTTATCTCCCCTACTATGAGCCCCTGATGACAATGATCATTTATGGATGAATCAAAACTTTCTTTTTGCAATTCGTAGTAATCCAACTAAATCTGGTTTTACTAATAAAGGGGGTTTATTTATAACTGAAAACTCTAGGAAGATTAGGGGTTCAAAAATGTCACAAAGAGTTGGTCTCTATTTTTCTTTCTGTGTATGGGTGTCTGAGTGGTGGTAGGGGGTAGACCTTAGCAGATTTATTCCTACATGTAATAAGCTGTAAGTTTAGTGGAAAAAAATGATCTCTTCCCAATAGTTCCAGCAAACATTCTGAAGTTAAATCTGAGACCAACTTAGCAATTGCTAAACCAAATATCTATGGTTTAAGGGACAGTGATTCTGATTGGCTAGATCTGGGTCACGTGACAACCTTACTTTCTTCAGAGAGCTGTCTGCTCTACTGGACTTACAAAGATTTGAGAGCAAGAAAGAAATGTTTTCCCAGGGGAAAATCAGTATTTGTGATTATAAAAAGGAGTGAAATGATGGGAAAGAAGGTACTATTTTTTTAAGCCACACACTCCCTTATAAATGTGGAAGATATCCTAGCCAATATCCCTAGTCTCCTACAATCAATATCAACCCAAGTGGCCTTCAAGTCCACATACACACTTGAAACAACATACTGCATAGCAATGGAAATATCTTAAATCAGCTATCTTGAATATCAGATCACGTTAATTTCCTCAGCTTCCACTTCTGGCTAAAGTGGAGCAACAGGGACCAAATTTAGCCTCTTGACTGAAACAAACAAGAAAGACAGATAAGCTATATAAAATAACAGTTTTTAAGATACTGGATGTCAGGCAACAAAAGACAGTGATATCTGAGAGATGAGAAACAAATGAGATGAGCCTCGTGATGACCCCAGGTTCCTATCTTGAGAGTTTCCAGGCCACAGAACAAAGAGAGGGAACACATAGAAGGAAAACTCCCTGTGTTTAAAAACAAACAAGCAGGGGTGCCTGGGTGGCTCAGTGGGTAAAAGCCTCTGCCTTCAGCTCAGGTCATGATCCCAGAGTCCTGGGATTGAGCCCCGCATCGGGCTCTCTGCTCAGTGGGGAGCCTGCTTCCCTTTCTCTCTCTGCCTCTCTGCCTACTTGCGAACTCTCTCTGTCAAATAAATAAGTAAAATCTTTAAAAAAAAAAGTTAGAAACTTTTCAGCCATTATTTCTTCAAAAAATTTTCTGCTTCCCCTCTTTTGGATACTTCAATCTCACATATATTAGGTCTCTTGAAGTAGCTCCAGAGCTTACTGATATTCTTTTCACAGTTTAAAATTTCAAGTTCTGTCTGTATTTCATTTTGAATAGTTTGTATTGTTATGTCTTCAAGTTCATTAACTTTTTCTTCAGAGATGCATAATTTTGTGGTTTGCTATGATTACACCAAGTGAATTTTAAATTTTAAGCATTGGAATTTTATTCATTAGAAGTTTGATTTGGGTCTTTTCTCTATCTTTCATGTCTCTACTTAGCTTTCTAAACAAATGAAATATAGTTACATTAATTGTTTTAACATTTTCATCTCCCAATTCACAAGTAGGCAGAGAGAGAGGGGGGGGGATGCAGGCTCCCTGCCGAGCAGATAGCCCAATGCAGGGCCTCGATCCCAGGACCTTGAGATCATGACCTGAGCTGAAGGCAGAGGCTTTAACCCACTGAACCACCCAGGCACCCCAGAAAAGTTTCTAACTTTTTGATGAAAACTGTAACCCACAGATC
Organism: Procyon lotor; assembly: GCA_028646535.1. Lineage (NCBI taxonomy): Eukaryota > Metazoa > Chordata > Mammalia > Carnivora > Procyonidae > Procyon > Procyon lotor. Next base: position 50,598,032 of record CM053612.1, read on the forward strand.
TAAGTTTAATAAACTCTATGTGCAAGAAACATGAAGAAAACCAAACTATAAGAAAGCATATCTTAATCAAATGACTAAAACAAAACAAAACAAGTGATAAAGAGAAAATCTTAAAATCAGCCAGAGGTTAAAAGACACATTACATAGAAACAAAGATAAGGATGGGAACACTTTTTTCATCAGAAACAATGCAAGTATGAAGACAGAAGAGCAACATTTTTAAAGTACAGAAAGAAAAAAAAAACTCTCAAACTCTAATACCATGTTATCATTAATCAAGCAAAACTAAACTGCTAATATCATACAAGCTTTGCTGGAAGGGTAAATGGAAAAATTGATATTTTACAGTGTTTGCCTATACATGTCAATAAGAAAAAGGGCCATTTTTATTCCATGCAGTAGTAGAAGTTAATACAATTTTAACAAATGTCTTTCTGAAGACAAATAAAATGAAAAAGTCCTGATTTGACTTTGTGTATGTGCTCCCATTATGACCAATTTCAAGCCACTTGAAGTTAATCAGCTCACAAATTTCCTGAAAACTTGACGATAGGCTCTCATGAGCTAGTCTCAGCCAGCTTTTATTATACCACTGATTCTATACTATCCATGCTATCAAAATGGGGGCATACAGCTATCATATTCCTGCCAAGTAATTCTCTTTTGAAGCAAATATACACAGAACTGCTGTTTGGAATTGAAACTCTGAAAAAAAGAGTGTACATATTTTCCGGGAGCTATAAATGGATATGCTCTAACTTTGAAATAGGATTTCTAGCAGCATTCTACAGCCCCTTCTTCCTTATTGAATAATTTAGCCTTTCATTTGGCCTCAATAAGTGTAGACACATGCTGCCTGAATCAATAGAAATCTGCTAAGATGTTAAAATTCACCATGGAAATTGAATATGCCTGAAAAAGAAGAGAGGACAGGCCTTTTGTGATGTTCAAAGGGATTCTATTTGTTAAATTCTTGCAATAAAAGTTAATGTAACTGTCATGGATTTTTGTAAACTTTCAGGTCGTATCAATTCATCTGTCTTTTCTAACAGGCTAGAACTAATGTATAACGTTATTGGAGGGCAAATTAAGATTTATCAATATGAGTTTTAAAGTACATATTCATAGATACTGGCTTATGAATTCATTATTTATTTATCTTTATTGTTAGTGTGTCTGGCAGAGAAAGAGTAAAGATGCTGCTGGATTTATTTTTTGTTCTTTTCAAATTACCAGTAGATAGGTAGGTGCTAAGTGCTTTCAAACGTGCAATATTATGTGTGAAATGGGTCAGTGACAATAAATAGATAATGGTGGGATCTTAGGCAACATACCTTAAAAGGCATGGAACTAATTTCTCATAAGTATGACTTTTAAGTGACCACACATAACCATGCATTTGCAGCCAATTTATCTTGCCCTATCTGGCATAAGGCCAGCTTTAACTATGGGACTTATCATACCATCCTCCCCTCAACTCAACTCTAATCTTCAAGCAGTGAATTTTTAAAATATCATATAATCTGACCAGAAACAAAAACTATCATGCCTCACCTGTAAACTAATAAGGGAGGGGAGATAAATCCTAATCTGAGTATGCAAGCGTTCTATTTAGAGAGTCCATACCAGTGTATACTAGTTGAATGAGGTCCAAAAGTACATACACAGAAATATGCCACTTCACTCTTCAGTTCAGAAGGATCCCTAAGTTCCTGACTCACTGACTACACAGCCTATGAGGTGGAATCTTAGTTGGTCACATTTTTTAATTCTAAGGCCTCTAAAAAGAAGCAGTCTTACTTTTTAATGGTTCATGGCAGCTCAGCCTCTGTGTTTACAGTCCAGGATACAAAGAGTACAGCTTTGGAGCTGGGGGTGGTGGGGAGAAACATGGAGATAGAGATAGAAAGGGATAATGAATATGAAGTGAGGCAAAAGCCTGGGACTCATAATCAGTAATCCTGGGATTTCCTCTTAGCACTGCCTCTAGTTTCTGGTGATTTTGTTCAAGTCTCTTTTCCCCTTTGACTTCCATTTATATCATCTAAACAATGAAGGTGTTGGACTGATGAATTATAAAGGCTTTTCTAGCCCCAATGTTCAGACTTTAGGGACTCCTTTAACCCCCAACAAGAATCCTTATTCTATTTATCTTAAGAAAGTGTTAAGAACTCATAACCTCATAGCTATATAGTTTAGTTCCACTTACAAAGTGCTTTCCACATATATATGTTTTGACCTTAGCAATAGCTTTCTGAGATAGGTAGAGTGCGTATGTTTATCCTCAGTTAACAGATGAAAAAACTGAGGCTAAGAGGTTTGCTAACACTTATTGAGGACTTACTTTTTGTCAGTGTGTTAATAAACATGTTAGATGGATCATTACCTTTAGTCCTCTATGAACTTTTGTAGACTTTCATGATAGATAATACAATTATTAACATTTTACAGATGAAGATACTGAGGCACAAAGACCTTTAATGATTTGCTCATAGTTGCTTGGGTAGCAAGTGTCAGTCTGGTTTCAGAACCTGGCATTTAACAATTATATCATATATATTGCCTCTCATATGAGCACAACCGGAGCCTTGCCTTTGGGAATAGGAGATAAGGAAAGGAGTAGAAACATCCAGAATTAAGGAAGTGGTGAGTCAGTTATAAACCTGATTTAGACAAGTGGACCCTTGGCAAAATTGTGAATATAGTTTGCCTGTATAAACTCGTGACATCTCCCTTCCCTAGCACCGACCAAGACTCATTTCCATAGCTCTAACAGTCTAAAGCTCAAAAAGGTAGTAAAGCAGTTTGTTCAACAGATTTTCTCAATCCTCACTGGCTAGGTGGGAACCCTTAAACAGCCTCACCTCAGATCATAGGCTTCAACTGCTAAAATGTAGGTTGAATTTTTAAACTTTCTAACCAATTGTAATGCACAGTCAACATTCAGAACAAATAATGTTCTCAATCTTAGCTGCATATTGAAACCATCTAACAGAGCTTTAAAGTGCTAACAAAGTGCCCAAGCTCCAGAAATTCTTATGTAATAGATCTGAAGTGTAACCTTGACTTTGGGATTTTTATAAGTTCCTAAGAGGTATTAATTTACAGCCAGGGTAGAAATCACAGATATAGAGTCAGAAGGTCTGAAGATTATTATAGACTCCATCATTTAATAACTTAAGCTACTAACTTGATCTCAATGACATAGTTTATTCTCAAAAATAGAAAAAAAATAGTATGTCACGTGTTAATTTTTTTAGATTTTATTTAAATTAAAATTAGTTAACATATAGTGTACTATTAGTTTCAGGGGTAAAATTCAGTGACTTATCTGTTGCATGTAACGCCCAGTGCTCATTACATCAAGTGCCCTCCTTAATGGCCATCATCTAATTACCCCATTCCTCCACCAATGGCCATCACCTAATTACCCCATTCCTCCACCAATGGCCATCACCTAATTACTCCATTCCTCCACCAATCTCCCCTCCAGCAGCTCTGTCTCCTAGAGTTAAAAGTCTCTTATGATTGGCCTCCCTTCCTCTGTTTTTATATTATTTATATAATTAAATATATATACATATATAAATTAAATATATAGTTAAATATATTATATTATATTTTACATTATTTATATTTATCTTTCCCTTCCCCTATGTTCATCTGTTTTGTTTATTAAATTCCACAAATGAGTGAAATCATATGGTATTTATCTTTTCCTGACTGATTTATTTCACTAAGTATAAAACCCTCTGGTTTCATCCAAGTCACTGCAAATGGTAAGACATCATTCTTTTTGATGGCTGAGTAATACTACTTGGTAATACTCCTTTGGTATATGTAAAGTAAATCTTTTTTTTTTATATTTTATTTATTTATTTGACAGAGAGAGAGAAAGAGAAAGAGATCCCAAGTAGGCAGAGAGGCAGGCAGAGAGACAGAGGGAAGCAGGCTCCCCGCTGAGCAGAGAGCCCGATGTGGGGCTCGATCCCAGGACCCTGAGATCATGACCTGAGCCGAAGGCAGAGGCTTTAACCCACTGAGCCACCCAGGCGCCCCAGTATATGTAAATATATACAAAAGTTCCTTATATATGCCAAGATTTATATATATACACCAAATCTTGTTTATCCATTTATGAGTCAATGGACATCTGAGCTCTTTCCATATTTTGGGCATTGTGGACATTGCTGCAATAAACATTGGAGTGCATATGCCCCTTCAAATAACTATGTATCTTTTTGATAAATACCTAGCAGTGCAATTACAAGGTTGTAGAGTAGCTCTATTTTTAACTGTTTGAGGAACCTCCATACTGTTTTCCAGAGTGGCTGCACCAGTTTTCATTCCCACAAACAGTATATACAGTGGAGAAAGGGCTCCCCTTTCTCCGCATCCTTGCCAACATCTTTTATTCTCTGAGTTGTTAATTTTAGCTATTCTGACTGGTGTGAGGTGGTATCTCATTGTGGCTTTGATTTGTGTTTCCCTGATGATGAGGGATGTTGAACATTTTTTCGTGTCTGTTAGCCATTTGTATGTTTTCTTTGAAGAAATGTCTGTTCATGTTTTTTGCCCATTTCTTGAGTGGATTTCTTTTTTTCTTCTTTGAGTGTTGTTTGATGCGTTCTTTATAGATTGTGGATACTAGCTCTTTATCTTATGTATCATTTGTAAATATCTTCTCCCAGTCCATAGACTGACTTTTAGCTTTGTTGACTGTTTCCTTTGCTGTGCAGCTTTTTATCCTGATGAAGTCCCAATGGTTAGTTTTGCCTTCATCTCCCTTGCCTCTGAAGATGTGTCTAGTAAGAAGTTGCTGCAGCCAAGATCAAAGACGATACTGCCTGTGTTCTTTAGGATTCTGATGGATTCCTATCTCACATTTAGCTCATTTATCCATTTTGAATATATTTTTGTTCATGGTGTAAGAAAGTGGTCCAGTGTCATTCATCTGCATGCAGCTGTCCAATTTTGCCAACACCACTGGTTGAAGAACACTTTGTTTTTTGGGGTAGATACTCTTTCCTTCTTTGTAAAAGACTAGTTGATGATAGAGTCGAGGATCCACTTCTGGATTCTCTATTTGTTTCATCGATGTGTGTGTCTTTTTGTGCCAGTACCATACTCTCTTGATGATTACAGCTTTGTAATACAGTTTAAAGTTGGGAATTGTGATGCCTCCAGCTTTGGTTTTCTTTTTCAACATTGCATTGGCTATTTGAGATCGCTTCTTGTTCCATACAAATTTTAGAATTGTTTGTTCCAGCTCTGTGAGAAACCCTAGTGGTATTGTGATACAGATTGCCTTGAATGTAGTACAGATTGCTTAGGGTAGTATAAATATCTTAACAATTTTTGTTCTTCCAATGCATGAACATGAAATATTTTTCCATTTCTTTGTGTTTTCCTCAATTTCTTTCATAAGTGTTCTATAGTTTTCAGAGTAAAGATCCTGTACCTCTTTGGTTAGCTTTATTTTTAGGTATCTTATGGTTTTGGTTGCAATTGTGAATGGGATGAATTCCTTGATTTATATTTCTGCTGTTTCATTGTTAATGTATAGAAATGCAACAGACCTCTGTGTATTGAATTTTTGTCTTGTAACTTTGCTAAATTCATCTATCAGTGTTAGCAATTTTTTGGTGGAGTCTTCGGCTCTTCCACATAGAGTATCTTGTCATCTGCAAGGAAAGAAAGTTGACTTTTTCCTTGCAGATTTGGAAGACTTTTATTTCTTTTTGTCATGTGATTGCTGAAGCTAGGAATTCTAGTACTATGTTGAACAACAGCGGTTGAACAACAGCGGTAAGAGTGGGCATCCCTGTAGTGTTCTTGACCTTGGGGGAAGAAGCTATCCCCATTGAGGATGATATTAGCTGTGGGTCTTTTGTATGTGGCTTTTATGATTTTAAATTATGGTCCCTCTATCCCTGCATTGTGGAGGGCTGTTACCAAGAAGGGATACTGTATTTTATCATATGATTTTTCTGCATCTATTGAGAGTATCATATTATTCTTTTTTTTTTTGTATCATATTATTCTTATCTGTTCTTTTATTACTGTGGTGCATCATGTCGATCAGTTAGTGGATATTGACCCAACACTACAGTCAAGGAATAAGTGCCACTTGGTCATGGTGAGTAATCCTTTTAATGTACTGTTGGATCCTATTAGCTAGTATCTTGGTGAGGATTTTTGCATCCATGTTCATCAGGGATATTGGTCTGTATTTCTGTTTAGTGGGGTCTTTGTCTCGTTTTGGGTTCAAAGTAACGTAGCTTCATAGAATGACTTTGAAAGCTTTCTTCCCATTTCAATTTTTCCAACAGTTTCAGAAGAATAAATATTGATTCTTCTTTAACTGTTTGGGAAAATTCTCCTGGGAAGCCATCTGATCTTGGACTGTTGTTTGTTGGTTTATTTTTGACTACTGAGTCAATTTCTTTGCTGATTATAGGTCTGTTCAGGTTTTCTATTACCTCCTGTGTCATTTTTGGTAGTTTATATGTTTTAAGTATTTATCCATCTCTTCCAAATTGCTTAATTTGTAGGTATATAATTGTTTATAATATTCACTTATAATTGTTTGCTTTTCTTTGGTTTTGGTTGTGATCTCTCTTCCCTCATTCATGAATTTACTAATTTGGGTCCCTTCTCTTTTCTTTTTGATAAGTCTGGCTAAGGTTTATCAATTTTGTTTATTCTTTCAAAGAACCAGCTCCTGGCTTTATCTGTTCTACTGTTTTATTGATTTCTATATCATTGATTTCTACCCTAATCATTATTATTTCCTGTATCCTGTTGGATTTAGATTTATTTGCTGTTCTTTCCTAGCTTCTTAAAGTCCAAGGTTAGGTTCTGAATTTGAGACTTTTCTTGTTTTTTGAGCTATCCCTGTATATACTTCCCTCTTATGACTGCCTTTGCTACATCCCAAAGATTCTGGGCTATTGTATTTTCATTTTCATCTGTTTCCATTTTTTTTTCAATTCTTTAATTTCCAAGTGAAACTCTCCATTCTGTAGTAGGATGTCGTTTACCCTCATGTATTTGTGGTCTTTCCAAAATTTTTCTTGTGGTTGACCTCAAGTTTCATAGCACTATGATCTGAAAATATGCATGGTATGATCTCATTCTTTCTGTATTGGTTTTGGCCTGGTTTGTGACACAACATGTGATCTATTCTGGAGAATGTCCCATGTGCACTAGAAAAGAATGTCTATTCTGATGCTTTAGGATGAAATGCTTTGAACATATCTGTTAAGTTAATCTGGTCCAGTTTATCATTCAAATATGTTGTTTTCTTGTTGATCTTCTACTTAGATGTCTTTCCATTGCTCTGAGTTTGTTGTTAAAGTTCCCTGTTGTTATTATATTATCATGAGTTTCCTTAAGTTTATCATTAATTTATTTATGTATTTGGCTGCTCCCACATTAGGGGCATAAATATTTACAATTCTTAGATCTATTTGTTGGATAGACACCTTTATTATGATATAATGTCCTTCTTCAACTTTTATTACAGTCTTTGGTTTAAAACCTAGTTTGTCTGGTATAAAGATGGCTACTCCAGCTTTTGTTTGATACCATTAACATGATAAATGGTTCTCCACCCCCTCACTTTCAATTTGGAAGTGACTTTGCATCTAAAATAAGTCTCCTGTAGGCAGCATTATCAATAAGTCTTTTTTTAAAATTCCTTCTATCCCTATACTTTGAAGAGTTTTAATCAGGAACGGATGCTGAATTTTGTCAAATGCTTTTTCCGCATCAATTGAGAGGACCATGTGATTCTTCTCTCTTCTTTTATTGATCTGTTCTATCACATGGATTGATTTGCGAATGTTGAACCACCCTTGCATCCCGGAGATAAATCCCACTTGGTCATGATGGATAACGTTTTTGATGTGCTGTTGGATCCTATTAGCTAGGATCTTGTTGAGAATCTTGGCATCCATATTCATCAGGGATACTGGTCTGAAATTCTCCTTTTTGGTAGGGTCTTTGCCTGGTTTGGGGATCAGGGTAATGCTGGCTTCATAGAATGAGTCTGGAAGTTTTCCTTCTGTTTCTATTTTTTGAAACAGTTTCAGGAGAATAGGTATTATTTCTTCCTTGAAGGTTTGGTAAAATTCCCCAGGGAATCCATCTGGAATTATCCATTCTGATACCCTATGTCTTTTGATTAGATTTTTAGTCCATTTACATTCTGAATAATTACTGATAGGTATGAATTTAGTGCTGTTGTATTACCTAGAAAGTCACTAAACCTGTAGACTGTTCGTTCATGTCTAGGTTATTTTCTTCTTGTCTCTCTTTACTGTGCAAAAGGCCCCTTTAACATTTCTTGCAGAGTTGGTTTAGTGTTCATAAATTCCTTTAATTGTTGTTTCTCTTGGCAACTCTTTACCTATCCTTTTATTCTGAATGACAGCCTTGCTGGATAAAGTTTTCTTGGATCCCTATTTTTCCCATATAGCACTTTGAATATTTCTTTTCACTACCTTATAGCCTGCCAAGATTCAGTGGTGAGGTCTGCTGCTAACCCTTTCTGCCTACCCTTGTAGTTTAAGGACCTTTTGTCCCTAGCAGATTTCAGAATTTTCTTTTTATCTTTGTATTTGCAAGTTTCACTATGATATATCACGATATTGACCTATTTTTGTTGATTTTGAGGGGAGTTCTCTGTCCTTGGACTTGAATGCCTGTTTTCTTCCCCAGATTGGGGGATGTCCTCAGTTATAATTTGTTCATTTAAACTTTCCGCCCCTTTTTACTGCCCTTCTTCAGGAACTCCTATGATACTGATGTTGTTTTGCTGTATGGAATCATTGAGTTTCCTAAGTCTGCCTTCATGATTTCATAGTTTTCTTTCCCTCTTCTTTTCAGCTTCATTATTTTCCATAATTTTATCTTGTATATCACCTATTCTGTCCTCTGCTTCTTCAATCCTCATAGGTATAACCACTTTTGTATCTCAGTTATAGCATTTTTTATTTCATACTGAGGAGTTTTTAAGATTGTTATGTCTGCAGTAAGGGTTTCTAGTCTCTTCTATGCTTTTTTAAAGCCCAGCTAGTAGTCTTATGACTGTTGATCTAAATTCTTGTTCAGATATATTGCTTATATCTATTTTCATCAGATCCCTGGCTATGATTTCTTTCTGATCTTTCTTTTAGGACCAATTCCTTCATCTTATCATTTTGGCTAGGTTTCTGTCTTTTGTGTATTATGAAAGCTTGTTATATTTCCTGCACCTCAGAGTAATGCCATATCAAAAAGAGATCATGCACTGTTCAGGGCCTGGCAATTCAGGAACTATTTCTACCTCACATGTTGTGTACACTCTGCTATTGTATTTTAGCTGTTCTTTCCCACTGGTCAGACCTCTGCAAAATTCCTCCTTGTTTACAGTGGGGAGTGTTTGGACACTTAAGTAGCTGTGCTTTGATTTGTTTCTTGAAATAAGGCTTAGGGAAAAAGAAAAGGAAAAAAAAAAGCCTGATCCAAAAAAGGGAAAAAGAACAAAGAAAACAAACAATCAAAACATATAAGCCTAATTCCAAAGGAAAAAAAGGGGGGGGTCTGATCCAAATTAAAAAAATATATAAATGAAAAAACAAACAATCCAACAAACAAAAAAACCTATAAGGCCTTATTCCAAAGGAAAAAAAAGAAGAAGAAGAAGAAAATATATAGCGTGTTCCAATTTACACTAAAACTGAAGGTGACAGGTTTTTTTAATTTCATCAAAATTCAAAACATTGGAGTTTTATTTTTTTCCCCAAATACTTTTATTTTTTCAGTGTTACAAGATTCATTGTTCATGTACCACACCCAGTGCTCTATGTGCCCTCCTCAATATCCACCACCAGGCTCGCCCAACCTCCCATCCCCTCCCCTCCAAAACCTTCAGGTTTTGTTGCTTAGAGTCCACAGTCTCTCATGGTTCATCTCCCACTCTGATTTCCCCCAATTCACCCTTCTTTTCCTTCTCACAATGTGCTCCATGTTTTTCTTATGCTCCACATGTAAGACCAAATAATAATTGACTCTCTCTCTGCTTGACTTATTTCACTCAGCATAATCTCCTCCAGTCCCATACATGTTGACACAAAAGTTGGGTATTCATCCTTTCTGATGGAGGCACAATATTCCATTGTATACATGGACCATAGCTTTATCTATTCATCTGTTGAAGGGCATCTTGGCTTTTTCCACAGTTTGGTGATTGTGGATATTGCTGCTATAAAC
>CM053612.1:50608788-50630672 GCA_028646535.1 Procyon lotor
TTAGGAGGGGTGGGGGTGGGGGGCTGGGCGTGCCTGGTGGTGGGTATTGAGGAGGGCACATATTGCATGGAGCACTGGGTGTAGTGCATGAACAATAAATCTTGTAACACTGAAAAAATAAAATAAACATTTTTGGGGAAAATAAAAACAAAGGTGGTTCAATGTTCAAAAATCAACCAACATGATAGATAACATTTCTTTAAAGATTTTATTTATTTGAGAAAGAGAGAGAGAGCAAGCCAGGAGGAGGAGCAGAGGGAGAAGCAGACTCCCCTGTCCCAAGCAGGGATCCCAATGTGGGGCTCTATCCCAGGACTCTGGGATCATGACATTAGCTGGAGGCAGACACTTAACCAAGTGAGAAACTGAGGTGCCCTAACATGTTCTTACATTAGTGAAAGAAATTATAAGAACCAAATGATTATTTCAACAGAGAAAAATAATTTGCTCTTTTTTTTTTTTTTAGATTGCTTATAAGAGTGAAATCCCAGTATTTGTTCTTTCTCAGTCTGACGTATTTCATTTGGTCCATCTATGTTGTTGAAAATGGCAAGATACCATCCATTTAATGGCTGAATATTATTCCACATCTTTATTCATTCATGTATTGCTGGACATTTAGTTTGCTTCCATATCTTGGCCACTATAAATTATGATGTAGTAAACTAAAAGGCAATCTACTGAATGGGAGGATATTTTCATATGATGTATCTGATAAGGGGTTGACACACAACACACACAGAGACAAATTAAATTAAAATTGGTAGAGAATGTGAATAGACATTTTTCCGCAGAAAACATACATATGTCCAACAGACACTTGAAAAGGTATTAACATCACTAATCATCAGAGAAATGCAAATCAAGACTACACATTTTATCTGTCAGAATGGTAACATCAAAAGGTAGGACATAACAAGTGTTGGTGAGGATGTGGAGAAAAGATAACACTTGTGCAATATTGGTGGGGATGTCAATTGGTAAAGCCACTGTGGAAAACAGTATAGAGTTTCTTCAGAAAGCTAATTATGGACATACCAAATGATACTATGTGACTTTTGAGGCTTTTATAAAAAGCCATCAGCTTCTGTCGTGCTAGGTGGAGCACTCCTACTTGGAACACTGAGCCATCAGATAAGAATTTCAACTACCTTGAGGCTGCCATGCTGTGAGAAAGCCAAGCCAAGTGGATAGGACTTGTGGAGGCTCAGTGTTACACTTTTGGTTTTTGAGCTACCTAAGGCCAGGCACCATAAATGTGAGTACAGGAATCTCTATATGACTCAAAATATCAACCGTTAAGCTGCTTTTACCCTGCTTTAAAATTGAGGGCCCAGGCATTGCAGAGCAGAGATAAGACAAGAAGTGATAGTTTCTTAGGCTAAAAGCAAGGGAGAGCTCTGTGTAAAAGGATCACCATCTGGCCTAGACTGCAAAAATGGAACCAGGGTTCTGTTTTCTTGGATCAAATGAAATTAAAATAGATGTGGAAGGAAAAAAAACTTATCTGAAGCTCCAAAATTGGTTTGTAAATCAAATGTTACTCTGAGTAAAAATGACCCAGTTCATCCAGGCAAGGGTGGGATATTTCATTTTATTTATTTAATTCAAAACAACCAAGTATTTGATAGTATGTGATTTTAGAGAACTATGTTGCTCAGTGAATAAGTAAGAGAAGTCATTCATAAAAGGGGGGTTGTTAGGACATTTTTAGCTGCAGCATGTCCTTGGGAGAAATTTCCTGTTAACTTTGTAGCTAGATTTATCTGTTTCTGTTGCCCCAGCTCAATAAATGGCAGGGCAGAGTTTACAATTTAAATTATTATTTTCATTTTCTCAATAGGTATGAAAGAAAGGGCATTCTAGTTCTTAGTGAGTTAAAGCAAACATGGTAGCAAGAGGCAGTGGGTATCTTAGATGGAGCTGGGATACTGGAAGTGAAAGCGTAAAACTACCAGGAGAGTAGGAGTGGTGGGAAAAGGCCAGTGCACGGAAATAGAATGTTGAATGAAGGGGTATGGGAAGCCTGTGTATCAAGAAAGGCTTGGGTGCCTAGGTTGGCTCAGTCAGGTAGGTATCCACCTTCAGCTCAGGTCATGATCCCAGGGTCCTGGGATCAAGTCCTGCATCAGGATCCCTGCTCAGTAAGGAGGCTGCTGCTTCTCCTACCCCTCCCCCTCCTAGTGCGTGCTCTCTCTCTCTCTCTCTCTCATAAATAAATAAAATCTTAAAGAAAGAAAGGCTCTATAAGGCAATGTTGTAACAGCCACGACTACTAATGTGTTACTCAAACTGGTAATGAGTGTGGTCCTTCATTTTTTTTCCTTTTCCTTCCAGAATTTATAACACTATGGCTGCTTAAATCTCACTTCCACTCTGTTTTTTCATAAACATCAACCTTTCTCTAGAATTTTGTCTTTTCAGCTTATCCTTTATAAACATAATAAAAAAAGATTTGATCCATTCTCTAGAATTTTCAAACCTTAAATTGTCACTTTGCTTTTATACTAGGATGTGTAATTTTCTACAACTTGGCTAATCCTTTATGCCAAAGGAAACAATAGATGCCATGAAAGAGGGCAAAATGAGAAGAAAATTAAAGAGCAGAATTTTGGCTTTTGTAGGTTCCTATCTATCATCTTCAATTTAGAACTACTCTTTTCCTTAGGGACCTTAGAAAGATGATGAAAATTCATTCATAGCTGACTATTCAAACATTAAAGGAGAAAAGAATCTCTATCCTGGAATTCTAGTCTTGGTTTTAACCTTAAGATTTTGGACAGATTGTTAAACTTCCTAAGCTTCAGTTTGATAATCTCCAAATGGAGTGTGATTTGTCTGATCAACTTTACAGGGTTGTTGTCTGTCTTAAACAAGATAATGCATGTGACATCCTCCAGAAAAGTGTTTGTGTAGTTATTGTCATTCCTTCCAGTAATGGATACACATCTACTCTCCTCTATTTCAGAATAAACAACATTATATATATATATATATCTTATATATATATATATATATATATCTTATATATATTTTATATTTACTTTACATATATAAAATTATAAATTGAATATATATTATAATATATATTTGTCCTAATTAATAGCCAAAGGAGTTAATGGAATAACTCATCTTCGTACCTTTATGGTGTATTTTCATTTAGATTATCTCTTTGGAGTTAGTTTGACTCCACTATACTCATACCCAGTTTTGGAGGCAAAAACAGTCATAACATGTCAGTAGGCATTGTGGATAGATGGAAACAGTTTTTATTTATTTGTTTGTTTATTTGTTTGTTTATTATTTATAAGTGTCAGACATACACATAAACTCAAAATGGATGAAAGACCTCAATGTGAGACAGGAATCCACCAAAATCTTAGAGGAGAACCCAGGCAGGAACCTCTTTGAACTTGGCCACAACAACTTCTTGCTAGACGCATCTCTAAAGGCAAGAGAAACAAAGGCAAAAATGAACCATTGGGAGTTCATCAAGATAAAAAGCTTTTGCACAGCAAAGGAAACAATAAAAAACAAAACCTAAAAGGACCTATGGAATGGTAAAAAATATTTGCAAATGTCTTATCAGATGAAGGGCTAGTATCCAAACTCCATAAATAACTTCTTTGGAGAAATGTCTATTCTTGTCTTTGCCCATTTCTTCAATTGATTTTTTTTTTTTTTTTTGCAGTGTTGAGTTTGATAAGTTCTTTTTTTTTTTTTTTAAGATTTTATTTATTTGACAGAGAGAAACATAGCGAGAGAGTACAGCGAGAGAGGGAACACAAGCAGAGGGAATGGTAGCTGGAGAAGCAGGCTTCCCGCAGAGCAGGGAGCCCGATGCGGGGCTCGATCCCAGGACCCTGGGATCATGACCTGACCTGAAGGCAGACGCTTAACGACTGAGCCACCCAGGTGCCCCTGATAAGTTCTTTATAGACTTCGGATGCTACCCTTTATCTGATATGTCATTTGCAAATATCTTCTATTTCACTGGTTGCCTTTTAGTTTTGTTGATTGTTTCTTTTCATGTGCAGTTGCTTTTTATCTTGATGAAGTCACAATAGTTCACTTTTGTTTTCCTTGCATCCAGAGAAATGTCTATTAAGAAGGTGCTGTGCCTGAGGTCAAAGAAGTTACTGCCTGTGTTCTTCTCTAGGATTTTGATGGGTTCCTGTGTCACATTTAGGGCTTTCATCCATTTTGAATTTATTTTTGTGTACAGTGTAAAAAAGTGGTCCATTTTCATTCTTCTGCTGAGGAAGGCCTGTTTTGCTATATGCTTCCATCTTAGGACCACATTTGCTGCATCCCAAAGGTTTTGCACTGTCATGTTTTCATTTTCATTTGCTTCCATGTCTTTTTTTTTTAATTCTTCTTTAACTTCCTGGTTAAACCATTCAGTCTTTGTAGGATGTTCTTTAACCTCCATATATTTGTGGTTGCAATGTTGTTTCTAAATTAAGGCTTCATCTAAAGGAGGGCTGGAAGTTTATGTCTAGGTGCCAAAGCGTATATTAATTAAATTTGTCAAAGGGAGATTTTTGTGTAATTTTTGGCAGCCATGAATACCATGTTGGCTGAGAGAAGCTTCCAAGTCAAAGCATAGATTATAGAATCCCATCCTCTAGAGTGGAGTACTTGCCTTAGGATTATTTCCTTAAGTACCATGGACCAAATTTTAATCATCAAAGCCAGCCAGCAAAATCTTGTGAAGTTGGTGAAGTCAATTTTCAAAATTTCAGACTCCTTTTGTGTTGCTTCTAACTGCTACTTCTCCACTCTCCTTCCCCATTAAGTACCTAAACATGGAAACATACACAAACTCTCAGATTCTATAGATAAGTTACTATGGATTTTGCATTTTGGGGGGATGAGAATATGTTTATAGATAATCAGACATCCTTGCAATTGTGAGGGAGAGGATTGGGGTTTTTCTAGAACCCACCCCACCATTGGCATTACCTAAATAAGACTATTTCTTTGGCTTTTACAATATTCCTGGTACTCTGTCAAGTGCTTCCTGTAAAATATCCCAATTTGTCATCCAACAACTTATGAGGAAGGCACTACTGTAAATCCTCATTTCATAGATGATAAAACAGAAGACTGAAGAAATTCAGGTACCACCAAAATACTAGCCAATAGGATCCAATAGTACATTAAAAAGATTAGTTACCATGACCAAGTGGGATTTATTCCTGGACTGAAAGGTTGGTTCAACACTGCAAATCAATCAGTGTTATACAATACATTAATAAAAGAAAGAAAAAGAACCATATGATACTCTCAATTGATGCTGAAAAAGCATTTGACAAAGTACAACATCTTTCCTTGATTGAAACTCTTCCCAGTGTAGGGATAGAGGGTACATACCTCAATATCAAAAAAGCAATCTATGAAAAACCCACAGAAAATATCATTCTCAATGGGGAAAAAACTAAGAGCTTTTCCCCTAAGGTCAGGAACACAGCAAGGATGTCCACTATCACCACTGCTATTCAACATAGTACTAAAAGTCCTAGCCTCAGCAATCAGACAACAAAAAGAAATAAAAGGCATCAAAATTGGCAAAGAAGTCAAACTCAATCTTTGCAGATGATATGATACTTTAGGTGGAAAACCCAAAAGACTCCACTCTAAACTGCTAGAACTCATACAGGAATTCAGTAGTGTCAGGATATAAAATCAATGCAAGAAATCACTTGCATTTCTATACATCAATAAGACAGAAGAAAGAGAAATTAAGGCGTCAACTCCATTTACAACTGCACACAAAACCATAAGATACCTAGGAATAAACCTAACCAAAGAGGCAAAGAATCTGTACTCAGAAAACTATAGAATATTCATGAAAGAAATTGAGGAAGACACAAGGAAATGGAAAAATGTTCCATGCTCATGGATTGGAAAAACAAATATTGTGAAAATGTCTATGCTACCTAGAGCAATCTACACATTTAAAGCAATCCTTATCAAAATACCAACAACTTTTTTCACAAAAAATGGAACAAATGATCCTAAAATTTATAAGGAACTAGAAAAGATCCCAAATAGAGGAAAGTTGAAAAGGAAAAGTAAAGCTAGCAGCACCACAATTTCAGACTTCAAGCTTTATTACAAAGCTGTAATCATCAAGGCAGCATGGTACCAGCACAAAAACAGACCCATAGATCAATGGAACAGAATAGAGAGCCCAGAAATGGACCCTCAACTCTATGGTCAACTAATCTTCAACAAAACAGGAAAGAATGTTCAATGGAAAAAAGACTGTCTCTTCAACAAATGATGTTGGGAAAATTGGATAGCCACATGCAGAAGAATGAAACTGGACCATTTCCTTACATGATACACAAAAATAGGCTCAAAATGGATGAAACAACTCAATGTGAGACAGGAATCCATCAAAATCCTTGAAGAGAACACAGGCAGCAACCTCTTCGACCTCAGCTGCACAACTCTTTTCTAGAAACACCACCAAAGGCAAGGGAAGCCAGGGCAAAAATGAACTTTTTGGACTTCATCAAGATAAAAAGCTTTTTCAAAGCAAATGAAACAGTCAACAAAACCAAAAGAAAGCCGACAAAATGGGAGAAGATATTTGCATAGGACATATCAGATAAAGGGCTAGTATCCAAAATCCATAAAGAACTTATCAAACTCAACACCCAAAGAACAAATAATCCAGTCAAGAAATGGGCAGAAGACATGAACAGGCATTTCTGCAAAGAAGACATCAAATGGCCAACAGACACATGAAAATGTACTCAATATTACTCAGGGAAATACAAATCAAAACCACGGTGAGATACCACCTCACATGGGTCAGAACTGCTAAAATTCACAGATCAGGAAACAACAGATGTTGGTGAGGATGCAGAGAAAGGAGAACCCTCCCACACTGTTGGTGGGAATGCAAACTAGTACAGCCACTAGAAAACAGTATAGAGGCTCCTCAAAAAGTTGAAAATAGAGCTACCAGAGGACCCAGCAATTGCAGTACGGGGTGTTTACCCTAAAGATACAAAGGTAGTGATCCAAAGGGGCATGTGCACCACAATGTTTATAGCAGCAATCCCCACAATAGCCTAAATATGAAAGAGCCCAGATGTCCATCAACAGATGAATGGATAAAGAAGAAATATCACACAATGGAATATTAGCCTTCATAAAGAATGAAATCTTATCATTTGCAATGATGTGGGTGGAACTAAAAGGTATTATACTAAGTGAAATAAGTCAGAAAAAGAAAAATACCATATGATTTCACTCGTATGTGGAATTTAATAAAGAAAACAAATGAGGGAAAGGAAAAATAAAACAAAAACAGAGGAAGGCAAACAACAAGAGACTCTTAAATGTAGGGAATAAACTGAGGGTTGCTGGAGGGGAAGTAGGTGGAGGGATGGGGTAATTGGGTGATGGGCATTAAGGAGGACACTTGAAGTATTGAGCACTGGGTATTATATGCAACTAACGAATCACTGAATTCTACCTCTGAAACTAATAATAAAATATATGTTGATTAAATTGAATTTAAATAAATTAAAAAAATAAATGAATAGTTTCCCATCAGGGCGCCTGGGTGGTGTAGTGGGTTGTGCATCCAACAATTGGTTTCTGCTCAGGTCCTAATCTCAGGGTTGTGAGATCAAGCCCTGCATTGGGTTTCACATTCAGCATGGAGTCTGCTTGAGATTCTCCCTCCTTCTCCCTGTCCCTGCAGTTTATTCTCTCTCTCTCTTTCAAATAAATAAATATTTAAAAAAATAAAGTGCTGCTCACCATTTATGGAATAAACATTTCTACTTCATTTTAATTTCATGCCATAAGAGAACAATAAAGTCAGTGCAGTTATTGGTCAGGGCTGTGTTAATGCATTACCTTAAGAATTACACTGTCAAGTCTATAGAGTCAAGGTTTCTGGTTTTCCCTTACAATTTGACCACAAGATAGAGAATACTTTATTTAAAATATTCATGCAAATTTAATGCCCGAGTGTTACCTGATAGTTTTAACATCAAATTATGACACAAGACACGAGAAGACTTTTCTGACTCTGCACTTTTTCATTTCAATGCAGTATAGAGGTCCATTACCATGTTTTTATGCTTATTTTTTCCAGAATGAGATGGGAAATTGTTTCTTTCCTCTTGAAAGCATTAAATTTTTCATGAAACTTAAAACTCATTGAAAAAAATTGTATATATCCATTTTGAACAATAGTCATTATAATTGGAATCTAGGGAGGGGTGGGAATGCATAAAAAGAGTTTTCTCTAAGTCTTTCTCTATGGCAAAGTTGCTAAAAATAATTACTTTTTTCATTTTCATTGTATTCATTAATTTTTTATTATTACTCAGCAATCAGAAAGGATGAATATCTGCCATTTGCACTAACATGGATGGACCTGGAGGGAATTATGCTAAGTGAAATAAGTCAAGCACTAAAAGACAATTACCATATGGTTCCATTGATATGTAGAACATAAAGAATAGCATGGATGACCACATGGGAAGGGAGGGAAAACTGAATGGGAAGGAATCTGAGAGGAAGACAAACCATGAGAAACTCTGGACTCTGGACTCTGGGATATTTATTTTAATATATGGTTCACTGGTGATGCCCTTTATAGAAAGGATCACTACATTTGAAAACAGAAGTCACAAAATGTATTTTTCTAGGTGTAACAATGGCAAACTATTTCACTGGATCATTTACTCCAGTACCTAGACAAATTTAGCAAGTAGCAAAGAGATCTTGCAATCAAATCTAGAATATGCTTATTTCTCTTGTTAGCAGCAGACAGAATATCATGGAGGCAATTGTAAACTGAAATGGACAGTGATAACCTAATAACTAAATTTTTGTGAGGAATGAAACTAAGAAATTGTCTTGAGAATTTATTCAAGTCAGGTTTGCTGAATTCATTTTGAATACATTAAAAAGGAGTATTAAAAGATCAAAGTCTGAGACAAAATTAACAACGTGTTTATTTATAAACTTGTTGCATAAGAACCCATCTGCCTCAACTTTTGTTCCAGTAGAGACTCAAGGATACTAAAAAGGAAGTTTAAGTTTTATAGAGTAAAAAGATGTACTAATGAGACAGTGTCTGGTTGGCAAACTTTTAAGATTTTTTTTAAATCAAAGACTTTACAATTTGTCTTCAGACACAGTTGACAATCCTGGGTTGGCTGTGAGGAGGCAAGTGAGCAGTTTGGGTCATTTCAAAAGAGGACAGTTCAAAGACAGGAGCAGAGGGTTTTCTGCGGCTAGCCTTCCCTCAAACAAGTCAGGGTTAATGGGTGCTTTTTTTTAATGAAAATGGTTCTTATGAGACACTAACTACTATAGTAGGCATCACCCCATTGTATGTCCTTACTTACACTATGACTGAGACATGGCTAATATTCTGTATTAGTGGCATTCCTAATGTTTTCACACTTTATGGAAAACACAAAAACACAAATTCCATGAGCCTGGCTGAACCAACACATGCAGAAACATACACGCATACATGTACTACTATACATTCATATGTGTGCAAACACAGACACATAAAACCTCTAATCTTGATCCCATGCACAACATAGTAATTTGACAATTTTATGCATTATACAATGCTCACCGCAAGGAGTATAGTTATCATTTCACCATACAAAGTTATTACAATATTATTAGCTATGTTCCTGGTAATGAAATTTTCATCCTGTGACTTAGTTATTTTATAACTGAAAGTTTTTACCTTTTAATCCCCTTAACCTATTTGCCCATTCTCCCATATCCTTACCCTCTAGCAACAACCAGTTTGGTCTCTGTATTTATTAGGCTGTTTGTTTGTTAATTTGTTTTTTTAGATCCCACATACAAATTAAATCATATGGCTATTTGTCTCTATTTTATTTATTTCACTTAGTGTAATATCCTTTAGATCCATCCATGTTGCCATGAGTCACAAGATTTCATTCTTTTTATGGCTGAGTAATATTTCATTGTATACCTATACCACAGAAAAGATAACACTTTTGGTGGGGCTTGAAGAAGGTAAGTATTAGGGAGGTTAAAACAACAACAACAACAACAACAACAACAACAACACGCAAGATAGAAACCTAAGGCCTGTCTGGAGATGCATTTTTTATTATGTTCAATTAGGCAACATATAGTATATCATTAGTTTTTGATGTAGTGTTCAAAGATTCATTAGTTGTGTATAACACCCAGTACTCATCACCACATGTGCCCTCCTTAATACTCATCACCCGGTTACTCCATATTCCCACTTTCCTCCCTCCTGTAACCCTCAGTTTGTTTCCTGGAGTCCAAAGTCTCTCTTGGTTTGTCTCCCTCTCTGATTTTTTCCCATTCAGAGATGCTTTTTTGGTTCAAACAGCTGCTGTTTAGTTCTGTGTGTTGTTGTTGTTGTTGTTGTTGTTTTTTAGGTGCCTGCATTCAGTGTGCCAGCAAGCATTTAACAAGAATCTTCAGAACATTTTAAAAAGTCTCATACTGCATAAAAATCCTGATGAAAGAGGTCCAAAAGAAAAGAGTAACAACAAGACTGACACCATTTTTAGGGAAGAAGTGTTATCAGAATTTAGAAGGAGAGAATCATGTAGAATAGGCACCTGGAAAGGAACAAGGGTCTTGGGCAAAAGACCCAGGTAGCCTAAAATGATTCTTCAAGGAGGGAGCTGACATATAGTAAGTATTTAATAAATGTTAGCTATAATTTGACCAACGCAATGTATGTGATTACTT
The DNA here is from genome assembly GCA_028646535.1 of Procyon lotor. NCBI lineage: Eukaryota > Metazoa > Chordata > Mammalia > Carnivora > Procyonidae > Procyon > Procyon lotor. Next base: position 50,619,553 of record CM053612.1, read on the forward strand.
AAAAGCTAAAATTAAATTACTTTAAATTACTATCTGCCATTCATGATTTCAAGTATTTAACATATATTAATTCACCTTCATACTCAGCAACCCCAAGAGAGAATCGCTAATATTAACTCCATTTTACAAGTGATGACAACATGGATGGATCTAAAGGATATTACACTAAGTGAAATGAATAAAATAGAGACAAATAACCATGTGATTTAATTTGTAATATTGTAATAACTTTGTATGGTGAAATGATAACTATACTTCTTGTGGTGAGCATTGTATAATGCATAAAATTGTCAAATTACTATGTTGTGCAGGAAAAATTAATATAACATTGTATGTCAACTATACTTCAATTTTTAAAAAGATCAGATAGGAGATTCCTACTTAATTAGGACGTGTAAATAGTGGCTGAAATTGGTCTGAAATATTTAAATCATTAATTTTTAGTTTGCAGAGTGTGCATTTTGCAAATTTGCAAATGTCAACTAAACTTAAGTATGATGTAAAAAAGTCTCATCTTCTCTTATTAGTCTCCTTATATGAAATGCTTGATGACTGATATTTGCATAGTAATTCATCAATTCAATATTTAATGGATGTCCCTTTTGTGTCAGATACTACAATACTGGTAGCTCAGATATAAATAAAACACGGAACACTTACCCACCTTCATAGTTTTCCCTTGTCTTTCTCTGACCAGAGCTTCAGAAAATAAAAGGCTGGGACTAAAGGAGGTGAAAAATAATACTAGTGGAAAATCTTAATGTTTCTAAAAGAACACCAAGATATATGGTGATAGAAGAAGTGAAGGAATTAATTCAACCACTTGCTCTGATATTAAGCTGTCAGTGACTGGGTCACAACCATCTGTGGTGGAGAGAAAACCATGTTTTATTGTTTTTCTCACCTAATATTTTTGAGGACTAAGTTCCAGAAGTCAGAAGGAGTGAAAGGGATTCAAGGGAAGGGAAACAACAAAGCATCTATGCACTTGATAAAGCCTGAAGTTTCTCTCAATAATGGGAAGAAGGAAACCAACTCTTCTTTCCTATCTCCTGATATCTCTACAGGAGATCATTTTTTAAAATAACTTAATTTTATTTTTTCAATGTTCCAAGATTCATTGTTTATGCATCACACCCAGTTCTCCATGCAATACATGCCCTCTTTAATACCCATCACTAGCTCACCCATCCCTCCATCTTAGGTACTTTAGGTTTTTGACAGTCACACTAAAGAACAGAGAAGGGTTTTATTGAAAGGTATTGGGGCGCCTGGGTGGCTCAGTGGGTTAAAGCCTCTGCCTTCGGATCAGGTCATGATCTAAGGGTCCTGGGATCAAGCCACACATCGGGCTCTTTGCTCGGCGGGGAGCCTGCTTCCTCCTCTCTCTCTGCCTGCCTTTCTGCCTACTTGTGATCTCTCTCTCTGTCAAATAAATAAAATCTTTTTTAAAAAAAGGTATCTACAGAGAGAACTCTAAAAAAAAAAAAACAAAACAAAACAACAACAACAACAACAAAAAACAAACTAAAAAACTAAGGGCAGCCTGGGGGTAAAAAAAGGGATTGTATTTTATTTATGGACGTCCACAGGTTCTTTTCATCTTTTTAATAAGATTTCTCTGAGACTTAAGAGTTAGTCTATTGCTCAAAGCTTTGTTCATACACACATCACACTTTTTTTAGAATTTTATCCTTTTAGTTTAAAATTGTATTTTGTTGAGTTTGAGAAGTTCAATAGCCAAATTGTGGAAGAAGCCAAGATGCCCTTCAATAGGTGAATGGATAAAGAAGATGTGGTACATACACACAATAGAATATTATTCAGCCATCAGAAATGGTGAATACCCACCATTTGCATTGACTTGACCAGAATTGGAGGATGATTATGTTAAGTAAAGTAAGTCAAACAGAGAAAAACAATTATCATATGGTTTCACTCATATATGGAACATAAGCAATAGCATGGAGGACTCATATAGAGGAAGGAAGGGAAAACTGAAGGGGGGGAATCAGAGATGGACATGAACCACAAGAAACAGTCTGAGGGTTTCAGAGGAGGAAGGAGTGGGGGGAGGGGGTAATAGTGTGATAGGTATTGAGGAGAGCACCTGCTGTGATGAGCACTGGGTGTTGTACTTAACTAATGAATCACTGAACACTACATCAAAAACTAGTTATGTACTACACAGTGGCTAACTGAACATAAAGAAATTGTTTTGTGTCATAAACAGAACCTAGTTTCTGACTCTAGACAAACTAGGTTCCACACCCCACTCAGCCACAAAAAAGTTGTGATGCTGTCTCATTAAACCATTCTAAAATTTCTTTGTTTGCAAAATGGAGCAGCCTGTGCAGAATTACCTCAGTAGTGCATCTGTAATGCATATAGAAATCTTAGCACAAAACCTGGCACATAGAAGACACTCAGATTCAGGCATTTTTCCGGCTCTCTTCCCTTTACATAAATCCATCTCTGAGTCCTGAGTGCAAATGCATGACTAGAAATTGACTTAGAAATATGGGAAGTTCCCAGTTCCTGGAGACTAAAAGCAGAGAAGATCTTTTAGAATTCTGCCAAGAGGCCTCCCTGGGTCTGGACCGTAATTCCTTCATGCCATAGCCCCTAAGTCTCAACACAACTGAGTTTTGTCTGCTTTGTTTTTCCTTTCTCCAGAGCACTTTACTTTTGTTGCCAAATCATCACTTGTTCTCATTTTCAGTTGTTGAGGTAAATTTTATCCTGGAAGTAGGGTGTCTAAATGAGTTTCTGTGAATAGAAAAGAACGGTTTGTCTGCATGCTGAAACTAATCATAGGAAAATATACCCAATAAGACCTTTGTTCTAGGATCTCTTCTATATGATTATGAAGATTAGATTTCTAGGAAGTCAAAAGCTGTCTACCCATTGCCCCTGATCAATCAGTCCATCAATCAGTACAAGGAGCTTCAAAGAACCTGCAGATATCAGGCCAGAGTAGGTGAGCTTCCTCTGGGCAAATGATGCCCTAGGTCCATCCTGAGAGTCCAGTTGGCTCCTTCTCCGAGATACACAGTGCAGCTTCCTGAGGTATGATTTTAAGAAGTATATTTAATGTTAATAAGTAATAGCTATAAGGCAGGCAGTGTGCTAATTTTCTTATATGCCTCATTTTATATAAACTCTCAACAACCCTCTGAGATTGGTATCACTTGTCTCATTTTACAGATGAAGAAACTAAGGTACATATAGCTTACACAAATTGTTCAGGGTCACAGGTAATGGAGAAACTGGTAATTTGAAGCCAGAACTGCCCAATTCTAAACCCCATACTCTTAACCATTATGCTATATTGCCACCAGTATAGGCTCTCCAACCTAGTGAAGTGTAGTAGGTACACTTTTTCCTTGAATTTGCACATAACCTTGGAAGGCATATGACATAAATTTTATCAGCCATTGATATCTCTATTTGTGAGTTTCAAATACTTTCTTCATTCTTTCCTTCATTAACTAAACATTTACTGGGCACCTACCTGCCACCATGAATTGTATATAGGTTTCAGGGGTACAAAAATAAAAATAAGAGGTAGAACAAACTCAAAGTTCAGTTTACTAGTGTGTTAGTGTCAATGGACAACACATTGATTTGTTTGGGGCAAGAAGGACTATATTGGTAAAAAATGACTTTCCATTATGTTCATCTTTGTATTCAAGCTCCTAATCAGTCACAGAATAGGTACTCAAACAAATGAATAGGGGTGTCCAAGTCAAGAGTCACCACCCTCCTGGTTTTGCAAAGGAGAAGTCAGATGCCAAGGCAAAAATTTTAAAAGTTTAGACTCCTGACAAGTGCCAAAAAAGCAGCTTCCCCCATAAGTCATGAGAAAAATAGACAATTTCCCCCCTTGAAGCAGCTTGTAAATTGTATAGTAACAAAAGAAAAAAATGAAATGTGAAATACATCCTTTCCAAACATTTCTAAGACCCACATGGAGTTAAAGGTACCACTGTTAAGTAAGCAGTATGGTCAATGGTGGGTTAACCATCTAATTTCTTATATTGGCAAAGTGGTTGGCTATATATGGTGAGGTAGGACATGCTATCCTAATGTCAACCTGCAATTGTGTCTGCCTAAGGATATGATCACTGCCTTACCCTCATTTTAATCACCAGCACTGGCATGCACAAAGCTTAAAATTCATACTTCTTTGATTTCTTTGATTTAGGATAGTGGTTAATTTCTCTTAAAAAACTATGGCCAAAAAAAACCCCCAAAAAAACCAAACAAAAAAAAACTATGGCCAACTAGACCTTGAATATATATATATATAACTGAAAAAGAACTTACTTGGAGCTATGAGACATTTCCCATGGACATTTTGATTGACTAAATGAGAGAGTTAACATTAAATATACTAAAATCAGGATTAGGTATAGGTATGACATTCCATTGAGCTGGGTGAGAGCTTGGCCTAACTGGCCTCAAATATCCCACTTAGCCCAAATACTACAACATATTTTGGCTGGGACTCTCCCAATCTGTTTTATCATCATCATTTTAACATCACCTTCTACCTACAAAACCTTGGAGCACATACAACTCCCTTTTACATGTAGTCTTATTTGATGTTTCCAACAAGCTTATGAAAATCATATGTCCAGTAAATATTTATATAGGGAAAACATTTTCCAGGATAAGAAAGTATCCCAGGGATCATGTGAATGATAGGATGGAATCTGCCACTGAAACTCCGAATGCTATTGTCTTTGTGGAGAGACACAAACATGTCAGGATACTTCTTTGCTACTGACCAAGTGATTTATCAAAGAAGAATATATATATTCTGTTGTATATCAGCCCATTCTGATACATCCTAGATATCTTATATTTGATATATATATATATTTATATATATATAATATTATGTATATATGTTTTGTTGCAGAGATGATTATGACTGTGGAGGCATCAGTGGAACATGAGATAAGTAAATACAACTTTCTCATCTGAGTCATAAAATATATGCTTTCTTTCCCTCAAATAAAAAAAAATGGGTTTTCTTCTTTGGAGAAGTGTCTGTTCATGTCTTCTGCCCATTTTTTGATGTGATTATCGGTTTTGTGAGTGTTGAATTTGAGGAGTTCTTTATAGATCTTAGATATCAGCAATGGCCACAATCGCCAAACTGTGGAAAGAACCAAAATGCCCTTCAACAGATGAATGGATAAAGAAGATCTGATACATATATACAATGGAATATTATGCCTCCATTAGAAAGGACGAATATCCAACTTTTGTATCAACATGGACGGGACTGGAAGAGATTATGCTGAGTGAAATAAGTCAAGCAGAGACAGCCAATTACCTTATGGTCTCACTTACATGCTGAGCATAAAGAAAAACATGGAGGACATTGTGAAAAGGAAGGGAAAGGTGAATGGGGGGGAAACCAGAGGGGGAGATGAACCATGAGAGACTGTGGACTCTGAGCAACAAACTGAGGGTTTAGGAGGGATTTGGGTGGGGGGCTGGGCGAGCCTGGTGGTGGGTATTGAGGAGGGCATGTATTGCATGGAGCACTGGGTGTGGTGCATGAACAATGAATCTTGTAACACTGAAAAAATAAAATAAACATATTTGGGAAAAAATGGGTTTTATTTGTAGAAACATAAGCAAAATCATTTCAATTTAGATTTATGCTTAACAAGCTCATTTAGATTCTGGACAAGTCAATAGACACAAGTAATTTATGAACAATATAATTGGTCAAAATATATTTGCTGAAGGAGAATTCAATCAACTGGGCTCTTATTATCCTTGAAAACCAAATGATCTGACCTTATGCATTTGTCTTCTTTCCATCCTTTTGAATAATTGAAAATCATCCCCTTATGAATAAAGATTCTATCTAACATTTCTACAGTACTGCATGGTTTACTAAGAACATTGATATGCATTATCTCATGTATTCATGGTGACCTTCCTTTGAAGTAGTTAGTGTCCCATTTTATAGTTAAGGAAACTGAAAATAAGTGATTACATAACTAGTTCAATATTTCATATAGCTAACAGACCACACTTAAATTTAGGTCTTCTGGCTATAATTCCAAAGCTTTAGTCATGACACTTTATTCTTGTTATGGAAACCATGTACTTCTATTCATTGGTAACAATTATATTCCAAACTCTGGTAAAAATCCATGAAAACATTTTGCCATGTAACATTTTCCTGAGTAGCAAATCAACAAAACTCTATCTTCTGGAAAATATAAAGCAGCTATACTTGTTTTCCTATATAAGTGGACATTGGAATGATTTGGAGGACTAAGTCAAGGAAGAAATAGTGAGCAGTTTATTTGACTAATGTTGTTGCTAAGGCAATAGGAGACTTTCATTGTTTATGCTTTTGAAAATCAAATGTTTTTTTTTTAAAAAATTTCACCTGGATCAAATAATATAAATGTATTGGCCTCCTATTTTAGTAATATCACATGTGGAATGTTTTTGAGGATACTTTTTTTTTAATGGAGGGAGACAACATGGTCTTTACTATGCAGTTAATGGAAGGTTAACTATTTTTTTTTAGGTTAACTATTTCTGTTGTTTCTCAGTGTACCCAAGCTTTGTGAGACACAAGGACAGTATCCTTGCAGTAGCCAACATCAGAGGGGGTGGTGAATATGGAGAGATGTGGCATAAGGGTTAGGTATTTTCTCTACAGAAACACAAGGCATAGTCAAAGCTATGTTTGAATTAGTTGATGGGGTTAAGAAAAGTATTTTGGCTACAAGTGAAAAATAAAGATATTTTCTTTTTTTAATTTTCTTTTTTAATTTTTTTTTATTTGAGAGATAGAATGAAGGATAGAGAAAGCATGAGAAGGGGAGGATCAGAGGGAGAAGCAGACTGCCTGCTGAGCAGGGAGCCTGATGTGGGACTCAATCCTGGGACTCCAGGATCATGACCTGAGCCGAAGGCAGCCACTTAACCAACTGAGCCACCCAGGCACCAAAAAATGAAGATATTTACAAACATGTTGCAGGCACCACTGCCTCTCTGAAAATAACTCAGTCTTTTCACATGCTGTTTTCCTTTATAGTGTGTTTATTTTAATGAAGTACACATTTTTCAGAAGTATTCCCTATAGAGTGTAATCAGAATTGTTCTTTTTCACAACGCACGTCGTACATTTTTATCTATCATTGTCAGAACTGAGCACTTTTTGTTATTTATTCTGTCTCTTCTTAGTAAATGCCAGACTGTTTGGTTAGCATTATTTGGCTATCTCAAAACAGACGATTTTTTCTTAAAAGAAAAGAACAATCTAAAATAGAGCTTTTCTGTTTCTAATGTGGGCATCTTTTTGCCTGTTTTCTCTGATTTCCCCAATGTTGCTGAGAAATAATGTTCTGTTAGCATTGCTGCTGTGACTATCATGGACAGGCTTTAGACTCAGGAGCTCAGTCATTTTTTTTTTTTTTTTAAATTCAGTCTCCATTCTCCAGGCTACTGAAGTGTGTGTTCTAGTTGATTGAGGATAGTGCTTCTACACTAAGGTTAATTCCCAAAACTGTCATAGTTTTTTTTAAAGCCCTACCTCTTCCTTTTCTTTATATATGGAGCACAGTCTCTCTCCCAGCCTTTTGTGTATTTAGAATTATAGAATATGTAATAGTCAGAGGAGAGTGTAGGAATGCAGGTTCACCCCCATCAGCCCCAGGCTTCTTTCCTCTTTCCTTCTTTCCTCTTTCATCATTGGATGTCATTTATAAGAAGGCCTACTGGGACAAAGGTAGCCACCAGTGCTCAGGGTCGGTCAGCAGCACCAGGTGAGAAGGGTCTTCTCCCACAACAGGAAAGCAGATTTGTGTATATCCACTTGTTGCTGAACCTGAGGCCCAAGTCTATGATTTTCTGCATCAAACCCAGTCTGCAAAGATCAAGATAGGTCCATTCTAAACTGCAAAGAGGAGGGGTGAGAAGTGCACCTGTGTGTAGCACTTCCATTGTCCCCGGGAAGCACACATCATGTCATCATTTGCTAGGTGGAACTCAGAAAGGGTTGAGCATGGCTTGAGGTTAAGTTCAGCTTCTCCAAAATCCAGGTGCTTTTTGATTACATGCTTTCATGCTTTCATCCTCATTGTTCTCTGATATACCAGATCATCTCTTCCTTTTGGGGCATTACTATTTAAGTTCTGGAAACTTGTACTTCAGAACGTGCCTCCTCTCTGCTCTTCCACTAACTTTGTCATTATTGGCCAAAAACAGTTTCTCTCTGTGGGACAGTGAGAGCCAGCAAGAGGCCCATGTTCATCCTAAGACTGCTAAGCTGAGCCTCTTACTTAGAGCCCTTGGTGGCTTTCCCCTGCCTTCAGGCAGAGGTGGTCTGTGCAGCAAAGCCTGGAGTGAGGCCTCCAGATGAACTGGTGATAAACTCTGAAAATCAAACGCTTTGAAGGAACACTAAAGTTAAACAGGTGCTGTGTTATTGCCAAAGGCTAGTGTATCTGAATATAGCATTTGTTTGAGAGGTCTTTTTTTTTCTAAAAGAGAAAAAGCTTTTTTATTTTTATTATTTTTTTTATTTTTAAAGATTTTATTTATTTGACAGAGAGAAACACAGCGAGAGAGGGAACACAAGCAGAGGGAATGGTAGCGGGAGAAGCAGGCTTCCTGCAGAGCAGAGAGCCCGATGCGGGGCTCGATCCCAGGCTCCTGGGATCTGACCTGGGCCGAAGGCAGACGCTTAACGACTGAGCCACCCAGGCGCCCCTTATTTTTTTTTTTTAAGAGAGAGAGTGTGTGAGTGTGAGCGTGGGGTTGGGGGGAGGGGCAGAGGGAGAGGGAGCAGGAGAGAATCTTAAGCAGGCTCCACACCCAGCATGGAGCCCGATGTGGAGCTCAATCTCATGACCCTGAGATCATGACCTGAGTCGAAATCAAGAGTTGGATGCTTAACCCACTGAGCTACCCAGGTGCCCCCAAAAAAATACTTTTTACAGAGTCATCAAATCACTTCAGTACCTAGATAATAAGAGAAATGTCATGTTTTTGCAGATAATCTACAGGACAAGACACTGTGTTATGGGGATCATTTTCCTGGAAAATCTCCAGTGGCATTTAACAGAAAACTATCCTAGGAAACCTTAGGCCAACCTATTTACTACTCTTTACCTCAGTTTTTCCATCTGTACAATGAATGATGGGCTTCACTAAATAATATTTAAAGGGTTCTTCCAGCTCTTGATGTCTTATAGTTCTTTGAAATTCAAATAACTATTTTACTAAAAAAAATTTTTTTTCTTTGTGTATAAAAAGTGTCTGGTATTTATGCCCATCCTAATACAATCTGAAAATTCGGAAAAGGGAGAGGAGCAGATCTCTCTTTGGTCTAGACAGAGGTGCTGTTAACTTCACATCAGTTCTGGCCCTGCAGTTTAATGGGGAGCACCTGGACCATACATCAAGCCAGGTAGTCTATTCCCAACTCTTAATAACTTTAAGCAAGGCACCTTAAGCTTTGTTCTTTGAAGTTACTGAGGAAAAAAAGTGTTCATTAATATAGTGCTATTATAAAGAGGAATGAACGAATGACTAGAAAGAAGCTGAGACTTCTCAATAATAAAGGTGTTTTAAAAATAGTAGGTTCTTTTTTCTTTCCATTCTATCTTCCTATTTTTTAATTTTTTAAATTTAATTTTATTTTTTCAGTGTTCAAAGATTCATTGTTCATGCACCATACCCAGTGCTCCATGCAATATGTGCCCTCCTCAATACCTAACACCAGGCTCACCATTCCCCCCCTCCCCTCCCCTCCAAAACCCACTAAAAATAGTAGGTTCTTACTACAGCTAGATTTAGCTATACGTAAAATGTACTTCATAGTCAATAGCTCTGCATTATACTTCAGGGGAAATAAGGCTTTTATTGACTGGGTGAGATTTTTGATATTTTTGTAAAATGTGATGAGCTTCAACACAAAAGCAATATGGATCAATATCAAAGGATGCAAGTGAACGTAAGAGCAGATCCTTTTCTACGTAGTAATGATAAGGACACTTTTGTTCTTGAGTAATCTCCTCAATCTCAAAATCATTCCTTATACCGTATTAAATACCTGCCCTTTCTCTTAAGAGATTTAACAATTACTTTGGTTAATATCATAATTTCTACCATTTGAATAGTTTTTATAAATGATTTCTATTTTTTAAAAGGTTAGATCCCAATTTTTAATTTTATTTTTAGCTAACATTTTCTCAATTTCTCTTTTGTAATTTGTATCTAGCGTTTTGATAATTTGGGCTTTCTCTCTTGTCAATAGTATTTATTGCCAATAATTTGACAGCCATTTGTTGATTAGACATATGCATTAAAGTAAATGTATCCTTTTTAAAACATTTTCTACATTGAATAATGCTAAAAATGGCTGAAAGTAGTTTTGCAAGTTCATTATTTTCCCTTTAAGTATTTTTTTAAAGAAAGAAAAGAAAAATACCCTGATTCAAAGCAGATGGAGCTGTCAAGGATCACTCACACAGGTGAGCTGAATTGAGCTGATTAGTTGTTAAGTGCTTACAGCTGTTAGTTTAGACTTTGAGGAAATTGTAGAAGATCAGGTCCTCCCCTTACCGGATAAGATTTGAAACAATCATTGTGAAGAAAAATAGAATTGTTATAAGAATTATGTTTCTTGGATTTGCAAACTAAAGAACAAATGAAAAGCAAAAATATGAAGTGCCAAAGACTTCTCATATTAACAAATACAATAGGAGATTTTGAGCAGCTTCTTGTCTTAAAAGTGAGTTTATAGTAAGAAGTAATTCAAACACCTTAAAGCAGACTTAATGAAATATAAAGTTCTCTGTGAAATAGCTAACATTTTTCCACTCAAATTTCAGTGAAAGTCTTATATGTAAAATATTTAATTGAAAGCCGAAATATTGTATGTTCTACACAGAGGCACTGAAGCCTCCTAAAAATGTTAAAGACAACCAGAATTCCATATGTGGCAGATAGCTGAAAAACTATCAATTTAATGTTAGGTCTTTAAAACCTCAGGTTAAGTTGGAAACTTAAAAAGAAAAAAATTTTTTTTTAAATTTTTCCCCCAAATATGTTTATTTTATTTTTTCAGT
>CM053612.1:50631172-50666547 GCA_028646535.1 Procyon lotor
ACACACACACACACACACACACACATATATATAATTTTGAAATTATAAAAAAAATAGAGCTATCCTATGACCCTGCAATTGCACTACTGGGTATTTACCCCAAAGAAGCAGATGCAGTACAAAGAAGGGCCACATGTACCCCAATGTCCATAGCAGCAATGGCCACAATCACCAAACTGTGGAAAGAACCAAAATGCCCCTCAACATATGAATGGATAAAGAATGATATATATGATATATCATATCATATGATATATATGATAAAAGAATGTATATATGATCCATATATACAATGGAATATTATGCCTCCATCAGAAAGGACGAATATTCAAATTTTGTATCAACATGGACAGGACTGGAAGAGATTATGCAGAGTGAAATAAGTCAAGTGGAGAGAGTCAATTATCTTATGGTCTCACTTATGTGTGGAGCATAAGGAAAAACATGGAGGGCATTGTCAGAAGGAAGGAAAGGGTGAATGGGGGGAAATCAAAGGGGGCGATGAACCATGAGAGACTGTGGACTCTGAGCAACAAACTGAGGGTTTTGGAGAGGTGGGGGTAGGGGGGTGGGCGAGCCTGGTGGTGGGTATTGAGGAGGGCACGTACTGTATGGAGCACTGGGTGTGGTGCATGAAAAATTAATCTTGTAAAAGAGAAAAAATAAAATAAACATATTTGGAAAGAAAAGAAATGGAAAGAAAGAAAGAAAGAAAGAAAGAAAGAAAGAAAGAAAGAAAGAAAGAAAGAAAAGAAGTAACAAGTAAGATCAGTGAATTTTAGTCCTTGAGGTCTTGTGGAACACCAGTAACCCTGAGCCATAGGCTTTAATTCTAACTAGATAGAGTCCTAACCTCAAAAGAAGCAGAAACACATCACCTTTCTTATCAAAATCATCCCCTTCTTTAGTCTATTCATTGATAAACTCTATTGTGCTTTTCTGCATTCACTCCTCAAGTCCTAGAATATCTACCAAGGGATACTACAGTTTAGTGGTTAGGACACAGACTGCCTGTGTTTTATTCTGACACTTACTAGCTGTGCTATCTTAAGAAAGTTACTAAAATAAAGTAGTTTTTCCTAGTGTATTTTTGAGTATTAAATGAACCTGGTGTAAAATATTCTGAAGAAGGTAGCTGGCAGGGAGTAGCTGCTAGGTAAGTGTTTGTTATGATTTTTTTTTCTTCCTTCCTCCTTTAAGGCCTAGTTTAGCTCTCATCATCTCTAGGAAGTCATATAATATCCTTGTGCACTACTGAACTCCAATATCACTTTCAATCATCATGACTCCTTTAGTGTTACATTTTATGCCACCATGGGAAATAGCCCACACTGTTATAACATTATTTTAAACTGTTTTTAATGTATTACCTCTTCAATAGACTATAAAATCTTTGAGAACAAGAACCATGCCTTATACTTTTTTTATTCTGCTGAACATATCATTGCATAGAATATGCTCAAGGTATATTTGTCTAATAAATGAATCAATAACTGATCATGGCAGGTGGCAAATTTCACAGGTTTCGGTATGGAATAGAACATTTTGACCACAAGAAAGAAGTATTTCTCTTTCATTGAAGTGTAGCAGCACTAAATGCTGTACAGTTATAACTTTTTCTGAAATGAAAGTGAGCTTATATTCTACTTATAGGTAATCTGCTTGTTTTAGAGCATATTCATTCCATTTTAACCAAGATAAAATAATTCTTAATAGGAAAGTAACCATTACATTTTCTAAGCTTCACCAAGATTGTAAGACAGCTTGACACATTTATTGGATGAAAAATACAGGTGAAGTAGCAAAGATAAAATTTCTGGGAAAGTTGTCTAGAATATTTCATGAGTGTATGTAAACTCGGTGCTGTGAGGGACCCACAAAACAGGTCTTTATTGAATATTACATATTAAACTCTTCACAAGAAATACTCAAAATTATAGTGTGTACAGGACTTACCAACACTTAACATCATGAAATATGTGAACAATGATAATATTTATATGGGACACTAAAGAAAGCAGAGAGAAGTTCTTAATCCAGGGATAACTGGCACTAGAACTTTGGTAACTTCATCCCTAGAACTCTGGCTACTTTAGGTCCTAGCTTACCACTCTGATCAGTAAGAGAACATAAGTCTCAGAACACTTATAACCTATCTGCAATGCACATACATCAACTAGAGAACTCTGCTGCTTTTGCAATGCAAAGTGCTTCAAAAACAAAGCAAAACAGTGCTTCAGTCTGTACTGTTCAATACAAGGAAGATGTATGATAAGAACATGTAAACCCAGATGCAACATGTATTTTGTTGCATTCCTATGTGCAATAATCTCTAAACCTTGTTCAATTCAGTAGTTGTATAGCCTATTACCAAGGCCTATTCCTAGCAGAGACTGGATTTAGTACAAATCATATTATACGTCTTTACCTTTAATCTCATTAATTTGTTAACATATTCAGTGAGGATTGATTGAACATCATCTATGTGAGAGAGTCTGTGCTTGACACAGATAAAAATGATACCATTGAGTTTTCTCAGATGGTGCTGTGAGAGGTTGAGCATGTCTTATACCCCCTGAGCCATACTGGCCCCAAGCCAACAAGTAAGCTGAATGAGCTGAGTTGAATGGGGACCATGGCATTGAGTTCTCACCTCATTCATTCAAAAACTTAGCCTAGGACCCAAGACAATGGTAACTTCTGACTATGAGCAAATGGCAGATACCTCTGGCCTCTCAAGTCTGATCCTACTCTGGCTTGTTGAATGGCAGATGGCATGGGGCAAGAATGGTAGCCTCTAGCCACCAAGTCTCACAAACTCAAGAAACTATTATAAACATTGTGCCCCAATTACATAAGATGCCATCCTCTCTTGGCAACAATAGACATAGGCCTTGACAGGTGGAAGGTGAAAAGAACCTCTGAAGAACACAAATGGAGCAAGTAGCACCCATGAGCAATCTGGCCATTAGTTTTCATTCTATGAAAACCTGATATTGTGAGAGAAATGGTAGAGTAATGTACCAGAGTTGACCAACAGAAAGTGCATACTACACTTGGAAAGATTTACTGGTTATTTATAGATTTGTACATGTAACATGAAAAACAAATTTTCCCACCTTTTTGGGTGGTATGATAAAATTGAGTTAGAAAATCACAAGTTTTGTAAAATAGCTTTTGTAAAAAACTTTATAGAAATGTCTTCCGGAAATGACTTTTAGAAATGTTTTTCTTAGACACACTTACAGAAGTGACATGCATCCTTGTCCAGTCCATGAGTCAAAGAAGAAATCTCAAAGCAATGGGAAATATGCAGAACTAAATGAAAATAAAAACTCAACATATTAAAATATGTGGTTTGTAGCTAAAAGTGTTTTGCTCTACAAAGTAAATTTGTAGCACTGTTTACATTAAGAATAAGAAAAGGCCTCAAATGAATAATGTGAATGCCAACATTAAGAAACTAAAAGAAGAAGAGCAAAATAAATCCAAAGTGTGCACAAGGAAGAAAATAATGACAGTGATAAGAATTAAAAAAAAAAGGAGGGGTGGGGGTGAGGGGCTGGGCGAGCCTGGTGGTGGGTATTGAGGAGGGCACGTATTGCATGGAGCACTGGGTGTGGTGCATGAACAATAAATCTTGTAACTCTGAAAAAAATAAAATAAACATTTTTTGGGAAAAAAAAAAAACAGAAAAAAGCCACAAAACCAATGATTGGTTCTTTGAAAAGACCAATAATGGATAAACTTCTAGCAAGGCTGACAGAAATAAAAAGAGAAGTAACAAATCATCAATATTAGAAATAAAAATGGGCTATCATTACAGATCCTGGTGCCATTAAAGTGATAGCAATGGAATATTACAACCAATTTTATGCTCATAAATTCAAAAATTTAAAATAAATGACAAATACCTCCAAAACTGAAAAATATGAAAACAACTGAACTGAAATAGATAGCTGAAACAACCATATACCTATAATGGAAATTGGATTTGTAATTTAAAAGGTGAAATTGAGAAGGACTTTTGTAATGGCAGAATAAAGACCTCCAAAAATCTAATCCTCTCTATAAAAGCAAAAACTTGTCAAGATCAGCTTTTTTAGAACTCTGGAAAAACGGAGGAGTGTTATTCCAGAGCCACAGCTAAATTTCGGTAAGAACAGTGAGATTTGGGACATCACTTACCTAGCCCTATTCCCAATTCTCCCTTCCCCCCGATTCAGAAAGAAGGACAGGAAGGGTGAATGGGGGGAAACCGGAGGGGGAGATGAACCATGAGAGACTGTGGACTCTGAGCAACAAACTGAGGGTTTTGGAGGGAAGTGGGGTGGGGAATTGGGTGAGCCGGGTGGTGGGTATTGAGGAGGGCACATATTGCATGCAGCACTGGGTGTGGTGCATGAACAATGAATCTTGGAACATTGAAAAAATAAAATTAAATTTAAAATAAACAACAAAAAAACCCCAAAAATCCCCCCAAAACAAATAGTTTATGGGGTGCCCGGATGACCAAGTCAGCTTGATTTTGGGTCAGATAGTGATTTCAGAGTTGTGGGATTGAGCCCCATCTTGGGCTCCACACACAGCAAGAAGTCTGCTTGAGATTTTTTCTCTCTCCCTCCCTCTGCTTCTCTCCCCTAAAAATAAGTAAATATTTAAGAAAATGGTCTAAATACATGATGGGGATTAAGGGATGTACTTGTGATGAGCACAGGATGCTGTATGTAAGGTTTAATCACTGAATTGTACAACTGAAGCTAATATTACACTGTTAACAAAATTTGAATAAAAAATAAAAAATAAGCAAATAGCCTCTCAGTTATTGTTGTCTGTCAAAATTAACAGCTTAGGGGATCACTGAAGAAGCAAGAACAAGTTGGGAGGTCCTCAAAGGTGTAATTCCCAGATAATTGTTATTTTTTGATAAATCAGTCATCTCTTCCCTAAAATTCTGTACTCTCAGGGCTTATCTTTATCTGAACTGACTCAGATTTCATTCAGCAGGAAGAACCCATTTCATAAAAGATTTGCTAAAAACAATCAGCAGCAGTTCTTTTACATCACATATAACTAATACCAGTTGGGGCTAACAATACATTGACCAAAACACTTAAAAGGGAAAAATTGGAAAGTGAGATATCAATAGCAGACTATGAAAAGCTCTAATATATTCCTGGGAAACTAGGTTACACACATTCTCAGTACTGTGTTCACACCCAGAAAGACCCAAGAAGGCTCTCCTTCCCACCTCTAGCTGATCTTGATGCTCTGTGTAAACAAAATTTGGACTAAAGTCTAAAAGTGAAGACTAAAGCAGAGAAGTAAACTGTTTGCTTCAACATTGAAGGCATGCCCCAACATACGCAGAGAGCAACTCTCTAAGGCTGGGAGACTTAGTGGTTCGAAACATTTAAAGAAATCACTGTCAATCATTAACTGACCATTCAGGTAACTGAATAGATATGTCAGTGGAAATACAGAACAAAGAATACAGATTTTATAAAATTAATCTAAAAAAGCCACTAAACTAACAAATAGGAGAAGTAACAGCAGCTAACAGCCCACAACAAATCTTGGGGAGAGAGAGGGAATCTGATCATCAGAGTTGCTACATTTTATTATTTAAAATGTGTAATTATTAACAAAAAATGTGACACATGAAAAGAAACAAGAAAATATGGCTCACAAACAAGAAATTATCATTAGTACTTGTCCCTGAAGTGCCCACATGTGAAATTTACTAAATGAAGACTGCAAGTCACCTGCTGTAATTATAAAAAAGTACAAAAGGAACTTATGGAATTGAAAAATATAGTCACAAAAATTACAGCAAAAGCTCAAGAACAAGTCATTACAGAAGCTCAAGTGGAGATTGGAAGTGGCAAAAGAAAGAATCAGCAAACAGAAGACAGGTTAAATGAGATTTTGTGGTCTGAGAAGCAGAAAGAAAAAGCAATGAAAAATAAATGAACAGACCCTCAGAGACCAATGGGCCACTATGAAGTGTACTAGCAGAGGCAAATAAAAGTCTCCAAAGGAGAAGAGAGAAAGGGACATAAGTAATATTTGAAAAATTAAAGGCCAAAATTTTCTCCAATTAGAAACAACCTATACATCCAAAAACCTCAGTGAACTCCAAGTAGGATCAACAGAAAGAGATCCACACCTGGACACATCATAGCTAAACTTTTGAAAGACGAAGCAGCAAAAGAAGAAACTCGTTATATTACAAGTCATCCTCTCCATTAAAGTGCTTGTCACCAGAAACTATTAAAAATAAAGTACTGTAGGATGATACATTCAAAGTGCTAAAAGAAAAATATTATTAACTAATGATTTTATTTTATTTTTAAAATAACTTATTTATTTGAGAGAGAGAGAGCATGAAAGGGGAAAGTTCAGAGGGAGAAGCAGATTCCCTGCTCAACAGGAAGCCTGACGCAGGACTTGACCCAGGACTCTGGGATCATGACCTAAGTTGAAGGCAGCCGCTTAACCAACTGGGCCACCCAGATGCCCAACCGATGATTTTATATTTAGCAAAATTATCCTTCACAAATGAAAGAGAAAGTTAATCTTTCCCAGATAAATAAAAACAGACAAATTGTCACTAATAGATATGTTCTATAAGAAATACTAAAGGGTGTCTTTCAATTTGAAATGAAAGGACAACAGACAATAATTCTAATCCACACAAAAAATAGAGAGCTGGAGTAGAGGTAACTACATATGTAAATATATAATATATATAAATGTGTTTTTGTTTATGACCTTTTTCCTATCTGATTTAAAAGACACTTTTATAGAGACTCCTGGGTGGCTCAGTTGGTTAAGTGTCTGACACTTGATTGACCTCAAGATCATGAGTTCAAGCCCAATGTTGGGCTCCACATCCAGTGGAGTAAATAAAAGACAGTTCTTTAAAGTAATAATCATAAAAGTATGTGGATCAGCTTTAATACATACAAATGTAAATCGCATGGCAATAGCACAGAAGACATTGAAAGGAACGTATAGTATTGCTATTACATTGGCATTAATACAAATTAAATGGCTATAAAATGTTAAATTTAATCCTCAAGGTAATCCCTGAGGGGAAAAAAGTAAACATATAGTAAAAGAAACAACAAGGGAATGAAGATGGGACACTAGAAAATATCTATTTAACACAAAAGAAGGAATTAATGGAATAATATGGAAACAAAAAGAAACATCAAAAGACATAAAAAAAAGAAAATGATAGTAAAAGTCAATGAACCAAGATGCTTTTGGTAAAAAGGAATGAAACTGGCGAAACTTTAACTAGGTTGACCAAGAAAAAAGAGAGAAGGAATACATTTTAAAATCTGAAATAAAAGCAGGGATAATCACTACTAACATTACAAAAATAAAAAAGCATCATGAAATAATATAAACAATCTTATACCAAAAAATTAGACAATCTAGATGAAACAGATAAATTTCTAAAAAGAACAAACTGTCAAGACTCAGTGAAGAAGAGTAGGAAATCTGAATGGGACTATAACAAATAGATTACAGAAGTAATAAAAAAAATGACCCACAAAGAGAAGCCCAGGTCCAATTGGTTTCACTGGTGACACCAATCAAATAATTAAATAACACCATTCTTCACAAACTCTTCCAAAAGATAGGAGGGAACATTTCCAACTCATTCTATGAAGCCATTGTTATTCTGATGCCAGAACCAAAAATATCACAAGGAAAGAAATGATACCAGAACCAAAAATATCACAAGGAAAAAAACTGGACTATATTCCTTTTGAATATAGAAACAATAAAAACAACCTCCCACCAAAACTCTAGCCAACTGGGGCACCTGGGTGGCTTAGTGGGTTAAAGCCTCTGCCTTCGGCTCGGGTCATGGTCTCAGGGTCCTGGGATCGAGCCCCGCATCGGGCTCTCCACTCTGCGGGGAGCCTGCTTCCCCCTCTCTCTCTCTGCCTGCCTCTCTGCCTACTTGTGATCTCTCTCTGTCAAATAAGTAAATAAAATCTTAAAAAAAAAAAAAAAAAAACTCTAGCCAACCAAATCCATCACCTTGAAAAGGATTATGCACCATAAACAAGTGGGATTTATCCTGGGAATGTAGTGCAAAATTGGATTAATCTATGAAAAAAATCAATGTTGGGGTGCCTGGGTGGCTCAGTGGGTTAAAGCCTCTGCCTTTGGCTCAGGTCATGATCTCAGGGTCCTGGGATCGAGCCCCGCATCAGGCTCTCTGCTCAGCAGGAAACCTGCTTCCCCCCTCTCTGCTTGCCTCTCTGCCTACTTGTGATCTCTCTCTCTCTCTGTGTGTCAAATAAATAAATAAAATCTTTTAAAAAAAAAAGGAAAAATCAGTGTAACACATCATATTGATAATATAAAGGACAAAAAGCTCATGATCATATCAATAGTCACAGAAGAAGGATTTGCCAACCCCAATAACTTTTTATAATAAAAAAACGCAGCAAACTAGGTATAGAACAAATCTTCCTCAATCAAAATTAGATAATTTAAGAAAAGTACACAGCTCATATCATGCTTACTGGTGAAATAATGAATATTTACCCCCCCTTAACATCAAGAATATGATAAAAATGTATGTTCTTTCCAATCTTATTGATTGGAACATTGTACTTCAATTTTAGGCAAATTATTAAGCATGAAAAAAAAGCCATCTAGATTGTAAAGAAAGAAGTTAAATTATTTGAGGATAATTAAATATATGGTAAATAATTTGTGTCAATTGGAAAACCAAATATTGTTAAGATGGCACAACTCCCCAAATTGATTTCCAAAACAGATTAAGCATAATGCCTATCAAATCCCAACTGATTCTGTTTTTTGTTTTCTTTGTTTGTTTGCACATTAAAAACATAATGAGTCACCAGTACAAATTTATTGGAATAACAGCAGTGGAAGGAGCAACAAAACAACTAAAGTAACAACAACAAATTCTGTCCAGGTAGAGGATAAGCTGGATGACTGATACATTGCTGCTGGAAATTGAAAATACACCTCTGCAGTATAGTTTGGCAGTTTTCTAAAAACCAGACACACAATTACCATAAAATGCAGCAAATGCACACTTCAGCATTTACTCAGAGAAATGAAAACTTATTTTATTTATTTTTATTTATTTATTTTTATTTTTTTACTTCTAATTTCTTTTTTTATTATATTTTATTTTTTCAGTGTTCCAAGATTCATTGTTTATGCACCACACCCAGTGGTCCATGAAATATGTGCCCTCCTCAATACCCATCACCAGGTTCACTCATCCCCGACCCCCTCCCTTCCAAACCCTCAATTTGTTTCTCAGATTCCACAGATTCTCATGCTTCATCTCCCCCTCTGATTTCCCCCAATTCACTTTTCCTTTCCTTCTAATGTCTTCCATGTTATTCCTTATGCTCCACAAGTTAAACCATATGATAATTGACTTTCTCTGCTTGACTTATTTCACTCAGCATAATCTCCTCCAGGCTTGTCTATGTTGATACAAAAGTTGGGTATTCATCCTTTCTGATGGCTGTGTAATATTCCATTGTATATATGGACCATTTCTTCTTTATCCATTCATCTGTTGAAGGGGATCCCAGCTCTTTCCACAGTTTGGTGATTGTGGCCATTGCTGCTATAAACATTGGGGTACATATGGCCCTTTTTTCCATACATCTGTATCTTTGTGGTAAATACCCAGTAGTGCAATTTTTAATTTTTAATTTCTTCAGGAATTTCCACAGTTTTCCAAAGTGGCTGCACCAACTTGTATTCCCACCAACAATGGAAGGGAGTTCCCCTTTCTCCACATCCTGTCCAACACTTTTTTACTGTGTTGTTGATTTTGGCCATTCTAGCTGGTGTAAGGTGGTATCTCAATGAAGGTTTGATTTGAATCTCCCTGATGGCTAATGATGATGAACATTTTTTTCGTGTTTCTGTTAGCCATTTGTATGTCTTCTTTGGAGAAGTGTCTGTTCATATCTTCTGCCCAGGTTTTGATGTGATTATCTATTTTTTGAGTGTTGAATTTGGGGAGTTCTTTATAGGTCTTGGATATCAGCCCTTTGTCTGTAGTGTCATCTGTGAATATCTTCTCCCATTCAATGGTTTGCCTTTTTGTTTTGTTGATGTTTCCTTTGCTGCGCAGAGCTTTTTATCTTGATGTAGTCCCAAAATTTCATTTTTTCTTTTGTTTCCTTTGCCTTTGGAGACATTTCTTGAAAGAAGATGCCATGGCCGATGTTGAAGAGGTGACTGCCTATGTTCTCCTCAAGGATTTTGATAGATTCCTGACTCGTGTTGAGGTCTTTTATCCATTTCGAGTTTATCATTGTATATGGTGTAAGAGAATGGTCAGGTTTCATTCTTCTATACATAGCTGTCCGATTTCCCAGCACCATTTATTGAAGAGACTGGCTTTTTTCCACTGGATATTTTTTCTTGCTTTGTTGAAGATTATTTAACCATAGATTAGAGGGTCCATATCTGGACATTTTACTCTGTTCCATTGGTCTATGTGTCTGTTTTTGTGCCAGTACCATGATGTCTTTGTGATCACAACTTTGTAATAAAGCTTGGAATCAGGCAACGGGATGCTCCCAGCTTTGTTTTTCTTTTTCAGCATTTCCTTAGCAATTCAGGGTCTTTTCTGATTCCATACAAATTTTAGGATTGTTTGTTCCAGCACTTTGAAAAATGCTGGTGGAATTTTGATCAGGATGGCATTGAAAGTATAGATTGATCTGGGCAGTGTGGACATTTTAACAATGTTTATTCTTCTGATTGATGCGTGAGCATGGAATGCTTTTCCATCTTTTCCCATCTTCATCTGTGAAAAGACACATCTTTTCGTGTCTTCCTCAATTTCCTTGATGAATTCCATTAATTTTGGGGTGGGTTCTTTTGGGTTTTCCATATAAGGCATCATGTCATCTGTGAAGAGAGACAGTTTGACTTCTTCTTTATCAGTTTGAATACCTTTTATTTCTTTTTTGTTTTCTGATTGCTGTTGCTAGGACTTCTAGTATCATATTGAACAAGAGTGGCTAGAGTGGGCATCCTTGTTGTGTTCCTGATCTCAAAGGGAGAGCTGTCAGGTTTTCCCCAATGAGAATAATATTCACTGTGGGTTTTTCGTAGATAGATATTTTGAAGTTGAGGAATGTTCCTCAAATATACTTCAAAGTATATCCCTATACTTTAAAGAGTTTTAATCAGGAATGAACGCTGTATTTTGTCAAATGCTTTTTCTGCATCCATTGAGAGGACCATGTGGTTCTTCTCTCTTCTCTTATTGATTTGTTCTATCACATTCATTGATTTGTGAATGTTGAACCACCCTAGAATCCTAGGGATAAATCGCACCTGGTCATGGTTGATAATCGTTTTAATGTACTGTTGGATCCTATTTGCTGGGATCTTGTTGAGAATCTTAACATCCATATTCATCAGGGATATTGGTCTGAAATTCTCCTATTCAATGTGGTGTTTTCCTGGTTTGAGGATCAGGGTAATACTGGCTTCATGCAAAGAGTCTGGAAGTTTTCCTTCTGTTTCTATTTTTTGAAACAGCTTCAGGAGAACAGGTATTGTTTCTTCCTTGAATGTTTGCTAGAATTCCCTAGGGTATCCGTTGGGTCTTGGGCTCTTGGTTTTTGGGAGATTTTTGATCACTGCTTCAATCTTATTACTAGATATTGGTCTATTCAAGTGGTCAATGTCTTCCTTTTTCAATCTTAGAAGTTTATAGGTTTCCAGAAATGCATCCATTTCTTCTAGGTTGCTTAACTTATTGGCACATGACTGTTGATAATAATTTCTGATGATTGTTTCTATTTCCTTGGTGTTAGTCGTGATCTCTCCCCTTTCATTCATAATTTTGTTAATTTGGGTCCTCTCCCTTTTCTTTTGGATTAGTTTGGCCAGTGGTATATCGATCTTATTAATTCTTTCAAAGAACCCGCTTCTAGTTTCATTGATGTGTTCTACTGTATCGCTAGTTTTTAACTCATTGATCTCTGCTCTAATCTTATTTCCCTTCTTGTGCGTGGGGTTGGCTTCATTTGTTGTTGATTTTTCCAGTTCCTTAAGGTGTAAAAAGAGTTGATGTATTTGGGATTTTTCAATTTTTTTTGAGTGAAGCTTGGATGGCTATGTATTTCCCCCTTAGGACTGCCTTTGCCATATCCCATAGGTTTTGGACCAATGTATCTTCATTCTCATTAGTTTCCATTAATTGTTTAAGTTCATCTTTGATTTCCTGGTTGATCCTAGCATTCTTGAGCAGGTTGGTCTTTAGCCTCCAAGTGTTTGAATTGCTTCCAAACTTTTTCTTGTGTTTGAGTTCCAGTTTCAATGCATTGTGGTCTGAGAATATGCAGGGAACCATCTCAATCTTTTGGTATCAGTTGAGCCCTCATTTGTGACCCAGTATGTGGTGTATTCTAGAGAAAGTTCCATGTATGCTTGAGAAGAATGATTATTCTGTTGTTTTAGGGTGGAATGTTCTGTATATATCTATGAGGTTTATGTGGTCCAATGTATCATTCAAAGCTCTTGTTTCTTTATTGATTTTCTGCTTGGAGGATCTGTCTATTACTGAGAGTGACATGTTAAGATTCCCTACAGTTAATGTATTCATATCAATATGATTCTTTAATTTGATTAATAGTAGGCTTATGTAGTTGGCTGCTCCCATATTGGGGGCAAAAATATTTATACATGTTAGATCTTCTTGGTGGATAGACCCTTTAGGAATGATGTAGTGTCCTTCCGTATCTTTGACTATAGTCTTTAGCTTAAAATCTAATTTATCTAATATGAAAATCGCTACCCCAGTGTTCTTTTGAGGCCCGTTGGCATGAAAGATGGATCTCCACCCCTTTACTTTTTGCCTGGATGTATCTTTAGGTTCAATGAGTCTCTTGTAGACTGCATATGGACTGGTCCTGTTGTTTTATCCAATCTGCAACCCTGTGCTGTTTTATCAGAGCATTTAAGCCATTCACATTGAGAGTGACACTTTAAAGATAAGTTTTTATTCACATCAAGTTTCCTGAAAAGTCCCTGTTTCTCTAGATTGTCTCTGTAAATTTCTGTTCTACGTCAGTCTTGGGTTCTTTCTTCTTTTGTAGAACTCCCTTAATATTTCTTGTAGTGCTGGCTTGGTGGTCGCATACTCTTAATCCTTGTTGGTCTTGAAGCTCTTTACCTCTCCATCCATTCTGAATGTCAGCCTTGCTGGATAAGGTATTCTTGGCTGCATGTTCTTCTCATTTAGTGCCCTGAATATGTCTTGCCAGCCCTTTCTGACTTGCCAGGTTTCTGTGGACATGTATGATGTTATTCTGATGGGCCTTCTATACATGAGGAATCTCTTCCCCCTAGCTTCCCTTAAGACCTCTTTTCTGAGATTATGTTTTGTAAATTTCACAATTAGGTGTATGGATGTCTTTCTAGACTTGTTGATCTTGGGGGATGTATTTTTTGCCTCTAGGACATGAACACTTGTTCCATTCCCCTGATTAGGGAAATTTTCATCCAGAATTTGGTCAACTATATCTTCTAATCTTCTCTCTTTCTCCACCCTCTCAGGAGTCTTAATAATTCTGATGCTGAACTTTTATGGTATCATTTATTTCCCTAATACCGTTTTTATGGCTTCTAAGATATTTGTTCCAGGCTTCCTCCTGATCCTTCTTTTCTATCAGTTTGTCTTCTAGATCACTAATTCATTCTTGTGCATCATTTACCCTAGCTGTTAGAGTACCTAGATTAGATTGGATTTGACTGATAGTACTTTTAACTTCTGCCAGACTGGCTCTCACCTCTGCCCTTAGAGATTCTATGCTGTCACTACTAGTCTTCTCCAACCTAGCCATTGCCTGGATAATTGTTACCCTGAATTCCCTTTCTAATATACTGTTTATGTCCATATCCATAGTTTGGTGGCAGAGGGCACAGTCTCTGAATTTTTCTTCTGTTGGGTGTTCCTCCTCCTAGTCATTTTGCTGAGAGGTTTTTGAAGGGATGTATAGCTGAATATATCAACCATGATCTAGGTAAGGTGCACCTTGGAAAGTTTCAGAGCGAGTGAAAGTCACCACCAAAAAGAAAGAAAAAAAAAAAGAGAGAGAGAGAGAGAAAGAAAAAAAAAAGAGAGAAAGCCCAGCAAAAATGAACCCCAAGGCTAAGATTTATAAGGTACATAAAAAAGAATGAACAAAGAAAAAGACTGACAAAAGTAAATGACAAGAAAAAAGAAAAACCCAGACAAAATGAACCCCACGAATAAGATTTATATAATACCTGAACAAAAACAAATACACAGAAACACTGACAGAAGAATAAGATTGGAGGGTGGTTATAAATCCTCGATGTGGGTGAGGAAAGTTATTTTGGTTCTTCCTGGGTGTATCTTGTTATCTTTGTTAAAGGACTCAACTTTCCAGAGGTACAGGGAGATTAAAATTGGTTTATGTATAGAGGCAGTATTGAATAGGAAAAAATGATTACCTTGAAGCTTATATCTATATGTAGAGTTAAAAAAAGAAAAAGAAAAAGAAAAAGAAACAGATATATGTATGGAAAAAGTTCAAGTTAAAAAGTTATTATGGAATATGGTGTATTAAACCTCTAGTTGTAATGGTATGTAAGTTAAAAAAATTAAAAGAGCAAGAATCATGAGAATGAATTAAAAGAAAGAAAGAAAGAAGAAAGAAAGAAAGAAAGAAAGAAAGAAAGAAAGAAAGAAAGAAAGAAAGAAAGAAAGAAAGAAAGAAAGAAAGAAATTGTATCTATGAAATATACAGGTTTTGGGGTAATACTATGAGCTTAATATATTGTTTCCCCTGTTGTTGGAGTTTTACAGTTTTTATGGGGCTCCCGTGGTTATTGTCCTCTACTTTTGGCTTGTTTTCTGGCAGAGGGGCCCTGTTGTTTTCCAATCAATCTAGCTTGGGTTGAGTTGTATTGTGCCCTATCAAGGGACTGGGCTCTGTGGAAACCGGTTTTTCAAGCTTTTGTTTTCTGGAGGTTTTTATTCTTTGGTGGCTTTTTGTGGCTTTTCAGAGGGTCGAAGCAAAGGATCTGTCTGCACCCAGACCTTCTCAGAGAGAAACCTAAATCTGCTTCTCTCTGGGTGGTCCAGAACACACAGACTCCCTTCTGCAAATTCTGCTGAACGGTGCAACATCCCACAGGCAATACACACCCCAGCCACCATCCACGTTGTCACTCAAGGCCGCCGCTTGTCTCTGCACCCCCGTGCCACTAAAACCATGAGCAATATTGGTCCAGGGAATCTGCTTCCAGTGGCTGCCTTTGCCAGGACTGCTGTCTGGAGCCCAGGCGCATGCCAGGTGCGCTCAGACCCCATGGCCTCACAGGTCTCAGAAGGCTGCAGGCCACAGAAGGCTGTGGGCTGAGGGATTCCGACTGGAGATTGCACCAGGTTCTCTCAGGTGTGGGCAGGAGTGTGCCCAGCCAGAGCAGTGGTACAAGCAGTGGAAAGCGGCAGGCTCAGGGACAAGGGACTGGGGCCCCACTGGACTCTGGCATGGGTGGACACGGGTGGTGACTGTCCTGGGACCCTGGGCTTAGGCCCAGGCCCATGACTGCCTGATTCCACCAGTTGCCCCTTAAGATCTTTTGCTCTTTTTGAGTGCTTTTAACCAGACTCCAAGTTAATGCTGGTCCCCAATCACAGGGCACTCTCGTAATGGAATATTACTTTCCAATGGGTCACTTTTGGTGGCTCCCTCTCCCTTCTGATTATCCTCTGATATCAGTCTGAGCACTCCCACTCCGTTTTACCTCTCCATTGATGTCTTCTGCCCCCGTAGAGATAAAGAAGTGTATAATCTTACATCTCAGGCTGATTTCATGGGTGTTCAGAGTGTTCTGGTAGATATTTAGCTCACTTTAGGGAACTGGTTGAAACAGGGTCTCCTACTTCTTCACCATCTTGCCTCTCCTCTTATTTTTCTTATTTTTATTATTATTTTTTATTATGTTATGTTACCTTCCACAGAAACCTCTACAAAATGACCATAGCAGCTTTATTTATCATACACCAAAACTGGTAACTATTCATGTGTTTATCCATGGGTCAATAGTTAAACTGTGGTACATCCATACCACAGAATACAATTCAATGGAAATATACTCCCTTCTCACTAATATTTTGATAGCATATATACAATAAGAATTTATTTTAGAAGCATTATGCTTATTGTACACTATTGTTATAGTTCTAAATTTTAAGTCAGCATTAAGGGAATGCAATATTTTAATCCCATCATCTATTTTGAGGTTTGTTGCCATTTTTGTCTTTTAAGAAAAATGAGCCCTGTGAAAACAGGATTACATTTTATCATGTTAATTTGATTTAGCATATTCCTTTTTTTTTTTAAAGGATTTTATTTTTTTGAGAGAGAGAGAGATTGTACAAGACAGCACAAGCAGGGGGAGCAGCACAGGGAAAGGGAGAAGCTGGCTTCTTATTGAGCATGGAGCCTAATGTGAGGCTGGATGTGGGGCTCAATCCCAGGACCCCGGGATCACCACCTGAGCTGAAGGCAGATGCTTAACCAAGTGAGCCACCTAAACATTTCCAGTTTAGTATACTCTCGGTTATCAAACTACTCACAGTTTGGGACCTTGAACTGGTAAATATCCATGTTGTATCAAAAAGCATTGAAGACTTCAAACACTTTAAAAAATGTATGTTCAGTGTGTGTAGACATACACAATGAGTAGAATTCAAACTATACATTGTGATTATGGATCTTTCTGTGTCATTTGCTTTTTGTGTTTTTTTTTATTTTGATAATGTAATTATAAACTTTTAAAAGTTGGAAAACAAATGTTATTAAAAAATACTATTTTTCCCCTCACTTGGAGTCCAGAAGGAGACACAAGCATATGAACGACTCAACTAAAATATAGCATAATATGTGTGTGTGTGAAATTTCACTCTTTTGTGAAGGGGTCTTCACCCCTTCTACCCACTGGAAGGCTCTGTATCTTGATTAGCCAGGAGCTCAAGGAAAGCGCCCTGATTCAGCACACCTAAAGGACTGTTGAATTTGGCTATAAAAATTGATGGTAAAAATTGGGTTAGTTTATCTTGATCCCCTATGTGTGGTGCTAGGGCACACAGAGCCTTTTTGAAATGTGACACCTCATCCTCACCCCCACCTTATGAGTGTTAAAACTATAGAAAAGAATCATGGTAACAAGTTTCAAAGCGATAGTATCTTTGCCAAATAGATCTTTCTTCTGCCTGGCACATGGGTTTGAAGAAAATCTAACCTGAGTTTTATAAAAACAGCTGTTAATGTAGCTAAGTATTTGGACTGTGCATGAATTCCCTTTAAGCCAAATACAATATCGATGGAAGTTCAGTAGTGAGTAACTTTGTCACTTGAACTTGGGTCTTACTAAGAAATTATGTTTTCTTTAAATTTTTTATTTGTTGGTATTTCTATGGGACAATTTTTCCTAAAATTTAAAACATTCAATCAAATAAAATAAGGAGTATGATTAGGCATTAGAGTAATTGGTAAGAGATCACAAAATATTCATATCACAAAAGAAATATAAAAACTCAATTTCAGGCAATATTTAAAGGAAGATAAAATACTAAAACATCAACATTTCCACCCCCCAAAAATGACCATAAAAATGGAATATAGACTGAATTTTCAAATGAAAAATATTTAATTTGAATACATTAATTTTTATCCAGTGTGAAAGCATGATTTTACTCTCCTCTTGTTCTAGTAAAATTTTGAATTATTCATACCATTTTCTATAGCTAAACATTATACTTTAATTTTCATGTACAAAGTATGTGATCTAAGTCCAAAATCAAAATTCTGTCATGTTTAACAACAACAAATATAATTTGATAAAAGAGTTTAATGATACAACTTGTACTGATTTCAAGCTTTTCTGTTATATTTAATTTTAATTTCTTAACTCTTTTAGGTAATTAAAAATAAATCTAGTATACATGTATACATTTCAACAAAATAGAAATCTCCTATAACTATGTTCTGTACATCTGCTCAGTATAATGTGTGTTTACATACTGATGTGAAGTACAAATTTGTAAATATGAACATTTGAAACTTTGACAGGAAATGATACTAGTCTTTTTCCTCTCAATATTTTATTAAAACAACATGTCAAAAGTTGGCCGGCACTACATATGTAAATAGTTTTAATATGGAATGTTTCCAATGTTCTATATATTCTGTTTTATGTTGTAACCTAAGCCATGTTTATTTACACAGTTTTAATACAAATTATCATTTAATTGCAAACCAAACCTAAGAAGGTTAAAGGTATACTAAGGCACTTATATCAAAGCAGCTGCCACCAATGCCTAAGCTATGCATTTGGTTTGTTTTAAACTGATTCAATAAACATGTTAAATTCCAGTGAAATCAACTGGCAAACTGTTGCTGTATATCAGAACATTATTATTTTGGTTAATTGAAGATTTTTCAGCACAATGGCAACATATCTGTAAATTATAGTAAAAACATTGTACTTCCACCCTGTCAATTCAATTAATAAAATACAGTACATGCAATTAGAGATTTCTGAGCATATTTAAATCTTCTTTTCGACATAAGTATATATAATTAATAGTATAAGTATGCAATCAATAGGTATTCTTTCTGGCACCTCTTTTTGAGAAGAGAAAGAAGAAAAAGAAACAGTATAAATCACTTAAAACTAAACTAAAACTCCACTGATTTTATAAATTACAATGTAACATCTGTAATTTGTTAAATTCTGCATATTCAGATAAGGAAAATATTTCTAATTGAGATTTAGTAAGGAGATAACAACTATATATAACCCTACTGTATACCTGGACATATAACTCTATTGTCTGAAAGCATCTAAATTTGTCATCAGTATGTTTGTAGATTTTTGTAAAACATATTTTAAGTATTTATATAAAAAGTTTATTTCAATGATGTCAGACTTAGCATTATACTAATACACTCAAAAGATATATGTTGTCTGCCTTATGTACACCATGATTTTTCCCAAGATTAATGATCAGGAAATTGAAAAGGAAATTTTCCATAATGTCCAATACACATGTTTATTTTTGTTCACCGGTGGCACCTTGTAAAGTTGTCAGCACATAGGATTCTGATCATTCAAAGAATGATTTGCTGACTATAACTTGCTAATTCTGCTTGTGCACTTTTTTCCAATTGTGATTTTCTTTTTATGACATAGATACACCTCAATCTCATAAAAGAAAAATAAAGTCATGTCTATTTCCAGACCACATGTAGAACCCATGCCAAATAGCAGTGAAGTATCATAAGTATTTACCTTCATAGCTTGGGGAAAATATAACTCTCCATTTTTGTAGTATAGTGAATAGGAACAATGATATTAATGTTTGAAGACTCTAACATTATATAATCTAAAGTTATATATTGGACTTCAAGATGTAACATCCAGAGGGTTTATTTCCTCTATTTAATGAAAAGAAATAACAGTTTTGATATTCTAAGCTATGTTACCTAAAGTTGTATATCGGTCTTTAAAATGTAATTAATGATTTATCCACTTAGATATGTGTTCTGCAACTAGGCTCAAACTTGAAATAAAGTCCTTAAAAAAAAAAAAAAAAGAAAGAAAGTCCTTGATTTCAGATTGACTGATTATTCCACAAAATAGAGCCTTGCTGTTAAGGGAATGTGACTACAGGTCTAGGCTTGACTGAGAGTTGTTTGAAGGTAAAGCAACATTTACTTATTTACCTATCCAATGTATAGATTTTACAAAGTTGATGAAGTCTATTTTCTCTAGATTTGCTTGGGGTAAGTCATATTGCCAGGTGAGGTGAAGAATCAGATTTTGTACATCTAGTCAGCTAAATTAAGATGTTTTTCTTTTAAAAGGGGGAAGGGATAGATATATATGTATGATAAAAGCAAGTGAAAATAACAGTTTTAGTTATTAGACTTGGGTATCTATTAAGTATCATTTGGCTACTTTCATTTACTATTTCACACCTTGTCTAACCAAGAGTGGCTTTTGATTTTTGTAGGTTTTTTTTTTAAAAGATTTTTATTTATTTATTTGACAGAGAGAGAGATAACAAGCAGGCAGAGAGGCAGGCAGAGAGAAAGGGGGCTCGATCAGAGAGCCTGATGCGGGCTCGATCCCAGGACCCTGAGATCATGACCTGAGCCGAAGGCAGAGGCTTCAACCCACTGAGCCACCCAGGTGCCCCTGATTTTTGTAGGTTTCTAATGGAAGACTAATATTTAGTTAATTCAGCTGAAATTAATAGAATTCCATAGTATTTTGGTTTTTATTCCATAACCATAGCCTCAATTTACCAAGTTACTCAAGTTTCACACTATCTTATTAAGGAATAAGGATTTATTCAGAAGAAAATAGTAAGGACATTAAATTTTAATTATGCATCAATTAAAGATGTTAACAGCTTCCTGTAGATAAATAACTTGTTCAGAAAGTAGGAGACTGCTTACTGAACTTCTTGAGGTCTCTTCCAAGTCTAATTTTCAATGAAGCCTTTCCCTTGGTTACTTATTCAATTAAAACTATGAAATGACAATTTATAAAGATAGTACAAAAACAGCTTAAAATGGATATTTAGATTCTAGCATTTAAACTTTTACCCTTTTATATTAATCGTCTTTACCAATATAGTTCTATATTATCAATTTTAAATGGCTAATGTATAATAAAATTATCTGAAATATAAATCACTGGCTACATATACTTGAATGGATACAAAATTAGTGCTTTCTCCTAAATAATTATTAAAAAGTAACCCAGAGAGTTTCTGGATTTTTCAGGTAAATACTTTCTGTCATTAATTACCAAGTATCTGCCATATAAGCCATCAGACTAAGTTTCATTATACTTTGATATGGGAGTTTCTGCTTGAAAAATTGTAATTTATTTTAACAGTAACCTGTTTTGGAATAGACAGAAATGAAATGTACTTGCTACTTCAATCCATAATTTGATAAACCCAGGTCTAGTATGGATAAACCCTGGGTAGTAGAAATTTCCTGCCTCAAAGATTTTTGTAATAGGTATACAGTTAGTTTGGGTTACAAATAATATTTCAAATATTGTTTGAATAATAATAATAATAATAATAGTAATATTTCATCTTGACTAGAATATTCAGTTTAAATGTAACCATGTGCTGTTTTATCTTTATTCCCAGTAGTGAAGAAGAATATAATTTTAATGCATATAGAGGCAGGCACATTTATAAGGTACACTTAAGAGGGAGTAACAATTTTGAGAAAAATTAAGTAATAATATGCTCTTCCTAATGCATGTTGGAAAACTTAGAAAAAGCAGTTAAGAAATTTGGGTAGTTTGAGAAAAGTCAAGCCATACCATTGTGATGTGAAGCAGCTTGGCTTAATAAATTGTAGAGCTAGTGGCATAAAAATTTAAATTTGATTTATTTTAAAGATATGCAAGTTATATATAGGTTATACTTAACAATTTTTTCCAGAAAATTTAAGACCAGGTGAAAGGAAACATTTCAACTTCATGAACTAAAATAAAATCTCATTTATGCTACTTTTTGTCTAGTCCAATTTACCATGACTGACTCACAAGAGTGGAATTAAACTATACCAATGTAATGATATTTTCATATTTATGGACTCAATTATATTATCTCCCTTTAAATAATAATTTATTAGTCTTTTAGGAGAACTACAATAATTTGTTTTTAGGAGAACTACAGTAATTGTTATTGTAAGAAAACTACAATAATTTGTGAACTGTACAAAACACCAGGTTTGTTAAAGGAATAAGTAAATAAGCTTCACCTGGGAATGATTAAAAAAAATAAAAAGAAATGAAAGATCAAATTTATTTAGAATATTTTGTTTTTCATTTAATCTCTGTGTTCCTCCAGGATTAAATGATCTTTAGGCTGCAACAATTACTATTTGAAAATTTGTGTCCTTATTTGTACCTTAGAATTGAGATTAGTAGCTTCTTCAACAGTAAGGTTTAAAAGTATAAGGCAAATGAACAATGACTTTTTCTACAATTACTAGAGAATTACAATGAATATAATATTCATAGATAAAACTAAAATTGTTTTGCTGCTTTCATAGGAATTAAATCCAACTTCTTTTGGTCATTGTCAATATGTAAGAGGCAGGACTTCACTATAATTAAAGGCTTCATCTGGAGTCAATTTTTACCCATAGTCTATCTCATCAAATAATATTTATTGACTATCTTATTTTGAGGCCCAAGGCCACTGTAATCAGAGATTGTTACAGGTCATATTTGACCTATAGCAACCTCTTATGAACATCTGATAAGGCACTTTAAATGCATAACAGAAATACCTCTGATAATAAAGCTTTTAAAACCCAAAAGCTCCTGACTTTCTTTGGCTACAAATAAAGAAAATACATGCTTATGTGTAACTGTTTTAGGAATGTGATTATTCCATTAAAGGCAATGATTGATTGTTGGGTACCAATGAGCATGACTGCATTTGCCTTGTCTAAAGGAAATTTGGTTATTGTCATTCACTTTGACTTTGAGATGGTTGGCCGCATTTACCAGTCTAGATGGCACTGAGACGTTGTACCTATAAAAACCATAGGAAGGATGGAAAGAACAACCAATTGTTTCCTGGGCAATGTGGTTTGGTGATAAAATACTTCCAGATGCCTGTAGTCCATACAACATTTGATTGGAAGAATTAGGTGCCTGTAGACACTGCTCACTTAAGTCTTCAAAGGAACCGTTTTTCGAATTGGCGATCCCCAGAGAAGATAACATGGAAACTTCCATCATGAGTGGGGCTAAACACTGAGAACTGTTGCTGCTTGCTAGTCTTTCAGGAGAAGGCAAGAAAAGAGGCTGCTGTCGCCAAAAATTAGTTGGGCAAATCTTGTAGCGAAGGGGCAGGTTGATATTGTGCAGATACACCTCTGGACCGGTCATTCCAAGGGAATTTGTAGGTAAGTGAAATGTAGGCAGAGAGCAGCTTGGAAAAAGCAAGGAGTTCAAAGGAGAGGGAGCTCGTCCACTAGAGGTCACTGGAGATGAGCCACTGCTTCCACCTGTGAATGATAATTCAGTCAATGAACAATGAACCAGATGTTCCCAATGAATGAGTACTAAAGACAATAAACATTCTGCTCCATTTCTTCAAGTTCACAGTTCTTTTAACTTCTTTGGGAAAGAATATGCTCTTTCCTCTGATCGAAGTTGAAAACAATACCTTTACTAGTATGGCTATTACCTTTGACACTACCATTATGTTACCATGTATTGAGCCTTCACCACGCACAAGAACTGTGCTAGGCACTTGAACATTTATCCAATGAATTACAAAAGATGCAGGCATAAATAGTACCCAGAGTCAATTACAAATTAAAAAAAAAGTTTTTAGGCTTTAAAAAAATTTAAAAAATGAGTATTTGATTAAATTGAACAAATTGGTTGGGACTCTATAGAAAGCTTCAGTCTGATAAAAATAATGGAGCACATGAAAATAATCTTTATAAACTAAAATAACATTTTTTAAAGATTTTATTTATTTATTTGACAGAGAGGAGAGAGATCACAAGTAGGCAGAGAGGCAGGCAGAGAGAGGGGGAAGCAGGCTCCCTGCTGAGCAGAGAGACCATGCGGCTTGATCCCAGGGCCCTGAGATCATGACTTGAGCCGAAAACAGAGGCTTTAACCCACTGAGCCACCGAGGGGCCCCTAAACCAAAATAACATTTAAATGCACTTGTTAAAGACAACTTTTAGCTTAAAAATATAAAAATAAAAATGAAAAGTTCATAATAATGTCAGGTGATCTTTTGTGTTTGCCTAGCATCTACTAAAGTTAGGGATAATTATAAGGTCCAGGAACATCTAGACTTTTCACCTTATTTTCATGTTTGAAATTTGAAATTTTGGTTATTGACTAAACTTAATAATTTCTTTTTCTTTTCTTTCTTTCTTTCTTTCTTTCTTTCTTTCTTTCTTTCTTTCTTTCTTTCTTTCTTTCCTTCTTTCTTTCTTTTTTTTTTGGCATTGCTGCTGTTTCTCTTAATTATTTTGTGTAAGCAGAGCCTAATTCTTTATTAACAAGGTGGCAAATGTCTTTTATAATTAAATATTCTTAAGTTATTTTAAAAATGGTACCCCTTTTCTTTGCAATTCTTTGAGCAATCTGGACATTTAAGTAATTAAGAAAATTGTGTATTTTAAATGATCAATTAATGATCATCTTTAGGTTTTTCGTTTTGTTTTTTTTTTTTTGTTTTTTTTTTAGTGCACTTCATGTTGACCTGGGTATTTTAAAAGCATGCTGCCTAGATGCTATTAGTTAAAGTGTTCGTATTTTTCTATGCAATTTTGTAAACCAAATTAATACAATCAACCCAGTGAAATATTTTGCCAAATGATTAGACTTGATGTGTTTTCAGTGTTACAGTATCATGTAAAATTCAACCTAAATATAATGTTGATGGTTTTCTCCACTATTATAAACTTGCATTAATGTCCTAAAACAAACAAATTTAATAAAGACAAAAGCAGTAAAATAATTATATGTTGTTTCCAAATACTCTTTTATTTATTATTAAACACCAGAGACATGAAGGTATACATTCTTCCACCAGAAAGCTTGCGTTGTCTAATTATTATTATTATTTAATCATGTAATGCACTACATGAGAACAAATATCTTGCAAATATTTTTAATGCTTGTGGCAATTAAACTAATTGTGATGACTTAGTGTTGTTTTCAACATTTATTTTTCCTACTTATAGTAAAAGGAAAATTAGAACTAAGTGATAGTAAAATTTAATGGATGTCATTTTAACATGTGCTGAAAGTTTATGAGAAACATATTTATTTAAATGTCTAATGTATTATTTGCAAATAAGGCCACACATGTACCACAGGCAGATTCTAAAGAATGTGAGATAGTGAGATGCTGAAGAATCCAGGTGAGATCTGGAGATCTCAGGATATGTGATAACTTAAGAAGACTGAAGTCAATAAATCCACCATTACTATGGCTCTGTTTTTTTCCTTCATGCCAGTTCTCCCCTCTTTTTGCCTCTTACTTCCTCATCAAGTTAAATATAAACCAATTTTCTTGTAATCCCACATTTTCTGGCATGAACTTTTCCCCTTGTGTAGTATTTGCTACAGAGGTTCTGACTATTGTTACTTCATCAGCATTTAAAAGTAAACATTAATAAAACTTTTCTTACATTTTGTGTCTGCACCAAAAGTTTTAAAATCCAGAGTGAGAGAAGGTCTCCACGGGTGGATCTCTAAAAGCCCATCCAATACACCCCTGAAAAATAGATTCAACTTTCAGCAAGTCCAGAATTCAATTTCTGAAAATAATGATTTATGTAAACTTTTAAGTTATTTTGATATAGTTTTTGGGGTCAATAACTGAAATATATTTCTTTTATAGCTAGACTGCTGAATAAAATTCACAGTAATTATTCCCTGAATAAAAACCCCAAGGATCTAGAATAAGTGATATCTTAAAAAAGTGGGTTGGGAGGGAAAAAGAGAAGGCAAGATTTTAGAGACAAAACACTACATTCTTTTCCTACTACCTACTGGTTACAAAACGTAGGGCCTTTGAGTCTCTGAGCCACAGTTACTTTATCTGTAATCCTTTGGAAAAGGTTATATAAATGATATATATGATTGTTACGTTGCTTACCTGCTTCTTCCGGGATCTCTAAATCCTTTCGCAAAAGGATTCCTGTCTATTTTCAGTTTGGTAATCTATGGATTAAAAAAAAAAAGATAAAGATAAAGTCAGTGCCCTCAATAATACTCACCACTCACCGTTGCTTTTAATGGTTACAACAACCACAAAACACTTCAATGTGTAATATGGCACATTCAATTAATATAAATAAGCATATAGCTAAGTTGAATTTGGAATGGTTACCTCCCTTCTCCCCTGGCACTTTGTTCTGCTCTCCTTTCTAATACAAGATCCACACAATTCATCATCAAATTTGTCTTGATGACAATATAATACGACTATAATATTTTTTAATTGTGGAAAATTCAGTCCATATAGTGCAGCTTGCCTCCATCCAGAAAGTCCTTCTGGGGCCAGCCCTGCTTTCCTGGGACCAAGTTGTCCTTACCTGCTGGTTTTGGTAAGCTGTCACCGTGGTGAACTCTGTTTCTTTAAAGAAGAACGTTTTAACCCCTTCAGTGGGTAGAGACTGAATCCTGGACAGGTCAACTTTACTGTCCTGTTCCATCACATGCACACGGGGCTTGTATTTATGCATGGACTGCAGAATGATCTGGAGGAGAAATCATCAAATGTTTGCCTAGAAAGTGGCTTCCCCTCTGCAACACTGGTTTCCTCTCATTGGCACCCCCAACTTGCCCACATGCAAAAGTGAGGCTAAACCAGAAAGGCTAGGCTAACCACACACAAGGACTTTTCTTTGACATTTAGTTCTGGACAGACATGCTCAGGGCTAAGAGGTTTCCAGATAGAAGTACCACAGTAACATCAGGCAGCCATAATTCCACTTCCAGATGAGACCCTCTCCTGCTTCCAAGTGTGGGTGATCATGTGATGTCCCCAAGTCTCACTAGGATCTGACTGCCTGCCAAAAGTTCCCTGGGCTTATGGTAACTGAAGGGCAGCCTCATGACATACCCCACCTCCCAATCCTGGGGGCCTCCCTTTTTATTTGTGGCTGGCCCAGGGCAAGGCCAGGCATGGCAGGGGGAGGACGTATATGGGACTAAGACTCAAGATCATATCACATGGAGCACTGGGTGTGGTACAGGAACAATGAGTCTTGGAACACTGAAAAAATAAAATAAAAGTATGTTTGGGGAAAAAAGATCCAGGTAACCTATAAATAACTTCTTTCATAAGTGAGTTGTGGAGGAGATTTCTGTCATACCATGCCAGACAGAGGGGGCTTACCTTGGAAAAAGCAATCAGAGCTCACAGCGATTTCCCTGGAGTCTGAGGTGCAAGAGAGCTCCACAAAGTGCATTCCCTTCCACACTCCCAGACCAGGACTTATGGCTTAAACAAATCTCATTTGGTCTTCAAACTTCCTTCACTCACCCTTCCCAACCCCTAGCACTCTCAGATGCCAAACAAAGGTCACAGGAGCTACTTTGGTCACAAGCCCAGAACTTGAACAGTCCTAAAGACCACCTAGGAGAAGCATCCTACACCTCTCTAGGGTGACATGCAGGCTGATGATGCCTTGGTACCTCCATCCCCTCCTCAGGACAAAGGATTTCAAACACTTACATGGCCTTTGTCATCCATCTCATTGTTGGTAAGTTTCAAGCGATCAAAGCTGATGATCTGCCGCATCCAGGTCTCTCCAGAGCAGGGTGAGTCCGGGTGAACATAGAACCTGGGAGTGATGCATGAGTGGTCTGTATTCCCAGCTACCATCCACTGTGAGCTGTGGTACACATACCTAAAAAGGCACAGAGTGTGACTTTAGGTGCAATAGGCCAAAGTCAGGTGCATGGGAGGAAGGAAGGCTGCTGGATCCATTCTTAATGACATTGGCCGAGGTTTGCCTCCTAATTCCAAACTAGAAGATCCAAACTGATTTCCAAAGGGCGTTCAGGGACAAAAAGCAAACTGTATACAAACATATGCCATTAAAATGCAGTGAACTTCCAGGGCAAGTATAACATTATGGGATTTCAGAGTCTGGTTTGTATTTCCTTACAGAAACAACCACAGAAATTGATCTAATCCACTCTGCTGCACAGAGACAGCCTAAAAACCCTCATGCCTCTAGCCAGAAGCATCAGAGTCAGAGAAAAAGCAAAACGGAGTGGAGGGTGTCTGTCCAACCCACCCCCACCTCTGCCCGTGGTCCTCAAATCCCTTTTACCAACAAGGCTTCACATCAGAACACCGCCTGAAATTCTAGCCCATGGGGCCTCAGGGCTGATTTTCATCCTGTTTCCAATCTCAACCACTCAACTGTGCACTGCATTCCCAAGCCAGCTCAAATGCAAGAAACAAACCATTTGTTCTATTTGCAAGCTGCAGTTCCAGTAGGCTCCTGAGCTGTGCTTTGTCTTTGCCCCTCAAATCCAGCCCTGGGCATCATTTGGGCTCTCTCTTAGAAAGGCTAGACATCCACTTTAGTGGAATGCTCACAGCCCGAGTAGGGGTGGCTCCTGCATAATCCCATAGCCTCTAAGTCAAAGTGCTGGCATAGCTGCGCATCTGGAATGCTAGCCCTGAAAGACCTCTTAGCTTTAGATCAATTTGACCACTATTAGCCTGCTTTAAGTAGAGAGCCTGCTTTAAAAAAAAAAAAAAAAAAAAAAAGCTATTTGTAATTTCTAGGACCTGGCCACTGCTTCAGGAGAGAAGTTAAGGAAGGGAGAAATGATAGACCTAAATGTGATAACTGTTAAGTTAGCATTAGATGGTAAATAAGAACATCACTCCAGGACCCTGTGCCAAAGTAGCACAACCCAGAGCTCAGTGCAGCTCCAGAAGCACAGTAATTTCTCCCTAAATTCCTTCAAACAACTTCCCTCCTAGCTGCTTGAGTCCATACCCTCTGCAGTTGGCACAGCCAAGGCCAGAGCAGAGGGTAAGCAAAGGGTGTGGAGTACATTGAAACACCAACTGCACCTGCTCCAGGAGTGAGAGGAAAGAGGAGCAAGATAGCTCGTTTCAGTCGGAACCTCCATTTGAGTGAGAATATTCAACTCTGAAAGTCCACAGGAGAGGAATTCCACCCCCCCCCCATGGTAGAGCTTTCAATATAACATTCTCAGGTTCCATAAATCTGTATCCTCATTCCCAGACTTGGTCTAGGGTATCCTCCTTTGGGCCTGGTTACCTATAACGCTTGGAATCTACTGGCACCACGTCGATGGCCACATAGTACTGCTTCCCTGGGTCCAGCCCTTTCACTTTGACTCGAACAGAGGGGAACATCCGCCTGTGGGAAAGAAAATAGCCACTGACTTAGTGCTTTTAGAGACATTTGGAGTGGGATGGGGTGGGGGGGACAAAGGAAAATGAGGATATTCATA
Source organism: Procyon lotor (assembly GCA_028646535.1). Lineage (NCBI taxonomy): Eukaryota > Metazoa > Chordata > Mammalia > Carnivora > Procyonidae > Procyon > Procyon lotor. The sequence goes on from CM053612.1 coordinate 50,660,294, forward strand.
ATACCTTCCCCCATTCTGGGACAGATTCAAGGAATGATATTTGCTACATGAAGAAAGATTGTTGGTTGTATGCTTGATTGAACAAGTTCAGGATTGCTGAGTGGAGTAGAATATTCTTACCGCAAGGCTTTGTCTACCCCACTCCCTACCACCACCATTAACAGAAAGCTATGTAAGAGAAAGTAGAGAAAAAAACTGTGCCCGGCCCCTGAGTGTCAGTGGTACTTTCTGTAAGGCAGATTTGGGAAAGAATGAAATTAAGATTCACGCAATAAAATAAAATAAAAGAATAAATAAAAAGAAATAAATGATAGATAGATAAATAAAAATTACCCAGCTGATGCGATGTTGCCCCAAAGCAAAAGATGAGAGCAGAAAAAGCCCACCTCAAATTACCCCAGGCTAGCTTGGGATGGTAGGCTGTGGCCCTGCTAGATGAGATATAGTCCACTGCAAACTGTGAGGCTTTAAGCAGAATTTCTTGAAGTCACTGCCTATAGGAAAGAAAACCTGAGCTGCTAATAGTGGGATTTATTGAGAGGCAGTGACTTTCTAATACCTGTGGGAGGGCAAGCACAGATATAGAGCATGAAGCTGGAGGCACCACATCTTATGAGTTCCTACTGTGTGTGTTCCTTGAACGGCTTGGGCAGAGCCGAACCTGCCAGCCTTGGTAATGATCATCTCAGTCCCAATGTCGTGGAATCTCTTCCACAGTTCAGATCCTTGAAGCTCCACTTGGATAGCATCTTTCTCTTCCAGACTTTTGCAGCTGTTGTCACTGTCGCTGCCACTACAGCCTGAGAAAGCAGTTGCCGAGGGCTCCGTCTTGGGTCGCTTTTCTGCTGGACACAGAGAGGCCAAGAGTTTGAGAGAGGTTCTCAGTTCCTGTGTCCCCTTCTCGCTGACGCCTGTGTTGGAGCAGACTGGCCCAACCTCTTCCCTGGGAACCTTGGAGGCGGATATTCAAGTTCCCCAAAACGCCCACTGTGCCCCCCGCCCCCGCGACGGGGAGCAAAGGACCCAGGTCGCGTCCTGGGAAAGGCGCCGACCTTCTTCAAATTTGCCCTTCCTTATTCTCTAGGGGCTTTTGGACCCTGAAGCTGAATCTCCTCCGAATCTAAGTGCCTGCCGGCTTCCTGCCCCGAGAAACAGCTACTGTCTGGCTCCCACCGCCTGGGGAGGTTGAAGAGTCTAACTTCTCCACAAACATATAAGGAAGCTCCCCTTCACCACAGATGAACGACAGCAACAGGGACTGAACTTGGGGGCTCTGAAGCTTCCCCTATAGCCAAATGACAGAGGTGTCCCGCGGCCCTAAACGTGGCCATCCAGCTGGACCAAAACGTCCTAGTGAGGGGCAGCAGCCCTCTCTCAGCTTCTGGAGTGGAGCTGAGACTTACAGGACAGCATGCTCACGGAGCAGGCTCAGGGCTTTGGGGCTGCAGTGGGAACACTTACCCCGCTGCTGACTCTTCTCCCCTGCGGCTTTGCTCTTTCTCTCCTCCTCCTCTCCGCCCTCTTTCTCCAGCAACTCAGGCTGCATCTCCTCTCTTGGGTCTTGCAATTTTCTTTTCCCGGGTCTCCGCACCAAGGCTTCCACCGAGAAGGCAAGTGCCCGAGAGCTCAGAGCCATCCCCAGAGGGGGTGAAGGGAATGTGCAATGCAAAGTTTCAACCTGAGCTCCGTTAGGGAGGGAGAGGGAGGGAGGGCGCAGAGGACAGGGCAGGGAGGGAAAGCAGGAAAACCCCCAAATTGGAAAAACAATTTCTGGATCTATAGTCAAAGAAAAAAAAAAAAGGTGTATGTTTGTAATATGTGTGTGTGTGCGTGCGTGTATATGCACACACACACACACACACATATATATATATGTATGTTTTCTCTGAATAGACAGAAAGAAAATAGAGGAAGATCAAACTGGAGCCAAAGTGCTCTGGAGTCTAGTCCCCCTTCCCTTCCCTTTGTGGTTTCCTCCCTCCCAGTGGACATGTGCAGACCATCAGTCCTCAAATCGCTGATTGCAGGACCTGGCAGAGCACAGAGATTGGCAAGCGCAGGCCTTTTAGGGAGCCGACCTGCCTCCAATAGCTGCTCAGGCCGCTTGGATTGGGAGATACTGTTGCATCCTACTGAGTGAATACCAGGCGGGTCACAGTGTCCACTGTTTGTGTTGGCGATTGTTAAGGTATATATAAAAACAAACAAACAAATAAACAAAACCATCACGAATGACACTTCAGAGTCCGAGGGGTAGAGGAAGGGGTAGGGGTGAGAGTGGGGGTGACAGGAAAGAGGCTCTGGAAGAAGGATACAAAAACTTACTGTTTTACACTGAATGGTGAAGCTCAAAGCTATGTGAAATAATTGCTCATGAAAGGCTACTTTTCCAACCAAAGTCCAAATATTATTTAACCAGAGCCAGAGAAGTATATCTGGGTCTTTTGCTTCACAGCAACTGTGGAAAAGTAGAGGAGTGCAATGTTTCTGGACAAGTTTGTTCAAGAGTCTAGGTCTCAAATTGAGTGGACCATGTGCTCGTCTATCCTATCTATTCAGATGGGGAGGCAAGGGCCAGCATGGTCAGGAGACTCCCAGATGCCCACTGTCAATGCTCAGAGTAAACCTGGGCCTTCAAGCCCTTCTTCTGCCGGAGCACAGTATTCCCATACACAGCCTCTTCTTACTCATATATCTTAATCATCAAAGACAACCTAAAGATGACTCCAGGGCCACCAGCAAAGCACCGACATGAACTTTGTTCCTAACAACCCTGCACCTCAAAATGTTGGACTCAAGTAATCCATGTCTCCTGGAATATGTTCCTGGGCTGGGTTTTACTTTTCCTTAAAATGGGTAAGCACACCTTTTTGTGTGTGTCAGGAAGAGAGTTGCCTACCGCTTATAAGGAGCATGTCTATGCGTGCAGATATGAGATGTCTACCTGTGTGCATGGGAGTTGGTCCTCCACTTTTCATCAGGAATAAGAAATCAAGCGCACCTGGACTCTTTTGCAGACTAAATCCTAACTAATGACATCTGTATTTGTTTAGAAAGGTTCTCCTGTTCTCCTCTGACATGTCTGTTCAAAGAACATTTAAAGTCCATCCAGCTCTGTTAAAAATCAGATGGAAACTGAATGAACTGATCGGTAGTATCTCAGGACTGGAGTTTGACAATAAAAGATTTCTTGTGGCCTGTTAGTTTCAGTTCCTTCTGTACAAGTGTGAGGTGACAATGGTGGTAGGGGTCGAATGGGGTTGAGGGGGAGAGCATGTCTAGCTGATCCATGGGAAAGTGATTTTCAGGCAATTAGGCAATCAGGTATGACTTGAAGCATCTGATGATATGGCAAAGGGTTAATTACAGAATGAATGCTGCTGAATGGTTTAATTTGGTTCAATAATCAATTATTCACTACTTACCGTGCAGGGCTGGGAAAGACACTATCCTTAATCTGCAGGGGCAGAATGAAGCACAATGTACAAAGCACTTGGACTGAAAAACAGCCAGGTCTGGATGTGATCTTGGCCACATCTCCATGAGTATTTGTTTCTTTCTGCAGCCATTCAAGGGGAGAGGGATGATATTAATGCATTTTCCCATCCCTTCTTATTAAGAAGATACTTTTTTAATCTATGTGAATTCTTAGCTAAAAGATACAGCTCAGAAACAGAAAAGTCAAGAGTTCATTTGTTAAATTTAGAGTGTTAATCACAGTGTACCACTTGCATTAATGTCTCCTAATATGGGCATTCTTTTTGCTTTTGAATGATTGCTCATTTTATTGCTAAAAAGCAGGAAATCACCTGGTGTAGCAAAGGAAGGTTTTGCTTAGTAGTTTTTTTTTTTTAAACCAGGTTTCTTGAAAAATAAGGCAAAAGATGTTTGTTGCAATGTCCATTTTAGTATTTCAGACCATCCATTGTATGATGTGATATGTTAAATCAAATAAATTCCTTATCTTGGGACATAAGTTCCTTTCTTAAGATAAACTTATTCCTCAATATTTATTCCACACATATAACTCAGTCATCCAGGACTTTTTATTTTGTAATCGAAACTTTTTCCATTCGCATTTCAATATCTATACAATGAAATAACTGGAAGAAATGGAGCTCAGCTCTCCCTCATGTGTACTAGACTAAAGTGTAGTTAATTCCTGTTTACTTTTATTTGAGAGAAAAGTTATTGCAAGCCACGGAAACAGCTTTGCAATCTGTTCAGTTCCTGGAGCACTTGGCTATCAGGTACTGGGGGCATGAGGGAGATACATTTATGTCAGTAATTTATTTTCCACAGCTGGGCGTCACTTTTGAGTACTGTCTTTGTTTCAACGAGAACACCCATAAATCTCTAAAAGAGATTTTCAACCCACATGAAGCATGGAGGGAGGGAGACCCTGGAGCCATAGGTACGTACTCTAGAATGAAGAGTAATATTTTTAAAAATTTGACAATTGGAAAATACAGTAAAGTGTTGATTTTGAATTAATAAAAAACAAGTTAAAGCCAGAAACACAGAATGTATTGCTTGAAGGAAAAATGAATTTGTGGTTAGCACAAATCAAATCTAATAGAGATAGATAGATAAATTGATAGATATAGATAAAGAGGATATAGATGTGCCTTAAAGGACATATGGTTTATTAGAGTTCTTACTGAGTATGAAATCTGAAACTGCTTTAAGGAAGTAGAAATCAATTTGTAATTATTTAATAAAAATTCCAATATTTTCTTAATTGGTATAAATAGGCATGTGAAATAAGACATGCAGAAACATGGTCATCCCTGAAAACATTGCTTTTGGTAAACCGTATGTGCATTAAAGTAGATGTTCAAAATTTAGCAAATGTATCTGAAAGTGTTACATTTCTCAGAAATATTAAGGGCAAAAATTCAGGACTCCGTAGCTTTCTATAGAGGCAATATGAGTTATCTGAAGAAAAATTTATGTATAAAATGAACTAAGGCTGCTTGGAGGAAAAAAAAAAAGAAATCCCCCTGTGTTTTACAGTACTTACTAAGGGGATGATGTCAAATCCATATCCATATGGGATTCCAACTACTATTTTTATTTTTATTTTTCCCCCAAATAGGTTTATTTTGTTTTTTCACCGTTACAAGATTAATTGTTCTTGCACCACACCCAGTGCTCCGTGCAATACATGCCCTCCTTGACACCCACCGCCAGGCTCGCCCAATGGGATTCCAACTGCTACTTTTGATTCATAAGGGAAGGAATGACATAAATATATATTTCAAATGTATATCTATATTACGGATAAACAAAATAACATGCTTCGAGCCCGGTTGGTTACCTAATGCATACTTCGGCAAAAGCACAAGCAGCTTCCTGATGGAAATTGTTTCCTCCTCTTGTTATTCTTCCATCTCTCCCTTGATCCTCATTCCCCATTGTTAGGATGTTTTGCCATAGTGCTAAGCCTGTAGAATGTGAGTCTGAAATAAGTTGCTCGTGACCATTTTTGCTATTCCTTGGGGAAAAGGCTACCAGAATGAACTGCCAGGAAAGCCGAGTCAAAAAACTGAGTCAGTTTCCTCACAACATTGAGTACCTGAATACAACTTGGCCTGAAGTAGCTAATTGCTTGAGCAAATACATCATCATTGTTTACTTAAGTACATTTCAGCAAGATTTCTCTGCCTTGTAGCCTTCATTACTTGAGTTTGTGGTGTGTGCATTTTAATACTGGGCCGTTCTAACTTGGATTTTATGCCTTATGAATTTCCTTTACTTTCCTCATCCTCAATCCTTCCTTTCTCAGTCTCTTCTTTTAGAGGGTGTTTACTTTTACGAGGATGAGAATCAGAATTACCTCCAAATATGTTTTATGCCTCAGCCCCAACAGAAGTGGGTTAGGATCTGAGAAATGGCAATGCTTGCAGTCTGACAGTTTTAAGTAAATAATTCTGACATGTAGCAAAACATCACCAGCACAGATCATTTGACTAGAGATATACCAAGTTTATTCCAACAATGAATTAGGTGTTGGAAAGAATAATACTTTTTTTTTTAAAGATTTTATTTATTTGACAGAGAGAAACACAGCTAGAGAGGGAACACAAGCAGAGGGAGTGGTAGCGGGAGAAGCAGGCTTCTTGCCGAGCAAGGAGCCCGATGCCGGGCTTGATCCCAAGACTCTGGGATCATGACCTGGGCTGAAGGCAGACGCTTAACGACTGAGCCACCCAGGCGCCCCAAAAATAATACTTTTTAAGAAAAATTATTAT
>CM053612.1:50667047-50686622 GCA_028646535.1 Procyon lotor
CCAATACTTGTTTCTTGAGTTTTTTTATTTTAGCCATTTGACAGGTGTGAGGTGACATCTCATTGGAGATTTTATTTGCTTTTCTCTGATGATGAGTGATGTTGAGCATCTTTTCATGTATTTGTTGGCAATATGTATATCTTTGGAGAACTGTCTGTTCATTTCTTCTGCCTATTTTTAAGGTGGATTATTTGGTTTTTGAATGTTGAGTTGTATAAGTTCTTCATATATTTTGGATACCAAGCCTTTAGCAGTTAAATAATTTACAAATATCTACTCCCATTCAATAAGTTGTCTTTTAGTTTGTTGGCTTTCTTCTTTGTTATACAGAAGCTTTTTATTTTAATGAAGTTTATTTTTTGCTTTTGTTTCCCTTGACCTAAGAGACATATTTATAAAAATATTTTTTATGGATGACGTCAAAGTAATTACCACTTATTTTTTCTTCTGAGAGTTTTATGGTTTCCTATCTCACATTTAATTCTTTAATCCATTTTGAGTTTATTTTTGTGCATGGCATTACAAAGTGACCTCGTTTTATGCTTTTACCTGTAGCTGTTCATCCAGTTTTTCAGTACCATTTGAAGCGTTTGTCTTTTCCCCATTATATATTTTTGCCTCCTCCATCATATATTGACTATATAAGCATGGGTTTATTTATGGCCTATTTTCTTGCACTGATCTATGTGGCTATTTTTGTACCAGTACCATACTCTTGATTACTATAGCTTTGTATTATATCTTAAAATCGGCAATTGTAATACCTCCAGCTTTGTTCTTTGTGAAAATTGCTTTGACTATTTGGGGTCTTTTGTAGTTTTATACATATGTCAGGATTATTCATTCTAGTTCTGAAAAACTGATGTTGGTATTTTGGTAGGGATTGCAAATTGGTATACCTACCATGGAAAACAATATGGAGGTCCCTCAAAAGAAACAGAAATGCTACATGCTTCAGTAATTCCACTACTGGGTATTTACCCAGAGAAAATGTAATCACTAATTTGAAATGATATATGTACCCCTGAGTTTATTGCACCATCTTTTACAATAGCCTAGATATGGAAGCAACCCAGGTGTCCATACATACATAAATGGATTAAAAAAGATTTTACACACACACACACACACACACACACACAAACTGGAATATTACTCAGTCATAAAAAATAATGAAATCTTGCCATTTACAACATCACAGATGAATCTTAGAAGGCATAATTGTAAGTTAAACAAGACTTATAAAGATAAATTCCATATGATAGTACTCATATGTGGAATTTTTTAAAAGATTTTATTTATTTATTTGACAGAGAGAGCTCACAAGTAGGCAAAGAGGCAGGCAGAGAGAAAGGAGGAAGCAGACTCCCTGCTGAGCACAGAGCCCGATGTGGGGCTCCTTCCCAGGACCCTGAGATCATGACCTGAGCCGAAGGCAGAGGCTTTAACCCACTGAGCCACCCAGGCGCCCCTCATATGTGGAATTTAAGAAACAAACCAAACAACAAAAAAAGAGACAACCAAGAAATCCCAGACTCTTAAATACAGAGAAAAAAACTGGTGGTTGCTTAAGAGTAGGTGAGGGGGATGGGTAAAATAGCTAAAGGGGACTAAGAGTCCACCTATTAAGATGAACAGTGAGTAACATATAGAAGTGTTTAATCATTAATTGTACATCTGAAAATAATATGCCACTATATGTTAATTACACTTCAAAGAAAACTAAAGAAAAAATCAAAACATGTTTGTTTATTCAAAAACCTGTACATAAATGTCATAATTTGATTTTTTTAAATTATGGTAAAATACACATAACCAAATTTATCACTTTAACTATTTTTAAGTAAGCAGTTCATAGGTATTAAGTACATTTACATTGTTTTATGAACATTGGCACTATCCATCTCCATTACGTTTTTTCTTTAGAGGTTGAAACATTGTACAGGTTGCATTTAGTAGTGGACAATTGGGATTATTCTACCTTTTGCCTAATGTGTATACAACTCTAAATATTGGTGTACAAATATCTGTCCAAGACTCTACTTTCAATTATTTGGAGTATATACTCAGAAGTAGAATTGCTAGATCACATATTTTTTAAAAGACTTATTTATTTATTTGGGGGGAGCACAGAAGTGGAGAAAGGGATAGAGTGAGAGAATCTTCAAGCAGACTCCCCACTGAGCGCAGAGCCTGATGTGAGATTCCATGAGATCATGACCTGAGCCCAAAACAACAGACGGTTGCTCAACCTACTGAGCCACTCAGGTGCCCCATGCTGGATCATATGTTGATTCTATGTTTAAATTTTGAGGATCCACCATAGTGATTGTTACAGTGACTGTACCATTTTATATTCTCACCACCAATATGCAGGATTCCAATTTCTCTACTTCTTTTCCAACAATGTTGTATTTAATAGACGGTTTTAGAGCAGCTTCAGGATGACAGCAAAAGGGAGCAGAAGGCACAGAAATTCCTTCGATAGCCCCTGTCACCAAAATACTCAACAAGATCCTTAGCCAATAGGATCCAACAGTACATTAAAAAAATTAATCATCACACCCACATGGGATTTATTCCTGGGATGCAAAGGTAGTTCGACATCCACAAATCAATGTGATAGAGCACAGTAATAAAGGAAAAGACAAGAACCATATGATCCTCTCAATTGTTGCAGAAAAAGCACTTGACAAAATACAGCATCTTTTCTTGATTAAAACTGTTCAAAATGTAGGGATAGAGGGAACATACCTCAATATCATAAAAGCCGTCTATGAAAAACCAACAGTGAATATCATTCTCAATGGGGAGAAACTGAAAGCTTTTCTTTAAGGTCAGGAACATGACAGGGATGCCCACTCACCACTATTGTTCAATATAGTACTAAAAGTCCTAACCCCAGCAATCAAACAATAAAGAGAAACAAACGCATTCAAATTGACAAGGAAAAAGTCAAACTCTCCCTCTTCACAGGTAACATGATACTTTATGTGGAGAACCCAAAAGACTCCACCCCAAAATTACTAGAAACCATACAGCAATTCAGCAATGGGGCGGGATACAAAATCAATGCAAAGAAATCAGTTGCATTTCTATACACCAACAATGTGACTGAAGAGAGAAGAATTAAGGAGTTGATTTCATTTACAAAAACAACAAAAAACATAAGATACCTAGGAATAAACCAAACCAAAGTGGTAAAGGATCTATACTCTAAAAACTACAGAATGATTATGAAAGAAATTTTGATGAAGACACAAAAAGATGGAAAAACATTGCATGCTCATGGATTGGAAGACTAAACATTGTGAAAATGTGTATGCTCCCCAGAGCAATCAACATTTTCAATGCAATCCCTACCAAAATACCACTGACATTTTTCACAGAGCTGGAACAAACAGTCATAAAATTTGTATGGAACAAGAAAAGACCCAAATCACCAGGGGAATGTTGAAAAGAAAACCAGTGCTGGGAGGTATCACAATACCTGGCTTCAAGCTATATTACAAAGTTGTGATCATCAAGACAGCATGGTACTGGCACAAATATAGACACATAAATTAATGGAACAGAATAGAAAACCCTGAAATGGACCCTCAACTCTATGGTCAACTAATCTTCAACAAAGCATGAAAGAATATCCAATGGAAAAAACAGTCTCTTCAATAAGTGGTGCTGGGAAAACCGCATGCAGAAGAATGAAACTGGACCACTTTCTTAACCCATGCACAAAAACAAATTCAAAATGGATGAAAGACCTAAATGTGAGACAGGAATTCATTTTGGAGGGGAGGGGGTGGGGGTTGGGCGAGCCTGGTGGTGGGTATTAAGGAGGGCATGTATTGCACGGAGTACTGGATGTGGTGCATGAACAATAAATCTTGTAACACTGAAAAAATAAAATAAGCATATTTGGGAAAAATAAAAATTAAAAAAATGCTAAAGGAGAACATAGGCAATAATCTCTTTCACATTGGCCACAGCAACTTTTTGCAAGACATATCTCTAAAGGCAAAGAAAACAGAAGCAAAAATGAACTATTGGAATTTCATCAAGATAAAAAACTTCCGGGGCGCTTGGGTGGCTCAGTCGTTAAGCGTCTGCCTTCAGGTCAGGTCATGATCTCAGGGTCCTGGGATCGAGCCCCGCATTGGGCTCCCTGCTCAGCGAGAAGCCTGCTTCTCCCTCTACCATTCCCTCTGCTTGTGTTCCCTCTCTCACTGTGTTTCTCTATGTCAAATAAAAATAAAATCTTTAAAAAAAAAAAAGGTAAAAAACTTCTGCACAGCAAAGGAAATAGTCAACAAAACTAAAAAAACAGCCCACCGTATGGGAGAAGATATTTGCAAGTGACATTTCAGATAAAGGGCTGATATTGAAGATCTATAAAGAATTCTCAAACTCAACACCCAATAAACAAATAATCCAGTCAAGAAATGGGCAGAAGACATGAACAGACACTTCTCCAAAGAAAATATACAAATGACTAACAGACACATGAAAAAATGTCCAACATCACTAGCCATCAGGGAAATACAAATCAAAACCAAAATAAGATACCCATTCTGATACTCTATGTCTTTTGATTGGAGCATTTTGTCCATTTACATTCAGAGTAATTATTGAGAGATGTGAATTTAATCCCACTGTATTACATGTAAAGTTGATTTTTCTTTGATTTTGTCTGTTCCACAATGCAGGCTTTTCTCTTGCACTAGTTGTATGGTTTGTTATGTCCATCCTCAAATTGATTTAGTCAGTTTTCAGAAAAATTTTATATTTATCTAGCTAACTTTGAGGGAGCAGGCAAGTCTAGAGTCCTCTTACCACCTCACCATCTTTTCTCCTCCACCTAATTTTTTCCTTAGTTTTTAAGAACTGTTTTACATTATAAAATTCATGTTTCATGTCTTCTGCCCATTTCTTAACTGGGTTTTTTTGTTTTGGGGTGTTAAGTTGGATAACTTCTTTGTAGATTTGGGTACGAACCCTTTATCAGATATGTTGTTTGCAAATAACTTCTCCCATTCTGTAGGCTGCCATTTCGTTTTGTTGATTGTTTCCTTTGCTGTGCAGATGAATTTTATCTTGATAAAGGCCCAATAGTTCATTTTTGCTTTTGTTTCCCTTGCCTGTGTTGACATATCCAGTAAGCAGTTGCTATGGCTGAAGTCAAAGAGGTTTCTGCTGGTGTTCTCTTCTAGGATTGTGATGATTTCCTGTCCCACATTAAGGTCTTTCATTCATTTTTAATTTATTTTTATGTATGGTGTAAGAAATAGGTCCAGTTTCATTCTTCTGCACATTGCTGTCCAATTTTCCCAACACTATTTGTTGAAGAGACTCTTTTTTTCCATTGGATACTCTTTCCTGCTTTGTTAAAGATTAGTTGGCCATAGAATTGAGGGTCCATTTCTGGGTTCTATGTTCTTCTCCATTGATCTACATGACTGTTTTTGTGCTGTACTTTGTACTATACTTTTGTACAATACTTTCTTGATGACCTTAGCTTTGTATTATAGCTTGAAATCCAGAATCATGATGCCTTCAGTTTGGTTTTTCTTTTTCAGAAATGCTTTTGGTATTTAGGTTCCTATAAGACTATAATCACTGAGATAGCATGGTGTTGGCATTAGAATGGATAACCCAATCATTGAAAGAAAATAAATTTCAGAAACAGGGCAGCAAATATTCAGTTAATTGATTTTCAGCAGAAGCACCAAAGTAATCCAGTGAGAAGAGACTCTTCAAGGCGCTCCACAACTGGATATCAATATCCAAAAAAAGTTACCTCAAAGCCTACCTCATACCAAAAAGAAAACTTTATTCAAGATGATTAATTGACCTAAACATAAAATCTAAAACTAAGTTTCTAAAAGACAACCTAGTAGATATTTTCTTTTTTGTCCCCAAATACGTTTATTTTATTTTTTCAGTGTTCCAAGATTCATTGTTCATGCACCATACCCAGTGCTCCATACAATACGTGCCCTCCTCAATACCCACCACTAGATTCACCCAACCCTCCCACCCTCCTCCCCTCCAAAGCCCTCAGTTTGTTGCTTATTGTCCACCATCTCTCATAGTTCTAGATTAAGACAAAGATAATCGTCTGAGGTTTTTGTTTGATTTGGAGTAAGAATAACTTCATTTTTGTACTGTCTTATATTAATTTTGTACTGTCTTATATTAATTTCAGGTGTAAAATACAATGATTCAATGATTTCATACATCACCCTGCTGCTCATCATGACAAGTAAACTCCTTAATCCCATCAAAAACTTAACCCATCCTCCCACACACTTCCCCTCTAGTAACATCAATCTGTTCTCTATGACTGAGTCTGTTTCATGGTCTCTCTAGCTCTTTCTCTCTCTCTTTCTGTTTCTTACTTTGCTCATTTGTTTTGTTTCTTAAATTCCACATATGAATATCATATGAATTTTGTCTTTCTTTGACTGATTTATTTAGCTTAGTTTAGTACCCTCTAGCTCCATCTATGTCATTGTAAATGTCAAGATTTCATTCTTTTTTGTGGCTGAACAATATATATATACATATATGCATATATATATATATGCACATAAGTACATATTACATATATTTGTATATGTTTACAGTACATACACATAAACAATATATATTAATATATATTAATATAATATATTATTATAATATTTGTTATATATTATATTAATATATTATGCAATATATAATGTACATAATATATTATATACATATATACATATATTATAATAAATGTTGTATGTTATATTATATATTATGTAATATATAATATATTTATATGTTATATTATATATATTTATATATATTTATATAAACTTTATATAAAATTATATATATTATATATATTTATAATATAAATATATTTTATATATAAAAATATATGTAAATATAATATATATTAATATATTATATATTATATATCATATATATTAATATTTATATAATAAATTTATTTAAATAAATATTTATAAAATATTTATAAAATAATATATAATAATATATTTAATATATAATATAATATATAAATATATATTTATAATATAATATAAATATATATAAATATATAAATAAATAAATATTTATATTATATATAATATAATATATAAATATATTTATAATATAAATATAATATATAATATTTATAAATCATATATAAAATATGATTATATATTATATAATATATAATATAATATAATATTATTATATATAATATATAATTATATATTATATAATATATAATAATATAAAATATTATATTAAATGTTATATTATATTTTATATAATTATTATATAATAATTATTAAATATTATATTGCCTGCATAGAACCCAGGCAATAATTGTTGTATATATTAATATAATATTAATATATATTCATTGATATAGTCTTTTGGTTTTTTGTTTGTTTGTTTATTTGTTTTTGTTTTTTGTTTCTATATTATTTATTTCAGTTCTAACTTTTATTATTTCCTTCCTTCTGATGTTTTTAGGTTTTGGTTGTTGTTCTTTTCCAAGCTGCTTTAGGTGTAAAGTTAGGTTTTTATTTGCAATTTTTCTTGCTTCTTGAGATAGGCCTGTATTGTTATAAACTTCTTATAAAGTCTGATAAACAGAATTATTATTATATATAATAATTATTATTATATTATTATAATAAATATTACAATTATATAATTATATATTATAATATAATATTATTATATAATTATATATTATAATATTATATCATATTATTATAACTATATAATAGTAATATAATATTATGAATTATATTATATATTATTACTAATTAATTATTATATAATTATATAATATTAAATTAAATATATTATATATTAGATATATTCATTATATAATTAATATGATATAATATTATATAAATATAATATTAATATATAAGATAATATAATATATTATATTCATATAATATTAATATATATTACATCTTCTTTATTGACTGACACTTGGGCTTCTTCTATCTTGGCTATTGTAAATAATGCATCTACTCTTTCAATTAGTATTTTTGTATTCTTTGGGTAAATAACTAGTAATGTAATTCCTGGTCAATAGGGTAGGGTTTTTTTTTTTAATTTTTGAGGAACCTCCATACTGTTTTTAACAGTGACTACACCAGTTTGCATTCCCACCAAAACCACATGAGTGTTCCATTTTCTCCAGATCCTGGACAACACATGTTGATTCTTGTGTTGTTGATTTTAACCATTCTGACAAGTGTGAGGTGATATCACAGTGTAGTTTTCATTTGTATTTCAATGATGCTAAATGATGGTGAGCATGTTTTTGTGTGTCTGTTGGCCATCTGGATGTCTTCTTTGGAAAAATGTCTGTTCATGTCTTCTTCCCATTTTTAAATTGGATTATTTGCTTTTTGGGTACTCAGATGTTTTAGTTCTTTACATATTTTGCATAATAAACCTTTACAATATATGTCATTTGCAAATATGTTCTCTGATTCCATAAGTTGCCTTTTAGTTTTGTTTATTATTTCCTTCACTGTGCAGAAGTTTTTATTTTTGTGAAGTCCCAAGAGTTCATCTTTGCATTTATTTCCCTTGCCTCAGGACACATAACTAGAAAAAAAGTTGTTATGGCAGATATCAAAGAGGTTACTGTCTGTGTTCTCCTCTAGGACTTTTATGGCTTTAAATCTCACATCTGCGTCTGTAATACATTATGAATTTATTTTTATGCATATGTAAGAAAGTGGCCCACTTTCATTCTTCTGAATGTTCCTATCCAGTTTTCCCAGCACCATTTGTTAAGGAGACTATCTTTTTCGCATTGAATATTCTTTCCTGCTTTGTCAAAGATCAGCTGGGCACATAGTTGTGGGTCCATTTCTGGGTTTTCTATTCCATTTCATCTATCTATGTGTCAGTTTTTGTGCCAGTACCACACTGTCTTGATGATTACAACTTTGCAATATAAGTTAAACTACAGAATTGTGATGCCTTCAGCTTCTTTTTTCTGTAATGTATTGGCTATTCAGGGTCTTCCGTAGTTCCCCACAAACTTTAGGATCATTTGTTCTAGCTCTGTGAAAGATGTTGGTGGTATTTTGATAGGAACTGCATTAAATGTCTAGATTGCCTTAGGTAGTATTAACATTTTAACAGTATTTGTTCTTTTAATCCAAAAGCATAGAATGTCTTTCCATTTCTTTCATTAGTGTTTTATAATTTTCAGTGCATGGGTCTTTCACCTCTTTATGTTTATTCCTAGGTATCTTATGGTTTTTGGTGCAATTTTAAGTAAGATTTTTTATTTACTTTCTCTTTCTGCTGCTTTATTATTGGTGTATAGAAACACAACAAATTTCTTTATATTGGTTTTGTATCATGCAACTTTACTGAATTTGTCTATCAGTTCTATCACTTTTTGGGGGAAGTCTTTCAGGTATATGTGTGTGTGTGTGTGTGTGTGTGTGTGTGTGTGTGTGTATGCGCTCATACATAGTATTGTGTCATCTGAAATGATGAAACGTTTAGTTTTTCCTTGCTGATTTGCATGCCTTTTATTTCTTTTTGTTGTTTAATTGTCGTATGTAGGAGTTTCAGTATGTTGAATAGAAGTAGCAAGAGTGGACAACCTTGTTTTATCCCTGACCTTAGGGAAAAGTTCTCAATTTTTCCCCCATTGAAGATGATGTTAGCTGTGGGTTTTTTCATATATGGCCTTTATTATATTGAAGTATGTTCCCTCTATACCTACTATGTTGAGGTTTATTATCATGAATGGAAGTGTTACTTTGTCATATGCTTTTTCTGCATCTATTGAAATACTTGTATGCTTTTTATCCTTTTTTTTATTGATGATGTGTATCACATTGATTGATTTGTGAATACTAAACCACCCTTGAAACCCAGGAATATATCCTACTTGATTATGTTGAATGATGTTTACTGTTGAATTCAGTTCGTTACTATTTTACTGACAATTTTTGCATATATATTCCTCAGATATATAGGCCTGTTTTTCTTTTTTTAGTGATGTCCTTGTCAGGTTTTCTTTCTTTCTTTTTTTTTTTAAGATTTTTATTTATTTGACAGAGAGAAACACAGCGAAACAGGGAACACAAGCGGAGGGAATGGTAGCAGGAGAAGCAGGCTTCCTGCCGAGCAGGGAGCCCGATGTGGGGTTCGATCCCAGAACCCCGGGATCATGACCTGAGCGGAAGGCAGACGCTTATCGACTGAGCCACCCAGGCGCCCCCTTGTCAGGTTTTCAGTTCAGAATAATGCTGGCCATGTAGAATGAGTTTGGAAGTTTCCTTTCCTTTTCAATTTTTTGGGAATGGTTTGAGAAGAATAGGTTTTAACTCTTATTTAAATGTTGGGTAGCATACACCTGTGAAGCCATCTGGTCCTAGACTTTTGTTTATTAGGAGGGTTTTTTGTTTGTTTGTTTTGTTTTGTTTTTCTGATTGCTTTCTTTGCTGGTTATTGGTCTGCTGAAATTTTCCATTTTTTTCTAATTCAGTTTTGGTAGTTTATATGTTTCTAAGAATTTATCCATTTCTTCCAGATTGTCCCAATCTTTGGCCTATTTTTTCATAATGGTGTCTTATAAATGTTTCTATTTCTGTAATGCTGGTTATTATTTCTCTCATTGATTATTTTATTTATTTAAATCCTTTCTCTTTTCATTTTGATGTGTCTAGGTAGAGGAGTCTCAATTTTATTGAGTTTTGCATAGAACCAGATTCTGGTTTCATCGATATATTCTTTTGGGTTTTTTTGTTTGTTTATTTGTTTTTGTTTTTGTTTTTTGTTTCTATATCATTTATTGCAGTTCTAACTTTTATTATTTCCTTCCTTCTGCTGTTTTTAGGTTTTAGTTGTTGTTCTTTTCCTAGCTGCTTTAGGTGTAAAGTTGGGTTTTTATTTGCAATTTTTCTTGCTTCTTGAGATAGGCCTGTATTTTTATAAACTTCCTTTTTTACATCACTTTTGTTGCTTCCCAAGGAATTTGAACCATTGTGTTTTTGTTTCCATGTAATTTTTATTTCTCCTTTTATTTTCTGGCTGACCCATTCATTGTTTAGTAGCATGTTATTTAACCTCCATGTATTTTTGGCCTTTCCAGATTTTGTCTTATGCCTAACTTCTACATTCATAGCATTGTGGTCAGAATAGATGCATGAGGAGAGGAGGGAAGGTGGCAGAATTATAGGGGATCCTCATTTCATCTGGTTGCTTGAATTCATCTAGATAACTATCAAATCATTCTGAACACCTGTGAACTCAACCTGAGATCTCAGAAAAGAATTTCTGCAATTTTACAAATAGAAAAGCAACCACTTTTTGCAATATAGGAGGTGCAGAAAAGTGAATCTGAAGGGATTTATGGGAAGATAAATCATGGGAGAAAGAGTCTTTATAAGCCAGCTACTAGAAAGTGATAGAGAAGCTGAGCACAAAATCGGAACTTTTAGAAGTTGGCTCCTGTGAGGGATGACCATGCTTGAAAGGGGCTCAGGTGGCAAAGTGGGGCAGAATCCTAAGTGAGAGAGTGTGGCCCCAGGATACCAGGGGACACAGATAGAATGGGGATGACTGAGTGCCATAGAGTTCCCAAGCATCAGAGAGGGGAAGAGAGCAAAAATCGGTGAGCCCAGGAGTGGGCTAAGAGCTTGGTGTTGCCATAAACCATGAGCCATGGAATGATCATGTGACCACTCTATAAGCAGGGACCCAGCAAGTGGCAGAACTGCAGCAAGAACCTCCTCCTTTCTGCAGGAGGAATGGTACAAGTGCATGCACAATCTCACAATCACTCCCAAAGTAGAGGCCCAGCAAGGTGGAAAAAATAATCCTAAAATTTGTATGAAGCCAGAAAAGACCCTAGCAGAATAGACAGGAATAACCAAAGGAATGTTGGAAAACCAAACCAAACCTGGAGGCATCAAAATGCCAGATTTCAAGCTATATTAAAAAGTTTTAATCATTAAGACAGCATGGTACTGACACAAGAAAAGACACATAGATCAATGGAACAGAATAGAGAACCCAGAAATGGACCTTCAATTCTTTGCTCAACTAATTTTCAACAAAGCAGGAAAGAGTATCCAATGGAAAAAATACAGCCTCTTCAACAAATGGTGTTGGTAAAACTGGACAGCCACATGTAGGAGAATGAAACTGGACCATTTTCTTACACCATACACAGAGATAAACTCTAAATGGATGAAAGACCTAAGTGTGAGATAGGAATCCATCAAAATCCTGGAGAATATAAGCAGCAGCCTCTTCGACCTCGGCTGCAGCAACTTCTTGCTAGTCACATCTCCAAAGGCAAGGGAAACAAAAGCAAAAATGAATGATTGGGACTTCAACATGATGAAAACCTTTTGCATGGCAAAGAAAATAGTCAACAGAACTGAAAGGCAACCTACAGAATGGGAGATGATATCTGCAAATGACATATCAGATAAAGGGCTAGTATCCAAAATTGATAAAGAACTTATCCAGAGAAGGAGACAAACCATGAAAGACTCTTAAATATAGGAAACAAAATGATGGCTGCAAGAGGGGTAATGGGTGAGGGGATGGGGTAATTGGGTGATGGGGTTTAAGGGGGGCACATAAGGTGATCACCACTGTGTGTTATATGCAACTAATTATTGAACTTTAGATCTGAAATGAATGATGTACTATATGTTGGCTAACTGAATTTAAATAAAAATAATCCTTTTGATGTACTGTTAAAGATGAATTAAAAATTGGAAAAAATAAATTTTTATGACATCATGGCAAAAAATAGTAGGTGCATAATAAGAATTTGATCAGCTTGAATTTGTTAAGGCCTATTTTGTGGGGTAATATGTGATCTTTTCCAGAGAATGTTCCATATGCACTTGAAAATAATGTTTATTTGGATATTTTAGCATGGAAATTTCTGAATATATCTGTTAAATCCCTGTTTCAATGTGTCATTCAAAACCATTGCTTCCTTTGTTGATTATCTGTTTAGATGATCTGTCCATTGATGTAAGTGTTGTATTAAAGACTCCTATTGTTATTGCATCATTGGTTAAGTCTTTTATGTTGTTATTAAATGTTTTATAATTTGGGTGCTCCTATATAGGATGCATAAACATCATTCTTATATCTTTACGCTGGGTCACCACTTTTATTATTATGTGGTGTCCTTCTTTGTCTATTTTTTACAGTCTTTTTTTAAAGATTTTATTTATTTATTTGACAGAGAGAGAGAGATCACAAGTAGGCAGAGAGGCAGGCAGAGAGAGAGGGGGAAGCAGGCTCCCTGCTGAGCAGAGAGCCCGATGTGGGACTCGATCCCAGGACCCTGGGATCATGACCTGAGCTGAAGGCAGCTGCTAAACCAACTGAGCCACCCAGGTGCCCCTACAGTCTTTTTTAAAAAAGACTTTTGTCTAATGAATCGTTGAATACTACATCAAAAACTAATGATGTTGGGGTGCCTGGGTGGCCCAGTGGGTTAAAGCCTCTGCCTTCAGCTCAGGTCATGGTCTCAGGGTCCTGGGATTGAGCCCCACATCAGGCTTTCTGCTCAGCAGGGAGCCTGCTTCCCCCTCTCTCTCTGCCTGCTTCTCTGCCTACTTGTGTTCTCTCTCTGTCAAAATAAATAAATAAAATCTTTAAAAAAAAAACTAATGATGTTATTATATGTTGGATAATTGAACAGAATAAAAAAATAAAGTCTATTTTGTCTGAAATAAGTATTGCAATTCTGGCTTTCTTTTGACATCCATTTGCATGATAAATCTTTCTCCATCCCTTGACTTTCAATCTACAGGTCTCTTTAGGGCTGAAATGAGTCTCTTGTAGGTAGCATATACATGGGTGCTGTAATTTTATCCATTCTGTCACCCTATGACATTTGATTGGAACATTAGTCCATTTCACTGAAGGTAATTGTTATGTATTTAGTGCCATTTGATTACCTTGTTTCATGGTTGTTTCTTACCATATCTCCTCTTCTCTTGTCTTTCTCTCTTTTATGTCATGCTGATTTTCTGTAGTGATATATTTGGATTTCTTTCTCTTCTTTGTATGGTTATTAGTGGTTTTTGATATATGGTTATCATTAGGTTTGTATATAAGCTCTTCTGCATACTGCATTCTATATTGATGATTATTCAAGTTTGAACCCATTCTTTTCACCTCCCCAGCTTTTCGGTATATGTTGTTATAATTTATATCCTTTTTTGTGAGTCCCTTGGCTGAATTTTTTTAAAGATTCCACTTATTTATTTGAAAGAGAGAGAATGAGAGAGACCGAACATGAGAGGAGGAAGGTCAAGCGGAGAAGCAGACCCCCCGCTGAGCAGAAAGCCTTACACGGGACTGGATCCTGAGATCTAAAGGCAGCCGCCCAACCAACTGAGCCACCCAGGCACCCCTTGACTGATTAATAAAAATATTCATTTTTATTGCTTTTGTGTTTCCTACCTTTATACTATCACTTTTGTTCTCTCCTTTCCACTGAAATAGTCCCCTTTAATATTTCTTGCAAGGCTGGTTTCATGGTCATGATTTCCTTTAGCTTCTGTTTTTCTGGGAAACTCTTTATCTCTCCTTCTAAACTGAATGATTGTGTTGCTGGATAGAATATTCTTGGCTGGAGATTTTTTGCCATTCAGCACTTTAAATATATCATGCCACTCCCATTTGCCTTGCAAAATTTCTGTTAAAAAATCTCTTTCTAGGGGAGCCTGGGTGGCTCAGTCGTTAAGCCTCTGCCTTCAGCTCGGGTCATGATCCCAGAGTTCTAGGATCGAGCCCCACATCGGGCTCCCTGCTCCGCAGGAAGCCTGCTTCTCCCGCTACCATTCCCTCTGCTTGTGTTCCCTCTCTCGCTGTGTTTCTCTCTGTCAAATAAATAAAATCTTTAAAAAAAAGAAAACCTCTTTCTAGTCTTAGTCTTACAGATTTTCCCTTGCAAGTTAGTGACTTTATTGCTGCTTTTAGGTGTTTTTTTTCTTTCTTTCTTTTTTTTTAAGTTTCTTTTTCTTTATCACTCTATTTTGCCAATTTAAATACAATATGTCTCATGTAAGCCTAGTTTTGTTGATTTTAATGGGGCGTCTCTGTGCCTCCTGGATTTGAATGTCTGTTTCTTTCTCCAGATTAAGGAAATTATCAGCTATTGTTTCATTTTTTTTTATTTGATTATCCAAAGTATAGTACATCATTAGTGTTTGATATAATGTTCAATGGTTCATTAGTTGAACATAGCACCCAGTGCTCATCATATCACATGCCCTCTTTAATTCCCATCCCCCATCCATCTCCCTTTCCACAGCGCCCAGTTTGTTTCCTGAAGTCAAGAGTCACATATGGTTTTCCTCCCACAATGATTTCTTCCCATTCAGTTTTCCCTCCCTTCCCCTATTGTCCTCTGAACTATTCCTTCTGTTCCACATATGAGTGAAACCATATAATAATTGTCTTTCTCTGCTTGACTTATTTCATGTAGCATAATACCTTCCAGTTCCATCCATATCGATGCAAATGGTAGATATTCATCCTTTCTGATGGCTGGGTAATATTCCATTGTATATATGAACCATATCTTTATCCATTCATCTGTTAAAGGACATCTCAGCTCCTTCCACAGTTTGGCTATTGTGGGCATTGTTGCTATGAACATTGGGGTGCCAGTGCCTCTTCTTTTCATTGTATCTGTATATTTGCTGTAAATACTCATTAATGCAATTGCTGGGTCATAAGGTAGCTCTATTATTTCTTAAAATACATTTTCTCTCTCCTTTTCTTTTATTCTTCTTTTGGACTGCTACAATATGAATGATATTATGTTTAAGGGAGTTACTGAGCTCTAAATCTATTTTCACTTTACATAATTCTTTGATCTCTCTTCTGTTCAGCTTGATTACTTTCCATTACTCTGTCTTCTAGGTCACTATTTTGTTTCTCTGCTTCTTGTGTTCTGCTATTCATTCCATCAAACCTATTTCTCATTTTGTTTGTTGAGTCCTTTATCTCTTCTATGTTGTTCCTTATCTCTGTGTTACAGGTCTCGCTCACGTCTTCCACTCTTTTCTCAAGTCCAGTGAGTATCTTTATGATCATTTTTTAAAATTTCTATCAAGCATGTTACTTATATCTGTTTCACTTTTAGGTATGGCCTTGTCTTGACCTTTAATTGGGATAAATTTCTCTGTGTCTTATTTTGTCTGTCTCTCTGTTTATTTCTCTGTGTTAAGAAAGTCATCTATGTGTTCTGCTTTTGAAAGAGTAACTTTGTGAAAGGTCCTGGAGTACTCTGCAGTGCAGTAGCCCATGTTTACCAGAATGTGGCAGTTCAAGAGAGTATCCTATGTTTGTTGATTATAGCTTGCTGTTTTGTCTAGGTTACTTTTCTTTTTGGTCAAGTCCTCTCCATTGACTCTTTGCTTGTTTTGGTTTATGCTTTATTTCTATGGTTTTAGTGGGATCCAGAAAAGCTAGCTGTAATGGATCATAACCTGGGGAATTTGAGAGAAGGCAACAGTGTTAGCAAAATTTGTGTTGTACCATTGATCCTATGCCAGATCCCCTGAAGCACTGTGGTGATCTGTGGCTGGGCACGGCATGCAATGATGGCTGTGTATAGCTAGATCCAACAAGTCGTGATGACTAGGGGCATGCATGTGGGAATAGTGTGGTGTCTGGTCTCTGCATATGAAAACAGCTGTGCACCCAGTAGCTGGGTAGGGGTGCATGGATAGCTTTAACAAAAATTGCCCTCATCCCTGTGCCAAGGCTACAAGAAGTATCCATGTAGTTTTACCTTCCACAGCTGGTTCTGGGGTTATGCTGGCCAGGGGAGGAAAGTGGTGCCTGCCAGTTTCCTCCTTCTCAAAGAGGTCTCCCAAAGCACTGCAGCATCAGTATGAACAGATCTGTCTCCTGTTTGCCCTTGGCATTGTATAAAATGCCACTTTTTAAAAATATTTTATTTATTTATTTGACAGAGAGAGATCACAAGTAGGCAGAGAGGCAGGCAGAGAGAGAGGGGGAAGCAGGCTCCCTGCTGAGCAGAGAGTCCGATGTGGGGCTCAATCCCAGGACCCTGAGATCATGACCTGAGCCAAAGGCAGAGGCTTTAACCCACTGAGCCACCCGGGTGCCCCTAAAATGCCATTTTTAAATAGCTTCTCTATGCAGGCTGCTGTCTTTTTAAGGGCGGCAACCCAGCTATCATTCACCCTCCCATTCACTCAGTACTGTGTTAGCTGCCTCTTAAATCTCCAGGCTCCAAGTCTCACTGTTTTTACAAGCTTATGGAATTTAGTCTCCTTTGTTTTTAGTTCCAACTATTATGGGGATTATTCTTTCCTGTGTGACCTCTCTGGTGCAAGGTCTCATCTCTGCCTTCTTCATGCACACAACTCCCTCCCTACTGTGGACAACCTCCCTCCACCTTCCTGACCTTTCTAACCTTCCAAGTGTAGCTGCTTCTCTATATTAAGTTGTGGAGTTTGTTCTGCTAGTCTTTTGGTTCATGCTCTTGGTTTATTGACTTGGATGTGGATGATATCTAGGTGGACCATAAGAAAAGGAATATGTACAGAAAAGGCCCATAGTCCCTAACATTAACTTCTAAGAATTATCCTTCATGTGTTTTGAATATTCTATTCTCTGATCACAGGATTAGAGAAAACATTTTATAGCTTTGATTGATTTTTGCTGATAAGAGTTATAGTCCACTTCTGTTCATTTCTTACATTATGAATAAGTTTTGTTGGTAGAGGTATGTGTCAAAGCTTGATGAATTGTTCAGCTACATAAAATGACCAAACATGAGAGTCCAATCTCTTAAAACAGTGATGACTACCTGCATATTAATTCTAAGGAGTAAACTATACCAAATAAGCAAGAAGAAACTTCTTACTCAAACAATCATTTACTCATCTAAAGGGATACAAACCAGTACTTGGAAATAACAACAGAGGTAAAAAGCAAAACCCTCAAAGTTTAGCACATGATAATGGGATAAAATGGTAAGGTAGGAAGAATTAGTATTTACTAAAAGGATTTCCCCCACACTATAGCACAGTGGGGAGAGAATAACCAGAACTTAAAAGAAAAACAAAATATTCAGGATTCCGTTTTCATTTTATTAGCACATTGCATTCCTGAGCTTTTCAAGGTAGAGTTCATTTCAGATTTAATATTGTTTTTTTAGGAGTCATAGTTATGTACTTAAGCATACATTATATATAAATAAGAGAACAGTTTAAAAAGTTCGTTGGGGGAAATAACCTAGAAGATGAAATTAAAGCTGTTGAGAACACAGAGAAAAGTCATCTCACAAGAATCAGAATAAGCTACTAGGTATTTTTGCCAATGTTTGCTTAATCTTTGAGATACCGGAAATGAAGGATTTATCCTTAAAATATTTTAATGGTGTATTTTGATAATGGGCAATAATTGATTCTAAATAGTCAAATTATCTTTGGTAAAGCATCTGAAGCATATATTTTTCAATGACAGAGCTTTAAAAAATGTGTTAACATAACACATATTGTAGTGAATTATCAAATTAGTCAATATAAAGATTTTCTTAATATTGCATTGGTTTGTCAAATACAAGTACACTGTCCTGTACTTACACTATTTCAACTATGTTTAGTATCACAAATTCACTACTCTAAATTTTAGCCCCTGCTTTATTGATAATTTTACATGTTAAAAAGTGTGCTTTGAATTTTAAATAGCAGAAGTATAGTTGCTATAACAGATTTTGTTCCAAGTAATAGATACAAAATAAAAGTAAAATTTTATTTTTGTAAGTTATTGTTTTTTAAAGATATTAAATATCACAAAATGTGAGATTTAGAATGAAACTTCATACTCCCATGATTTATTAATTTCAACTTTGTATTCCATCCTATACATTCCAAGCAATATGTTCAAAAATGTCCTAATAATTGACTATTTCTTTTTTTTTTTCTCCCTTTTTCCTTCTCAAATAAAGAAATAAATCTTTAAAAGGAAAAAATAAGGGGCACCTGAGTGGTGCAGTTGTTTAAGCAGCTGATTGTTAGTTTCAACTGGGGTCATAGTCTCAGGGTCATGGGATCAATCTCCTAGCCCCTCTTCTGGCCCAGTGCTGAGTG
The DNA here is from genome assembly GCA_028646535.1 of Procyon lotor. Lineage (NCBI taxonomy): Eukaryota > Metazoa > Chordata > Mammalia > Carnivora > Procyonidae > Procyon > Procyon lotor. The sequence goes on from CM053612.1 coordinate 50,686,205, forward strand.
TGGAGTCAGCTTGGGATTCTCTCTGTCGCTCCCACTCATGCTCTCGAAAGAAAGAGAGAGAGAGAGATCTTTTTTAAAAATTAAAAAAATGAAAGGAAAAACAAAACAAAACGGAAGCTATTACAGCATATTGGTATATTGATGGGAATGATCTGATAGAGATGGGGATACATGGTGATAAACAGAAAAGGAACCGTTCCCAGAACAATGCCCATGAGTAGGTGAGGGGGTGGAGATCCGCCTATACAAGGTGATGGTTGGGCTCATCCACTCTTTTGTTTTTTAAATTAATTTTTATTAACATATAATGTATTATTTGCCCCAGGGTACATGTCTATGAATCATCAGGCTTACACATTTCACAGCACTTAACAGCACATACCCTCCCCAATGTCCACAACCCAGCCACCCTATCCCT
>CM053612.1:50687122-50706041 GCA_028646535.1 Procyon lotor
TCTCCTTTTGCATGGGGTCTTTGCCTGGTTTGGGGATCAGGGTAATGCTGGCTTCATAGAAAGCATCTGGCAATTTTCCTTCTGTTTCTATTTTTTGAAACAGTTTCAGGAGAATAGGTATTATTTCTTCCTTGGATGTTTGGTAGAATTCCCCAGGGAATCCGTCAGGTCCTGGACTCTTGTCTTTTGGGAGGTTTTTGATCACTGCTTCAATCTCATTACTAGCTATTGGTCTATTCAGGTTGTCAATTTCTTCCTGTTTCAGTCTTGGAAGATTATGGGTTTCCAGGAATGCATCCATTTCTTCTAGGTTGTTTAACTTATTGGCATATAGCTATTAATAATTTTTGATGACTGTTTCTATTTCCTTTGGATGAGTCGTGATCTCTCCCCTTTCATTCATAATTTTGTTAATTAGGGTCCTTTCTCTTATCTTTTGGATGAGTTTGGCCAGTGGCTTATCGATCTTATCGATTCTTCCAAAAAACCAACTTCTGGATTCATTGATGCGTTCTACTGTTTCTCTAGTTTCTAACTCGTTGATCTCTGTTCTGATCTTGATTATTTCCCTTCCTGTGCATGGGGTTGGCTTCATTTGTTGTTGATTTTCCAGTTCTTTGAGGTGTAAAGAGAGCTGTTGTATTTGAGATTTTTCAATTTTTTTGAGTGAGTCTTGGATGGCTATGTATTTCCCCCTTAGGACTGCCTTTGCCATGTTCCATAGGTTTTAGACCGATGTGTCTTCATCCTTATTGGTTTCCCCTAATTGTTTAAGTTCATCTTTGATTTCCTGGTTGATCCTAGCATTCTTGAGCAGGTTGGTCTTTAGCCTCCAAATGTTTTTTTGTTTTGTTTTGTTTTAAGATTTTATTTATTTGACAGAGAGAGAGAGATCACAAGTAGGCAGAGAGGCAGGCAGAGAGAGAGGGGGAAGCAATCTCCCTGCTTAGCAGAGAGCCCAATGGGGGTCTCGATCCTGGGACCCTGAGATTATGACCTGAGCCAAAGGCAGAGTCTTTAACCCACTGAGCCACCCAGATGCCCCATAGCCTACAAGTGTTTTAATTCCTTCCAAACTTTTTCTTGTGGTTGAGTTCCAGTTTTTAAAGCATTATGGTCTGAGAAAATGCAGGGAATCATCTCAATCTTTTGTTCTTGGTTGAGTGCAGATTTGTGGCCCAGTATGAAGTCTACTCTGGAGAATGTTTCATGTGCACTTGAGAAGAATGAGTATTTTGTTGTTGTAGGGCAGAATGTTCTGTATATATCTATGAGGTCCCTCTCATCCAAAGTGTCATTCAAAGGTCTTGTTTCTTTATTGATTTTCTGTGTAGATGATCTGTCTGTTACCGAGAGTGGTGTGTTAAGATCTCCTACTATTAATGTATTCATATCAATATGACTTTTTACTTTGATTAACAGTTGGTTTATGTAGTTGGCTGCTCCTATATTTGGAGCATAAATGTTTACATTTGTTAGATCTTCTTGGAGGATAGACCCTTTCAGAATGATGTACTGTCCTTCTGTATCTCTGACTACAATCTTTAGTTGAAAATCTAATTTATCTGATATGAGAATCACTACCCCAGCTTTCTTTTGAGGCCCGCCCGTTGGCATGAAAGATGGTTCTCCATCCTTTCTCTTTCAATATCAATGTACCTTTTGGTTCCAAATGTGTCTCTTTTAGACCACATAGGGACACGTCCTGTCTTTTTATCCATTTTGCAACCCTGTGCTGTTTTATGGGAGCATTTAGGCCGTTCACATTGAGAGTGATTATTGAAAGATAAGTGTTTATTGACATCATGTTGCCTGTGTAGTCCTTCTTTCTATAGCTTGTAAATTTCTGTTCTAAGTCACTCATGAGTTCTTTCTACTTTTATAGAACCCCCTTTAATATTTTCTGGAGTTCCGGCTTGCTGGTCACATACTCTTTTAGTCCTTGCTGGTCTTGGAAACTCTATCTCTCCAACCATTTTGAATCTCAGCCTTGCTGAATAAAGTGTTCTTGGCTGCATTTTCTTTTCATTTAGTGCCCTGAATATATCATGCCAGCCCTTTCTGGCTTGCCATGTTTCTGTAGACAGGTCTGATGTTATTCTAATGAGTCTTCCTCTGTACGTAAGGAATCTCTTCCCCCTTGCTGCCCTCAGGACTTCTTGTCTAAAATTATAATTTGTGAATTTCACTATGATATGTCTCTCTGATTTTCTAGACTCGTTGATCTTGACAGGTGTCCTTTCTGCCTCTAGGACACCAACACTTGTTCCATTCCCCAGATGAAGGAAATTCTCATTTGAATTTGATCAGCTATATCTTCTAGTCTTCTGTCTTTCTCTGCCCCCTCTGGGATTCCAAAAATTCTGACGTTGGAACGTTTTATGGCGTCATTTATTTTCCTAAGTCTCTTCTCATGATTCCTAAGCAGTTTGCTCCAGCTGTCCTCCTGACCTTTCTTCTCAACCATTTTATCCTGTAGATCACTAATTCTATCCTCTGTCTCTGTAACTCTAGCTGTTATACTATTTAGATTGGATGGGATCTCACTGATAGCGTTTCTTACATCAGCTATACTGGTTCTCATTTCTGCCTTAGAGATTCTATGTTGTCATTAATGTTTTTCTCCATCCTAGCAATTGCCTGGATAATTGTCAGCCTGAATTCCCTTTCTGACATACTGTTTATGTCCATGTCTAATAGTTCTGAGGGAGAGGGTGAAATCTCTGGCTTTTTCCTCTGTTGGGTGTTCCTCCTTCTAGTCATTTTGATGAAAAGTGGATGAGAGGATGTATAGCTAGATATATTGCCCACAAACCAGGCAGGGTGCACTTCTCCACTGCTGTCTTCTGCTCCCATATAGATCCAGAATTAAAAAATCTTGCTCCTCAGACTTATTTCATGGGTGTTCAGTGTGTTTTTGTAGATATCCAGCTCACTTTTGGGGACAGGTTGCAATAGGATCTCCTACTTCTCCACCATCTTGCTGTCCTCCTCTGACAATTAGCTTTTCTTATTATAATGTAAGTGCCAGACATTAATCTTTTGATTGTAAATGATCTATTTCAAACACATTTATCCTGATTAAGCACATTACCAGCTATCCAACTAGATAAAGAGCCAGGACACAAAACCCATAAAGTTCTGTGTTTTTTTATTTAATTTTATGTAAGTAATCTCTACACTCAACTTGGAGCTTAAACTCACAACCCTGAGATCAAGAGTTGGATACTCTGTTGACTGAGCCAGCCAGGCACCCAAATAAAGTTCTTTTTTGTTCTTTTTTAAAGAAAATTTTAGGAGAAAGATAACTAAACATTTGACTAGCCCCTTGATTTTCACTTCTAATCCCTTTACTCTAATCCCTTCATTTTTTTAAATTTTATTTTATTTTTTTCAGTGCTCCAAGATTTATTGTTTATGCACCACCACTAGTGCTCCATGCAATACATGCCCTCCTTAATATGCACCACCAGGCTCACCCAACCCCCACCCCCTCCCCTCCAAAACCCTCAGTTTGTTTCTCAGAGTCCACAGTCTCTCATGGTTCATTTCCCACTCTGATTTCCACCAATTCACATTTCCTTTCCTTCTCCTAATGTCCTCCCTCTTATTCCCAACTTTTGTATCAACATGGACAGAACTGGAGGAGATTATGCTGACTGAAATAAGTCAAGTGAGAAACTCTTTTTATTTTTATGCAGTCCCATTTATTTTTTACTTTTCATTCTTTTGCTGTTAGCGTCAAACACAAAAAAACATTGCCAAGACGGATGTCAATGAACTTACTGCTTATGTCTTCTAGCAATATTATGGTTTCAAGTTTAGCATTCTTCCATCCATTGTGAGTAGTAATCTTTTGTGTATATAGTGGTCCAGTTTCATTCCTTTGCATGTGTTTATCCAGTTTCACAACACCATTTATTGAAGAGAAGGTCTTGTCCCCATGGTATATTTTAGGCTCCTTTGTAAATTAATTGACCATATATATGTGGGTTTGTTCCTGGATCATCTATTCTATTGTACTATGTGTCTGCTCTTATGCCAACAACATATTGTTTTAATTACATAACTATGTAATATTGTTTGACATCAGGAAATGTAATGCATCCAACTTTGTTCTTTTTCAAGTTTACTTTGGATGTTCATGGTATTTTTTTTAGCTTTATACTAATTTTAAGATTGTTCGATTTCTGTGAGAAATGCCATTAGAATTTGTTAAGGATTGCATTGAATCTGTAAATTTCTTTAAGTAGCATGTATACTTTAACAATATTAATTCTTCCAATCCATCAGCATAGAATATCTGTTCATTATTTTTGTCTTCTTCAGTTTCCCTTATTAATGTTATATAATTTTCAGTTTACAGATTTTTTTTTGCAGTGTATAGAACTTTAACCTCAGTTAAAGTCATTCTTATATATTTTATTCTTTTTAAAACAATTTTAAATGCGAATTATTTTCTTAATTTCTTTTTTGATATTTTATAATTAATGTATAGAAACACAATGGCTTTGGGTTATAATTTTGTATATACTTCAACATAACCGAAGTCATGGATTAGTTCTAATATTTTTTAGTAGAGTCTTTAAGACTTTCTATGTGTATTTTCATAGCATCTGCAAATCGTCATGGTTTTACTTTTTTTTCACAATTGGGATGACTTTTATTTACTCATTTTTTTTGTGCCTAATAACTCTACCTAGAGTTTCCAATAATATATTTAATAAAACTGGCAAGAATTGGAATTATTTTCTTGCTCTTTGTCTTACAGGAAAACTTTTCAGTTTTTCACCATTTAGCATGATGTTAACTGTAGTCTTATCATATATTGCCTTTATACTGTTGAGGTAAGTACCTTCTATACTTTGTTGAAAGTTTTTCTTATGAATGAATGTTGAATTTTTTCAGATTATTTTGCAGATGTTTGACTTCCTTGTGTCTGTGGAATAAACCCAATTTTAACATGGTGTATAATTCTTTTAACATATTGTTAAATATGGTTAGCTAATATTTTCTTGAGGACCTTTGTACCTCTGTACATATGTTACATATGTATACTTTGAATATATAGTGCCACTTTCTTCTGTCTTCCCAAAGATCTCCTGAAAAATCTGCTGACACTATAGTGGAAATGCCTTTGTACATATTTTTTTTTCTCTTGCTGCTTCTAAGATTCCCTCTTTTTCTTTAACTTTTGACATTTTAATTATGTTTATTTGTGTGTGTTTGGATTGAATGTATTTGGGATTCTCTGGGACTCCTAGAACTGGGTGTCTGTTCCTTTCCCCAGGTAAAGAATGTTTTCAGTCATTATTTCTTCAAATAATTCTTTTACCCATTTTTCTCTCTTCTCCTGGGATCCAGATAGTGCAGTAGTTAGTCTGCTTGATGTTGTCACATAAGTCCCTTAAAATATCTTCATTTTTTTAATTATTGTTTTTCTTTTTCCTACTCAGATTGAATGAGTTTCACTATTCTGCCTTCATGTTCAGTGATCCTTTATTCTGTTTCACTTATTCTGGTGTTGACACTTTCTAGTGTGTTTTTCAGTTCAGTTGTGTTCTTCAGGCCTGTAACTTCTGTTTGGTAACTTTTAAAAATATTTTTTAATCTCTTTGTGGAATTTCTTACTGTTTTCATCCATTCTTCTAAGTTTGGTGAGCATCTTTATGACTGTTACTTTGATCTCTTTATCACATAAATTACTTATTTCTGTTTCATTAAGGGTTTTTTTCTGAAGTTTTATCTGCTCTTATATATGGAATAATATTACTCTTATTACGTATTTTACTTGACTCTGTTGGTTTCCAGGCATTGGATGAAACAGACACCTCTCCCAGTCCTGAAGAAATGGCCTTGTATAGCAGATAAACCTTATTTTTCAACCTTTCCCTGGGGTTGGGTGTCTCTCAAACTTGTGATTGTCTAAGCAGCCTATCTTATTTTTAATAACTCCCAATAGTGGAGAGTATGCCAAGAGTTGTCAGCATTGGAAATTTAGGATCTCAGTCAGTAAGCTAAGCCCTCAGCCAGTGGATTTTAAAGGATCCAAATATATACATTGTTGTGGGGCCACAAAAGTGAGTCTCAGTGGCCACCAAAATCAGGCAATTTAAAGATGTTCCTTGATGGAAATCACAAAAATTGGGGGTCTAGACAAGTGTAAAAGTTTATTTCTGGGAGATATTGGGGAGCTCTACAAAGGCAGACAAACAGCACAAAGATGACATCCAACTGGCCCACATTCCCACAGAACTCCTCCACAGGACTCTACATGTATGCCAAACCTGAAGTCCATCACTCGGGCTGAAGCTCCTGGACAAGCAAATAGGTTTCTTTCACAAAAAAACATGAAGTATGCTTTAGTTTGCTGTCTATTCGGTGCCCCAGGTGGTAGTCTGCCAAGAACTGTCTTTCCAATTGTTACAGTCCTATGGGACCCAGGAACACAAACCCACTTGGCCACAGACGCTGGACAATCAGTTTCCCATGGGGGGGGGTCAGCCACAAAACCCAGAGCACCAGATGTGCATAAAAGCTCCTTTCTGAATGATGCTAACATTTTGGAATGTGGCAGAAGGAAAACACAAAGTAGTGTTCACCCTTTTGGGTCTCTGGAAAGAATTACAGTCAGCCTTAAGATGTGTGTTTAATTAAAAACCTGCTCTGTAGCCTGCAGCCATTACTGAGATACTAATATACATCTTTTTTCAGGAAGATTGAATTCTTGGATTTGTTGGCTCTTTTTGTGTTCTTAAAGTGACAACTGTTTGAAAATACTTTTTCTATTTGTTATAGTCTTGTGGGACCCATGAACATAAGTCCTTCTGACCACCAAAGCCATGTTATGTAGAGGTGGCCCCTGGCAGCAGCTTCAAAAATCATGGTGCCTGACAAAGATATATAACCATCTTCCTAGGAGTTACCAGAAAACTAGCATGAGGCAGAGGGAGAGACAAAGGTTGCATCTACTGCCCTCCACTCCCTAAAAGATTCTTTGTAGGCCCCAGCTGTGTACCAACCAAAAGCCTACTCCTCTGGACGAAGCTCTTAGACAAGAAAAAAATGCCACTTTTTCAGAAAGACTGGGTGTGCCTTTTATTCTGCTGTCTGCGCAGTCCCTTGGGATGGGTGTCTGGTAAGAACTGTCCCTCCAACTGTTACATTCCCATGGGCCTCAGGAATGAAAGCCTCCGTAACTTCCACAGCCATGGGATCAAGGAGCATCTCCCTGGCCAGCAGACACAAACACTGGGCACCAAATGTAAAAACCAGTGCACCAGACATGCAAGTTTTCCTCTGAAATATACTGACAATGTGGTTCTTTCCACAGGGAGAGAGTGCACAGATAATGCCCACCAAGTGGAAAAGACAGAAGAAGAGCATGAAGATAGCACCCACTGGAAAGAAAAAAAAAATGGAGCCTACTGGATGGGAAAAAGTAGAAGGAAATTCTAACATTGGAACCCACCAGGAGAGGAGAAAGGCCTGGGGTTTTAATTAAAAATATTAAAAAAGATGGTTCATGAAGATTGTGCCTGAAGGCTCTTAGATATGTGTTAAATCAGATGTCTGTCCTTCAAGCAGATGCTTGAAGATTAGCAAGTAATTCACTTTTATATAAAGTCTGGATGTAATCAGTTGCTTCTGTGACAGGCCTCTGTATGTTTCATATACCCATTGCCCATTTGTATTTTTTTTTGTAAGCGTCTATTCAGGATCTTTGACTATTTTAAAATCAGATTTAATAAGATTTAGAAAAATAAAAATAAATAAAATCAAATTTTTTGCTATTGAGTTGTATGTACCTTTTATATATTTTGTATATTAGTTCTTTTTATACGTATGGCTTGCAAATATTTTCTCCCATTCTGTTTGCTGCCTGTTCACTCTGTTGTTTCCTATGCTGTGCTATGCTGTCCCCTTAGAGTCTCTCATTGGTGGGTGTGAGGGCAGACAAATCAGACACCTGTCCCAATCCATCTGCCAGACTGCAGTGACAGGAATTGGAGTACTCTTCCTCTGCTATTCTCTGAGTGGTTTTGTTGTTGGGTGGGGCCAGTAGTTAAGTCAGATACCTGCCCCCAGTGCAAATGCACTGATTGACAGGATACTTCTTCTGCATTTCCAGTGATAAGGTTTGGCTGCCAGGGCTGCAGTTTAACTAGTGTGTGTGGTTATCTTCCCTTCTCCCCAGTAGAGGAATCACTTTGGAGAGGTACCAGTCCTTGCCGGGCTTCTTGCAAAATATGTGGCAGCAGGAGCTGCTTTGGAGGGACACCTGCCCAGTGGGGTGATTTGAATGAGACAGATTCATAGGACATTGTGGGGGTGGGGCACTTTGGGTTAGCAAGTTAGGTGGAGGGTATGCATGCTGGTTTCCTCAGGTATCTGGCTCTCTAGGCTAAGGAGGGTTGAGAGAAATGGCACTTGTCAGTACTTTTGTTCTTGGAGAAGTCTCCTAAATATTTCTGCCCCTTCACCATACATTCTGATATAAGTAAGTATATCTTCATGTATACCACAGGCACTTTTCAAAGTACTACTTCTATGGTATATCTTGGCAGGATTTTTTGTGATGTTGTGTCCTTTAGATTGAGAACTCAATTTTCTATCACTCTCTGGGTCTTTCAAAGCCAAGCTAACTAAGTTTAGAAAGTACGCAGGAAATCAGAGGGGGAGATAAACCATGGGAGACTGTGGATTCTGAACAACAAACTGAGGGTTTTGGCGGGGAGGGGGTGGGGAGTTGGGCGAGCCTGGTGGTGGGTATTGAGGAGGGCACGTATTGCATGGAGCACTGGCTGTGGTGCATGAACGATTAATCTTGTAACACTGAAAAAATAAAATAAACATATTTGGGGAAAAAATAAAAGGCACAAACTATGAAAGGAAAAAAAATCCTTAAAAAAAAAAAGAAACGGGGGCACCTGGGTGGCTCAGTGGGTTAAAGCCTCTGCCTTAGGCTCAGTTCATGATCTCAGGGTCCTGGGATCGAGCCCCACATTGGGCTCTGCTCAGCAGGGAGCCTGCTTCCCCCTCTCCCTCTGCCTGCCTCTCTGCCTGCCTGGGATCTCTCTCTGTCAAATAAATAAATAAAATCTTAAAAAAAAAAAAAAGTATGCAGAGTTAAGCCCCGTGGGATATTAAAAAAAAAAAAAAAAAAAAAGGTGTGTAGCTAAGCCTCACTAGTTTTCAAAGCCAAATATTATGGAAACTTGTCTACACAGTGCAGGCCTGGTGTGCCTGGTATGGGGTTTGCTCCTCGCCCTTCTCCATGCTGGTGGTGTCCTTCACATTTGTGCTTTATCTCACCAGGAATTGGGTTCCCTACCACATATCCACTTCACCCACTGTTTTTGATGTGAGCTCATCTCTATGATTAACTATAGAAAGTTTATTTTGTCAGTCTCTGGGTCATTTTCTGGGTTGGGTGCACTGATGTCCCTATTACCTGGCTATGTTCCTAGGAAAAGATGAAATTAGAATCCTTGCCATCTGCCATTTTCCCAACAAAACTAAAATACAGCCTATGGAATAGAAGAAAATATTTGCAAATCACATATCCAATAAAGAATATGCAAAAGATATAAGGGTATCTGGGTGGCTCAGTTGGCTAAGTGTCTGCCTGCAGCTCAAGTTATGATCTCAGGGTCCTAGACTCAAGTACTGCATCCAGCTCCTTGTTCAGAGGGGAGCCTGCTTCTCCCTGTCCCTGCCACTCCCCCTACTTGTGTTCTGACTTTCTCTCTTTCTCTCTCTCTCTCTCATTGACAAATAAATTATATAAATATATATATATACACACACACATATATATGTATATATATAAACATAGATTTATATATCTGATATAGATCAACATCCAAAATATAATTCAATTGAAAATGGTCAGAAGACATGAGAACAGGCATTGCAAATCAAAACTACAATGAGATATCTCATCACACCTGACTAAAATCAAAACAAAAGAAACATGGAGAGAAAAAACAAAACAAAACAAAACAAAAATTTGTGCACTACTGGTGGGAATGCAAACTGGTACAGCCACTCTGGAAAAAAATTATGGAGATTCCTCAAAAATTAAAATACATCTCTATGATGCAGTGATTATACTCCTGGGTATTTAACCAAAGAATAGAAAACACTAACTCTAATGGATATATGCACCTCCATGTTTATTTCAGAATTATTTCCAATAGCCAAATTATGAAAGCAATCTAAGTGTCAATTGATATATGAATGGATAAAAATATATTTATGTATATATATATACACACGCACACACATACATGTTTTTTATCTACAAAAAAAGAATGAAAATCTTGTCATTTGCAATGACATAGATGGAGCCACAGAGTATCATGTTAAGTGAAGCATCAGCCAGAGAAAGGCAAATACCATATGTTTTCATTCATATGTAGAACATAAGAAACAAAAAACAATGAACAAAAGAAGAGAGAGAGAGAGACCAAGAAAGAGATTCCTAACTATAGACAAGAAGCATATTACCAGAGGGTAGGTGAATGGGGGAATAGGTGAAATAGATGAAAGGAATTAAGAGTACATTTATCTTGATGAACACTGAGTAATGTGTAGAAATAAATCACTATATTGCACACCTGAAATTAATATAACACTGTATGTTAACTATACTGGATTTATAAACAAACAAATAAAAAGAGTTCCTGCTCTTTCTATTTTTCTGCTCCCATAATGCAAATATAGTCTGGAGTTTTATTGTCTTAATTATCCCTTACACTTTCTTCACTATTTTTCTTTTTTTCCCTTTTCTTTCTCTAATTTCATTTCTTAATCTTGTGTTTAAATTCCACTAAGTAACATATAGTGTTAATATTAGTTTCAGGTCTACCATTTAGTCATTCTACACTTATATACAATACTTGGCACTCATCACAAGTGCATTCTTTAATCTGCATCACCTATATAAAATCCCCCACCTCTTCTTCAATACTCACCAGTTTGTTCTTTAGAGTTAAGTCTGTTTCTTGGTTTGCTTCTATCTTTTTTCCCTTATTATCACTCATTTGTTTTTTTCTTAAATTCCACATACGAGTGATATCATATATTTGTATTTCTCTGACTTATTTTGCTTACCAGAATACTCTCTAGCTCCACCCAGACTGTTGTAAATGGTGAGATTTCACTCTGTTATATGGCTGAGTAATCTCTCTCTCTCTCTTTGTGTATGTGTGTGTGTGTGCGTGTGTGTGATATCTTCTTTTCTATTAATCAATTGATGGACATTTGGGCTCATTCTCTAATTTATAGTTGATAATGCTGCTATGAACATTGTGGTGCATGTATCCCTTCAAATTAGTATTTTTGTATACTATGAGTAAATACCTAGTAGTGCAATTGATGGACTGTAGGATAGCTCTATTTTTTTAATTAACATATAATGTATAGTTTCAGGGGTACAGGTCCCTGATTCATCATCATACACAATTCACAACACTCACCACAATGCATAACCTCCCCAATGTCCAACACCAGCCACCCATCCCTCTCACATCCCTCCCCTCCAGCAACCTTCAGTTTGTTTCCTGAGATTGAGTCTCTTATGGTTTGTTTAGCTCTCTGGTTTCCTCTTGTTTCACTTTTTCCTCTCTTCCCCTATGATGCCCTGCCTTGCTTCACAAATTCTACATATCACTGAGATCATATGATAGTTATCTTTCTCTGATTGATTTATTTCATTTAGCGTAATAACCTCTAGTTCCACCCACATTGTTGTAGATGAGAACATTTCATTTTTGATGGCTGCAAAATATTCCAGTGGATATACAGACCACAACTCCTTTATCCATTCATCTGTCAATGGTCATCTAGGCTTTTCCCGTAGTTTGGATATTGTGGACATTACTGCTATAAGCATTAATGTGCACATGTCCCTTTGGATCACTACCTTTATATCTTTGGGCTAAATACCCAGTAGTGCAATTGCTGGGTCCTAGGGTAGTTCCATTTTCTTTTTTTTTTCCATTTTCAACTTTTTGAGGAACCTCCATACTATTTGCCAGAGTGGCTGCACCAGCTTGCATTCCCATTAATAGTGTAGGAGGGTTCTCGTTTCTTCACATCCTCGCCAACATCTGTCATTTCCTAGCTTGTTATTTTTAGCCGTTCTGACTGGTGTGAGGTGGTATCTCATTGTGGTTTTGATTTGTATTTCCCTGATGCCCAGTGATTTTGAGCATTTTTTAACATGTCTGTTAGCCATTTGGATGTCTTCTTTGCAGAAATGTCTGTTCATGTCTTCTGCCCATTTCTTGATTGGATTATCTGTTCTTTGGGTGTTGAGTTTGATAAGTTCTTTATAGATTTTGGATGCTAGCCCTTTATCTAATGTCATTTGCAAATATCTTCTCCCATTCTGTCAGTTGTCTTTTGTTGACTGTTTGTTTTTCAAAAGCTTTTTATTTTGGTGAAGTCCCAATAGTTGATTTTTGCTCCTGCTTCCCTTGTCTTTGGAGATGTGTCTAGGAAGAAGTTTCTGCAGCTGAGGTTGAAGGGGTTGCTTCCTGTGTTCTCCTCAAGGATTTTGATAGATTTCTATCTCACGTTGAGGTTTTTCATCTACTTTGAGTCTATTTGTGTGTGTGGTGTAAGTAAATGGTCCAATTTCATTCTTCTGCATGTGGCTATCCAATATTCACAACACCGTTTGTTGAAGAGACATTCTTCCATTGGATATTGTTTCCACTTATGAAGATTATTTGACCACAGAGTTGAGGGTCCATTTCTGGGCTCTCTATTATTCTGTTCAATTGATCTATGGGTCTGTTTTTCTGCCAGTACCATACTGTCTTGATGATGACAGCTTTGTAATAGAGCTTGAAGTCCGGAATTGTGGTGCCGTCAGCTTTGGTTTTCTTTTTTGACATTCTTCTGGCTATTCAAGGACTTTCTATTCAAGGACCGTATAAATTTTAGGATTATTTCTTCCATTTCTGTGAAAAAAAGTTAATAGTAGTTTGATAGGAAATGCATTAAATGTGTAGATTTCTCTAGGTACAATAGACATTTTCACAATATTTGTTCTTCCATTCCATGGGCATGGAATATTTTTCCATTTCTTCGTGTCTTCTTCAATTTCTTTCATAAGTTTTCTGCAGTTTTATCGTACAGATCTTTTACTTCTTTGATTGGGTTCATTCATGGGTATCTTACAGTTTTAGGTGCATTTTTTAAAAAAAAATAATTAATTTATTTTATTTTTTCAGTGTTCCAAGATTCATGGTTCGTGTACCATACCCAGTGCTCCATGCAATACGTGTCCTCCTCAATACCCACCACCAGTCTCACCAGCCCTCCACCCCTCGCTCCTCCAAAACCCTCGGTTTGTTTTCAGAGTCCACAATCTCTCCTGGTTCACCTCTCCCTCCTATTCCCCCCAATTCACACCTCCTTTCCTTCTCCCAATGTCTTCCATGTTTTTTCCTATGCTGCACATGTAAGTGAAAACATATAACTGCCTCTCTCTGCTTGACTTATTTCACTCAGCATAATCTCTTCCAGTCCCATCCCTGTTGATAGAAAGTTGGGTATTCATCCTTTCTGATGGAGGCATAATATTCCATTGTATATATGGACCATATCTCCTCCTCCTCCTCCTCCTCCTCCTCCTCCTCCTCCTCCTCCTCCTCCTCCTTCTTCTTCTTCTTCTTCTTCTTCTTCTTCTTCTTCCTTCTCTTTCTCCTTCTTCTTCTTCTTCTTCTTGTTTTTTTTTTGTACCATATCTTCTTTATCCATTCGTTTCTTGAAGGGCATCTTGGCTCTTTCCACAGTTTGGTGATTGTGGCCATTACTGCTATGAACACTGAGGTACATGTGGCCCTTTGTACTACATCTGCATCTTTGGGGTAAATACCCAGAAGTGCAATTGTAGGGTCATAGGGTAGCTATATTTTAAGTTCCTCAGGAATCTCTACACTGTTTTCCAAAGTGACTGCACCAACTTACATTCCCAACAACAGTAGAAGAGGGTTCACCTTTCTCCACATCCTCTCCAACACTTGTTGTTTACTGTCGTGTTGATTTTGGCCATTCTAACAGGTGTAAGGTGGTATCTCAGTGTGGTTTTGATTTGAATCTCCCTGATGGCTAATGATGATGAACACTTTTTTCATGTGTTGGTTAGCTATTTGTATGTCTTTGTGGAGAAGTGTCTGTTTATGTCTTCTGCCCATTTTTTGATGTGATTATCTGTTTTGTGAGTGTTGAGTTTGAGGAGTTCTTTATAGATCTTAGATATCAGACCTTTGTCTGTAGTGTCATTTGGGAATATCTTCTCCCATTCTGTGGGCTTCCTGCTTGTTTTGTTGACTGTTTCCTTTGCTGTGAAGAAGCTTTTAATCTTGATGAAATCCCCAATGTTCATTTTTGCTTTTGTTTCCTTTGCCTTTGGAGACATGTCCTGAAAGAACTTGCTGTGGCTGATGTCAAAGAGGTTACTGACTATATTCTTCTATAAGATTTTGACAGATTACCACCTTATGTTGAGGTCTTTTATCCATTTCAAAAAGAAAATGAATTCAATTTGGCAAATCAAACTCTCTCTCTTTGCAAATGACATGATACTTTATATGGAATACCCAAAAGACTCCACCCCCAAACTACTAGAACTCATACAGCAATTCAGTAATGTCTCAGGATACAAAATCAATGCACAGAAATCAGTTGCTTTCTTATACACTAACAGTAAAAATACGTTAAGGGAAATTAGAGAATCAATTCCATGTACTGTAGCACCAAGAACCATAAGATACCTGGGAATGAACCTAGCCAAAGAAGTAAAGGAAATTACCCAAGGAACTATGGAACACTCATGAAAGAAATTGAAGAAGACACAAAAAGATGGAAAAGCATTCCATGCTCATGGATTGGAAGAATAAACTTTGTAAAAAGGTCTATACTGCCCAGAGCAATCTATACTTTCAATGCCATCCCAATCAATATTCCACTGGCATTTTTCAAAGTGCTGGAACAAACAATCCTAAAATTTGTATGGAACCAGAAAAGACCCTGAATTGCTAAGGGAATGTTGAAAAAGAAAATCAAAGCTGGGGGTATCATGTTGCCTGATCTCAAGCTTTACTACAAAGCTGTGATCACCAAGACAACAAGGTACTGGCACAAAACCAGACACATAGACCAGTGGAACAAAGTAGAGAGCCCAGATATGGACCTGCAACTCTATGGTCAAATAATCTTCGACAAAGAGGAAAAAATATCTAGTGGAAAAAAGACAGTCTCTTTAATAAATGGTGCTGGGAAAATTGGACAGCTATATATAGAAGAATGAAACTTGACCATTCTCTTACACCATACACAAAGATAAACTCATCACCATATAATTCTTTTACAATATTGTTTACTATATTCCCTATGTTGTACATGTTATTTCCATGACTGTTCATCCATAATTGGAAGCCTGTATCTCTTACCATCCTTCACTTTTTTTGCTCACTCCCCAACCTTCTTCCTTTTGGCTACTATATTTGTTCTCTGTATCATAGGTCTGATTCTGATTTCTGTTTTTCTGTTTGTTTATGTCTTCTTTATAGGCACTGTAGGAAACAGTAGGAAAGTTCCTTAGAAAATTGAAAATAGAAGTATCTTATGATCAAGTAATTTCACTATTGGATATTTACCAAAGGAAATTGAAAACAGTAATTTTAAAAGATATATGTACCCTTATGTTTATGTTGCAGTAATATTTACTATGCTAAGGTATGGAAGCAACCTATGTGTCCATAGATACATGAATAGATAAAGAAAATGTGATGTATATATAAAAAAAGGTGAGATCCTGTTATTTGTGAAAACAAGAATGGACTGACAGGGTATTATGCTAAGTAAAGTAAGTCATACTGAGAAAGTAAAAAAAATATATTTAAAATGTAACTTTTAACATTATTTAATTAGAAAATCTTGAAACCTTATACTTTAGTTTAGACAAAATGTCTTTCAAAACTAAATAAGATACTAAAATTCAATTAATCAATTACCAATATTGGCACAAATTTAACCCACTGAAATTGATGTTTTATATGATAGTTTGAAGAGTTTAAATTTCCTTATTAACCAGGCAGTGAGGTGTAGTCATCAAAATAATTGGCTTGTGTTCAGTAACACTGAGGTTTAGAATGAATACTGTTTTCTTTAGGAAGAAAGTATATTAATTTGCAATATTGGTTATTCATGCCATCTCTAAAGTTTTCTTTAAATCAGGTCCCTTTTTTATTCTCACATTGCATCCAGTCTTTTTCCTTTTTCTTTTTTCCTTTTTCCAATCCTTTTTCTTCATAACACTTAAAGTGTTAGGAAAATAGTTCTTATTGATTTATTCTATGCTTATTGATTCTCTTTCACCTCCTAATGGTAGAGATCTCATTAGTTTTTCTTAATGCCATATCTTCAGTAGCTAACATGTAGTGACTCTCAATAAATATTAAAAGAATCAATTATTCACTTCTACAAATCATCATCTGATATAACTTCTTTAATATAAATTCAAGGTAATGGGAGTTATTGTAAAAATAGGAACGGAAACATTAAATATGTACCAAGTGTGATACCACTGTGAAAATGTATTGTCAGTAGCTGGACAGTAAAAATTTTACAAATTCTATATATTCCAAAAGTAGGGGGTTTGAAGTTTGGAAATGTCACTTCTTTTTTTTTTTTTACTTTATTTTTCCCCAAATATGTTTATTTTATTTTTTCAGTGTTACAGGATTAATTCTTCATGCACCACACCCAGTGCTCCATGCAATACATGCCCTCCTCAATACCCACCACCAGGCTTGCCCAATCCCCTACCCCTTCCCCTCCAAAACTCTCAGTTTGTCTCTCATGGTTCATCTCCCCTTCTGATTTCCCCCCATTCCCCCTTCCCTTCCTTCTCACAATGCCCTCCAAGTTTTTCTTTATGCTCAGCACGTGAGACCATAAGTTAATTGTCTCTCTCCACTTGACATATTTCACTATGCATAATCTCTTCCAATCCCGTCCATGTTGATACAAAAGTTGGATATTCATCCTTTCTAATGGAGACATACCAATCCATTGTATATATGTACCATATCTTCTTTATCCATTCATCTGTTGAAGGGTATTTTGGTTCTTTCCACAGTTTTACGATTTTGGCCATTGCTGCTATGAACATTGGGGTACATGTGGCCCTTCTTTGTCATGCATCTGCTTCTTTGGGGTAAATACCCAATAGTGCGATGGCAGGGTCATAGAGTACCTCTATCTGTAATTTCTTGAGGAATCTCCACACTGTTTTACAAAGTGGCTGCTTCTTAAAGCTAAAATTATTCAGAATCATACAGAAATGTGGACAATGACTATAAATTATCAAATATTCTCATTTCTTCTTTTAATTTAAATTTTATTGTATTTTTTCAGTGTTCCAAGATTCATTGTTTATGCACCACACCCAGGGCTCCATGCAATACGTGTACTCATCAATACCCACCACCAGGCATATCTCTTTTTTTTTGTTTGTTTATTTTATTTTTTCAGTGTTCCAGGATTGATTTTTCATGCACCACACCCAGTGCTCCATGAAATACATGCCCTCCTCAATACCCACCACCAGGCTTGCCCAACCCCCCACCACTTCCCCTCCAAACCCCTCAGTTTGTTGCTCAGAGTCCACGGTTTCTCATGGTTCATCTCCCACACTGATTTTCCCCTTTCCCCCTTCCCTTCCTTCTCACAATGCCTCCATGTTTTTCTTTATGCTCTGCACTTAAGTGAGACCATAAGATAATTGACTCCCTCTGCTTCACTTATTTCACTCCGAATAATCTCTTCCAGTCCCGTCCATGTTGATACAAAAGTTGGATATTCGTCCTTTCTAATGGAGATATACCAATCCATTGTATATATGTACCATATCTTCTTTAGCCATTCATCTGTTGAAGGGCATTTTGGTTCTTTCCAGTTTGGCGATTGTGACCATTGCTGCTATGGACATTGGGGTACATGTGGCCCTTCTTTGTACTGCATCTGCTTCTTTGGGGTAAATACCCAGTAGTGCAATTGCAGGGTCATAGAGTAGCTCTATTTGTAATTTATTAAGGAATAGACACACTGTTTTCCAAAGTGACTGCACCAGCTTGCAATCCCACCAAGAGTGTAAGAGGGTTCCCCTTTCTCTACACCCTCTCCAACATTTGTTTTTACTGTCTTGTTTTGGCCATTTTGGCCATTCTAACTGGTGTAAGGTGCTATCTTAGTGTGGTTTTGATTTGAATCTCCCTGATGGCTAAAGATGAGGAACATTTTTTCATGTGTCACTTAGCCATTTGTATGTCTTCTGTGGAGAAGTGTCTGATCATGTCTTCTGCCCATTTTTTAATGTGATTATGATTTTTGTGAGTGTTGAGTTTGAAAAGTTCTTTATAGATCTTAGATATCAGACCTTTGTCTATAGTGTCATTTGCGAATATCTTCTCTCATTCTGTGGGATTCCTGTTTGTTTTATTGACTGTTTCCTTTGCTATACAGAAGCTTTTTATCTTGATGAAGTCCCAAAAGTTCGTTTTTGCTTTTGTTTCCTTTGCCTTTGGAGACATGTCCTGAAAGAAGTTGTGGCTGATATCGAAGAGGTTACTGCCTAGGTACTTCTCTAGGGTTTTGATAGAGTCCTGCCTCACGTTGAGGTCTTTAATCCATTTCGAGTTTATCTTTGTGTATGGTGTAATACAATGGTCAAGTTTCATTCTTCTACATAAAGCTGTCCAATTTTCCCAGCACCATTTATTAAAGGGACTATCTTTTTTCCACTGGATATTTTTTTCTTGTTTTGTCAAAGATTATTTGACCACAGAGTTGCGGGTTCATATCTGAGCTCTCTATTCCTTTCCACTGGTCTATGTGC
>CM053612.1:50706541-50732056 GCA_028646535.1 Procyon lotor
CACTCCCCTCATGTTTTAAGCATATGGTATCGTATGTTACATCCTTTTATTTTGTGAATTTGTTGACTGCCTTTTACAGATATACTTATTTTTATTGTTTCTGGGTTTTTTTTTTAAGATTTTATTTATTTGACAGAGAGAAACACAGCGAGAGAGGGAACACAAGCAGAGGGAATGGTAGTGGGAGAAGCAGGCTTCCCGCCGAGCAAGGAGCCCGATGTGGGGCTCGATCCCAGGACCCTGGGATCATGACCTGGGCCGAAGGCAGATGCTTAACGACTGAGCCACCCAGGCGCCCCTGCTTCTGTTTTTTTTGTTTTTTTTTTTAATTTTTTATACTTTTAGTTATGTTCTTTCTTTTCCATTCACAGAGTCCCTTTTCAACTTTCTTGTAGAGCTGGTTTAGTGGTCATGAACTTCTTTAGTGTTTGTTTGTCTGAGAATGACTTTATCTAAATTTCTATTTTGAATGATAGCCTTGGTGGGTAGAGTATTCTGAGTGCAGATTTTTCCCTTTCTGTGCTTTAATATGTCACTCACTTCTTGCTTTTAAAGTTTCTGGTGGAGAAAAAAATCTAAACTTTTGGGGTTTCCTTTGTATGTAAGTGTCTTTTTTTGTTGCTTTTAATTTTTTTCATTGCTATAACTTTTTACCATTTTAAATACCATATACCTTGATGTGGGCCTCCCTCAATTAATTTGGTGGGGAGGATATCTGTGCCTACTTGATCTGGATATCTGTTTCCTTCCCAGGATTAGGGAAGTTTTCAAGTATTATTCCTTTAAATATATTTTCATCCCCCTTATAGCTCTTCATCTTCTGGGATCCCTATAATGTGAATGTTCTTATACCTGACGAAGTCACTGAGATCCCTACATCTATTCTCAATATGCATATTTTGTTTTTCTTTCACTTGCTCATCTTAATTTCTTTCCATTACTCTGTCTGCCAGGTCATAGATTCATTCCTCTGCTGTCTCTAACCTGCTATTTATTACATGAAGTGTATGTTTGATTTCACTTATTGTGTTATTCCATGATTAGTTCTATTTTATCTCTTTATTAAGGATCTCAGTATTTTCTCAAGTCCACTGAATATCCTTATGATCATTATTACTTTATATTTTTTATGCACCACTTTGTGTATATCTGTTTTACTTAAGTCTCTGGCTGTGGTTTTTTCCTTTTCTTTCATTTGGACAAATTCTTTTGTCTCTTCACTTCATCTTTCTGCATCTGTGTGTTATAAAAATCAACTACATCTCCTGCTCTTGCAAACAGTAAGTGGGCCATGGAGTTTTAAAAAGGTTGAGCTGGTCGTCTTCAACAGTGCACAGCTGCTATGGAAACCAGCTCTGCAAAATGTTTATGTGTGATGGGCTGCAATTTTAACAAGTTACATTCATCTTCTCCAGGAGGTGACCCAATACCACTGCCAGGACAGGGGCCTCACAGAATGCATCGGTTGGTAGACCTGTGGTTGATAAGGTTTATATCTTCAGTCTTCAGGGGGAGGGGACCCCTAGCATCAGGACTGATGCAAGTGTGATTGGAAAGTGTGGATTCACTCAAATACTCAGGGGTTGTACATGGTGTAAGCAAGTTAAGCATCAAGTTTTGGTGCTGTGCTGGTTTCCACAGGTGGTCATGTATTTATGCTGAGGGTCAGGGATGGCAAATGTCACCTGCTAGCTCCTTTGTTCCTGGAGGGATCTCCCTGAAAATCCTTTCTTTCTGGGACACTCTGAGATAAGTAAAAAACCTTCCCTGTGCCCCATTGTTAAAATTGCTGCTTTTATGCTGTTTTGCTGGTGATGTTAATTATATCGTTTCTTTAAGGGCAGAGGTTGTTTCCTGAGGTCCTTCAGAGCACACTGATTTTAAAGATTCAGGTTTTAAGCCCCATTGGTTGCAAAAGCTCAGAAACTTAGGCCCCTTTCAATTTCAAAGCCAAATGTTATAGGGATCTGTCTTCCCAGTGCAGGGTACCTAGTGTGATAGTTTCTTACCTTTCTCTGTGCCCCTTGTTCCCTTATGACCACAGATGACCTTGGCCTGTTGAGCTCCTCACCATGTCACTGTCCTTCCTATCCTCTCCAATGTGTCCTCTGCTCTACCTTTAGTTGTGGAGCTTGCACTGCTAGTCTTTACATCATTTTCTGAACTATTTATGCTGATGTGAATGTTACCTAGTTTAATCTGTTGGACAAGGGAAAGTTAGGGTCCTCCTACTCCACAATCTTCCCCGCTTTTCTGACTTATCTCTCTTATACTATCCTTATCCAGCAATGTTTTCATAAATGTCAGGGTTTCTTTCTAATTCATTGGTAAGCAATATTTAACTGCATCTTCTTTATCCATTAATAGACATTTAAGTTGTTTCCATATCTTGGCTACTGTGAGAAATGCTTCAATAAACATGGGAGTGCTTATATCTCACTGAT
This sequence comes from Procyon lotor, assembly GCA_028646535.1. NCBI lineage: Eukaryota > Metazoa > Chordata > Mammalia > Carnivora > Procyonidae > Procyon > Procyon lotor. The sequence goes on from CM053612.1 coordinate 50,708,986, forward strand.
GTCCCATTTTCATTTCTTTTGGATATATACCCAGTAGTGGAATTGTTGGATAATATGGTAGCTCTATTTTTAGTTCTTTGAGAATCCTCCATACTGTCTCCCATATTGTCTGAACCAATTTACATTACTACAAATAATACACAAGAAATCCTTTACCCACACATCCTTGCTAACATTTGTTATCTCTTGTCCTCCTAATGAAAAGCATTCTACTAGTTAAGAGATAATAGCTTGTGGCTTTGATTTGCATTTTTCTTTTTTAAATTTTATTCCTTTAATAGGGACTGGAAATACCCAATAGGATTTTATGTGATCTTTTCAACACTGTTTAAAGAGAAGCTATGAAACAGATGGATGTCCTGTTGACAACCACCTAGGAGGCCAGTTTCTGAGAGCTATATGTGAAGCTGAAAGAAGTTTCTTTTCTTTTTTATTATGTTCTGTTAGTCACCATACAGTACATAATTAGTTTTTGATGTAGTGTTCCATGTTCTATTACAACATGTGCCTGCCTAAATACCCATCACTGGGCTAACCCATCCCCCCAGCCTCCCCTCTGAAACCCTGTTTGTTTCCCAGAGTCAAGAGTCTCCCATGGTTCATCTCCCCCTCTGATTCTCCCCTTCATTTTTCCTTTCCTTCTCCTAATGTCCTCAATACTATGCCTTATGTTCCACAAATAAGTAAACCATATGATAATTAAGTTCTCTACTTGACTTATTTCTTTTTTTTTAATATTTTATTTATTTATTTGACAGAGAGATAGAGAGCACAAGTAGTCAGAGCAGCAGGCAGAGGGAGAGGGAGAAGTAGACTTTCCACTAAGCAGGGAGCCTGATGTGGGGCTCAATTCCAGGACCCTGAGATCATGACCCAAGCTGAAGCAGATGCTTAACTGACTGAGCCACCCAGGTGCCCCTCCTTGACTTATTTCATTTAACATAATCTCCTCAAGTTCTGTATATGTTAATGCAAAAGTTAGGTATTCATCCTTTCTAATGCCTAAGTAATTATATTACTTATATATAATTATATATCATTATAGTAATATTATAATTATATATAAAATATTATAATATAAATATTTATACTATAAAATAATAAAATATAAAATTATTATGATCATATAATATATCATTATATATATAATTATAGAATTTATATTATATTATATTATATTATATTATATTATATGGACCACATCTTCTTTATCCATTCGTCTGATGAAGGACATCTAGGCTCTTCCCACAGTTTGACCGTTGTGGACATTGCTGCTATGAACATTAGGTGCATGTGGCCCTTCTTTCCACTATATCTGTATCTTTGAGGTAAATACTCACTGGTGCAATTGCTGGGTCATAGGACAGCTCTATTTTTAACGTCTTGAGGAAACTCCATACTGTTTTCCAAAATGGCTGTACCCTCTTGCATTCCCACCAACAATGTAAGAGGGTGTCCCTTTCTCCGCATCTTCTCCAACATTCATTGTTTCCTGGTCTTGTTACTTTTTGACATTCTAACTGTTTTTGATTTGAATTTTCCTGAAGGTTAATGATGTTGAACATTATTTCATGTGTCTGTTAGCCACTTGTATGTCTTCTTTGGAGAAGTGTCTGTTCATGTCTTCTGCCCATTTTTTGACATGATTATTTGGTTTATTTTGGGTGTTGAGTTTGAGATGTTCTTTATAGATCTTGGATACCAGCTCTTTATCTGTAGTGTAATTTGCAAATATTTATTCCCAGTCTGTGGATTGCCTCTTTGTTTTGTTGACTGTTTCCTTTGCTATGCAAAAGCTTTTTATCTTGATAAAGTCCCAAAAGTTCATTTTTTCTTTTGTTTCCCTTGCCTTTGGAGACCTGTCTTGAAAGAAGTTGCTGTGGCCAATGTCAAAGAGGTTACCGCTTATGTTCTCCAGGATTTTTGAAAGATTCCTGTCTCACACTGAGGTCTTTCATTTATTTCGAGTTTATCTTTGTGTATGGTTGAGTTTCATTCTTCTGTATATAGCTGTCCAATTTTCCCAGCACTATTTATTGAAAAGACAGTCTTTTTTTCCATTGGATATTTTTTTCCTGCTTTGTCAAAGAATAGTTGAACACAGAGTTGAGGGTCCATTTCTGGAGTCTCTATTCTGTTCCATTGACCTATGTGTTTGTTTTTGTGCCAATACCATGCTGTCCTGGTAATCACACCAGCTTTGTAATATAGCATGAAATCATACAATATAATGCCCCCAGGTTCGTTTTTCTTTTTCAACATTTCCTTGACAATTAGTGGTCTTTTCTGGTTCCATAGAAATTTTAGGGTTGTTTGCTCCTGCCCTTTGAAAAAAGCCCAATAGCCAGTAATAAAATTGAAGCAGTAATCAAAAACTTAAAAAACAAGAGTCCAGGGTCAGATCAATTCCCAGGGGAATTCTACCAAACATTTAAAAAAGAAATAATACCCATTCCTCTTAAGCTGTTAAAGAAGAAAAACTTCCAGACTTTTTACCTTGTTCCCAAAACCAAAGACCCCATCAAAAAGGAGAATTATCCACCAATGTCCCTGATCAGTATGGATGCCAAAATCCTCAACAAGATCCTAGCCAATAGGATCCAACAGTACGTTAAAAGGATTATACATCATGACCAGGTGAGATTTATTCCTGGGATACAAGAGTGGTTCAACATTCACAAATAAATCAATGTGATAGAACACATTAATAAAAGAAAAGACAAGAACCATATGATCCTATCAATTGATGTAGAAAAAGCATTTCGCAAAATACAACATGGTTTCCTGATTAAAACTCTTCAGAATGCAGGGATAGAAGGAACATTCCTCAATTTCATGAAAACCATCTCTGAAAAGCCCACAGTGAATATCATCCTCAGTGGGGAAAAGCTGAAAGATTTTCCCTTAGGATCAGGAACACAACAAGGATCCCAACTCTCACCACTATTGTTCAACATAGTACTAGAAGTCCTAGCATCAGCAACCACAAGACAAAAAAGAAATAAAGGGCATCTGAACAGGCAAAGAAGAAGTCAAATTCACTTTCTTCACAGGTCACATGGTACTTAATGTGGAAAACCTATAGGACTCCACTGCTAAATTACTGAATTTCTGTATGAGTTCTGGTAATGTGGCAGGATACAAAATCAATGCACAGAAATCAGTTGCTTTCCTACACACTAATAATGTAACTGTAGAAAGAAAAATTAAGGAATTGATTCCATTTACAATAGCACCAAAAAACATAAGATACCTAGGAATAAACCTAACCAAAGAGGTGAAGGATCTATACTCTAGAAACTACATAACACTTAAGAAAGAAATTGAGGAAGACACAAAAAGTGGGAAAACTTTTTCCATGCTCATGGATTGGAAGAATAAACATTGTGAAAATGTCTATGCTGCTCAGGGAAATCTATACTTTCAATGCCCTCCCTATTAAAATACCATTGCTTTGCATTTTTCTGATGATAAGTAATATGAACATTTTTATGTACCTGTTGGACATTTGATTCTTCTTTGAAAAAGTGATTATTTAAATTATCCATCCATTATTTGAAAAGATTTTATTAATTTATTTAACAGAAGGAGAGAGAGAGCAAAAAAAGCAAAGGAAGCAGGCAGATGGGGAGAGAGAAGCAGGCTCCCTACTGAGTAAGGAGCCCAATGCTAGGCTGGATCCCAGGACCCTGGAATCATGACTTGAGCTGAAGGCAGATGCTTAACCAACTGAGCCACCTAGGCACCCTATCCACCCATCTTTTAATCAGATTGTTTCTTTTTTGTTAATGAATTGTATGAATTCTTTATATATTTCAGATATTAATACCTCAGATATACATTTTGCAAATATTGTTTCCCATTCTGTAGGTTGCCTTTGTATAGTTTTGATTTTCTGTTTTCTTTTGTAGAAGTTTCTTAGTGTGATGAAGTCCAGCTGATTGATTTTTGCATTTGTTGTTTGTGCTTTTGGTGTCATATCTAAAAACTCTTTGGCAAGATCAGTGTCAATGTGTTTCTTGTCTATGTTTTCTTCTAGGGGTTTTATGGTATCAGGTTTTATGGTTTTTTTATTTCATGTCAAGTTAATTTCTGTGAGTGGTATAATATAGTGGTCCAGCTTCATTTTTCTGTGTGTGTTAATTCATATTTCTTCACACCATTTGTTGAAGAGGCTGTTTTTTCCTCACTGAGTGTTCATATTCTTGTCAATATTACTTGACTATATCTTTCCAGGTGTATTTGTTTTTTGTTATTTCTTTCATCAAATTCAATTTTAGTTTTTATTGAATAAGACTTTCCATTTCTTTGTTGAATTTGGCTCTAAGAACTGTATTTTTTTAAAAGATTCATTTATTTATTTACTTAATAGAGAGAGCACATGAGCAGAGGGAGGGCCAGAAAGATAGGGAGACAAGCAGGGACCCACTGGGATGGAGGCTAAATCCCAGAACCCTGAGAACATGACCTAAGCTGAAACCAAGAGTTCCATGCTTAAAAGACTGAGCCACCCAAGCACATCAAGAATTGTATTGTTTTTGATGCTATGGTGAAAGAATAGTTTCCTTTATTACTTTTTCAAATGTTTTGCTGTTAGTACATAGAAATGCAATTGATTTCTGCATGTTGAATTTATGTCCCACAACTTTACTGAAATTCTTGGTTAATTCCAACAGTTTCTTGGTTAAGGCTTAAGATTTTCTATCTTATTAACTGCAAATATCATATCATATTATCATATCATGTCATATTATCTGCAAATAATGAGAATTTTGTTTTCCTCTCCAATATGAATGACTTTTATTATGATGATTATTATATGTCTTGCCTGGTTGTTCTAGCTAGGGCTTCCTGTGCTACATTGCAGTAGAGTGCTGAAAGTGACATGCTTCTCTTGCTGTTAATCTTAAAAAAAGCTTTTTTTTTTAAAAAAAAAAGCTTTTTATCTTTATTTATTTTTATCTTTATTTTTAAATTATCTTTATTTTATTTTATTTTATTTTATTTTAAATTATCTATTATCTTTATTTTTTTTAAAAAAAAGCTTTTTATCTTTCACCATTATAAATATTGTTAGCTGTGGGTTTGACCTATTTGTACTTGATTATGTTGAAGTATATTCTTTCTATAGTTAACTTTTGAGCATTTTTATTATGAAAAATTGTGTATTTTGTCAATTATTTATATATATATATTGAGATAATATGATTTTTATTATTCATTCTAGAAATTTTGTGAATTACATTTACTGGGTTTCATATATTGAAATGTACTTGTATCATGGGAATAAATCCCACTTGGTCATGATTTATAGTCCTTTTCACATTTTGTTTAAATTTGTTTTTTGTTGATAATATTTACATCTATATTCATAAAGGATATTGGTTTTTAGTTTTCTTATACTGTCCTTGTATGGCTATGGTATCAAGGTAATGCTGGCCTCATAGAATCAGTTGAGATGTATCTTCTTTTCCATTTTTTGGAAATGTTTAAGAAGAATTGGCATTAATTAATTTTAAATGAATTGTAGAATTCACCAAAGAAGACATCTAGCTCTGACCTTTTCTATGCTGGGAAGGTTTTGATTACTGATTTGATCTCCTACTTATTGTGAGTCTGCTCAGATTTTCTGTTTCTTCATGACTCAGTTTTTTTTTTCTTTTTTTTTCAGGATTTTATTTATTTATTTGACAGAGAGAGCGAGAGATCACAAGTAGGCAGAAAGGCAGGCAGAGAGGGGTGGAAGCAAGCTCCCCACTGAGCTGAGAGCCTGATGCGGGACTCAATTCCAGGACCCAAGATCATGACCTGAGCCGAAGTCAGAGACTTTAACCCACTGAGCCACCCAGGCACCCCCCCAGCACAATTTATTGAATAAACTGTCTTCCATTGGATATTTTTCCTGCTTTGTTGAAGTTTAGTGGACCAAAGAATTGAGGGTCCGTATCTGGGCTCTTTACTCTGTTCCATTGGTCTATGGGTCTGTTTCTGTGCTAGTACCATGCTGTCTTGGTGATCACAGCTTTGTAATATAGCTTGAAATCAGGCAACATGATGCCCTTAGCTTTGCTTTTCTTTTTCAACATTTCCTTGGCTATTTGGGATCTTTGCTGCTTCCACACAAATTTTAGGATTGTTTGATCCAGCACTTTGAAAAATGTCAGTAGAATTTTGATCAAGATGGCATTGAAAGTATAGATTGCTCTGGGAAGCACAGACATTTTCACAATGTTTATTCTTCCAATCCATGAGTATGGAAAGTTTTTCCATCTTTTTGTGTCTTCTTCAATTTCTTTCATAAGTGTTCTGTTTCTAGAGTTAGATCCTTCACCTTTTTAGTTAGGTTTATTCCTAGGTATCTTACATTTTTTGGTGCTATTGTAAATGGAATCGATTCTCTAATTTCCCTTAACATATTTTCACTGTTAGTGTATAGGAAAGCAACTGATCTCTGTGCATTGCTTTTTATCTTGCCACATTACTGAATTGCTGTATAAGTTCTAGTAATTTGGGGGTGGAGTCTTTGGGGTTTCTGCATAAAGTGTCATGTCATCTGCAAAGAGAGAGTTTGACTTCTTTGCCTGTTCAGATGCCCTTTATTTCTTTTTTTTTATTTTCCCAAATACATTTATTTTATTTTTTTCAGTGTTACCAGATGCCCTTTATTTCTTTTTGTTTTCTGGTTGCTGATGCTAGGACTTCTAGTCCTATATTGAACAAAAGTGGCGAGAGTGGGCTCCTTCTTGTGTTCCTGATCTTAAGGGAATGGATCTCAGCATTTCCCCTTTGAGAATGATAGCTGCTGAGGGTTTTGAATAGATCGTTTTCATGAAATTGAGGAATGTTCCCTTTATCCCTACACTCTAAAGAGTTTTACTCAGTAAAGCATGCTGTATTTTGTCAAATGTTTTTTTTCTAAATCAATTGAGAAGACCATATGTTTTTTCTCTCTCTTCTTAATGTATTCTATCACACTGATTTGCAAATGTTGATCCACCCTTGCATCTTAGGGATAAAGCCCACCTGGTCATGTGGATAATTCTTTTAATGTACTGGATCCTATTAGTTAGGATACTGTTGAGAATTTTGGCATCCATATTCATCAAGGATATTCCTCTGAAATTCTCTTTTGTGATAGGGCCATTGTCTGGTTTTGCAGTCAAGGTAATGCTGGCCTCATAGAATGAGTCTGGATTTTTTCCTTCTGTTTCTATTATTTGAAACAGTTTCAGGAGAATAAATATTATTATTATTATTAATTATTTGAATGGTTGATAGGATTCCCCAGGAAATCCATCTGGTCCTGGACTCTTGTTTTGTGGAGGTTTCTGATCACTGCTTCAATCTTGTTATTGGTTATTGGCAGATTCAGGTTGTCGCTTTCTTCCTGTTTCAGTCTTGGGAGTTTATAGATTTCCAGGAAGGCATCCATTTCTTTAAGGATTCTGAATTTATTGGCATACATTTGTTGATATAATTTCTGATACTTGTTTCTATTTCCTTGGTGTTAGTTATGAGCTCTCTCATTCATAATTTTATTAACTTGGGTTCTTTCTCTTTTCTTTTCGATAAGTCTGGTCATTGGTTTATCAATCTTATTCATTCTTTCAAAGAACCAGCTTCTAGTTTCTATGATATGCTCTACTGTATTTCTGGTTTCTAATTCATTGATCTCTGTTCTAATCTTAGTTATTTCTCTTCTCATGTGTGGCTTAGGCTTTTTTGTTGTTCTTTCTCCAGTCCTTTAAGGTGTAAAGTTAATTTGTGTATTCAGGATTTTTCTGGTTGTTGGTTTTTTTGTTTTGTTTTGTTTTGTTTTTGTTTTTGTTTTTGTTTTTGTTTTGAATGAGGCTTGGATGGTTATGTATTTCCCCCTTAGGACTGCGTTTGCAGTATGTCATAGGTTGCGGACCAATGTGTTTTTATGCTCATTGGTTTACATGAATTTTTTTTAGTTCTTCTCTGATTTCCTGATTGACCCAAACATTCTTAAGCAGGAAAGTCTTTAGCTTCTAAGTATTTGAATTTCTTCCAATTTTTTTCTTGTGATTGAGTTCCAAATTCAAAGCATTGTGGCCTAAGAATATTCAGGGAATAATCTCAGTCTTTTGGTATTGGTTGAAGCCCGTTTTGTGACCTATGTGGTCTATTCTGGAGAAAGTTTTGTGTGCGCTCGAGAAGAATGAGTATTCTGTTGTTTTAGGGTGAAATGTTCTGTATGTATCTATGAGGTCCATCTGGTCCAGTGTTTCATTCAAAGCTCTTGTTTATTTGTTGATTTTCTGCTTAGATGATCTATCTATTGCTGAGAATGGAGTGTTGAGGTCTCATACTATTAGTGTATTATTATCAATATGTCTATTTTGGTTAATAGTTGAGTCATGTATTTGGCTACTCCCATGTTTGGGCTATAGATATTCACAATTGTTAGATCCTCTTGCTGGATAGACCCTTTAAGAATGATATAGTGTTGGGGCACCTGGGTGGCTCACTCGTTAAGCGTCTGCCTTTGGCTCAGGTCATGATCTCAGGATCCTGGGATTGAGCCCCGTATCAGGTTCTCTGCTCAGTGGGAAGGCTGCTTCTCCCTCTCCCACTCCCCTACTGGTGTTCCCTCTCTCACTATCTTTCTCTGTCAAATAATAAATAAAATCTTAAAAAAAATGATATAGTGTCCTTCTGCACTTCTAACTACAGTCCTTAGCTTAAAATCTAATTTGTCTGATATGAGCATTGCTATCCCAGCTTTCTTTTGAGATCCATTGGCATGAAAGGTTGTTCTCCATCCCTTCACTTTCAATCTGGATGTATCTACAGGTTCAAATTGAGTGTCTTGTAGGCAGCATATGGAGGGGTCCTGTCTTTATCCAATCTGCAACCCTGTGCCGTTTTATGGGAGCATTTAGGCTGTTCACGTTGAGAGTGATTATTGAAAGATAAGTTTTTATTGACATCATGTTGCCTGTGAAGTCCTTCTTTCTATAGACTCTCTGTAAATTTCTGTTCTATATCACTCTTGGGGTACTAAATGGTAAGATGATTTCCTTGGTTATAAGATTTGTGAGTTTTGCTATTACATGCTGGGGTATTGGTTTGTTCTTGATCTTCAGAGGGGTCCTCTCTTCCTCTAGGACACCAATTCTTTTTTCATTCCCCATATTAAGGAAGTTCTCATCTAGGATTTGCTCAAATATATCTTCTGGTCCCAATAATTCTGACATTGAAACATTTAATGGCATTTTCTATTTCTCTAATTCTGTTTTCATGAATTTTATGGTGTTTGTTCCAGGCCTCCTCCTAATCCTTCTTTTCTAGATTTCGTCTATAGATTTTGTCTAGTTTGTCTTCTAGATCACTAATTCATTCTTATGCCTTGTTTACCCTAGCTGTTAGAGTATTTAGCTTAGATTGAATCTCATTCATTGCATTTTTAAGTTCGACCTGATTAGCTCTTATTTCTGCACTTAGAGAATCTATGTTGCCATTAATGTTTTTCTCTAGCCTAGCTATTGTCTTCATAACCGTTACCCTGAAATCTATTTCTGATATCCTGCTTATATCCATATCCATTAATCTGCAGGAAAGGCCAATGTCTCCGGTTCTTTTCTTTGGTGGGACTTCCTCTTCCTAGTCATTCTGTTGAGGTGGTTGAAGGAATGTACAGAGTCAAAAATATCAACAGTCCAGGTAAGGGGCACCCTGGGAAAGTTCAGAGTGATTGGAAGCCACCACCAAGGAAACCCAGCCAAAATAAAACCTTAGAATAAGATTTATAAAATTTTGGAGAAAAGGGGGCTGTGAAGAGGAGGCTTATAATCTCTTAATGTTGGCGAGGTAGGATGTTTCAGTTCTTCCTGGGTGTATTTTGTTCTCTTTGTTGGAAAATACTACTTCCCACAGTTACAGGGAAATTAAAACTGGGATATATATAAAATTAATATTGAATAGGGAAAAAAGGATTACAGTGAAGCTTATATCTATATCATATCTATATCTACATCTATATAAAAGAAAAAGAAAAAAGTATACGTGTGAAAGAGTACACATTAAAAAATTGCTATGGAATATGTTGTATTAAGGATCTAGTTGAAATGGTAAATAGGTAAAAAGAAAAAAAAAAGAGAAGAAATATTTGAAAGAATAAAAATTTGTATCTAAGAAATACACAGGCCATGAGAAAACACCAGGAGTTCAGTCTTCTATTTTCCCCTGGTATTGCTGTTTTACAGTTTTATGGGGACCCTTAGGTTGTCGTCCTCTTGTTCTTCCAGCTTTTCCTCTGGGGAGGGGGCTGCCCTGTTGTTTTTCAGGCAACCCTGCTTGGGCGGAGTTGCCCTGTCCTCCATCAAGGAGCTGAGCTCCATGGTAACCGATATTTTGAGCTTTTGCTCTCTGGTGGTTTTTTGCACCTTTTGGGAGAGTCAGGGGCAAGGAAAATGTCTTCACCCAGACCTCTTTGCCAGAGGAGAGAAGCCATACTCTGCTCCTCTCTGAACCATCTAGAACACTGCTTCTTCTGTAAGCACTGCTGAACACCACAGCATCCCACAGGTGGTGCACACCCCCAGCAATCCTTTCAGTGTTGACCCTGGGCCCTCATTTATCTCTGCCCTCTGTGCCTCCAAAACCACAAGCAATCCCAGTCTGGGTGGGTGTGGGCAACTGCAGCGACGGCCATTCCCCCAGATCCATGGGCACAGGTCCACACAAGCAGCTGCCCTGGGCCTAGCATTTGCCCCTTAAGCTCCTAGATTCTTTTGGAGTGTTGTTATTGGGCACTTCCCATCCCATCCCATTGCCCTGCAAGCTATATAGCTTGTCCCCAGGTGCAGGACGCTTTTTCACTGGGGTATTATTTTACTTTCCAGTGGGTAGCTTCTGGTGCCCCCTCCCCCTTCTGCTTATCCTCCAATATCTGTCCGAGCAATCACAAGTCTGTCTCCTCTTGACTGAAAATCTTCTCCCTCCCGTAGAGATCCAGACATATAATCTTACATCTCAGGCTGATTTCATGTTTGTTCAGACTGGCTTGGTAGATATCCAGCTAAATTCAGGGGACCAGTTGAAAAAGAGTCCCCCACTCCTCTGCCATCTTGCCCCTCCCCTCACCATTCTATTTTCTTCATGATTCAGTTTTAGTAGCTTGTGTGTTTGTAGAAATGTATCCATTTCTTTTAGATTATCCATTTTTTTGCATGTGAGTGTTCAGTGTCTCTTATGATCTTATGTATTTCTGTAGTAGCAGATGTAATATTTCTTTTTCCTTTTATGAATTTATTTGACTCTTCTCTTTTTTTCTTAGTCTATCAAAAAGTTTTATCATTTATGTTAAAAAATCAGTTATTAGTTTTGTTCATCTTTTAAAATTGTTTTATTCTCGTCTATATTTCATTTATTTCTGCTGTGATCTGTGTTATTTCATTCTTTCTGCTAAATTTGGGCTTCATTTCTTTTTTTTTTTCCTAATTCCTTGAGGTTTAAGTCAGGTTGTTTATTTGAGATCTTTTTTTTTATATATGCATTTATCACCTTAAATTTTCCTTTCAGAACTGCTTTTGCAGCATCCCATAAGTTTTAATAGATTATGTTTCTGTTTTCATTTTTTCAATAAATTTTTAAATTTCTATTTTTATTCTTTCTTGACTCATTGTTCAGAAATCTTATTTTCCATAATTTGTAAAATGTCCAGATTCTTTTTGTTGATTTCTAGTTTCCTACCTTTTTTAAAAAATTTTTTTAATTTTTAATTTTTTTTGTTTCCTACCATTTTTGTCAGAAAAGATGGCTAGTATGATTTTGTTCTTCTTCAATTTGCTAAGACTTGTTTCATATCCTATCATATAATGTAACATGAAGAATGTTCAATGTGCACTCAAGAAGAGTGTATATTCTGTTGTTGTTGGATAAAATGCTTTATAAATATTAGGTCTATTTGGTCTAATGTATCTTTAAGTCCAATGTTTTATTGTTGATTTTCTGTCTGGATGATCTATCAATTGCTGAATGTCTGACACTGGTATCTTGTAAATATATTGTTGTTTATTTCTCCCTTCAAACCTTTTTGTGTTTGCTTAATATATTTCAGTGTTCTTATGTTGCATGTGTGCATATTTATGATTGTTATATCTTTTTGATGAATTGACCTCTTTATTGTTATGTAATGAACTTTCTTGTTTTTCATTGCCATTTTTGGTTTAAAGCCTGTTTAGTCTGATTAAATATTGTTATCTCTACTTGCTTTTGGTTTCCAATTGCATGAAGTGTCTTTTTCCATCTCCTCACTTTGAGTCTCTTTCTTTCTTTTTCTTTCTTTCTTTCTTTCTTTCTTTCTTTCTTTCTTTCTTTCTTTCTTTCTCTCTCTCTCTCTCTCTCTCTCTTCTTTCCTCCCTTTCTCTCTTTCTCTTTCTTTTTCTCTCTCTCTTCCTCCAAGCAGCCATTCCATGACTTTTGATTGTTGATTTCAAACCATTTACATTATAGTAATTATTGGTATGTAAGGACTAATGCTATCTTGTTAATTGCTTCTGGGTGTTTTGTATTCCCATTGTTTGTTTCTTTTCCTCTATGTTTCTGCCTAACTTTGTAAGTTAGTGAATTTCCATGATTGTTTGTTCTGTCTCCCCTTTCTTATCTTGTGTGAATCTAATCTAAGTTTTTGCATTGTGGTTAACACAAGGCTTACATAAAATATATTATGGATAAAACATTCCATTTTAAGCTGATAACAACTTAACCTCAATTACATACAAGAGCTCCACCATTTTACTTTATCTTATTTTTATTTTTGATGTCCCTTCCTCTTTTATATTTGTATCAATTAATTTAAGTAGCTATATTTATTTGTAATCATCCTTTCCTTTAACCTCTATATGTAAATGTTTTACATGCCATCCTATTTCAGAATTAGAGCTTTCTATATCTGTTACTTTATCTTTGTATATTTTCATATATATTCATGTCGCTAATTATCACCTTTAATTTTATCTTGAAGTTTCAGCATTTATTGCAAGGGAGGTGAGCTCCTTAAGCTCTGTCTAAATAAGTCTATTTCCCTTCATATATGAAGGGTGAGTTTGTTGGATAGCATATTGCCTGGCATTTTTTTTTTCTTTCAACACTGAATATGTCATTTCACTTTTTCTTGGCTTGTGAGGATTCTGCTCCAAAATCAGCTAATAGACTAATGTTGGCTTCTTTCTAGGTTATGATCTTTTTTTTTTCTTTCTGCCTACTTTTAGGATTCTCTCTTTATCTCTGACTTTTGACAGTTTTAGCAAAGAATTTTGGACAAGGTCTTTTTTTGTTGAGATAGTATGGTGACCTATTAGCTTCACAAACTTGGATGTCCAAGTCTTTCCCCAAGTTTGGGAAGTTCTCAGCTATTTTTTCTTTAGATAAACTCACTCATTTCTCTTTCTCTTCTAGTTCTGGAATTCTGATTATTCCAATATTTGTTCTTTTGAGGAATTCCTGTAGATCATGTAGACTTTCTTCAGTCTTTGTCACTCTTTGTTGTTTCTGTTTTTCTTTTCTGACTGGATCACATCTAAGTCCCTGTCCTCTAGTTTATTTATTCTATCCTCCCTTTGCTGTACTCTATTGCAGGTATTCTGTATGCATTTTTAATTTTATTCATCAAGTTCCTGAGCTCCAAAATTATTTCAGGGTTCTTTTTTTTAAAAAAACCCTTTGTAGTAAATATCTCATTTTAAGCCTGTATTTTTTCATGATTTAGCTGAACTGTCTTTTTGAGTTTTCTTTTAGCTCTTTTTTTTTTCAGAACAACTATTGTGAGTTCTTTACCACCTACATTGTAAAATTTCATAATTCTGCATCCAAATAAGAATTATAAATTTTAGAAATTACATTTCCCTTGGTTTTCATGTCCCTTGTAGTTTTGTGTTACTAATTTCACATTTGAAGTAATAGATGACTTAATTATATACCATTTGCCCTCAGATGTGGTATGCTTTTCATAGGTAGTGTTATATCTGGGATTTTCTCTGCTTTTGTGGGGGTACATGTGATTCATTCTTCTTGCTTTCTCTTGTAGCAGACTTTTTAAGATTTTATATCTTCTCTGGTTCTTATTACTCACCAGGCTGTCTGCTGGAAACCTCTCTTCCCAAAGGTGGCACTATAGCTCAAGTTTATGTTTTTCTATTTCCCACATATCTTGATTTGTATTTCTGATAGCATAATTTGCCAGACTTGCTCTTGTTGTGTCAATCAGGTGTGCGCACAAGGAGCCAGACGCAGAGTGGGGGAAGATATCAGTTTAGAATTCAGTGTGTTGGGTGAGCTCAGGAGCCCAGTGGAGTAGTTTTCAGGGGAGTTTCTCTAAAAGGCTTGTTGGCAAACTTGCTAATAAAATCACAAGTGCAGTTAGCAGCAACAATGTCTCTTTGATATCTTTTGTATTCTTTTCTGCCTCTTTCCTGTGCAAGTGGGCAGAATTCCACCAAGATCCCTTGGCATTTGGTGCTTAATCCCACACAACTCTCACAGAGACACTTTTGCATATGCATGAATGCCTAACTAGTTGTGAAAAAGGGAGAGGGATAAATTATGCCACTATTATGCTGATATCATTATCTTTCTCCTTTTTATTGCTGATAACCTTTATCTTGTTCTGTTTTTCCATGTTTTTTAATATTCTGTATTTTAGTCATTTTTTAATCTATTGCTCCACTAAAATGTTAGCATCATGAGAATTATTTTTATTCAAGTATAATTAACATACAATGTTATATTAGTTTCAGGTGTACAATATAATAATTCAGCATTTCTCAATTCTCATCAAGATAAGTGTTGCTTAATTCCCTTTAACATATGTTATTCTATTAAAATGTTAATGTCCTGAGAATTTTTTGTTTTATTTGTTAATGTACCTCCAGCATTGATTAACCTGTTAATAATTAATGGAATGAAACAATAAATGTCCAATATAGGTAACATTAGCAACTACATCATAGGGTTGTTGAGGCCCAAATGAGATAATGCATATAAAGTGCCTAGCATTCAAACTTTGTTGATGATAATGATTGTTATATTTAGATTATTATATAATATATTATATATAAACATATATTATATATTATGTTATACTTAGATTATTAGAGTATTCAATATTAAATTATGTAATTTCAAGGGTCTCTCAATCTTCAAAACCGTTCCTTTATGTTTTTTGATATTTGATATTTTTATGAAAGATGCATCATATACTATCTCAGTTTAATGATTTTGCCATCTATCTAAATGCAAATGTCCCTAGGTAGAGAAAGATATGATTTACATTGTAACATGAATGACTTGAAAGGAGCCTTCACACTAAGAGATAATTGTTGTCTACAGTGTCTAGAGTAAAGCACATAAAAGTCATGCAGATCTGTGTCATCAGGAAAGAGAAGACTCAAAAACAGCAGCCATGGGCTAGTGCTAACATATAATTATATGCCTTTTATTAATTCTGTCATGGGGATTTTATGGAGATAATTTAAGATACTTCATATTATTCTCAGTTGGTACTCCAAAATGCATGAGTCTAAAAAACATAAATGGTCTTGGAAGACTGTGGCTAATGAGAAGACACAAATGTTCATGTAGTCAAGGCAGTAGGAATTTACCAACACCAAATTACTTAGGTCTTTTTTTGAGTATTCTCTTTGCTTTCATGGATATTTAGTAACTGACTCAGAAACCTACCCTTCCTGTCAAATGAAAAAATATATAGGCTAATAGCATTCAAAAACACACACCACAAGATTTGTACATTTAAAAAAGTACATGCTGCAAAAAATGCATTTTTCCAGGCAGCCCATTAATAAATATGTAAATAAACCTAAATGATGCTAAACAACACAATCCATAGTATTTTTATGTGTCCTGTGTAAAGAATACACAGAGAAAGTAGAGATGCCTTGCTGTCCTTTGGCACCAACTTTCACCAAGATTATGTCAACACCAGCCAAGGGGGGAAAAATAAAGATTCATTTAGAGATCTACATGGCTGCTTCATTTTTTTAAACATAAAATGACTCATTCTGAACAGAACATCATTGGAAATTTGTACAGATGTTTCTATGCTCAAAAGACCTACTATGCAGGAGTATTTTCTGCTACACTTTAAAATATGGAGCAAGATGGGTATGTTCTGGTTACAGTGAACCCTTGAAAAAGTTTGTTAAAGAGGAAATTAACCTGAGGAAAAGATTCAAAATATGGCTTAAGGTAAAGAAACAGGCAGTTGGGTGCTGCAAATGTGATTCTTGCTCACCAATTCCATGTTCCATTTCTTTATAAATATCAAGATACCAAAAATGCCCAATCCTTAATGAATAGGATAAAGAGCTTTTGTTGCTGTTGTTGTTAGCTGGAGTAGGGACTGGTGTCAATGTCACTGAGGGACATATTTTGTGTAAATGTAACAATCATTATAGTCCTGTTATTGACTAGAAATGATTATGTAAATATTATTCCTATTTAAGGTACACTTCCTATCTCTCTGACTTCTACGTTGACCTTATAAATAGGACAACCGTGTGTCCTTGATTGTCCTGGTTTATGATTATTATAAGTCAACAACCACTGATTTTAGAATCACATTTATTAAATGATTTTAAATTTTATAATCTCTCTACGTGTCAACACTTAAGTTTTTAGATTTCAAGTTGTTTTTGTAAAGCTAATTTTTAAAGCATGTATGTATGTATGTATTTATGTATGTATTTTCTCCAAATTTTATTTAAATTTCAGTTAGTTAACATTTGGTAAAATGTTAAAATTGTAAAAATTACTGATTCATCACGTACAAAAAACACCCAGTGCTCATGATGAGTGCCCTCCTTGGTACTAATCACCTATTTAACCCATCAACCCACTCATCTCCCCTCCAGTAACAATCATTTTTTCTCTACAGTTAATAGTCTGTTTCTTGGTTTGCCAGGTTCAACCAACTTTATTTCCTCCAAGGTTCATTTCTTTTGCTTTAATTTAAAACATATGCTAATTTTTTTCTCTGACTGAATGATTTCGTGTAGCATAATACTCACTAGCTCCGTCCATGTCACTGCAAATGGCACTATTTCATTTTTTATGGCTGAGTAATATGCCATTGCATATATATGCAATGTATTCTTTTTTTTTTTTTTAAGATTTTATTTATTTGACAGAGAGAAACACAGCGAGAGAGGGAACACAAGCAGAGGGAATGTAGTGGGAGAAGCAGGCTTCCTGCAGAGCAGAGAGTCTGATGCGGGGCTCAATCCCAGGACTCTGGGATCTGACCTGGGCCGAAGGCAGATGCTTAACGACTGAGCCACCCAGGCGCCCCTATATGCAATGTATTCTTAATCCATTCAACAGTTGAGGCACATTTGGGCTACTTCCATAATTTGACTATTGTTGATAATGCTGTTATAAACATCAGGATGGATGTATCCTTTAGAATTAGTAATTTTGTACTCTTTGGATAAATACCCAGTAGTACAATTGCTGAATCCTAAGGTAGTACTATTTTTACCTTTTGTGGAACCTCTATACTGTTTTCTAAAGTGGCTGCACCAGTTTGTATTCCAACCAACATCTTAAGAGTGTTCCGTTTTCTTTGCATCCATGTCAACACCTGCTGTTTCCTGGTTGTTAATTTTAACCAATCTGAAAGTATGAGGTTATATCTCACTTTAGTTTTGATTTGGATTTCCCTGATGATGAGGGATGTTGAGGATATTTACATGTGTCTGTTAGCCATTTGTATATCTTCTTTGGAAAAATGTCTATTCATGTCTTCTACCCTTTCTTAACTGGATTATTTGGTTTTGGGGTGTTGAGTTTGATAAGTTCTTTATACATTTTAACTACTAATCTTTTAACAGATATGTTATTTGAAATACCTTTCCCACTTTGTAGATTGACTTTTTGTCTGTTTATGTTTTTTTTTTTATTTTTACTTTTTCAGTGTCCCAAGATTCATTGTTTATGCACCACACCCAGTGCTCCATGCAATACATGCCCTCCTTAATACCCACCACTAGGCTCACCCAACCTCCTAGCCCCCTCCCCTTCACAACTCTCAGTTTGTTTCTCAGAGTTCACAATCGCTCATGTTTCATCTCCCCCTCAGATTTACCCCAAGTCACTTTTTCTTTCCTTCTCCTAATGTCCTCCATGTTATTCCTTATGCTTCACAAGTAAGTGAAACCACATGATAATTGACTTTTTCTGCTTGACTTATTTCACTCAGCATAATCTTCTCCAGTCCCATCCAAGTTCATAGCAACAATGGCCACAATCGCCAAACTGAGGAAAGAGCCAAGATGCCTTTCAACAGACAAATAGGCAAACTCATTTAAAAACAAAAAGAAAGCTTTCAAACAAAATACATTACAAATGAAACAGAAGAAATAACCAACACCACAAAAGTAGCAAAAAATTGTGTCTTTTTAAGATTTATTTCTTTATTTTAGAGAGTGTGTGTGCACAAGTCAGGGGAAGGACAGAGGAAAAGAATCTCAAGCAGACTCCCTGCTGAACACAGAGCCTCAGGTGGGCATCAGCTCAAAACCGTGAGATCAGGACCTGAGACAAAACCAAGAGTCACACGCTCAACTGACAGAGCCACCCAGGGTCCATGAAATAGAAACAAATATAGGAAAATATTATGAAAAATATATGACAACAAATTGGACAACCTAGAAGAAATGGACAAATACATAGAACATATAATTTACCAAAATCTGAAGCAGTAAGAAGTAGAAAATTTACTAATTATGTATTTTACTAATTGTGAGCTAAGAGATTGAATCAGTAATCAATAAATTCCCAAAGAAGGGGACATGGTGGCTCAGTTGGTTAAACGTCTGACTGTTGATTTCAGCACAGGTCCCCATAAAATTTTAAATCCCCAACATCAGGGGAAATCAATATATTAAGTGCCTGATAATACCCTCAAAACTGTATATTTCATAGATGTAAGTTTTCTTTCTTATTTTCTTTGTATTATTTATTCACTCGTTTTCACATTTCTTTTTTTTTAATTTTTTTAAACTGCTTAACATTAAAACTAGAGGCTTAATACAACAATAAACCCAGAGAGACCTGAAATAACCTTCTTTACCCACGAGGAGTTATAACCAACCTCCCACCTTATTCTTCTGTCAGTGTTTCTGTGTATTTGCTTTTGTTCTGGTATTATATAAATCTCATTCCTGAGGTTCATTCTGAATAGGTTCTTTCATTTCTTGTCATTTATTTTTGTCAGTCCATATGTTTGTTCGTGTTGGTTTACATACCTTATAAATTTTATTTTGGGGGCACATTCTGGCTGGGATTTCTTCTTTTTCTCTTTCTCTCTATCTTTTTATTTTATCCTTATTTTTTCTTTTTTGGCAGTGAAACCCAATTGCTCCTAAACCTTCCAGGGTGGACGCTGCCTGGATCATGGGTGATATATCTAGCTATACATCCTCTCATCCACTTCTCATCAAAATGACTAGGAGGAGGAACACCCAACAGATGAAAAACCCAGAGACTGCACCCCCTCCCTCAGAACTATTAGACATGGACATAAACAGTATGGGAATTCAGGGTGACAATTATCCAGGCAATGGCTAGGATGGAGAAAAACATTAATGACAACATAGAATCTCTAAGGGTAGAAATGAACACAAGTATAGCTGATGTAAAAAACACTATCAGTGAGATCCCATCCAATCTGAGCAAACTGCTCAGGAATCATGAGAAGAGACTTAGGGAAATAAATGACGTCATGAAACGTTCCAGTGTCAGAATTATTGGAATCCCAGAGGGGGCAGAGAAAGACAGAAGACTAGAAGATATAGCTGATCAAATTCTGAATGAAAATTTCCCCAATCTGGGGAATGGAACACGTGTTCATGTCCTAGAGGCAGAAAGGACACCCACCAAGATCAATGAGTCTAGAAAATCAGCGAGACACGTGATAGTGAAATTCGCAAATTATAATTTTAGACAAGAGGTCCTGAGGGCAGCAAAGGGGAAGAGATTCCTTACATATGGAGGAAGACCCATTAGAAAAAGTCAGACCTGTCCACAGAAACCTGGCAAGTCAGAAAGGGCAGGAATGATGTATTCAGGGCACTAAACGAAAAGAACATGTAGCCAAGAATACTTTTTCCAGCAAGACTGACATTCAAAATGGATGGAAAGATAAAGAGCTTCCAAAACTGGCAAGGATTAAAAGAGTATGTGACCACTAAGCCAGCACTCCAGGAAATATTAAAGAGGGTTCTATAAAAGTAGAAAGAACTCATGAGTGACTTAGAACAGAAATTTACAATCTATAGAAACAAGGACTACACAGGCAACATGATGTCAATAAACACCTATCATTCAATAATCATTCTCAACATGAATGGTCTAAGTGCTCCCATAAAATGGGACAGGGCTGCAGACTGGATAAAATTATAAGACCTGCCCATATGCAGTCTACAAGAGACACATTTGGAACCAAAAGATACATCCAGACTGAAAGTGAAAGGACAGAGAAACATCTTTCATGCCAACAGGCCTCAAAAGAAAGCCGAACTAGCAAATGTCATATCAGATAAATTAGATTTTAAGCTAAACACTGTAGTCAGAGATACAGAAGGACACTAGATCATTCTTAAAGGGTCCATCCTCCAAGAAGATCTAACAATTGTAGACATTTATGCCCCAAATAAATGCCCCGAGCATCCAACTACATAAGCCAAATGTTAATCAAAATAAAGAGTCATGTTGATATGAATACATTAATAGTAGAGGATCTTAACACACCACTCTCAGTAACAGACAGATCATCTAAACAGAAAATCAATAAAGAAACAAGAGCTTTGAGTGACACATTGGACCAGATGGACCTCATAGATATATACAGAACATTCCACCCTAGAGCAACAGAATACTCATTCTTCTCATGTGCACATGGAACTTTCTCCAGAATCGATCACATACTGGGTCACAAATCAGGACTCAACTGATACCAAAAGATTGAGATGATCCCCTGCCTTTTCTCAGACCACAATGCTTAGAACCTGGAACTCTACCATAAGAAAAAGTTTGGAAAGAATTCCAACACTTGGAGGCTAAAGACCAACCTGCTCAAGAATGCTGGGATCAACCAGGGAATCAAAGACGAACTTATACAATTCATGGAGACCAATGAGAATGAAGATATAGTGATCCAAAACCTATGGGACATGGCAAAGGTGGTCGGTCCTAAGGGGGAAATACATAGGATCCAAGCCTCACTCAAAAAATTTGAAAAATCTCAAATACACTAGCTCTCTTTACACCTCAAAGAACTAGAAAATCAAAAACAAATTAAGCAACCCCATGCACGAGAAGGGAAACAATCAAGATCAGAGCAGAGATCAATGAGTTAGAATCTAGAGAAACAGTAGAACGCATCAATGAATCCAGATGTTGGTTTTTTGAAAGAATCAATAAGACTGATAAGCCACTGGCCAAACTAATCCACAAGAAAAGAGGAGAGGACCCAAATTAACAAAATTATGAATGAAAGGGGAGAGATCACGACTAATCCAAAGCAAATAGAACAATCACCAGAAATTATTATCAACAGCTATATGCCAATAAGTTAAAACCTAGAAGAAATGGATGCATTCCTGGAAACCCATAATCTTCCAGGACTGAAACAGGAAGAAATTGACAATCTGAATAGACGAATATCTAGTAATGAGATTGAAGCAGTGATCAAAAACCTCCCAAAAAACAAGAGTCCAGGATCTGATGGATTCCCTGGGGAATTCTACCAAACATTCAAGGAAGAAATAATACTTATTCTCCTGAAGCTGTTTCAAAAAATAGAAACAGAAGGAAAACTGCCAGACCCTTTCTATGAAGCCAGCATTACCTTGATTCCCAAACCAGGCAAAGACCCCATGCAAAAGGAGAATTTCACACCAATATCCCTAATGAATATGGATGCCAAGATTCCCAACAAGATCCTAGCTAACAGGGTCCAACAGGACCTTCAAAAGATTATTCATCATGACTAGGTGTGATTTATCGCTGGGATGCAAAGGTGGTTTAACATTCACAAATCAATCAATGTGATAGAACAAATCAATAAGAGAAGAGAGAAAACCACATGGTCCTCTCAATGCATGCAGAAAAAGCATTTGAGAAAATTCAACATCGTTCCTGATTAAAACTCTTCAAAGTATAAGGATAGAAGGAACATTCCTCAACATCATAAAGTCTATGAAAAGCTCACAGCAAATATAATTATCAACGGGAAAAAGCTGACAGCCTTCCCTTTGAGATCAGGAACAGGACCAGGATGCCCACCCTCACCACACTTGTTCAATATGGTACTAGAAGTCCTAGCAACAGAAATCAGACAACAAAAAGAAATAAAAGCTATTCAAATTGGCAAGGAAGAAGTCAAACTCTCTCTCTTCGCAGAGGACATGATACTTTATAGGGAAACCAAAAAACCCCCAAACTGCTAGAACTCATACACCTATTCAGTAATGTGGCAGGATACAAAATCAATGCACAGAAATCAGTTACTTTCCTATACACTAAGAATGAAAATATGGAAAGGGAAACTAGAGAATCAATTCCATTTACTGTAGCACCAAGACCCATGAGATAGCTGGGAATAAACCTATCCAAAGAGATAAAGGATCTGTATTTGAGGAACTACAGAACACTCATGAAAGAAATTGAAGAAGACACAAAAAGGTGGAAAAGCATTCCATCCTCATGGATCAGAAGAATAAACATTGTCAAAATGTCTATACTGCCCAGAGCAATCTATACTCTCAATGCCATCCCGATCAAAAGTCCACTGATTTTTTTCAAAGGGCCAGAAAAGACCCCGAATTGCTAAGGAAATGTTGAAAAAGATAAACAAACCTGGGGGCATCTCATTGCCTAATTTCAAACTTTACTGAAAAGCGGTGATCACCAAGACAGCATGGTACTGGGAACAAAAACAGACCCGTAGACCAGTGGAACAGAATAGAGAGCCAAGTTATGGACCTGTACCTCTATGGTCTCTTCGGGGAATTTGGTATGGGTAATG
>CM053612.1:50732156-50758994 GCA_028646535.1 Procyon lotor
AATGGACAGAAGACATGAAGAGACACTTCTCCAAAGAAGACCTACAAATGACTAACAGACACATGAAAAAATGTTCATCATCATTAGTCATCAGGGAGATTCAAATCAAAACCACATTGAGATACGACCTTACACCAGTTAGAATGGCCAAAAACAAGACGGTAAACAACAAATGTTGGGGAGTATGTGGAGGAAGGGGAACCCTCTTCCACTGTTGGTGGGATTGCAAGTTAGTGCAGCCACTTTGGAAAACAGTGTAGAGATTCCTCAAGAAATTAAAAATAGAGCTACCCTATGACCCTGCCATCGCACTACTGGGTATTTACCCCAAAGAAGCAGATGCAGTACAAAGAAGGGCCACATGTACCCCAATGTTAGTAGTAGCAATGGCCACAATTGCCAAACTGTGGAAAGACCCAAATGCCCTGCGACAGATGAATGGATAAAGAAGATCTGGTACAGCGGCACCTGGTGGCTCAGTGGTTAAGCCACTGCCTTCAGCGTGGGTCATGATCAGGGTACTGGGATCGAGCCCTGCATCAGGCTCTCTGCTCAGCAGGGAGCCTGCTTCCCCCTGCCTCTCTGCCTACTTGTGATCTCTCTCTCTGTCAAGTAAATAAGTAAAATCGTTTTTTTTTTTTTTTTAAAAGAAGATATGGTACATATATACAATGGAATATTATGCCCCCATCAGAAAGGATGAATATCCAACTTTCATATCAACGCGGACAGGACTGGAAGACATTATGCGGAGTGAAATAAGTCAAGAAGGGAGAGTCAATTATCTTGCGGTCTCACTTATGTGTGGGGAATAAAGAAAAACCTGGAGGGCATTGTGAGAAGGAAGGGAAGGGGCTGGGGCAATGGGGGGAAACTTGAGGGGGCGACTAATCATGAGATAATGTGTACTCGTGAAACAAACTGAGGGTTTTGGAGGGGAGAGGGTGGCGTGTTGGATGAGTCTGGTGGTGGGTATTGAGGAGGGCCCATATTGCATGGAGCAGTAGTTGTGGTCCATGAACAATTAATCTTTAACACTGAAAAAATAAAATATACATATCTGGGGGAAAAAAAAACATACACCCAGGAAGAACTGAAATAACTTTCCTCGCCTACATCAAGGATTTATAACCATCCTCCCATCTTATTCTTCTGTCAGTGTTTCAATGTATTTGTTTTTGTTCCGATATTATATACATCTTATTCTTGGGGTTCATTTTGGCTGGGTTCTTCTTTTTTTCCTTGTCATTTACATTTGTTGGTCTTTTTGTTTGTTCATTTATATACCTTATAAATCCTGCTTTTCTGGTTCATGTGGGCTAGAATTTCTCTTTTCTCTCTCTCTCTTTTTTTTCTTTTTTCTTGCTTTTGGTGGTGACTTCCAATTGCTCCTAAACTTTCCAGGATGCACCTTGCCTGGATCATGGTTGATATATTCAGCTATACATCCCCCAACCATCTCTCACCAAAATGAGTATGAAAAAGAATGTCCAACACAGGGAAAATTCAGAGACTGAGCCCTCTCCTTCAGATCTATTGGAAAAGGACATAAACAATAATTCAAAATGGGGTTTCAGGGTAACAATTATCCAGGCACTGACTTGGTTGGAGAAAAACGTTAGTGACAAAATAGAATCTCATAGGGCGGGAGTGATAGCTGGTCTGGCAGAAGTTAAAAATGCTATCAATGAAATCCAATCTAATCTAAATACTCTAACAGTTAGGGTAACCGAGACAGAAGATAAAATTACTGATCTAGAGGACAAACAGATAGAGGAGAAGGATTAGGAAGAGACCTGGAACAAACATCTTAGAAGCCATGAGAACAGGATTAGGGAAATAAATGAAGCCATGAAACCATCCAACATCAGAATTATTGAGATCCCTGAGGGGGTGGAGAAAGACAGAGGACTAGAAGATATAGCTGAACAAATTCAGGATGAAAATTTCCCCAATCTGCGGAATGGATCAAGTGTTTGTGTCCTAGAGGCACAGAGGACACCCCCCAAGAACAACGAGTCTAGAAAGACATCCAGATACTTAATTGTGAGAATCACGATTTATACTTTTAGACAAGAGGTCCTGAGGAAAGCTCAGGGAAGCAATTCCTTACACACATAAGAATGTCTGTCAGAATAATGTCAGACCTGTCCAGAGAAACCTGTCAAGGCAGAAAGGGCTGAAAAGACATATTCAGGTCACCAAGTGAGAAGAATATTCAGCCAAGAATACTTTATCCAGCAAAGCTCACATTCAAAATGAAGAGGGCAGGTATTGCATGGAGCACCGGGTGTGGTGCATGAACAATTAATCTTGTAACACTGAAAAAATAAACATATTTGGGAGAAAAAGAAAAAAAAATGAACGGAGAGATAAAGAGCTTCCAATACCTGCAAGGTTTAAAAGAGTATGTGACCACCAAGCCAGCAATTCAAGAAATATTAAGGAGGCTTCTTACAAGAAGAAAGAATTGAAGAGTGGCAGAACACAAACTTACAGACACAATCTATAGGAAAAAGGACTTCACAGGAAATATGATGTCAGTAAAAACTTACCTTTCAATAATCACTTTAAATGTGAATGGCCTAAATGCTCCCATAAAATGGCACAGGGTCTCACACTGGATAAAACGACAGGACCTGTCCATATGCTGTCTACAAGAGACACATTTGGTACCTAAAGATACATCCAGACTGAAATTGAAGGGATGGAGAACCATCTTTCATACCCATGGGCCTCAAAAGAAAGCTGGGTAGCAATTGTCATATCAGATAAACTAGATTATGGAGCACTGGATGTGGTGCAAAACAATAAATCTTGTAACACTGAAAAAAATAAATAAATTAAATTAAAAAAAATTAAATTAAATTAAAAAGAAAACAAAAAACTAGATTTTAAACTAAAGACTGTAGTCAGAGATACAGAAGGGCACTACATTACTCTTGAAGGGTCTGTCCTCCAAGAACATCTAACAATTGTAAATATTTATTCCCCCAATATAGGAGAAGCCAACTACATAAGCCAACTGTTAATCAAAATAAAAAGTCATATTGATATGAATACATTAACTGTACGAGATCTTAACACACCATTCTCAGCAATAGACAGATTATCCAAGCATAAAATCAATAAAGACAAGAGCTTTGGATGACACATTGGACCAAATGGACCTCATAGAAATATACAGAATGTTCCACCCTAAAGCAACAGAATACTCATTGTTCTCGAGCGCTCATTGAACTCTCTTCAAAATAGACCACATACTGGGTCACAAATCAGGACTCAACTGATACCAAAATACTGAGATGATTCCCTGCGTATTCTCAGACCACAGTGATTTGAAACTGGAACTCAACCACAAGAAAAAGTCTGGAAGGAATTCAAACACTTGGTAACTAAAGAACAATCTGCTCAAGAATGTTTGGATGAGCCAGGAAATCAAAGAAGAACTTAAACATTCATAGAACCAATGAGAATGAAGACAAATTGTTCCAAAACCTATGGGATACAGCAAAGGCGGTCCTAAGTGGGAAATACATAGCCATCTAAGCCTCACTCAAAAAAATAAAAAAAATCCTGAATACACAAGCTCTCTATACACCATAAAAAACTGGAAAATCAACAATAAATTAAGCCAACCCCATGCACAAGAAGGGAAATAATCAAGATCGGAGCAGAGATCAATGATTTAGAAAGTAGAGATACAGTAGAACACATCGACGAAACAAGAAGTTGGTTCTTTGAGAGAATCAATAAGATCGGTAAACCACTGGCCAAACTAATCCAAAAGAAAAGAGAGAGGATCCAAATTAATAAAATTATGAATGAAAGGGGAGAGAACATGAGTAACAACAAGGAAATAGAAACAATACATCAGAAATTATTATCAGCAATTATATGCTGATAATTTAAACAACCTAGAAGAAATGAATGCATTCCTGGAAACCCATGGTCTTCCAAGACTGAAACAGGAAGAAATTGACAACCTGAATAGACCAATATCTAGTAATGAGATTGAAGCAGTGATCAAAAACCTCCCAAAAAACACGAGTCCAGGACCTGATGGATTCCCTGGGGAATTCTACCAAACATTCAAGGAAGAAATAATACCTATGCTCCTGAAGCTGTTTCAAAAAATAGAAGGAAAATTTCCAGATTCTTTCTATGAAGCCAGCACTACCCTGATCCCCAAACCAGGCAAAGACCCCATCAAAGGGAGAATCAGACCAATATCCCTGATGAACATGGATACCAAGATTCTCAATAAGATCCTAGCTAATAGGATCCAACAGTACATTAAAAAGATCATCCATCATGACTAGGTGTATTTATCCCTGGGATGCAAGTGTGGTTCAACATTCACAAATTAATCAATGTGATAGAATAAATCAATAAGAGAAGAGAGAAGAACCACATGGTCCACTCAATTGATGCAGAAAATGCATTTGACAAAATACATTTTTTTTCCTGATTCAGGAAAAAAATTCTGATTCAGGAAAAACATTCCTGTTCCTGATTAACACTCTTCAAAGTACAGGGATAGAGGGACCATTCCTCAACTTCATAAAATCTGTCTATGAAAAAGCCACAACGAATATCATTCTCAATGGGGAAAAGCTTACAGCCTTCCCTTTGAGATCAAGAGCACAGCAAGGATGCCCACGCTTACCACTCTTGTTCAACATAACTAGAAGTCCTAACAACAGCAATTGGACAACAAAAAGAAATAAAAGGTACTCTCATTGTCAAAGAAGAAGTCAAATTCTCTCTCTTCACAGATGATATGATACTTTATATGGAAAACCCAAAAGACTCCACCCCAAAACTACTAGAAATCATACAGCAATTCAGTAATGTGGAGGATACAAAATCAATGCACAGAAATCAGTTGCTTTCTTATACACTAACAATGAAAATATGGAAAAAGAAATTAGAGAATCTATTCTAATTACTGTAGCACCAAGAACCATATAAGGTATCTGGGAATAAACCCAATCAAAGAGGTAAAGGGTCTGTATTTGAAGAACTACAGAACACTCATGAAAAAAATTAAAGAAGACATGAAAAGGTGAAAAAGCATTTCATGCTCATGGATCAGAAGAATAAACATTGTTAAAATGTCTACACTGCCCAGAGTAATCTACACTTTCAATGCCATCACTATCAAAATTCCACTGGCATTTTTCAATGTACTGGAACAAAAAATCCTAAAAATTGTATGGAACCAGAAAAGATCCCAAATAGCCAAGAAAATGTTGAAAAAGAAAAACAAAGCTGGAGGATCATGTTGCCTGATTTCAAGCTTTACTACAAAGCTGTGATCACCAAGACAGCAGGGTACTGGCACAAAAACAGACCCATAGACCAGTGGAACAAAGTGGAGAGCCCAGATATGGACCCGCAACTCTATGGTCAAATAACCTTTGATAAAGCAGGAAAAATATCCAGTGGAAAAAAGACAGTCTCTTCAATAAATGGTTTTGGGAAAATTGGGCACCTATGTATAGAAGAATGGAACTTGACCATTCTCTTACTCCATACACGAGGATAAACTTGAAATGGATAAAAGACCTCAATGTGAGGCAGATATCTTTCAAAATAGTAGAGGAGAACATAGTCAGTAACGTCTTCGACATCAGCCACAGTAACTTCTTTCAGGACGTGTCTCCAATGGCAAAGGAAACAAAAGTGATAAAAAACTTTTGGGACTTAATCAAGATAACAAGCTTCTGCACAGCAAGGAAACAGTCAACAAAACAAAGAGGCAACCCATGGAATGCGAGAAGATATTCACAAATGACACTATAGACAACTGGCTGATATCCAAGATCTATAAGAATCTCCTCAAACTC
The DNA here is from genome assembly GCA_028646535.1 of Procyon lotor. Lineage (NCBI taxonomy): Eukaryota > Metazoa > Chordata > Mammalia > Carnivora > Procyonidae > Procyon > Procyon lotor. Next base: position 50,738,009 of record CM053612.1, read on the forward strand.
AACACTCAAAAAACAGATATTCACGTCAAAAAATGGGCAGAAGACATGAAGAGACACTTCTCCAAAGAAGACTTACAAATGGCTAACAGACACATGAAAAAATGTTCATCATCATTAGCCATCAGGGAGATTCAAATCAAAACCACATTGAGATACCACCTTGCACCAGTTAAAATGGCCAAAATAATCAAGACAGTAAACAACAAATGTTGGAGTGGATGTGGAGAAAGGGGAACCCTCTTAAACAGTTGGTGGGAATGCAAGTTGGTGCAGCCACTTTGGATAACAATGTGGAGATTCCTGAAGAAATTAAAAGTAGAACTACCCTATGTCCCTGAAATTTTACTACTGACTATATACCCCAAATATACAGATGTAGTGAAAAGAAGCGCCATACGTGCCCCAATGTTCGTAGTAGCAATGGCCACAATCGCCAAGCTGTGGAAAAAGCCAGGATGCCCTTCAACAGACGAATGGATAAAGAAGATATGGTCCATATATACAATGGAATATTATGCCTCCATCAGAAGGGTTGAATACTCAACTTTTGTATCAACATGGACAGGACTGGAGGAGATTATGCTGAATTAAATAAGTCAAGCAGAGAAATTCAATCATCATATGATTTCACTTAGAGCATAAGGGATATCATGGAGGACATTAGGGGAAGGAAAAGAAAAGTGAATTTGGGAAATCAGAGGGGGAGATGAAACATGAGAGAATGTGGACTCTGAGAAACAAACAGGATTTTAGAAGGGAGGGCCGTGGAGGGTTGGGTGAGCCTGGTGGTGGTTATTGATGAGGGAATGTATTGCATGGAGCACTGGGTGTGGTGCATAATCAATGAATCTTGGAACACTGAAAAATAAAATAAAATTTAAAAAAACTACAAATGTATTAAACAAATAATCTAAATATTGTCAACAAAGTCAATATCAAAAGCAATTGCTACACTTGTGTATTCTAGAAAGTAATTTTTTAAGAAGTTAAAACTTAATCTTTTTGAACTGTCCAAAAATTGAATAGGAGGGCACACTTACAACCATATATCTATAAGGGCAATATTACTTTGATATCAGCACAAGCAAAGACATTACATGGAAGGAAGACTATAGATCAATATTACTTATAAATTTGAGGTTAAATCTTTAACAAAATACTGGCAATCCTTATTCATCATAATATTAAATATACACCATGGCCATCTGGAATTTATTCTCTGAGTGCAATGATGTTTCAACATAAAAAATCCAATCATGTAGTAAATAATATTAACATAATAAAGGAAAGTTTACATGATTATCTCAATAGATTCTTGAAAAGAATTTGACAAAATTAATTACCTTTTACTGATAAAATTACTCAAAAAATGATAAAAGTACTCAATAACTAGAAATTAAAGTAAGCTAGCTCAAGAATATAAAGGACATACATGAAAACCCACAGCTATCATACTCAATAGTGAAAGACTAAAAATATTTCTTTTAAGATAAGGAACAAAACAAGGATTTCATATTTTACCCCTTCAATTTCATATATTATTGAAAGTCCTATACAGAGAAATTAGGCAAGGGAAAGACATATGAGGCATCAAAACTGAAAATAGAAATGAAGTTTTATGTTTACATATGACATGATTTTGCATGTAGGAAAGTATAGATTTCCCAAATATGTGAAAACTAATATATGAATTCAGTGAAGTCGCAGGATAAAATACACAAGAATTAACTATTTCTATACATTAAAAATAAAACAAGTCAAAAATAAGAAAACAATTACATTTTTAATAACATAAATAAAAAGTAAAATACTTAGGAATGAACTTAACCAAGGAGGTAAAAAAATATATATATAAACTGAAAATTAAAACAATTGGTGAAAGAAATTAAATAAGACAGAAATAAATGGAAAAATTTCTCATGTTCATAGATTGGAAAAATAATAATTTTAAGATGTCAATATTATCTAAAGTGATCTACAAATTCAATGCAATCTCTGCCAAATTTCCAGTGACATTTTTTGTAAAAATACAAATATACATTATAAAATTCATATGCAATATCATAGAACCCCTGATAGTTGATCCAATTATAAAAAAGAATGTTGGAGGTCTCATACTTGGTGGTTATAAAAGTTCTACAATGCTATAAATATCAAAATACTGTGGTATTGGCATAAAGATAAACATATAAACATATAGACAAATGGAATAAAATACAGTGCCTGAAATAAATCCTCACACATATAATCCATACTTTTCTACAAGGGATTTAATTCATTCAAGCAGGGAGGGGCAGTTTTTTTTGAAAAAATAAAGTTGGGAATACCGGATATCCATAAGTAAAAGAGTCAAATTGGACATTTACTTTAAACTACACGCAAAAACTAACTAAAAAGAAAACAAAACTCAAATCAAAATGGATCCAAAACTTAAATGTAATATCTTAAATTATAAAACTCTGAAGGAAACATATGAAAAATACTCATTATATAGTATTTGACAAAGATTTCTTATATATGACACCAAAATCACAGTTAACAAAGTAAAAAAAATAGGTAAATTGCACTTTATCAGAATTCAACACTCTTGTGCATCAAAAGACACTACCAACAGAATGGAAGGGCTATCATTGAAATAGAAAAAAATAAATATTTGCAAATCATATACAAATATGTATATTTGTATACAATATCCGGAAGATATAAATAACTTATACAACTCAGATGGGAAGAGAAGATGGTAGGAGGACTCTAGGCTCATCTGGTCCCCAAAACACAACTAGATAATTATCACATCATTATAAATACTACAGAAATCAACTTGATGACTGACAGAACAAATTCTATACCTGAAGGGAGAGAAGAAGCCACGTCAAAAAGGGAGGAAGTGTGGAGACATGGTTTGGGAAAGAAATGTATCTCAGATCCTGTGGAGGGGAGGGACCCATGGTGGCAGAGAAAAGAGAGAGAGGGATGTGGTGAACACTGGGGAACACACAAGGAGAATATTTCCCCAATGCCATTGGCTGGGAAAATGAGAGAGACTGAATATTCTGAGTTCTTGAAGCCAACAGGGCTTAAAGACTGGAGTTTTAATGGTTGGCAGCCTTGCTTGGATAGAGCCTTGAGGGTACTTCCTTACTCCTGGAAAGAAGGCAAGCAAACAACCTGGGGCAAACTGTTTGGAAACAGTGATCTGAAGAACTGCAGCCCACAGTGGGGAGATTATTCACTCTTCTTGGAACACTTCCCTGAGAGGCAGCTTCCAAGGAGACTCCTTTATGGTGAAAATGGAGCCAGAAGGTACAATTTCCCTCTCCTTCCCCTTAGTGTAAACACAGAGCTACCAGTTGAAGGCAGCTCAGCCCCCAAACTGGATGCCTAACTTACTTACACCAAGTCCCAACCCACTGAGCTCTGGCCTGACTGCCCTTCTCAGTCAAGCTTGCTTCGACCCAGTACAGCAGGCCCCATCCCCAGAAGACCAGGACAGGGCCCTACCAACACCACATCCCTAAAGCCTGGAGTTTTAAAAGTCAGCAGGCTAGGCTAGGTTAGGGCTTGGAGGACACCACTCTGTACCTGGAGAGAAGACAGGCAAACAACCCACAAAAAGTGTGGAAACAACCATCTGAAAAACACCTGGGTCACATGGGGGTGGGGGAGGATAGATTATTCATTCTACTTCTTTGAGTGCTTCCCTGAGAGGCAGTGTGACAGAGACCCCTCTCTAGGAACAAAGGATCTGGCTGGTGCCATTGCCTTTCCCCTCCCCTGAGCATAAACACAACCACCAGCTGTAAGCAGGTGCCTAACTTGTTTACACCAAGGCCCACAGCCCTGAGCTCAGGCCATACTCCCTTCTCAGCCAAGCTTGCCTCAATCCCAGTGCAGCTGGCCCCTCCCCAAAACCAGCACAAACCTATGATTACAACATATCTCCCTATCAGAGAGTTCTGCAGGGCTTCAGTTCTACTGGAAGTAGTATCACATCTCATTTAATAAGCAGACCAGGGCACACCAAGTAAAAACCATATTCTGGCCAAGGACCAAAAATTCCCACTGCAGGCAAGGAGAACTTCTGCGGACTAGAGGCCAGAAAGATAGAAAGGTTAAAACACAGCAGCATAGTCCATGCAGCACATAACAGAGACACTCCTTGAAGCTCCAGGTCCTGGTAACTATATGATCTCTTCTTCATAAAGCCATCACTCTCAGGAGCAGAAAACATAATAGACTTTACCAACATAGAGAAGAAGGCAGATACTTAGACAAAATGCCAAGACAGAGGAATTCATTCCAAATGGAACAAGAGGATAAGGTCACAGCCAGAGACCTAAGTGAAACAATTTTAAGCAACATGCTTGATGGAGAATTTAAACCAACAATCATAAGGCTACTCACCGGGCTTGAGAAAAGAATGGAAGATTTTAGAGAGACCCTTACCACAGATATAAAAGAGTTAAAAAAGAATAAGTCAGAAATGAAAAATGCAAAAACTGAGATTTGCAACAGACTTGATGCAATGAATGCAGGGGTAGAAGAAGCAGAGTAGCAGATAAATGATATAGAAAACAATATAATAAAAAATAAGATGAACAAAAGAGAGAAAGAAAAATTATGATATACAAAAATAGGGAACTCAGTGACTCCATCAAACATAATAACATTCATATTTTAAGAGTCCCAAAAAAAGAAGAAGAGAGAAAAGGTGGCAGAAAATTTTTCTGACCTAGTGATAGCTGAGAACTTCCCTTATCAGGGGAAGACAATAGACTTCCAGACATCCAGAGTCAGGAGGCAAAGAGAACTTCCAACAAATTAAAAAAGGAGGCCAACACCAGACATATTGCAATTAAATTTGAAAAATACAATAATAGGGCACCTGGGTGGCTCAGTGGGTTAAAGCCTCTGCCTTCGACCCAGGTCATGATCTCAGGGTCCTGGGATCGAGCCCTGCATTGGGCTCTCTGCTCAGCAGGGAGCATGCTTCCCTGTGTCTCTCTGCCTCGCCTTCTGCCTACTTGAGATCTCTCTCTGTCAAATAAATAAATAAATGTTTAAAAAAGAAAAAAAAATACAATGATAAAGAAAAAATTCTTAAAAACAGCAAGACAAAAGAAGACCTTAACAAGGGAAAACCCATAAGGCTAGCTGCAGATTTCTCAAGAGAAACTTGGCCAAAGAGAAGGGAGTGGCATGGTATATTCAATGTGCTAAATGGAAAAAATCTTCAGACAAGGAAACTATCCAGCAAGGTTATCATTCAGAATAGAAGAGACAAAGTGTTGCTAAAACAAACAAAAACTAAATGAGTTTGTGACCACTAAACGAGACCTGCAAGAAATATTAATGAGGACTTTTTGAGTGGAAAGGAAAGACCAAAAATGACTAAGAATAGAAAGGAACAGAAAAAAATATTTAAAAACAATGACAAAACAAGTACTAAAAGAGCACTCTATACATATCTCTCAGTAATTACTCTGTAAATGAACTAAACACTCTGATCAAAAGACATTAGCATGTCAGAATAGATTAAAAACATCTATATGATGCCTACAAGAGTTTCATTTCATTTCTTAATTTTTTAAGATTTTTTAAAATTTTATTTATTTATTTGAGAGAGAGAGAGAGTGAATGAGAAAACATGAGAGTGGGAAGGATCAGAGGGAGAAGTAGATTCCCTGCTGAGCAGGGAGCCCAATGCAGGGCTCGATCCCAGGACCCTGAGATCATGACCTGGGTCGAAGGCAGAGTCTTTAACCCACTGAGCCACCCAGGTGCCCTGTGATTGTTTTTTTAATTTCACTTTCTGCTACTTCTTTATTGGTGTGTACAAATGTGGACAAATTTATATATATTAATTTTGTATCCTGAGATTTTACTGAACTCATTATCCATTCTTGAATTTTTTGGTGGATTCTTTAGGATTTTCTATGTATGGTATCCTGCCATCTGCTAATAGTGAAAGTTTTATTTTTTTTCTTACAAATATGTAAGCTTTTTATTTGTTTTTACTTCCTGATTGCTGTGTCTAGGACTTCTAGCAATCTGTTGATTACAAGTGATGAGAGTGTACATCCTTGTCTTGTTCCTGATCTTAGAAGTAACACTCAGTTTCACACCATTGTGTATGGTGTTAGCTGTGGGTATTTCATATATGGTCTTTTTTTTCTTTCCCCCAAGTGTTTATTTTTTCAGTGTTACAAGATTTATTGTTCATGCACCACACCCAGTGCTCCATGCAATACGTGCCCTCCTCAATACCCACCACCAGGCTCGCCCAACCCCCCACCCCTACCCCTCCTAAATCTTCAGTCATATATGGTCTTTATTATTTTGAGGTATACTCCCCCCAATCCTACTTTGTTGTGAGTTTTTATCAGGAACAGATGTTGTACTTAGTCAAATGTATTCTCTGTATCTACTAAGATGATCATATAATTTTTATTCTTTCACTTGTGAATATGATGTATCACATTGATTGATTTGCAAATATTGAACCAACCTTGCATGCCTGGCATAAATTACACTTGATTGTAATTAATGATTTTTAAATGTATTTTTAGATTTTATTTCTCATGTTTATTTCTAATTCCTGTATCTATGTTCATCAGAGTTATAGTCCTATAGTTTTCTTTTGTTGAAGTGCTTTTTTCTGGTTTTGTTATCAGGTTAATTCTGGCCTTGTGGGATGAATTTGGAAGCTTTCTTTACTCTTCTACTTTTCTAAGATTTTACTTAAATTCAAACTAGTTAACATATATTGCATTATTAATTTCAGGGATAGAATTTAGTGATTAATCACGTACATATAACACTCAGTGCTCATTACAATAAGTGCCGTCCTTTTTTTTAACATCATAATTTTATTTTTATTAGTGCCAACAACAACAACAACAACAACAGTTTTCCTTTTACGAAATTATAGGGATAATACTTGGTAGTTGGTGTTTTAAAGTTCTATTTTCTTGACAAAATAAAAAGTTGGCATCATTATGCTATTCTCTATAATGTATTTTTTTAAATGTTGCTAAACCTTTTTTTTTTCTTTGAGAAAGAGAGCATGAGCGGGGAGGGAGGAGCAGAGGGAAAGAGAGAATCTTAATCAGGGTCCACCCAGCGCAGGGCTCAATGTGGGGCTCTATCTCATAACTCTGAGATCATAACCTGAGCTGAAATCAAATTTGATGCTTAACTGACTGAGCCAGTTAGATACCCCAAAATATTGCTAACCTTTAAAATCTGAAAGACCTGGAATAATTGAAATAAATTACATCAGGGTGTGGATTTTGGAAGAAAGCAAAAATGGAAGGGAGAGGGAAGAAAGTAGGTAAACAAAGGTTTACAGATTCCTTCTCTAAATCTCTATTTTACATTCTGTTTATTTCAAGAAATTATTGATCATAGAATTAAAAAGTAATAGAATAAAATATTAAATCCACTTTCCACTTTTTAATGTATTCTAACTGTGACTGTCTAAAAGAATAAAAAATGTGCCACTGTGTGAATCCAAGGGATTCCATTCCAGGGATCACACTAACATTCCTATCATGGGTTGAACAAACTTGAATATTACCAGAGATATCTTTTTCAGTTCTATGTTTTCAGAAACTGTTTTTCAGGGAGTATAGGAAAATTTGTTGGAAAATTGCATATTCAGATATTTGCCTTCTTGGTTTCTTCAATTATGTCATAGTGATCAAAGATCACTTTGAAAGAACACAAGTAAAGCAAACATTGTGGGAGCAAAATGGATAAAGGAACTACAACACAGGCCTTGGGTGATTCAAGCAACTCACTTCCTCACAACCTCACAAACATTGGATATTATTCTTTAGCTGTTTTAAATTGTAATTTATTTATAATTATAAGTGAAACTGAGCATTTTTACATGCTTATTAGCTATCTTGTCTTTTGTTCTGTGAATTTCCTCTCCATTGGTTTGCCCATGTTCCCGTGGTTTTTTTTTTTTTTTAACATTTCTTATTTATTTGAAATAGATCTTCATAAATTAATGCAATGCAAATATTTTCCTGGGGCTGTATTTATTTTGGAGTTTGTGACATTTCTTGGTAATGCCTTTTGGGGCGCCTGAGTAGGCTCAGTGGGTTAAAACCTCTGCCTTCAGCTCAGGTCATGATCTCAGGGTCTTGGGATCCAGCCCCACATCAGGCTCTCTGTTTAGCAGGGAGCCTGCTTCTCCCTCTCTCTCAGCCTGCTTCTCTGCCTACTTGTGATCTCTCTCTCTCTGTCAAATAAATAAATAAAATCTTTAAAAAAGCAAAAAATATCTAATTTCAATTTAGTTAACATACAATGTATTATTAGTTTCAAGGGTAGAATTTAGTGATTCATCAGCTGCATGTAATACCCAGTGCTCATCACATCAAGTGCCCTCCTCAATGCCCATCACCCAGTTACCCCATTTCCCCAACTACCCCCGCTCCAGCAACTCTCAGTTTGTTCATTATAGTTAAGACTCTCTTATCATTTGCCTCCGTCTTTGTTTTTATTTGTTTATGCTGGAGTTTTTCCATTGAATTTATAAAATTCTGTATTATCTAATCAATTTAGTCTCTTCTGCTCTTGGATATACCCTACGGCTTGATTTTTCTTTCCATGCCTCTTTTAATTTGGCTATTTTGCTTGAATTTACATTTGCCTTGACAATTCCACAGTGTAAAAGTGTCTGCTTTCCTCACACACTTATTAAACTGCTATATTTCCTTGAGACATTAGTAAGATGTGTGTATAATTTAAAAAAAAATCACATCCATACTTTTGTTTTGACAGTGGACTTTGCAAATATAGCTTTCCCTAAATGGTTGGCATTAAGGAGATCAGGAAATGAAAATAAAAGTTGAATATTCTTAGTGCTTCTGGCACTCAATGACATTGTAAATTAAATTAAGCTAGTCCATGTATGTCAAAGCATTTTGTGAATTGTAGAACACTCTATAAATTCTGTACAGCTACTTAATTTAAAATTTTGACATCTGGTGTCAGGTTTCTGATGAAAATTAAATATGGTATTATTTTAGGAAGCTCTGCCTTAGGCCATTTAAAAGATGTGTTAGAATTCAGTGTCTGCTTTCTTCAACATCATTAAATATTTGACCACTTTCCTGTAAATCAATTATCTATTTTTGTAATTGTATTCAGTAACTTACCCTCAGAAGAACTTTTTTGGAGAACAACTCTAATGCTTTCCCACTTATAAACATATTCTGAGGGTGCCTGGGTGGTTAGTGGGTTAAGCCTCTGACTTCGGCTGAGGTCATGATCTCAGGGTCCTGGGATTGAACCTTGCATTTGGCTCTCTGCATAGCAGGGAGTGTGCTTCCCTCTCTCTCTCTGCCTGCCTATCTGCCTACTTTTGCTCTCTCTGTCCTTGTCAAATAAGTAAATAAATTCTTTAAAAAAATAAACATATTCTGACATTTAGAAAAACTTAAATTCCTGAAAATATAATAGGAAGCTTATTCATAAATAATTATAAATATGAGGATAAATGATAAAATTTCTACCTTAAATGTGTTATAAATAATTATAACTATTCATTTAATAGCAATTTTATGATTATATCCAAGCTGATAGTGCTATGATCTTGAAACTACATTTTTGCTGGAGACAATCATGTTTGCTTCTTTGTGAATTGCTATATGGGGAATTGTGGGATACTCTAATAAGGGGAGTTATTCGAAAAGTACCATGTCTGTGGCTTGTCAGAGGATGGTTCTGTTTGTCCTTGGGATGATTATTTTTATTTTTGCTCTTCTCTCACCTTTTTTCTTTTCCTTTTTCTTTACTGGCATGCATCCATCCTATACCTCTTTCCTCAAAGACCTTGTTCTTAGCAATCAGTTACAGATCTCTGGGGGCTAAAAGTCTTTCAAGACAAAATGGAAAGAAATTTCCTTATATAAGTATTGAACCCATTGTAGAAGATATAGGGAATGTTTTTAATAATGAGATCTGGCCAGAATTGCATTTTCCCTCTTTTTATCTCTATATGACCAGTATGTCTGTGAACCACAAGAAATATTTTCCTCAAACCAAAAAGTAGTCATTTTTTTCTCTAAATACAAATGTAGTGTCTAGACGCACGTATTTATATATTTACTGATTTATTCAACAAGTGTTATGAGCACTTATTTTGTGCCTGGAACCATTCCATGCACAATGGATATAGCTGTAAATAAATTAAAGTTCTTAGGCTCATAGAGCTGGAATGCTAGATGAGGAGACTGAAAATAAATATATACATATATACACATATACATATAGAATTAACTATAATAATTTGTATTATAACTGTGAGATATGCTAGGAAGGAATTAAATACAGTCTTTTGACTGTATTTATATGAAAAGGACACCTAATCAAAATTGAGATATGATAAAAGGCCTTTCTGTAAAAGTGATATATATGCTGAGACCTAAAAAATTAGAGTTAGATGGTCAAAACTTTAGGAGAAAATCATTCCAGGAAGAATAAACATTATGTCCAGGGACGCTGAGTTGATAATTGAATACTTCAATGAGCAACAGAGAAAAGGTTTGAGTGTTTAGAATATGTAGAAAGAGTGGAAGGGTAGCCCAAGAAACAGTATAAAGTGGTGGTTGAGACCACATACTGAAGTCAAACTCCATGGGTCAATTTCCAGTTTTGCCAAACTTACTATCTGCGGCACTTCTGGCAAGTTACTAACTAACCTGTCTGTACTTCCCGTTCCTCATCTGTAAAATGAGGATGATTGTAAAAATCACCTCCTGGAATTTATGTAAAGATCTCTTATGTAAAGGTATTTTACATAAAACTTTTATGAAATTACTTGGCACATAGTATTAGTAAATATTATTATAAATATTTTAATTTTTTTGAGACAGAGAGAGCAAGAGAGAGGGAGCTTGAGTGGTGGTGGGGAGGGTCAGAGGGAGAGGGAGAAAGAGAATCTCAAGCAGGCTTCATGCCCAGTTCAGAGCCCATAGTGGGGGCTGATCCCATGACCCTGAGATCATGACCTGAGCCAAAACAAGAACTGAATGGTTAAACATCTGAGCCACCCGGGTACCCCTTGTTACCAATATTTTAAATACCTCTCCCAGCAATAATCGCATCAGTCTTTCATCTTTCTGATAGGCATTAATACATAAAATTTGGCTCATAAAAGATTAATTTAAGAAAGAAATGTTTTTAGTTTAACCACCTCTTTCATTAGAAGATAAGGAGACACAGTCTCAAGCACCTAATTAGCAATAAACCAAGTCTAGTACCTAAGTCTATTGATTGTCATATCAATATTCTTCTCAAATAATTACCCCAGTTCTTTATTGAGTGTTCAATTTTGTAACCGATTCTATTGCACTTTGGACTTATAAGATATAAACTCTTCTGGATGGGAATGGGGTTACTTTCAAATCTTATACCAGACATAACCTTTGCTAAACCTGAAACTACTTCACTTTTCTCTTACATGCTTGATGAAAGATAAAGCCAATGCTTTGTTGGTGGGGTCATATAATTACTCTGGGCTTCATACGTGACCAATTATATTTTAGCCAGGTGACAGACAGACAATATTTCCCAGAAGTCCCATAGGAATAGAAGGATTTTTTCTTCATTTGAATTATTGTATATTGGAATGCTATTTTCTTTTTCACTCCCTGAAGATCTACTTCCAGAAATACTTGCATTTTAAGCTTACATCGCTGCATTCTGTACTGGTTTGAACATGTCATCATTATCATTTTGTTTCAGAGATGAAAAATCATTAGGAGATATTGGGGGCATCTCTAGGCACTTCAATAAGTATTATGTACCTACTTAGTCCCACAAATTTAATTAGGTCTGTGTGGAATATGAAAATAAAATAGGTATATCTCTTGATCTTAAGAATTTACCACCTAAAAAGGAAAGTAAAACAAGGGCAGAAATAACTGTCGCATATCATACTATGAAGAGAGCCAAGGGAAGGTACAAACAACAAGTGTTCAACTGAGGAAAATAAATAAAGATTGTACATTTGGGGACTGAGAATAAAATCATAGATGAAGTACAATTTGAGATGGGGTTTTAAATATTGAGTAGAATATCAATAGGCAAAAATGACAAGGAAGGAAACTGTAGATAGAGGGGGACAGTTATTAAACAAAAGCATGGAGATAGGAAAAAATGCTATGCTTAGGGAATCAGGAGTAGTTTCTTTAGCTTGGAACATAGGACATGTGTATGGAAACTAAGAAATGAGCATGGAAAGAAACACAGAGTCAAGATTATTGAACACTCTGAATGTCAAACTGAATATTTGGGACTTAATTATGAAAATAATGAGAATGCTTATAAACAGTGTCATAATTATAACTACACTAAGAATATGTCTCTGGTAGTGATATGTAAAATATCTCTGGAAGATAGACACAGAGAGAAGGAGTAATAGTCTAGAGGTGACACAGGATTAAAGCTTGAACTAGTATGGTAGCAGAAATAATGAACTTAGTCATTGTAGATGTAGAATTTGTGGTTCTTGACAAGTTATTCCACGTGAGGAATGAGTGAGTGCCCTAGAGAAGGTTGGGGAAAGGTGGTTCTATTAATAAAAAAAAAGGTACATACAGCCCGTTTTCTTTGTATGGTACTTATTATACCATCATGCTTGACTAGTTTCTTGATAAATAAAGAAACGACATAGGGTAGTGGTTAATAGAATGGACTCTGAAGTCAGATTGTTTGGGTTTAAATCTTGTTCCACTGCTTCCTAGTTTTGAACATGGAAAAGTTGTGCAAACTCTCTAAGTTTTGGTTTCCTCAGTCGGAAAAATGAGAGTTGATAATAATAGTACCTACCTCAGAATGTTGCTGCAAGGATTAAGTTATAACCTATAAGACTGCTTATGATATTAACTAACATTTATATAATTATTTAATACTACAGATACTTTGGATATACTAAAAATCAGTTCTTGCTCACCTAAGAGGGACTAGCAGACAATAGACACATGAAAAACAAATAATTTTGATAAAAATATAAAAAATAAAATAAGGAGCAAGAAATGAATTTAATGAAAAGCCATTAATGTTGTCACTGAAACTTCTCTAAAACCCAAACTCTTTCCCTTGATATAGAATGTATAAGCACTTACTGGCCATTTTGCATATTAAAAACTCACCAACAAATTGTTTCCACCCTACAACTGAACTTCAAAAAATGTGAAGTTCAAGGGTTAACAAACTTAAACATTTAAAGAGTCATGAAATGGACTGTTTCCGCTTTCCATCTGGCTTTTATCAGTTGTAAGTCAGGTTTAGAAGGACTGCTACACAATCAAAACACACAATCTCTTAGTCATATAATTCAATTTTACAAATGAATTACTTATGTGCCTATAAGTAAATACATTCCTGTGCATGAGGATATCAACTGCTGTCAATGATATAATCAAATCCAGGGAAAAAGTCTATCCTTGTAAACACTTTAAACTAAGAAAGTCCCCACATTTCTGGACTGTGATAAATCCAATCAGAAACATTTCAGTCTTTCAGAAGGCTCAAGTTAGAAAAAAGATTTCAGCCGAGAGTCACAAAGTCAATAGATCAGACGTCAGAATGGAACCATTTATTTTGTTAGAGAACGCAAGTGAGTTATAAAAAGAAAAAGGAAACTGCTATTCTGTACCACTTCAATGTCTGGAAAGTATGTATACGTGCCAAGAGAAAGTAAATGTTTCCGAGCAGATGACTATGCAAGATAGATAGGTCACTATCTCTGAAAGATAACACAAAATAAAAGAAAGAGTTTTTGAATCTGACAAACTTGGATATAAATTCTGGCTCTGTTACTCACCAGCTGTGTGACCTTGAGCAGTTTATTAAAGCTTCATGGTCTTTGTGTTATACACACACACACAATCTCCTATACCACAGGATTACACCAAAAGTGAGGGAATTATATATAGAGTCTAGTGCTGTGGTGCCTGACACATAGGCACATGTATGGCACCAAAAGTGTAATAACTCTTAAAATTTGTTATTCATCTTAACACAAATAATCAAACTTCTGGACCTTTGTCTGTCTTCTGTGAAAGTGAACAAAATAGCAATCTATGGACTAGAGTATCTAGTCCAATCTATGGACTTAGAGCAAATAGTCTGTATTTGATGCACATGAAGGGAATATCAGTTTATGTATACTAACACACAATATTGAAACTTAAATTTATAAATTAATTTTAATTGTCCTAAGACCTTTTACAAGCATTGAATTATGTGTTCCATACAGCAAACTTGTGGTGTTTGCAGGGCAGAAATTTTTATCCCTATTTGACAAATGGAAAAAAGTATTGAATTGATTATATCCTGCTTGCCCAAGTTCATACAAGTAAGAAAATAATTCAGTTAATCTACTGCTCTATTATAACAAAGTGACACATCTTAAATGTGTGATTTTTAAAATACTCCACACAGCATCTATTTCTGGCTTTGCAAAAAATTACTTTTTTTGCCCTTCCAAGTCAAGAAAGTACATTGAGATTACCGGGTGAAAGATTTTTAACAAACACAAAGTACTATTGTGTTTTAAAACCTTATAAAATTTTTTGATTCCACATATGAGTGAAATTATATGATATTTGCTTTCTCAGTCTGATTTATTTCACTTAGCATAATACCCTCTAATTCTATCCGTATTGTTGCAAATGAAATGAAAACAGATAATAAACTAACAAATGAAAAGCAGAATTTCACCTGTGAATACAGAGAACAAACTGATGATTGGCAGAGGGAAAGGAGTGCATGATGTGCAAAATGGGTGAAGGGAGTGGGAGACACAGGCTTTCACTTATGGAATAAGTCACAGGAATAAAAGGCACAGCATCGGGAATGTAGTCGATGATATTGTAATAACATTGTATGGTGACTTATGATAGCTGTGGTGAGCATAGAATAACATATGAACTTGTTGAATCACTATACTGTACACCTGAAACTAATGTAACATTGTGTGTCAACTATATTCAGATTTTAAAAAAAAGTTAAATTGCTCGCTTGTAGAATTTATAGTGATATTGTAATAGTATTGTATCATAACAGATGTTAACTACACTGTAGTGAGAATAGCATAACATATAGAGGAGTTGAATTGCTGTGTTGTACACCTGAAAAGAATGTAACATTTTATGTCAACTATACTCAAATAAAAACAAATTAAAAATAACTTGTATTTTTTTTAATTATAAAAGAAATCCATATGCTCATTATATAAGTCAAATGGTACAAAGATATATTTAAGAATCACTATGATACCCCAGTAAACACATATATTACCAATTAGTGATGCAGATATTCTAGTTATGTTCTGTATCTGTTGTCTTTCTAAACTGATTTTGAAAAATATTCAGCTATTTCCTGGCAAAATGTTAGTGTAATTTTCTAAGGTAAAAGTTATAAATAAGTTCATAGAAATGTGTTATCTTGGGGTGCCTGGGTGGCTCAGTGGATTAAAGCCTCTGCCTTCAGCTCAGGTCATGATCTCAGGGTCCTGGGATCGAGCCCTGCATCAGACTCTCTGCTCGGCAGGGAGCCTGCTTCCCTCTCTCTCTCTGCCTGCCTCTCTGCCTACTTGTGATCCCTCTCTCTGTGTCAAATAAATAAATAAAATCTTTAAAAAATAAAAGAAATGTGTTATCTTGCTTAATATAAACATTTATGATGTTCTAAGAGTGATTTTAACAACAACAACAAGGGGAAACAGACCAAGAAATACAGAGAACAAACTAATGGTCGTAGGGGAGATGGGGATGTGAAAAATGGGTAAAGGGGAATAGGAGATACAAACTTCCAGTTACATAATGAATAAGTTACAGGGATGAGAAGTACAGCATAGGGGATATTGTTATTAGTATTATGAGTGTTGTATGGTAGCAGATGCTAACTACACTTGTGGTGAGCATAGTATAACATCTAGAGTTGTCAAATCACTATGTTGTACACCTAAAACTAATGCAACATTGTATGTCAACTGTAACTCAATAAAAAGAATAATTTTAAGTTTCCAGAAGCAAGATTTTATAACTGTGGCTATTATTTTAAATTATCTTAGACTGAGAGTCAGAGGAGCCCTAGATTCTTACCTTAGTGTTGCTTTTATTTTTATTTTTTTATTTTTATTTATTTATTTATTTATTTATTTTTAATTTTTTATTTAATTTTTCAATGTTCCAAGATTCATTGTTTATGCAAAACACCTAGTGTTCCATACAATATGTGCCCTTCTTAATACCCACCACCAGGCTCACCCATTCCCCCAACTCGCTTCCTTCAAAACCTTCAGTTTGTTTCTCAGAGTCCACAGTCTCTCATGGTTCATCTCCCCCTCTGATTTCCCCCAATTGACTTTGTGTTGCTTCTAACTATTTGCCTGATTGTAAATAAATAACATCTCTCAGACTCCTATTTCTTCACTGGCAAAATGAGGAAGGTGACTTTCAGTTTCCAAATTAAATAAGTCTATGAGACACTAATCAGATACTATTTAGTAAAATATTTCTATTAATGCAATATTTTATTTTCCACATTAGCTAGAACCTTGTAAGTGTGTTAAATTTCAACTCACAAATTTATCTGGAATTTTCTAGAAAGATATGTGTATTTCTGGATAATTGAGTTTTGGGACAAGAGGACTATCTAAAAACTTTCATTTTAATTCTTTTTGTGGAAAATTATCATTTTATATATATCTGAGTTGACTTCTCTTTAATTCCAAATGTAGCTTAGTGACTTTAGTTGTAAATACCTACAAAAGGAAGTGCCTTATAAAAGGCATATTCCACATTATTAAGACATCATTGGGCTCTTCCTATGGAAGAGCAAGGCAGATAATAGGCATTGTTTTATATTTAAGGACTAGTCAAAAAAAAAGGATGACTGGTATATATTGGGGTGACAGTAAGAGTGTACAGGCAATTAAACACCCTTGCTGTTTAGTTTTTAGCGCCTCTTATAGAAAAAAAAAATGTACTGGGGCTCCTGGGTGGTTCAGGCCATTAAGCATCTGCCTTCAGCTCAGGTCATGATCCTGGAGTCCTGGGATTGAGTCCCACAGCAAAGGACTCCCTGCATAGTGGGGAGTCTTCCTCTCCCTCTATCCTTCCCCTTTCATGTGTTCTCTCTCTCTCCCTCTCAAATAAATAAATAAATTAAATATTTAATAAAAAAGAAAGAAAAGTACTATTTTAGGAAAGGTTGAAAAACACAACAAAAGGGATTTCTTTATCATTCATCCATCTATCTTATCTCATTCCTCATACTTTATATATTTGGAATGAAAATAAAAGTGAAAATAAAAGCCCAGTGTAGGGGGAAGTAGGTAAAAACTATACTTTACCTTAAAAAAGCTTAAGATTAGGGGCATCTGCATGGCTCAGTCATTAAGTGTCTGCCCTCAGCTCAGGTCATGATCCGAGGGTCCTGGGATTTAGCTCCACATAGGGCTCAGGGGGAGGCCTGCTTCTCCTTCTCCCACTCCCCCTGCTTGTGTACCCTCTCTAGCTGTGTCTGTCTCTGTCAAATAAATAAATAAATAAAATCTTTAAAAAAAATAAAAGAGCTTAAGATGGCTAAAGGAAAGACATATGAAACAGATTTGAATAAATTAACTTGCAGTTGGCTCTGGAATCTGAATGATATGGGTTTGAATCCTGGCTTTGTTATATACTGCCTGTGAAACTTTGTGCAGGTTATTACTCCCAAACTCTGTTCTTTCATCAGTATAATGATTATATTTAGAGTACAGAACTAAATGGGAATTAAATGAGAGAGTGATACAACATGCTTAGCACAGTGCCTGGCATGTTGAAATCATGTAGAACTCAATAAATGTTAGCTATCATGGCAGAGACATTTACTGCTTACCAAAAATCTATGTACTGTTCCACATTTCCCAGTCCCATTGTAGTTAGGTAAAGCTGAAGCTGTGTTGTATTAGATGTTTTGTCCCATGAACTGTAAGTGAAGGTAATGTGTATAACTTCTGGATCAAAACCTAGAAAGGTAGAGATGAATTATTCATGCTCGTCTGCTTCTCTGCCCCGTTGATTAATGAGACCATGTTTTCTAGATAATATCGTTACAATATGGTAGAGCTTCTGCCACTTTGGTCAGTGAATGAACTAAATAATAAGCAGAGCTCTCTTCTGATCCATGTTAGATGTGTAGCATGAGCGAGAAATAAATATGTTTTGAACCACTGGGATTGGGGGATAGTTGTTGGACAGCGTAACAGCCTATCCTGACTGGTTTAGTTATCAGCAACAGAAATATCAATGGTCATGGCTGGTTGATAATACAGTGAAAAGTACAAAGGGATGGAAATAAACAGGGATGGGCTCCAGACTTGTTTCATTAACTACATGACTGGAGAAAAATCATTAAACTACTCTATGCTTCAATTCGTACATCTGACAAATGGAGATAATATTATCAGTTGTTCCTAGTGATTGAGTGATGTGAGGATAACATATAGGTAAATAATGTGAGGATAACATATAGGTAAATAAAGGTCCTTTGAAAAGTTAAAATCATATGGAAATACAAAGGATTGTTATTGTTGTCTGGCTTGAGAATAGTAACTGCTTATGACAGCCTTTAAAAGTAAAGAGGAACGGGGCACCTGGGTGGCTCAGTGGGTTTAAACATCTGCCTTCAGCTCAGGTCATGATATCGGGGTCCTGGGATCGAACCCCACATCGGGCTCTCTGCTCAGTGGGGAGCCTGCTTCCCCTTCACTCTGCCTGCCTCTCTGCCTACTTGTGATCTTTCTCTCTGTGTGTCAAATAAATAAAAAAATTTAAAAAAAAGTAAAGAGGAACAGCTCAACAGTATTAAGAATATATATTACATTTTATCCTATCCTGTATCAAGATGAATACTGTTTATCAGAGGGGAAAGCTCTATTATATTATAATGTTTAGATCATAAAGAAAGTTTTATGGCAAAAGTTGGTTTATTAACAAGTATTAAGAAAAGAAATACAATATTGCAAAAGATTCAATTAACCTGTTTATTTTTTAGTATCATATTCATGGTACATAATTGGAAATCACTTTAGATGTGATCTAAATGAGCAGAAATCACTGCCCATTTCCACTTCTAAATTGGAAATCACTTTAGATCTAACTTAGTGCAAAAGCTTCAATTTTATAGATGATTAAAATTTGACCAAATGAAAAATGTTAGCTTTTTAATGATTACTAGATAATACTGTTTCGGTTCCAATGTCATTATCATTTAATTTTTTTAAACTTGTGATTTTTTAAAAATTATCATTTGTCTTTTATTTAAGGTAAGTGATCTACTTTTTGAAGAGGCTGCAACATACAAGTCATGTTTATGGGAATTAATCCATTGATAAACAACCCTGAGTGTTTAAAAAGAGACAAACCCAATGATGAGAGTCTTGATTGATGTTATCTTTTTAAATTTAATTTAATTTTTTGAGTGTTCCAAGTTTCATTGTTTATGCACCAAACCCAGTGCTCCATGCAATACGTGCCCTTCTTAATACCCACCACCAGGCTCACCCATCCCGTGACCCCTTCCCCTCTGAAACCCTCAGTTTGTTTCTCAGAGTCCAGATTCTCGAATGGTTCGTCCCCCCCCCCCAATTTCCCCCAATTCCTTTCCTTTCTTTCTCTTAATATCCTCCATGTTATTCCTTATGCTCCACAAGTAAGTGAAACCATATGAAAATTGACTTTCTCTGCTTGACTTACTTCACTCAGCATAATCTTCTCCAGTTCCATCCATGTTGATACAAAAGTTGGGTATTCCTCCTTTCTGATGGAGGTGTAATATTCCATTGTATATTTGGACCACATCTTCTTTGTCCATTCATCTGTTGAAGGGCATCTTGGCTATTTCCACAGTTTGACAATTGTGGTCATTGCTGCTATGAACATTGGGGTACAAATGGCCCTTCTTTTCACTACATCTGTAACTTTGGGATAAATACCCAGTACTGCAATTGCAGGGTCATAAGATAGTTCTATTTTTAATTTCTTCAGGAATCTCCACACTGTTTTCCAAAGTGGCTGCACCAACTTGCATTCCCACCAATAGAGGAAAAGGGTTCCCCTTTCTCCACATCCTCTCCAACTCTTGTTGTTTACTGTCTTGTTGTTTTTAGCCATCCAACTGGTGTAAGGTGGTACTTCATTGTGGTTTTGATTTGAATCTCCTTGATAGCTAATGGTGATGATCATTTTTTCATGT
This sequence comes from Procyon lotor, assembly GCA_028646535.1. Classification (NCBI taxonomy): domain Eukaryota; kingdom Metazoa; phylum Chordata; class Mammalia; order Carnivora; family Procyonidae; genus Procyon; species Procyon lotor. The sequence goes on from CM053612.1 coordinate 50,758,277, forward strand.
GTCTATTAGCCATTTGTATGTCTTCTTTGGAGAAGTGTCTGTTCATGTTTTCTGCCCATTTTTTGATGTGATTATCTGTTTTTTGAGTGTTGAGTTTGAGGAATTATTTATAGATCTTGGATATGACCCCTTTGTGTGTAGTGTCATTTGTGAATATCTTCTCCTATTCGGTGGATTGCCTCTTTGTTTTGTTGACTGTTTCCTTGCTGTCCAGAAGCTTTTTATCTTTATATTATAACATATATTATAATAACATATAATTTATATTAACATATAGTATATTAACATATAATGTATTATTTTCCCCAGGGTACATGTTTGTGAATCATCAGGCTTGCACATTTCATAGGATTTACCATAGCAATACCCTCCACAATGTCCATAACCCAGCCACCATAACTCTATGCCTACTACCCCCAGCACTCTCAGTTTGATTCATGACTGTAGGAGTCTCTTATGATTTGTCTCCTTCCTGATCCCCTCAGGTTTCATTTCCCTCCCCCACACCCCCATGGCCCTGCACCGTGCCTCTCAAATTCTTCATATCAGAGAGATCATATGATAATTGTCTTTCTCTGACTGACTTATTTCACTTAGCATAATACCCTCTAGTTCTATCCATGACATTGCAAATGGCAAGATTTCATTTCTCTTGATGGCTGCATAGTATTCCAGTGTGTGTGTGTGTGTGTGTGTGTGTGTGTGTGTGTGTGTGTGT
>CM053612.1:50759094-50777013 GCA_028646535.1 Procyon lotor
TGTGTGTGTGTGTGTGTGTGTGTGTGTGTGTGTGTGTGTATATACACATACATCTACCACATCTTCTTTATCCATTCGTCTGTTGATGGACATCTCGATTCTTTCCATAGTTTGGCTCTTGTGGACATTGCTGCTATAAACATTTGGGTGCACATGCCCCTTAGGATCATGACATTTGTATCATTAGGGTAAATACCCAGTAGCACAATTGCTGGGTCGTAGGGTAGCGCTATTTTCAAGTTTTTGAGGAACCTCCATACTGTTTTCCAGAGTGGCTATACCAGCTTGCATTCTCACCGACAATGTAGGAGGGTTCCCTTGTCTCCGCATCCTCACCAACATCTGTCATTTCCTGACTTGCTAATTTTAGCCATTCTGACTGCTGTGAGGTGGTATCTCACTGTGGTTTTGATTTGTATTTCTCTGATGCTGAGTGATGTTGAGCACTTTCTCATGTGTCTGTTGTCCATTTGGATGTCTTCTTTGCAGAAATGTATGTTCATATCTTCTGCCCATTTCTTGACTGGATTCTTTGTTCTTTGGGTGTTGAGTTTGAGAAGTTCTTTATAGGCTTTGGATATTAGCCCTTTATCTGATATGGCATTTGCAAATATCTTCTCCTATTCTGCCACTTGTCTTTGGTTTTGTCGACTGTTTCCTTTGCTGTGCAAAAGCTTTTGATCTTGATGAAGTCCCAATAGTTCATTTTTGCCCTTGCTTCCCTTGCCTTTAGAGATGTTTCTAGGAAGAAGTTGCTGTGGCTGAGGTTGAAGAGATTGCTGCCTGTGTTCTCCTCCAGGATTTTGATGGATTCCTGTCTTCCATTGAGTTATTTCATCCATTTTGAGTTTATTTGTGTGTGTGGTGTAAGTAAATAGTCCAGTTTCATTGTTCTGCATGTGGCTGTCCAGTTTTCCCAACACCATTTGTTGAAGAGACTGTCTTTTTCCATTGGATATTCTTTCCTGCCTTGTTGAAGATTAGTTGATCATAGAGTTGCAGGTTCATTTCTGGGCTCTCTTTTCTGTTCCATTGATCTATGTGTCTGTTTTTGTGCCAGTACCACACTGTCTTGATGATTACAGCTTTGTAATATGCTTGAAGTCTGGAATTGTGATGCCACTGACTTTGGTTTTCTTTTTCAACATTCCTCTCACTATTCGTGGTCTTTTCTGGTTCCATATAAATTTTAGGATTATTTGTTCCATTTTCTTTGAAATAAATTGAGGATATTTTGAAAGGGATTGCATTAAATGTGTAGATTAATTTAGGTAGCATAGGCTTTTTCACAAGATTTGTTCTTCCAATCCATGAGCAAGGAAACTTTTTCCATTTCTTGGTGTCTTCCTCAATTTCTTTCATGAGCACTTTGTAGTTTTTGAGTACAGATTCTTTGCCTCTTTGGTTAGGTTTATTCCTAGGTATCTTATGGTTTTGGGTGCAATTGTAAATGGAATCAACTCCTTAATTTTTCTTTCTTCTGTCTTGCTGTTGGTGTATAGAAACGCAACTTATTTCTGTGCATTATTTTTATATCCTGACACTTTACTGAATTCCTATATGAGTTCTAGCAGTCTTGGAGTGGAGTCTTTTGGGTTTTCCATGTAAAGTATCATATCATCTGCAAAGAGTGAGAGTTTGACTTCTTATTTGACAATTTGAATGCCTTTTATTTCTTTTTGTTGTCTGATTGCTGAGGCTAGGTCTTCTGGTACTATATTGAATAGTAGTGGACATAGTGGGCATCCATGCCATGCTTCTGATCTTAGGGGAAAAGCTCTCAGTTTTTCCCCATTGAGAATGATATTCACTGTAGGTTTTTCATAGATGGCTTTGATGATGTTGAGGAATGTACCCTCTATGCCTACACTGTGAAGAGTTTTGGTCAAGAAAGGATGTTGTACTTTGTCAAATGCTTTTTCAGCATCTGTTGAGAGGATCATATGGTTCTCGTTCTTTCTTTTATTTATGTATTATATTACATTGATTGATTTGTGGATGTTGAACCAACCTCGCAGCCCAGGAATAAATCCCACTTGATTGTGGTGAATAATCCTTTTAATGCACAGTTGGATCCTATTGGCAAGTATTTGGGTGAGAATTTTTGCATCCGTATTCATCAGGGATATTGGTCTGTCATTCTCCTTTTTGATGGGGTCGTTGTCTGGTTTTGGGATCAAGGTAATGCTGGCCTCATAAAATGAGTTTGGAAGTTTCCCTTCCATTTCTATTTTTTGGAACAATTTCGGGAGAATAGGTATTAATTCTTCTTTCAATGTTTGGTAGAATTCCCCTGGGAAGCCATCTGGCCCTAGGCTCTTGTTTGTTGGGAGATTTTTGATGACTGCTTCAGTCTCCTTACTGGTTACGGGTCTGTTCAGGTTTTCTATTTCTTCCTGTTTCAGTATTGTTAGTTTATGTCTCTCTAGGAATGCATCCATTTCTTCCAGATTGTCTGATTTGCTGGCATAGAGTTGCCCATAATATGTTCTTATAATTGTTTGTATTTCTTTGGTGTTGGTTGTGATTACTCCTCTTTCCTTCATGATTTTATTAATTTGGATCCTTTCTCTATTCTTTTTAATAAGCCTGGCCAGCGGTTTATCAGTTTTATTAATTCTTAATAAAGAATTCTTAAAGAACCAGCTCCTAGTTTCTTTGATTTGTTCTATTGTTCTTTTGGTTTCTCTTCCACTGATTTCTGCTCTAATCTTTATTATTTCTCTTTTTCCGCTGGGTTTAGACTTTCTTTACTGTTCTTTCTCTAGCTCCTTTAGATGTAGGGTTTGGTTGTGTGTTTGAGATCTTTCTTGTTTCTTGAGAAAGGCTTGTATTACTATATACTTTCCTCTCAGGACCGCCTTTGCGGTGCCCCAACCATTTTGAACAGTTGTGTTTTCATTTTCATTTGTTTCCATGAATTTTTTTATACAATTTTTTTTAAGATTTTATTTATTTGACAGAGAGAAACACAGCGAGAGAGGGTACACAGCCAGAGGGAATGGTAGCGGGAGAAGCAGGTTTCCTGCCAAGCAGGGATCCCGATGCAGGGCTCGATCCCAGGACCCTGGGATCATGACCTGAGCCAAAAGCAGACGCTTAATGACTGAGCCACCCAGGCGCCCCTGTTTCCAAGAATTTTTAAAATTCTTCTTTAATTTCTTGGTTAACACATCCATTCTTTAGTAGGATGCTGTTTAGCCTCCATGTATTTGAGTTTTTTGCAACTTTCCTCTTGTGATTGAGTTCTATCCAAGGTCTGAAAGTATCCAAGGAATGATCCCAATATTTTGGTACCAGTTGAGACCTGATTTGTGTTCCAGGATGTGATCTATTCTGGAGAATATTCCATGTGCACTGGAGAACAATGTGTATTCTCTTGTTTTGGGATGGAATGTTCTGAATGTATCTGTGATGTCCATCTGTTCCAGTGTGTCATTTATAGCCTTTATTTCCTTGTTGATCTTTTGCTTAGATGATCTGTCCATTTCAGTAAGGGGGGGTATTAAAGTCCCCTACTATTATTGTATTATTGTTGATGCGTTTCTTTGACTTTGTTATTAATTTGTTTATATAATTGGCTGCTCCCATGTTAGGGGTACAGATATTTACAATTGTTAGATCTTCTTGGATAGATCCTTTAAATATGATATAGTGTCCTTTCTCATATCTTATTATAGTCTTTGGCTTAAAATCTAATTTATATGATATAAGGATTGCCACCCCAGCTTTCTTTTGATGTCCATTAGCATGGTAAATTGTTTACACCCCCTCACTTTAAATCTGGAGGTGTCTTTGGGTCTAAGATGAGTTTCTTCTAGACAGCATATTGATCGGTCTTGTTTTTTTTTTTATCCATTCTGATACTCTGTGTCTTTTGTTGGGGGCATTTAGCACATTTACACTCAGGATAACTATTAACAGATATGAATTTAGTGCCATTTTATTGCCTGTAAGGTGACTGATAACTGTATATTGTCTCTGTTCCTTTCTGGTCTATGTTCCTTTTATGTTCTCTCTTTGCTTAGAGGACTCCTTTCAATATTTCCTGTAGGGCTGGTTTGGTGTTTGCAAATTCTTTCAGTTTTTGTTTGTCCTGGAAGCTTTTTATCTCTCCATCTATTTTCAGTGACAGCCTAGCTGGATATAATATTCTTGGCTGCGTATTTTTCTCCTTTAGTGCTCTGAATATATCATGCCAGAGCTTTCTGGCCTGCCAGGTCTACATGGATAGGTCTGCTGCCAATCTAATATTTCTGCCTTTGTATGTTACAGACTTCTTCTCCCGAGCTGCTTTCAGGATTTTTCTGTTTGTCACTAAGAGTTTTAAGTTTTACTATTAGATTACCGGGTGTAGACCTATTTTTATTGATTTTGAGGGGGGTTTCTGTGCCTCCTGGATTTTGATGCTTGTCCCCTTCGCCAGATTAAGGGAATTGTCTACAATAATTTGCTCCAATATACCTTCCACCCCTCTTTTTCTTCTTCTGGGATCCCAATTATTCTAATATTGTTGTGTCTTATAGTATCATTTATCTCTTGAAATCTTCCCTCATGGTCCAGTAGTTGTTTGTCTCTCTTTTTCTCAGCTTCTTTATTCTCTGTCATTTGATCTTCTATATCACTAATTCTCTCTTCTGCCTCATTTATCCTATCAGTAAGAGCCTCCATTTTTTATTGTACCTCATTAAAAACTTTTTTATTTCGTTAGATTTTACTTCTTTTATTTCTCCAGAAAAGGATTTTATTTCTCCAGAAAGGGATTCTCTAACATCTTCCATGCTTTTTTTGAGCCCAGCTAGCACCTTGATAATTGTCATTTTGAACTATTTCTGACGTATTGCTAATGTCTGTATCGATTAGGTCCTTAGACGTCGGTACTACCTCTTGTTCTTTTTTTTTTTTTTGTGGTGAGTTTTTCTGCCTTGTCATTTTATCGAGATAAGAATAGATGAAGGAGAGAGCAAAATACTTCTGGAAATTGGTCGGTTTTCTGCTCCTAGAATAGCTGTTCTTCCTCTTCTACCTCCTGTTGAGTTTGCTGGCGTTTAGAATGGTTTGATAACTATCCAGATGAACTTCTGGGATCCGACACTGTCTCAGCCTCCTACTCCTCTGCCATCTTGTTCCTCCCTGTCCAGAAGCTTTTTATCTTGATGAACTCCCCAAAGTTCATTTTCACTTTTGTTTCCTTTGCCATGGAGACATGTCTTGAAAGAAGTTTCTGTGGCCGATGTCAAAGAAGTTATTGCCTATGTTTTCCTCTAGGATTTTGATAAATTCCTGCCTCATGTTGAGGTCTTTTATCCATTTTGAGTTTATCTTTGTGTATGGTGTAAGAGAATGGTCAAGTTTCATTCTTTTATATATAGCTGTCCAATTGTCCCAGCACCATTTATTGAAGAGACTGTTTTTTTTCCACTGGATATTTTTTCTTGCTTTGTCAAATATTATTTGACCATAGAGTTGCGGGTCCATATCTGTGTTCTCTACTCTATTCCACTGGTCTATGTGCCTGTTTTTGTGCCAGTACCATGCTGTCTTGGTGATTACAGCCTTGTAGTAAAACTTGGAATCAGGCAACATCATGCCCTCAAGTTTTTTCCTTTTTCAACATTTCTTTAACAATTTGGGACCTTTTCTGGTTCCACACAAATTTTAAGTTTGTTTCTTCCAGTGCTTTGCAAAATGACAGTGGAATTTTGATTGGGATGGCATTGAAAGTGAAGATTGCTCTGGGCAGTGTAGACATTTTAACAATGTTTATTCTTCCTATACATGTGCATGGAATGCTTTTCCATCTTTTTGTGTCTTCTTCAATTTCTTTCATGAGTGTTGTGTAGTTCTTCAAGTACAGATCCTTATCCTCTTTGGTTAGGTTTATTCGCAGGTATCTTATGGTACTTGGTGCTATAGTAAGTGGAATCAATTCTCTAAGTTCCCTTTCTGTATGTTCATTGTTAGTGTATAAGAAAACAACTGATTTCTATACACTGATTAATATTTAACTTCAATTTTTAATTGACACGTAGTCTCAAGTCAAACTAGAATATCTGCTTTTATTTTTAAAATATCTAGGTAATTCATTTAACAGCATGCTGGTAAAATGATCTCTTAAAATAAATGAAATGCCTCATTCATGGCCATAAATTTATGAAATTTTACATGGGGTAGAATCTGATTGAGAGTTTGAACATATACCATGCCTTTAAAATACCAGATATATATCTCCTACAAACTAATGGGACTGCCCTTTTTGCTGAATAATTTCCATACAATAGAAGTTAAAGACTAACAGAAATAAACTGATCAGTGTGACAGAATATCTTATAGTATAATATTACCACTGCCTGAAATGGGTATCATGGTCTTTAAAAATATTTGATTTTCACCAGCTTATTTTAATAATAGGTTCCTAATGTACAAAACCATGGTAAAATAGGTAGAAACAACACCACAGCTGTCCCTTCCTTGAGAAACAAAAGTGGTTGACATGGACTTTTACACAATGACCACCCATTGTCACCTTTTTGAACAGACTCAAGTGACTGAGCTGTAATTAAGCACCACTTAATGTTTTGTTATTTCACTTCGCCAAAAACTATGTTCATATCTTGGTTTACCACCTATTCTACAAAACAATAAAGATTCATGTCCTATTCCAGCTCTTTATTGTGATTCAGAATGGCAATATTCATTATCTGATTCCATTACATCTATTTAGAATTGGCTTAATATAGTATGTGACAATCTGTTATAGTCTTTATCCCCATCCCATGATATATTTTGGATTGGCATATCAAAAAAGGAGAGATAAAGGAGAGAGAATTTTTATTTCTTCTTTGGGCTTATTTTTGTCATTCCTGAGTGTCTTCATCAAGAGAAGTCAATCTTATGTAGTTCAAAGAATGCTGAGCCCAGGTAGTCCCCTCTTCAGCTATTCCCAGTAGTGACTCTCTAATCTGACCAAGTCACCAACATCTCTGGACTTTGTTTTCTTTATCTTCTCCATCTCTATGCTCTTTTTTATCTCTTTGGTTATGTCAATGACTTTTTTTTAAAGATTTTATTTATTTATTTGACAGAGAGAGATCACAAGTAGGCAGAGAGACAGGCAGAGAGAGAGGGGGAAGCAGGCTCCCTGCTAAGCAAAGATACTGATGCAGGGCTCGATCCCAGGACCCTGAGATCATGACCTGGGTCAAAGGCAGAAGCTTTAACCCACTGAGCCACCTAGGCACCCCTAGGTAAATGACTTTTAGAATATATGTAAGATTAACAGATAAATGTAATCTGCCCCACTTCTGTTGACATTTGAATTTGGCCCATATTTTCCTCTGAGAGTGCAAAGTTGATCTCAGATTGCTTTTGGAAAGCAGTTGCAAAGAAGAAAGAAATTATGTTTCTTATGTTTCTTATGTTTGGCAAGCCCATGAGGGACCTGGCTGAAGAGAAAAGGAAGTTATGTGATAGGCAGAATATAGAATTACTATTATATACCCTCAGGAGCCAGTTTTTTATGGCTTATATCTAAGAAAATTTTGGTCCCTTTAAGTACAGGTAATTGTCTCAGGACCTTGGGATCATGTCCTGACCCAAAGCCAGATGCTTAACTGGCTGAGCCACCCAGGTCCCCCCATAATCTGCTCTTAACTTCTGTTTCTGACCATACTGCCCATGATTTTTTCACTTAGAATCTCTCCAACCAAGCTGGGTCTTCAATACATGTTCTCTACTTAATACCTTCGCTCTTGCTATTCCCACAACAGAGGGCATTTTCCTATCTAAATATCACTTGTTCTTTTTAACACCTAGTGGCTAAGAAACATTCCAGATAAATCAATATCTACTTTTAAATAGTTGAAATAAGGATGTGGCTCTCAGAAATTCTAAAGTTGGACTTCTCTAAATTTTTGTTTTCTGTATATAATCTCTCTGCAGTGAAATGTGAAGATGAGATATTTCTGCTTTTCTCATACCCTCTTTGAATTAAGCAGTTTTCTCTGCAAAGACAGATGGTCTGATTCTGTTTTTTGTTTGTTTCTTCATTTTTTTAAATTCCATAGTTGCCAGAGGGAAGGAGTTGGAAGGATGAGCAAAATAAAAGAAGTGTAAGATGCAAATTTCCAGTGATTGAACGAATAAGTAATAGGAATAAAAGATAAAACATAAGGAATGTAGTCAATGATATTGTAATAGAGTTGTTTGGTAACAAGTGATAGGGACATTATGGTGAGCATAGCATAATGTATAGAGACATTGAGTCCCTATGTTATACACCTGAAACTAATAGAGACTTGTGTGTCTCAAATAAAAAAATAGAAAGAACTGAATCAGTTGTGTGTTTTTTTGACAAATTAACATCATTGCATATCATATATGAGTAGTAGAAACAATGTCACATAATACCTGGCCATATGGAATATAATAGAATGATAGCTTGACCCATTTTGAAACTGAAGCCTATTGACTGATGAATTTGTAATGTAGTGTTCATACCCAGAGATAAGTATTTAGTTCTTAAATCATGTTTTAAAAGGGGCATTGAGAAATTAGTACATCTTAGGATGTGATCAGGGTCATAAATGCTCTGGAATTAAAGTCATCTGAGGAAAGTTTAAAGTAACTTAGGATATATAGACTGAAAAATAATGGATTTTTAGGAACAAAATAATTGCAAACATTAAAAGAATTATCATATGAAAGAGGGAAGAGAGTTATTCTGGGTCTAAACATTAGTATCAACTGGGTAGAAGTTATCAGGAAACAAACTTAAATCAGTCCAAGAAGAACCTCAGAATAAAGATGCCATCCAATTAAATGGATTGCTTTAAGGAATGAGCTGCTCACTGAGGTATTGTTTATGTAGAGATATAATCACTTGTTACAGAAGTCATAAAAATAAGAAGGTGAGGGGTGCCTGGGTGGCTCAGTGGGTTAAGAGTCTGCCTTCAGTTCAGGTCATGATCCAGGGGTCCTGGGATTGAACTTTGCATCAAATCAGGCTCCCAGCTCAGCAAGGAGTTTGCTTCTCCTTCTCCCTCTGCCCCCTCCACTCATGCTCTCTCTTACATTCTCTCTCTCAAATAAGTAAATAAATCTTTACAAAAAGATAAGAAAGTGAATTCTACTGCTAGTGTCCCTTCCAAATCTAAGCTTTTATAAGTTTAAGTTTTTGTTTTTGTTTTGTTTTCGTTTTTTGTCCTGGAGAGGCACAGGCTTTCTGCCATCACATGTTAGAAGAAAAACACTTCTTGAATCTTCTTAAATTCTCTTTTCCAATAAGATAAAGCTTGGTTCAAATACTTAATTGCAGTTCACTCTAGTAGCATTGTATACACTATTAGTTGCATGGTCCAAAATAACTTTTGAAATCTTTCTGAAATCTTTCACTGCAACTGGCAATGTGAAAATACCCTGGGTCATATACTGCCATTCCTTCTCCTGCATTGCCCACCAAGAATGGATTTATACAAGAATACTTTCCACTTACCAAGGAAGTGGAGTCAATAACAACTGATATATCCAAACAGTATTATATTGTTTATTTTCTGTATAGCAAATGTTTGCAATATAAATACTTAATATTTGTATTTGTTAAACTTAATGATGGTGATGTAAAGATTCTAATTTTCTGGGAAGAACATGGTAAGAAATTATACAAGTGGTATTGAAATAGAAAAATTTCCTTTTACTAATGTAAGATGGTGAAATTAAAAGACTTAATGCAAATACAAGTTTGAACCACTGCAGAATCATTTAAAATAACCTCAGACATTGAAAATGTTTAGTTCTTGTATTTACATTGCTCTACAAAGTGGAGACATTTACAACCAAATTAAATTAATTCAGATCATTCCAGCATTGAGAACTGCAATAGATTAAAATTTTTTTGTCACATGAAAAACAAATTTTTAATACCAGATTAAAATAATAAGACATTTGTTGCTACATATATTGATTTATGTAGTAAAGATAATAAATCATAAAAAACAGAAATTATGAGTAATCCAATCTTTGCAAATTCCTCCCAGGTCTTATGTTTGAAATTATTACATAAAGGAAAGGAACCCACCAGATTCCTAATGATAAATATAATATTTAAGGGAACAATAAATCTCCTGTAATCCTCCAGGTCCTTCTTCTTTTTTTTTTTTTTTCACATGGAAAACCTTATTGTTGATGACAGCTGATAGGCATTCCTAACAACCATTATGGCTTTGGAAAGTAGTTTGCATGTTTTGGCACTTTATTCTAGAGAGGAAGTGATGTAAGTTGTTGCCAACATTCCACTAAATTGCACCTTTAAAGATCTTTTTTGATGTTTCTACTATTTCACTTTAATATTCCTGGAAAATCCTGGAATAAGTACAGTAATGCATTCCCCAAAGAACAGCTTCCTGTAATCAACCCTTACAAAGTTCAGGAGGTCCTATTTTCATAGAGGAAGTCCTTTAATCAAGATTAATTTTTTCCAGTTTTCAGTAATTAGAGCTCTTCCTGGGTTTTCCTCAATCCTTCTTTAGGATGAAATTATCAAATTTCCATGGCAATTAAATTGAAAAAAGTTTAAGTGCATGGATCATTCTGTACAATAGTAACCAAAGTATAAGTGAAATTAAGTAAGGGAAAACAAAGGCAGGATTTAGCATGAAGGCCATGGGCTCATAAAATGCAGGTCTATGGTTGAGCTTCTCTGTTGTGAAAGAGTTTTGCTTTCTTGCCAGATGCATTTCTCTGGACCTGTTTTATCTATAGCTCCAACCAGACAAATTTGTCTGATCAAACGTTCTATAATTAAGAAAACAACAGCATAAAATTATTTTTTTCATTATACAGAAAACACACTTATACCATATGGAAGCAATTACTAACTGGAAGAAGGTGTTTTTCTGTGTGTGTGTTTTTGTTTCTGTTTTTGTTTTTGTTTGTTAAATCATTTTATAAGTTGTATACCCTACATGTATTTTTTCAAATATTATTTGAACAAATATGAAGTGACTTTATGTAATAAGATAATTGTGTAAATACCCATATGCCTCGTTCAGGATGTTTCCTAAGACTAAAAAGAACCTAAAGCCTTTAGGTATCATTTATTGGCATTCACTTTTTTTTTTTGGAATAGTTGCATACACCTAAGACAAGTGAATGCTTTTGCCATTTAGCAAATTGAATTTCTCCCAGCTTTATTGGCATATGGTAATCACTTGAAGAATGCATAAGAATACTCATTAGAGTATAATAACGCTAGAGAAGACATTGAATCAAAAATTGTCTATTGTCGGGGTGCCTGGGTGGCTCAGTCGTTAAGCGTCTGCCTTCAGCTCAGGTCATGATCCCAGGGTCCTGGGATCGAGCCCCGCATCGGGATCCCTGCTCAGCGGGAAGCTTGCTTCTCCCGCTACCATTCCCTCTGCTTGTGTTCCCTCTCTCGCTGTGTTTCTCTCTGTCAAATAAATAAAATCTTTAAAAAAAATTTAAAAAAATTGTCTATTGTCTACATAATAGAACTTACATAAATATGTTTATATATGGAAATTACAAAAATATTCCAGACCTTACATTAGTTGAAATTCATTTATTGCATAGAATGTATCTGAAGCAATTTGTTTGGAGACTAAATAGCCCAAATAATTCCACTTTTCCACTATTTCCACTGATCTATGTGTCCTTTTAGTCCATTTAACTCCAACTGCATGTTCCTCAATTGAGATTTGTCTGAAACTTTTTCTCATGATAAACTGAAGTTAGGATTTTCTTGGAGGAAAACCAGAGATAAAAACCCATTTCCATTACATAATTTCAAAGTACATATTATAAATGTAACTTATTACTGGTGATGTTACCTTGACCACATGGCTAAGTTTTTTTTATTATGAATTTATTTCTCTTGATCTCTCCCACCCATCTATGATCCTTGCTTTTCTTCTTTCCTTCCCCTTTTTTTTCACGCTCGGATCTTTGTCAAGTCAGTAAGTGTAGCTCACACTTAAGGGGTTCAGAATTATGCTCCAATTCCTTGAGAGAAGCATATACACATATAGATAAATTATTTGGAGTTGTGTATTATTACATTCTTTTTTAATATTCTTGCTCTAATGTTTCCAGCTTTGGCTATTATGAGCTTTTCCAGTTACTCCTTTGTCACTTTAACATACCCTTATAATTGTGGTATTATTTTTTAGTCTTTTCTTACTTTCTAGCTCTACAATATACTACAGGGTTATATTGTACATTCCCTATGTCTGTATACATACATGGGTATGAATGCATTCATCTGTATCTATATTAAGTTAAATATAAATCTATATTAATTTATCTAATGATATCTCTAACTTAATCCAGTGCCACATGGTTCATTCTGGCTTTTATTCCTTGTGTATCTATAACGTCCCACTCCAAAAATGAGAAATCTATTTCATATTGCCTGCCATCCTTTTATATATTTGTTCAGTTGCAGTGACATGTAAGCATATTTTCAGAATTATTAATTCGTACCTCTAAGAGAAACAATTTTATCAACTACTTATGTGTAGTTAGTTTTCTTTTTAGTCTTACAAAATCTAGTCATACTGAAAGTTATTTAAATCGGCACTTCTTTTGTCCTACTTCCTTCAGAGGTTATGCCTTACATTTATAGTGTAGAGCTTTGTCACAGTCTGTATTCAATCTTGGGTACTATCTTGGGCCTCTGAGTCTATTTATATAAAAAATTCACTTATGTTCATTAATTTTGCCATAAAGTTCTATGTATTTAACAAATGTACAGTGTAATGTACCCACAAATAAGTACCATACAAATTAATTTCACAGCCCTAAAATATTCCCTGTGTTTCACCTAGTCAAACTCCCCTCCTTCCCAAATTCCTGGCAAACCTTAATCTTTTTTCTCCCTCTAGGTTTTTTAAAAGATTTTATTTATTTATTTGACAGAGAGAGAGATCACAAGTAGGCAGAGAGGCAGGCAGAGAGAGGGGGAAGCAGGATCCCTGCTGAGAAGAAAGCCTGATGCAGGGCTCAATCCCAGGACCCTGAGATCATGACCTGAGCCAAAGGCAGAGGCTTTAACCCACTGAGTCTCCCAGGCACCTCTCTTTCTCTAGTTTTGATATGTCCAAAATGTATAAATGTAAACACATGGCAGGTAGCTTTAGACTAGCTTTTTTCATTTATCAATTTGCATTTAAGTGTCATGCATGTTGTATTTATTAATAACATTTATTTTTATTGCCAAATGGCTGTTTTTCCTGATTTATCTTTTCACCTGTTTAAAAAAAAACCAACTTTTTTTCCCAGTTCTGGATGATCATGAGTAAAAATTGTATAAACTTTTGCATGAAGGTATTTGAAAATGGATAGAAGTTTTCAAATCAGCTGGATAACTATACCTAGGAGCATGATTGTGGCACTTATGGCAAGTTTATATTTAGCTTTATTTATTTATATTTTTTATTTTTATACTGCACCCAGTGCTCCATGCAATATGTGCCCCCCTATTACGTACCACCAGGATCACCCATGCCCGGACCCCACTCCTTCCAAAACTCTCAGTTCGTTTCTCAGAGTCCACAGTCTCTCATGTTTCATCTCCCCTTCCAATTTCACCCAATTAATTTTTCCTTTCCTTCCCTTAAAGTCCTCCATGTTATACTTTATGCCCCACAAGTAAGTGAAACCGTAAGATAATTGACTTTCTCCGGCTGACATATTTCACTAAGCATACTCGTCTCTAGTCCTGTCCATGTTGATACAAAAGTTGGGTATTCGTCCTTTCTAATGGAGGTATAATATTCCATTGTATATATGGACCATATCTTCTTTATCCATTCGTCTCTTGAGGGGCATCTTCAAGATGCCCGGTCACAGATTGGTGAGTGTGACCATTGCTGCTATGAACACTGGGGTATATGTGGCCCTTCTTTTCACTACATCTGTATCTTTGGGGTAAATACCCAGTAGTGCAATTGCAGGGTCAGAGGGTAGCACTATTTTTAATTTATTCAGGAATTTCCACACTGTTTTCCAAAGTGGCTGTACCAACTTGCATTCCCACCAAAAGTATAAGAGAGTTCCCCTTCTCTCCACATCCTCCCCAACACTTGTTGTTTCTTGTCTTGTTAATTTTGGCCATGCTAACCTGTGTAAGGTGGTATCTCAATGTGGTTTTGATTTGAATCTCCCTGATGCCTAAAGAAGATGAACATTTTTTCATGTGTTGGTTAGACATTTGTATGTCTTCTTTGGAGAAGTGTCTTCTCATGTCTTCTGCCCATTTTTTATGTGATATCTTTTTTTTGAATGTTGAGTTTGAGGAGATCTTTTAAAATTTTGGATATCAACTCTTTGTTGTATCATTTGGGAATATCTTCTCCTATTCCATGAGTTGCCTCTTTGTTTTGTTGACTATTTCCTTTGCTATGCAGAAGATTTTTATCTTGATGAAGTTCCCAAAGTTCATTTTTGCTTTTGTTTCCAGTACCTTTGGAGACATGTCCTGAAAGAAGTTGCTGTGGCTGATGTCGAAGAGGTTACTGCCTATGTACTTCTCTAGGATTTTGATAGATTCCTGCCTCACATTGAGGTCTTTTATCCATTTCGAGTTTATCTTTGTGTGTGGTGTAAGAGAATGGTCAAGTTTCATTCTTCTACATATAGCTGTCCAATTTTCCCAGAACCATTTACTGAAGAGACTGTTTTTTTTTTCCACTGGATATTTTTTCCTGCTTTGTCAAAGATTATTTGACCATAGAGTTGCGGGTCCATATCTGGGGTCTCTACTCTCTTCCACTGGTCTATGTGCCTGTTTTTGTGCCAGTACCATGCTGTCTTGGTGATCACCACTTTGTAGTAAAGCTTGAAATCAGGCAACGTGATGCCATCAGCTTTGTTTTCCTTTTTCAACATTTTCTTAGCAATTCAGGGTATTTTCTGGTACTATACAAATTTTAGGATTGTTCCAGCCCTTTGAAAAATGCCAGTGGAATTTTGATTGGGACGGCATTGAAAGTATAGATTGCTCTGGGCTGTATAGACATTTTCACAACATTTATTCTTCCGATCCATAGCATGGGATGCTTTTCCACCTTTTTTGGGTCTTCTTCAATTTCTTTCATAAGTGTTCTGTAGTTCCTCGAGTACAGATCCTGTACCACTTTGGTTATTCCCAGGTATTTTATTGTTCTTGGTGCTATTGTAAATGGAATTGATTCTCTAGTTTCATTTTCCATATTTTCATTGTTAGTGTATAGGAAAGCAACTGATTTCTGTGCATTGATTTTGTATCCTGCCACATTACTGAATTGCTGTATGAGTTCTAGTAGTTTGGGGGTGGAGTCTTTTGGGTTTTCCATAGAAAGTATCTGTGAAGACAAAAAGTTTGACTTCTTCACTGCCAATTTGAATACCTTTTATTTCTTTTTGTTGTGTGATTGCTGTCGCTAGGACTTCTAGTACTATGTTGAACAAGAGTGGTGAGAGTGATCATCCTGGTGGTGTTCCTGATCTCAAAGGGAAGGCTGTCAGCTTTTTCCCATTGATAATTATATTTGCTGTGGGCTTTTCATAGACTTTATGTTGAGGAATGTTCTTTCTATTCTTATACTTTGAAGAGTTTTTATCAGGAACGATCCTGAATTTTGTCAAATGCTTTTTCTGCATCCATTGAGAGGACCATGTGGTTCTTCTCTCTTCTCTTATTGATTTGTTCTATCACATTGATTGATTTGTGAATGTTGAACCACCCTTGCATCCCAGGGATAAATCCACCTGGTCATAATGAATAATCTTTTTAATGTGCTGTTGGATCCTATTACCTAGGGTCTTGTTGAGATTCTTGGCATCCATATTCATCAGGGATATTATTCTGAAATTCTCCTTTTTGATGGGGTCTTTGCCTGGTTTGGGGATCAGGGTCATGCTGGCTTTGTAGAAAGAGTCTGGCAGTTTTCCTTCTGTTTCTATTTTTTGAAACAGCTTCACGAGAATAGGTATTATTTCTTCTTTGAATGTTTGGTAGACTTCCCCAGGGTATCCATCAGGTCCTGGACTCTAGTTTTTTGGGAGGTTTTTGATCACTGCTTCAATCTTGCTACTAGATATTTGTGTATTCAGATTGTCAAGTTCTTCCTGTTTCAGTCTGGGAAGTTTATTTGTTTTCCAGGAATGCATCCATTTCTTCTATGTTGTTTGACTTATTGGCATCTAGTTGTTGATAATAATTTCTGATGATTGTCTCTATTTCCTTGGTGTTAGTCAAGATTTCTCCCCTTTCATTCAAATTTTGTTAATTTGGGTCCTCTCTCTTTTCTTTTGGATTAATTTGGCCAGTCTTTTATCAATCTTATTGATTTTTTCAAAAAACCAACTTCTGGATTCGTTGATGCTTTCTATTGTTTCTCTAGTTTCTAACTCGTTGATCTTTGCTCCATTCCTGATTATTTCCCTTCTTTTGCATGGGGTTGGCTTAATTTGTTGTTGATTTTCCAGTTCTTTAATGTTTAAAGAGAGCTTTAGCTTCCAAGTGTTTGGATTCCTTACAAACTTTTATGTGATTGAATTCCAGTTTTAAAGTGTTGTGGTCTGAGCATATGCAGGGAATCATCTCAGTCTTTTGGTATTGATTGAGTCTTGATTTGTGACTCAGTATGTTGTCTATTTTGGAACAATTTCCAGTCTGCTTAGGAAAATGAGTATTTTGTTTTATGGTAGAATGTTCTGTATATATTGATGAGTCCGTCTGGTCCAATATATCATTCAAAGCTGCTGTTTCTTTATTGATTTTTTGCTTCGGTGATCTATCTTTTACTGAGAGTGGCGTGTTAAGATCTCCTACAATTAATGTATTCATATCAATATGACTTTTATCTTGATTAACAGTTGGCTTATGTAATTGGCTGCTCCCATTTTGGAGGCATCAGTATTTACAGTTGTTAGATCTTCTTGGCGGATAGACCCTTTAAAAATGATGTAATGTCCTTCTGTATCTCTGACTACAGTCTTTAGCTTAAAATCTAATTCATCTGATAGGAGAATCACTACCTCAGCTTTTTTTTGAGACTTGTTGGCATGAAATATGGTTTTCTATCCCTTCACTTTCAGTCTGAATGTATCTTTAAGTTCCAAATGTGTCTCTTGTAGACATCATATGGATGGATCCTCTCATTTTATCCTGTCTGCACCCCTGTGCCATTTTATGGGAGCATTTAGGCCATTCACATTGAGAATGATTATTGAAAGATGAGTTTATATTGACATCATGTTGCCTGTGAAGTCCTTGTTTCTATAGATTGTCTCCATAAATTTCTGTTCTATGTCAGCTTGGGTTCTTTCTTCTTTTTTAGAGCCACCTTAATATTTCTTTTAGTGCCAGCTTGGTATTCACATACTCTTTTAAACCTTGACAGTCTTGGAAGTTCTTTATCTTTCCATCCATTTTGAATTTCAGTCTTGCTGGATAAAGTATTTTTGGCTGTATGTTCTTCTCATTTGTTGCCCTGGATATATCTTGCCAGCCCTTTTTGGCTTGCCATGTTTCTGTGGACAGGTCTGATGTTATTCTGATGGTCTTTTCTCTGTATATAAGATATCTCTTCCCCCTACCTGCCCTTAAGACCTCCTGTCTGAAATTATGATTCGTGAATTTCATGAATTTTACAATAAAGTGTCTGGAGGTCTTTCAACTCATTGAGAGGTGTCCCTTGTACCTCTAGGACACAAACACTTGTTTCATTTCCCATATTGGGGAAATTTTCATCCAGAATTTGTTCAACTATATCTTCTAGACTTCTCTCTTTCTCTACCCCCTCAGGGGTCTCAATAATTCTGATGTCGAAATGTTTCATGGTGTCATTTATTTCCCTAATTCTGTTCTCATGGCTTCTAAGCTGTTAGTTCTATGCCTCCTCCTGATCCTTCCTTTCT
>CM053612.1:50777513-50851940 GCA_028646535.1 Procyon lotor
TGCTGAGTGAAATAAGTCAAGCAGAGAAAGTCAATTATCATATGGTTTCACGTATATGTGGAGCATAAGGAAAAAATGGAGGACATTAGGAGCAGGAAAGGAAAAGTGAATTGGGGGAAATTGGAGGAGGAGACAAAGCATGAGAGACTGTGGACTCTGAGAAACAAATTGAGGGTTTTGGAGGGGAGGGGAACGGGGGTCAGGTGAGCCCGGTGGCGGATATTAAGCAGGGCATGTACTGCATGGAGCACTGGGTGTGGTGCATAAACAATGAATCTTGGGACACTGAAAAAGAAAATTAAGTTAAAAAAAACAAATGTGGGGGGCCTGGGTGGCTCAGTCATTAAGCAGCTGCCTTCGGCTCAGGTCATGATCCCAGGATCCTGGGTTCAAGCCCTGCATCGGGCTCCCTGCTTGGCAGGAAGCCTGCTTCTCCCTCTTCCACTCCCCCTCCTTGTGTTCCCTCTCTCACTGTATCTGTCTCTGTCAAATAAACAAAATCTTTAAAAAAAAATGTAAGGTTAGATTTTTTTAATTTGAGGTTTGTGTTGCTTCTTGAGGTAAGGCTGTATTGCTAAATATTTCCCTCTTATAATTGCTTTTGCTGAATCCCAAAGGTTTTGGACTGTGGAGCTTTCTTTTATCATTCATTTCTATGTATTTTTTTTAATTTCTTTTTTAATTTCCTGGTTTACCCATTCATTCTTAAGTAAGATGATCTTTAACCTCAATGTGTATATGTCCTTTCCAATTTTTTTTCTTGTGGTTGACTTCAACTTTCATAGCATTCTGGTTGGAAAATATGCATCATATGATCTCAATCGTTTCATACGAGTTGAGTGTTGACTTGTGACCTAGTATGTGATCTATTCTGGGGAATGTTCTATGTAAACTCAAAAAGAATGTGTATTCTGCTGCTTTAGGATGAAATATTCTGAATATATCTGTTAAGTACATCTGGTCTAGCGTGTCATTCAAAAGCCATTATTTCCTTGTTGATTTTTTATTATGTTATGTTAGTAAACAATCTTGGAACACTACATCAAAAACTAATTAATTGTTTTATATATTTGGGTGCTTCCAAATCAGAGTCGTAAGTATTTACAATTGTTAGATCTTCTTGTTGATACATACCTCTATTAATATGATGTGCCTTTCTTCATTTCGTGTTACAGTCTTTTGTTTAAAATCTTATTTGATATAAGTATGGCTTTTCTAGATTTCTGTTGACATCCATTAGCATGAGAAATGGTTCCCCATCCCCTCACTTTCAATCTGCTAGTATCTTTGGTCTAAAATTAGTGTCTTATGGGCAGCATTTAGATCAGTCTTGTTTTTAATCCATCCTGATGCTCTGTGTCTTTTGATTAGAGCATTTGTTTAATTAACATTCAGAGTAATTATTGATAGATATGAATTTAGTGCCTTTGTATTACCTGTTAAGTCATTGTTTCTGGAGATTTTCTCTGTTCCTTTCTACTATTTGTCACTTTTGGTATTTCTCTCCCACTAAAAGAGTCTCCTTTAATAATTCTTGCAGGGGTGGTTTAGTGGTCACAAATTCTTTAGTTGTTGTTGCTGTTTTGGTCTGGGAAACTCTGTATCTCTTTCTTATTCTGAATGATAACCTTGTTGGATAGAGTATTTATGGCTACGTATTTTTCCCATTCAGTATGTTGAATATATCATGCCACTCTGGCCTGCCAGAAAAGAGATCTGCTGCTGATCTTATTTATCTTCTCTTGTAAATTATACGTTTCTTTCTCTTGTTGCTCTTAGGATTTTTTTCCTTATGTCTATATTTTGCAAACTTAATTACAAGATGTCTCAGTGCTGGCCTGCTTTTGTTGATTTTGATGGGAGTTCTCTCTGCCTCCTGGATTTGGTGTCTGTTTCCTTCCCCAGATCAGGGACGTTTTCAGCTATAATTTGCTCACATAAACCTTCTGGATTTTTTCCCTCTCTTCTTCTTCTGGGACTCCTATGGTATAAATTTTATTATGCTTTTTGGAATCACTGAGTTCCCTAAGACTATGCTCATGATCCAATATTTTCCTTTCCCTCTCTTTTTAGCTTCATTTCCCCCCTATAATTTTATCTTCTATGTTACTAATTTGCTCCTCTGATTCTTCTATCCTTGTGGTGATTACATCCAGTCAGTTTTGCATCTTGGTTATAACATTTTTTATTTCCACCTGACTAGGTCTTAGGTCTTTTATCTCTGCAGTAAGGGACTCCCTGGTGTCTTCAGTGTTTTTCTCAAGCCCAGCTAGTAGCCTTATTATTGTTGCTTTAAATTCTGGATCAAGCATATTACTTATATATGTTTTAATCAGATCCTTGGACCTTTTCTTCTTTTTGGAGGGTGAATTCTTCTGTCTTGGCATTTTGTCCGGGTCTCTGTCTTCTTCTTTGAGTTAAGAAATCCAATTATGTTTCCTGCTTCTGAAAATGCTGGCTTTATGAAGAAGAGGGCATATACTGTTCAATGCCTGGTACTTTAGGGAGGGTCTCTGGTGTGTACTGTGCGCACTCTGCTATTGTGTTTTGGCTGCTCTCGCCTTAGGTCAGACCTCTGCACAGTTTTTCCTTGCCTACAGTGGGGAGGGTTTGGACGTTGGCCAAAGTGTGGCAAGTGTCAACTAGGTGTGCTCTGGTCTACTTGTTAAAAGAGACCTGATCCTATTTCTACTAGAGCTAAAGGTTTTCAGAACTCTGTGGTCAGTACACGTGGTGCATTTGGGGAATTTGTGATGGTCTTCTGGGGAAGGGGCTTTTGTGCTGATTTTCAGACATAGTTGCTTGAGAGAAGAAGCACCTGCAGAGCATAGGGGGGGTGGGTCTTTTTTTGAGCCACCACTGTGTAGCTGTGCTGCTTATTGAAGTTAGTTTATGCTGAAGGGTGGGAGAGATAAATGGAGCCCACTGGCTTGTTTGTCCCCAGAAAGGCAATGACACTTCTCAAAGATGAGCTCTAAGGAGTTGGAATCATGTCTTCCAGTGCATTCCAGGGGATGTTTAGATCACACTGTCTGTCTCCTGGGCTATCTGCCCTCCTTCTCCACAGGTGTACTGCAGCACCCCCTGGGCTCCATATTTGCCATGCTGAGGACTTCTAAAACTCCAATCTTTGAATTTTGTTGTTGTAAAAACTTAATGAAAATCAGCTTCTCATTTCTCTAGTCAATGACTTTGGAGAAGTGTTTTCCTTGTACAATCCTCTGTGTACTCCTCTCCCTGTCACCTCTTTCCATGACCGGGGACCCCTCCTGCATGGCAAGCCTAGGGTCCTCCTACTTATCTGCTATCTTTGTTCCTCCTCTTAAGTTACATATTTACTAATTTTTTTCAAGTTTCAGCGTATGATGCTAGGCCAGGGGAATGGCATCAAAATATAATATAGTCCAATAGATGAGTCAATTAAATTTATAAATAATTATAACAAATATATAATATGATAAATCCATAAGGAAGTAAGAAATCAAAATGTTTTGAATTTCAGGAGATCACATATATGCCTTTGGAACTAAAGAAGACTCCATATACTTATGTTTATAATGCAGATAAATTATTAGAGCTAATAACCAGGCCAGTGGGTTAGGGAAATAACCATTAGCTTGGGAGTTATACAACCTGACCCTTTGTACATGGGAAATTCATAATTTTTCATCTTTTCTCCACCATTTTCTTTTTAACATACATCTTGTACCAGTCATTATCACAATGATGTTTGCATGTGATGGAGAGAGGGCTGGTGTCACATCTTTTGCAGTAGATAGCATGTACAATTTGAAAACACCTCCTAGTGGACTATAATCTTTTTCATTCTCTATTTCCTTTTTTTTTTTTAAAGATTTATTTATTTATTTGATAGAGAAATCACAAGTAGGCAGAGAGGCAGGCAGAGAGAAAGAGAGGGAGAAGCAAGCTCCCTGCCAAGCAGAGAGCCCGATGTGGGGCTCGATCCCAGGACCCTGAGATCATGACCTGAGCCGAAGGCAGAGGCTTTAACCCACTGAGCCACCCAGGCGCCCCTCTATTTCCTTTTTTTAATAGCTCTTTTTTTTTTAAAGATTTTATTTATTTATTTGTGTATGTGTGTGAGAGAGAGAGAGCAGCAGGCAGAGGGAGAAGCAGGTTCCCTGCTGAGTAAAGAGCGCAGTGTGGGACTCTATTCCAGGACCCAGGGATCATGACCTGAGCCAAAGGCAGATACTTAACTGACTGAGCCACTCAGGCATCCCTTCATTCTCCATTTCCTTACTATAATTTAAGAGTTAATCAATCCAACCACTGAAGTTAATTCCAGGCTTGACATTTTACAACTATAGAAAAAAATATTAGCAATAATGAGGAAAAAAGTGTGATATACATACCTTTGGTTCAGAATCACTCTGTAGCACAAAATAAAACATATTCTTATTATTAAATACAACCAATGAAAACAGAGAGATAGACAAAATTATATATAATATCTTTACTCTTGCTCTCAACATGTGTTGAGAGGTATAATATTTGCTAAACATCCCTAAATTGTTTAAGAAATCTTTATATTATATTAATATCAAATAAGATTTTACAGGTAGAAGGCAAACAATGCATATATTCTACCTAGAGTGGTTAATTTTATTTAGTTATAGTTATTAGTTGAAGTTCACATTATACTCAAGGTTTTATTTGTATATGTATTAATCTTGTAGTTAAACTAGATTGTAAAGTCTTTAAGGACAGGAACTGCAGTTAACATTTGCTTATAAGCACTATGTGCTATTATAATATGCCAAATTATAGCAAAATACTGATATATTTATATAGATATAGATATGTAGATATATTTACATCTATATATTTATATCAGGGTGTGTGTATATATATATGAATGTGTGTATATATATATATAAATGAATATATGAATGAAATAGCTTCAGGAGATAGATTGATCTATAGATCAATTATTCAGATAGATCTATCTATCTATATACTATCTATCTATCTATCACCTATCTATCTATCTATCTATCTATCTATCTATCTATCTATCTATCTATCTATCTCCTGAGGCTATTTTATTGCAGTATTTATAGAAAGTCAGATTCTCTTAAAACTAAAGTTGAAAAATTCTAAAGTGGTGAGATAAGAAAAAGAATTGTACGCAGCATCTGAGACTGCATTATCTCATTTAATCTACATTATAACCCTGTAAATTAGGTAAATTATGTATTATGATCCCCAATTTATAACTAAGGAATCAAAGGTTCAGAGAACTAATTCTTCCTGGTGGCTCATGCAATAAGAAGAATTACTAAAATCTCCAGATAATGTGGTCATTTATACCAAAATAGATTATCACCCAGTTTTGGTTTGCTCCCTCAATGTTCCTTGAACATACTATCTAGTAGTTTTGTAAGAAGTTATTTTTAAATTCTTAAATAGAAGATAAAACTTTTAACATACTTTTAAAGGAATTTTATAATTTGGTGTGATATAAGTTCTAGAAATAAAATACTCTTTCCTCAGTAATTTTAAGGAGGCACTCCATTGGCTTCTAAATTTTAAAGTTTCTATTAAAAGTCTGATACTTTAGGTTCACCCTTTTAGTTTAATTCTTTAAAATGTTTAATATCATAAAAAATTTGTTTTTTTAAATCTGGTTTGTAAGAAATTTATTTATTTTAAAGAAGGAAACTTTGGGTTCAAGACCATTTTTTAGAAGATTTATTTACTTATTTTAGAGAGAGAGAGAGAATCTCAAGCAGACTCCCTCCTGAGCATGAAGACTGACACAAGGCTCAATCTCACAATGCTGAGATCATGACCTGAGCCAAAATCAAGTGTCAGATCCTTAACTGACTGAGCCACTCAGACACCCTTATTCAACACCATTTTTAACTGTTTTTTTTAAATGAATAATCCAATGAAAAGTGGGAAGAAAACATAATAGACATTGTTCCAAAGAAGAGATACAGATGGCTAACTAATACATGAAAAGATACTAAACATCACTCAGCTGCTCTGGAAAACAATGTGGATGTTCCTCAAAAAGTTTAAAAAAATGGAAGTACCTAGAATCCAGCAATCACCCTTCTAGGTATTTGCCCAAAGAATACAAAACTACTAACTCAAAAGGATATGTGTACCTGGATGTTTATAGCAGCATTATCTACAATAGCAAAATTATGGAAACTCCCCAAGTGTCCATCAATTGATGAGTGGATAAATAAAATGTGACACATATACAGAATATATACATATATAGGTAATGGAGTATTACTGAGCTATAAAAAAAATGAAATCTTACCAAGTGCCTTGTCATGGATGGAGCTAGAGTATATTATGATAAACAAAGTCTATCAGTCAAAGAAAGACAAATAGTGTATGATTTCACTCATATGTAGAATTGAAGAAACAAAACAAATGAGCAAATGCAAAAGAGAGAGAGAGAGAGAGAAACCAAGAAATAGATTCTTAACTAAAGAGAACAAACTAGAGGGGAGGTACATGGGAGAATGGGTTAAATAGATGATGAGAATTAAGGAGTGCAATTGTGATGAGCACAGGGTGTTGTATGGAATGTTGATTCAATAAATTATACACGTGAAACTAGTATTACACTGTATGTAAACTAACTGGAATTTAAATAAAAACTTTTTAAAAAGTGCACTTCTGATGAGCACTGGGTGTTGTATAGAAGTGTTAAATGCCTATATTGTACACCTGAAACTAATACTACACTATGTTACCTAACTGAAATTTAAATAGAAACTTTAAAAGAATGATCCAGAAACATAATAAATGAAGGAAGAAGAAAATTATACCTGAAAAAAGTCAAAAAGAGAGAGACAGAACAATTACAGGGTATTGGTAAGTAGCTATATATAATTTAGAATGAAAATTACAAAGGAGAAAAAAATCATTGCTTTATTTCGATGAAAAGAAAAACAAATCACCAAAAAAACATACTATATGTGTGAATTTCATGCACCTAATAATATAACTTAAAAATTCAAAAGGATAAAAAATACAAAGGGATATGAAATAGCAGTTACAAATACTTAGAAGAATAATTATAATTAGAAGAAATTGAAAAATCTACAATTACCAAAAAAAGTTTGACAAATTTTCAAAAGCAAAAGTTTTGATTAAGTAGATTTTTGAAATACTAAGTTTAAGAAAAATTTGATCAGCAGAGAAGACTTTGAACCCAATAAAGAATACATATTTTATTAAATATTGTGTGATTTTAAAAATATGATTATATACTAGGCCATAAGGGAAATATAATGAAATCAAAATAACTAAAACTAAGCAGAATCTATTCACCAACTTCAATGTAATAAAACAATAAATAAACAAAAAATAGTCTCCTAAAATAAACTTATCTAGAAATTTAAAATGTATGCTCATATTTAAAAAAATCTGCAAGTTAATGTAGACATCATTAAACATATAAAACCACCAAAATAAAAGTACTACATGAAAAGACTTGTAGGAAAAGCCAAAGGGATATGAAGATGAATAATTAGAGCTAAAATCAAACTCATTAGGATGCAGATTTAATTAAAAAATAAATGAACTACACTTTCAAATAAAAATCTAGAACAGCCAAGTGGCATTTATTCCTAAATTGAAAGAGTAGTGCAATATATGCAAATTAACATGCTATACCACATTAACAAAAGAGAGGATAAGAACTGCATGATCCTCCCAATGGATGCAAAAAAAAAAAAAAAATTGAAAAGGACAACATCAACTCATGATAAAAAAAAAACTTTAACAAAGTAGGTAATGAAGGAACATACCAGAACATCATAGAGGCCATATATGAAAAACTTGCACCTTATATCTTCCTCAATAGAGAAAAAAACTGCAAACTTTTCCTCTGTCTTCAGAAACAAGAGAAGAATGCCCACTTTAACCACTGTTATTTAACATAGTACTGGAAGTGCTAGCCTCAGCAATCAGACAAGAAAAATAAATTAAAGGCATCCAAATCAGAGAGGAAGAATTAAAACTTTCACTATTTGCACAATACATGATACTCTACATAGAAAACCCAAAAGAGGGGAGCCTGAGTGGCTCAGGCAGTTAAGCATCTGACTTCAGCTCAGGTCCTGATCTCTGGATCCTGCAATCAAGCCCCATATTGGGCTCTGTGTTTATCAAGGAGTCTTGCTTCTGCCTGTCTCTCTCTCTGCCACTCCCCCCCATTCATGATCATTCTCCCTCTTTCAAATATACAAATAAAATATTTAAAGTAACTAAATAAATAGATTAATTAATTAAAAGAAAACCTGAAAGATTCCACTAAAAAATGCTAGACCTGATACAAGAATCCCTTTATGGCACAGGAAACAAAACCAATGTACAGAAATATGTTGCATTTCTATACACTAATAATAAAGCAGCAGAAAGAGAAATTAAGGAATCAACCCCATTTACAACTGCACTCAAAACAGTAAGATACATAGGAATAAACCTAGCCAAAGAGGTGAAAAATCTGTACTCCAAAAACAATAAAATACTAATAAAAAAAAATTCAAGACAAAAAAAGAAAATGGAAAGACATTCCATGCTCATGGATTGGAAGAACAAATATTATTAAAATATCTATATAACCTAAATAATCCATACATGTAATGTAACCCCTATCAAAATTCCAATAGCATTTTTTTCACAGAGCTAGAACAAACAATCCTACAGTTTGTATACAATCACAAGAGACCCCCTAATAGCCAAAGTAATCTTGAAAATGAAAAGCGAATCTGGTGGTATCACAATTCTGGACTTCAAGTTATATTACAAAGCTGGAGTGATCAAGACAGTATGGTACTGGCACAAAAATAAAAACATAGATCAATGGAACAGAATAGAAAACCCAGAAATTAACCCACAGTTATATGTTTGGTTAACCTTCCACAATGCAGTAAAGAACAGCCAATTGAAAAAAGTCTCTTCCACATATTGGAAGAGAATATGTGTTGGGAAAACTGGACAGCAAACTTTGACATCAGCCACAGAAACTTCTTTCTAGATATGTCTCCTGAGGCAAGGGAAAGAAAAGCAAAAAATGAACAATTGAGACTTCATCAAAATAAAAAGCTTCTGCACAGTGAAGGAAGCAATTAACAAAATAAAAAGTCAACCTAAGGAGCTGGAGAATATATTTGCAAATAATGTATCTAAAAGAAGGTTAGTATCCAGGGGCGCCTGAATGGCTCAGTGGGTTAAAGCCTCTGCCTTCAGCTCGGGTCATGATCTCAGGGTCCTGGGATCAAGCCCCGCATCGGGCTCTCTGCTCAGCAGGGAGCCTGCTTCCCCCCCTCTCTCTGCCTGCCTCTCTGCGTACTTGTGATCTTTCTCTGTCAAATAAATAAAATATTAAAAAAAAGAAGGTTAGTATCCAAAATATAAAAGGAACTTATAAAACTCAACAACCAAAAATCAAATAATCTGGTTGAAAAATGAGCAGAAAATATGAATCTTCCATTATTTTCCAAGGAAGACGTACAGATGGCCAACAGAAACATGAACAGATGCTCACATCGCTTATCACCAGGTAAATACAAGTCAAAAGTGCAATGAGATATCACCTCACACCTCACCTCAGAATGGCTAAAATCAGCAACACAAAAAACAAGTGTTGGCAAGGATGTAGATAAAGAGGAGCCATCCTGAACTGTTGGTGGGAATGGAAACTGGTGCAGCCACTCAGAAAAACAGCATGGATGTTCCTCAAAAAGTTAAAAATGGAAGAACCCTAGAATCCAGCAATCACCCTACTAGGTATTTACCCAAAGCATACAAAACTACTAATTCAGAGGGATAAGGACACATGCACCTAGCTGTTTCTAGTAGATTTATGTACAATAGCCAAATTACAGAAACTACCCAAGTGTTCATCAATAAGTGGATAACGAATATATGGCATATATACACAAAGGAATATGACTCAGACATAAAAAAGAATTAAATCTTGACATTTGCCTCAACGTGTATGGAGGAGCTGGAGAGTATTATGCAAAGTGAAATAAGTCCATCAGAGTAGGACAAATACCATGTGATTTCACTCATATGTGGAGTTTAAGAAACAAAACAGATGAACATAGGGGAAAGAAAGGAAAAATAAGAAAATTGAGAGAGAGGCAAATCATAAGAGACACTGAACTCTAGAATACAAACTAGGGGTTGTTGGAGGGGAGATGGGTGGGTGGAAGGGATAATTGGGTGAAAGGCATTATGGGGGGCACTTGATGTAATGGACACTGTTATATGCAACTGATGAATCACTAAATTCTACCTTTGAAACTAATTTAAATAAGAGAGAAAGAAGTTGACTTGCTGGCAGAAAACATGTGTTCTGCTCTGCAACTCCATGCCCTAGGTTTTAAAAAGACTGCTCCCACAGGGAATGTCTGTGTTTGGCGCATAATGCCTACTCCCAAAGTGGTAAGTCTATTTAAAGTGTGATTCATAATTAAGAAATTTGTATTAACTATGTCAATTCTATTTTTCTTTTTTTCCTTTTTTCCCCAAATATGTTTATTTTATTTTTTCAGTGTTACAAGATTAATTGTTCATGCACCACACCCAGTGCTCCATGCAATACGTGCCCTCCTCTATTTTTCATCTCTCACCTACCTTTCCCATGGAAATCCAGTCCAGGTAATATCTCTGTGAACTATTTTTCTCCAGTAGTATTTTAGTCCTCTTAACTACTACAGGATTTATTTCTGTTCATACTTGATTTGGTACTTAGTCATATGTTGTCTTATATCATTTGTTCTGATATTAAATAATGAGTAAATACTGCAGAAGATATAACATAGAGATTTATAAGAGACAGACACTGCCCTAAAAAGGCAGAAAATGTAATGAGGAAATATAACATAAAGTAGAAATAAACCAATGGCATAAAAGGTTTTAAAAACGGTAGAATTCAAGAGAGAGATAGTTCAGTTGGTGGGGAATACGTGGGAGATTCACCAAAGGTAGAGGAATTTGAGCATGATGTTATTTGGGGAAATATGGAATTTTCAGCTGAAAATGGGAGGCGACAATTATGAGTTTTAAGGACAGAGTTGCCAGAAAACTACATAAGCTGTTGGAGATGGCGCATAAAATAAAATGAGAGTATACAACATAGTATTATTAACCATAATCACTGTGGTCTATATTAGATCTCCAGAACTTAATAATCTTGAAACTAGAAGTTTGTACCCTTTGATCAACATCTCCCTATTTCCTCTACTGCCCAGCTCCTTGCAACCACCATTCTACAGTCTGTATCTATGAGTTCAGCATTTTTAGACTTACACGTAAGTGATATCATACAGTATTTGTCTTTCTCTGTTTGATGTATTTTATCTAGCACAACTCCCCCAACGTCTCTATTCATGTTGTTACAAATTCAGGATTTCTTCTTTCTTATCTTCAATGAAGATATCTTCATTATCTATTTATCCATAAATGGACATTTAGGTTGTTTCCTTATCTTTGCTATTGTAAATAATGTTGCAATGAACATAGGTGTGTAGATAATCTTCTAGATCCTGGTTTTATTTCCTTTAAATATACCCTCAGAAATAGAATTGCTGGATTATATGGTAGTTTTTTTTTTTTTAATATTTTGAGGAACCTCCATACTGTTTTCTGTAGTGGCTGCCCCAGTTTACATTCCTGCCAATAGTGCACAGAGTTTCCTTTTCTCCAGATACTCATTTATTCTTTTTATCTTTTTTTTATAATAGCTATTCTTTATTTGCATTATGCTCAGTTAGTCAACATATAGTACATCATACATTTTTGTTAGTGTTCATACATAGTGTTCAATGATTCATTAGTTGCATATAACACCAAGTGCGCATCCCAATACATGCTTTCCTTAATACCTATCACACGGTCACACCTTCCCCCCTCCCCCCTTCCTTCCGTGACCCTCAGGTTTTTTTTCCTAGAGTCCAGAGTCTCTCCCTTTCTGATTTCTTCCTATTCAGTTTTCCTTCCCTTTCCCTGTGGTCCTCTGATCTATTCCTTATGTTTCACATATGAGTGAAACCATATGGTAAATGTCTTTCTCTGCTGGGCTTATTTCACTTTGCATAATCCCCTTCAGTTTCATCCGTGTCCATGCTAATGGTGGGTATTCACCCTTTCTGGTGGCTGAGTAATATTCCATTGTATATATGTACCATATCTATATGTACATATATGTATGTATCCATGTACATATCCATTCATCTGTTGAAAGGCATCTGGATTCCTTCCATAGTTTAGCTATTGTGGACATTGATGCTATGAACATTGGGGTGCACATGCCCCTTCTTTTTATGACATTTGTGTCTTTGGGGTAAATACCTAGTGGTGCAATTGTTGTGTCATAGGATAGCTCTATTTTTAACTTTTTGAGGAACCTTCGTCATATTTTCCAGAGTGACTGTATCAGCTTGCATTCTCACCAACAGTGCAAGAGGGTTCCTCCTTCTCCACAACCTCACCAATACTTATTATTTCCAGTCTTCTTAATTTTAGCCATTCTAACTGGTGTAGTATGGTATCTCATTGTGGTTTTGATTTGTATTTCCCTGATGGCTAGTGATATTGAACCTTTTTTTATGTGTTTGTTAGCCATTACTTTGTCTTCTTTGGAGAAGTATCTGTTCATGTCTTCTGCCCATTTCTTGACTGGATTATTTGTTTTTTGGTTGTTGAGTTTGATAAGTTCTTTATACATCTTGGATATCAGCCCTTTAGCAGAAATGTAATTTGCAAATATCTTCTCCCATCCATGGGTTGCCTCTTAGGTTTGTTGACTGTTTCCTTTGCTGTGCAGAAGCTTTTTATCTTGATGAAGTCCCAAACGTTCATTTTTGCTTTTATTTCCCTTGCCTTTAGGGATGTGTCTTGAAAGAAATTGCTGTGGCCAGTGTCAAAGAGGTCACTGCCTATATTCTCCTCTAGTATTTTGATGGATTCCTGTCTCATATTAAGGTCTTTATTCCATTTTGAGTTTATCTTTGTGTATGGTATAAGAGAATGGCCTGGTTTCATTCTTCTCGATGTGGCTGTACAGTTTTCCCAGCTCCATTTATTGAAGAGATTGTCTTTTTTCCACTGGATGTTATTTCTTACTTTGTTGAAGATTAGTTGACCATAGAGTTGAGGGTCAATTTCTGAGGTTTCTATTGTCTATTGATCTATGTGTCTGTTTTTGCGCCGTACTGTCTTGATGACTATGGCTTTGTAATATAGCTTGAAGTCAGGCATTGTTATGCCCCCAGCTTTGGTTTTCTTTTTCAACACTCCTCTTACAATTTGAGGTCTTTTCTAGTTCCATACAAATTTTACAATTGTTTGTTCAAGCTCTGTGAAAAATGTCAGTGGTATTTTGATAGAGATTTAATTAGAAGTTTAAATTGCTCTGGGCAAGATAGACATTTTGATATTTATTCTTCCAATCCATGAGCATAGATTTTATCTTGAGCATGAACGTCTCTTTGTGTCTTCATCCATGTCTTTCATAAGTGTCCTGTAGTTTCTAGGGCATAGATCATTTACCTCTTTGGGTTAGGTTTATTCCTAGGTATCTTCTGGTTTTTGGAGCTGTTGTAAATGGAATTGATTCCTTAATATCTCTTTCTTCAGTTACATTGTTAGTGTATAGAAATGCAACTGATTTAGATGCATTGATTTTGTATCCTGCCTCAGTAATAAATTGCTGTATGAGTTCTAATAGCTTGGGGTGGAGTCTTTTCTGTTTTTCCACATAAAGAATCATGTAATCTAAAAGAAAGTGAGTTCGACTTTTTCTTGGCCAACTTGAATGCCTTTCATTTCTTTTTATGTTCTGATTGCTGAGGCTAGGACTTCTAGTACTATGTTGAACAACAATGTTGAAAGTAGGCATCCTTGTAGTGTTTCTGACCTTAAGGGAAAAGCTCTCAGTTTCTCCTCAATAAGAATGATAGTCACTGTGAGCTTTTCATAGATGGCTTTTATGATATTGAAGAATGTTCCATCTATCCCTGTAATTTGAAGAGTTTTAATCAGGAAAGGATGCTGTAATTTTCTCAAATGCTTTCTCTGCATCAGCTGAGAGGATCATATGTTTATAATAGCTATTCTAATAGATGTGAGGTCTCATTGTGTGTTGATTTGCATTTCCTAGATGGTTAGTGATGTTGGGCATCTTTTCATTTACCTATTGGCCATTTGTATGTCCTGGATTCATTTTTTAATTGGATTTTTTTTTTACTAGTTAGTTGTCTGATTTCCTTATACATTTTAGATATTAACCCCTTAGCAAATATATGTTTTGCAAATATGTTCTCTCATTCTGTAGGTTGCTGTTTAATTTTGCTGATTGTGGCTGTGAAAAGCTTTTTCGATTGATGTAGTGCCACTTAGTTTTATGCTTTTGTTGCTTCTGCTTTTGACGTCATATCCAAAAATATTCTTGCCAAGATCAACATCAAGGAGACTTTATCTGTTTTATTCTAGGAGTTTTAGGATTTTTTTTTGTTCTTACATTCACTTAACACAATAGCTATGTAATGAAAATAACGTGATTGTTTTTAATCTCAGAATAATTTACTTGTATAGACTTAGCCTAAGTGTTGGACTCTGAAGAGTCACTAACTGATTATTGACACTTTGTTCAATGCTTAGGTATGTCTAAGGTCTAGGGATCTAGAATATCATCTCAGAAGAACATGTTTTAGTTTGCAGTTATATAACATATTGTGACTTTTTTAAAAAATAAAAGTATTTTTGTAGGTTAGCAAAGTTTAAGCTTCTAAATGTTTATATTTAAACTAAAAAGAAATATTAGTCATTGATGATTAAAAGGCACTGGAAAGCATAGATGGTGATATCAAAGTCTTAGCTCATATAAAACTTTGAAGAGATCACCTGGGGACTGTTTAAAGAAAAATACTGCTTTCGTCTTTTGTTTCTATATTTGTTTGATTAAACTGTGGAAGTATGCTGAAGTAGACACAGTATTGTTTGAGAGGAAATGTTGACCCAAACAGTGATTTAAATTTATACAATGGAATATTATGCCTCCATCAGAAAGGATGAATACCGAACTTTTGTATCAACATGGACGGGATTGGAAGAGATTATGCTGAGTGAAATGAGTCAAGCAGAGAAAGTCAGTTATCATATGGTTTCACTTACATGTGGAGCATAAGAATAAACATGGAGGACATTGGGAGAAAGAAAGGAAGGGTGAATTGGAGGAAATCGGAGGGGGAGATGAACTATGAGAGACCGTGGACTCTGAGAAACCAACTGAGCATTTTGGAGGGGAGGGGTGTGGAGAACAGGGCGAGCCTGGTGGTGGATATTGAGGAAGGCACATACTGCACGGAGCACTGGGTGTGGCGCATGAACAATGAATCTTAGAACACTGAAAAAATAAAATTAAAAAATAATAAATAAATAAATAAATAAACAAACAAA
This sequence comes from Procyon lotor, assembly GCA_028646535.1. Lineage (NCBI taxonomy): Eukaryota > Metazoa > Chordata > Mammalia > Carnivora > Procyonidae > Procyon > Procyon lotor. The sequence continues at coordinate 50,792,976 of CM053612.1, forward strand.
CAAATAAATAAATAAATGTAAAAAATAAATGAAAATGCCAAAAAAATAAAATAAAAATAAGAAGAAAGAAAAAAATAAAAAATAAGTAAGTAAAATAAAAATAAGAAGAGAGTAAATGACCTTGAAATATTGCACCTGGTCTTATATGTCTATGAAATACTGAAATAGTTGGACAGAAAAGAGTCATATAAAACCATAGGAAATTAACTCATTCAGCATGGTAAACTTTTTATACATTGAAACCTTCTCAAGATTTATAAGTGAACAAAAATTTGAAAGTTAACTGGAATCTCAAAGTAAGGAATCATGTAGAAATGCAATAAGGAGAGCCATATTGTATTATAAATCATCCCTTGGGGACAGCTTTCAATCCTGGAATTTCATAACAACATTAAATGCTCTAGTTTTTCTCTAAAGCAACGGTCATGGTTATTTTTATATATTAAATTCTTAGCACTAATAAGATTATAATATTATTATATAGTTATTTTTATTTCATTTATTTATTTATTTATTTATAAAAGATTTCATTTATTTATTTGACAGAGAGAAACAGCAAGAGAGGGAACACAAGCAGGGGGAGTGGCAGAGGGAGAAGCAGGCTTCCCACTGAGCAGGGATCCTGATGCAAGGCTCAATCCCAGGACCCTGGGATCATGACCTGAGCTGAAGGCAGACCCTTAACGACTGAGCCACCCAAGTGCCCCAATATTATATAATTATTTTTAATTTACCATAGCCACTCAGTGAAGTAGCCAGATAAGATAATACAATTTTACATAGGAGGAATTTCAAGATGTAAGCTATTTCGTGATCTGTCTATTTTTATATAGTTAGCAAGAAGTGTCAGGACTCTAAACAAAGTTTTATGACTACAAACTCAGTAGTCTTCTGCTTCTTACCCTATTCTATGATCTATAGTAATTATTTGTAAATTTAAAGAAAAATCAACTTACAAGGAAAGTCACTTAATAATATTATTATATTGAGCCTAATTTCTTCTTTCTATAAATATTCAAAAGAAGTTCAAGATTTTTCAATATCCTGTTATTTATCAGGTTGTCACTTCAACTCCTTACATATGTATTTAATTAATTTTATGTTCATTTCCACCACTTACTACAGCTGAAATTAAAGCCCCAGATTACTACAATCACCTCTCAACTAATACACAGTTCTCCAGTATCATATTCCATTTTTTTCTCCACACTGTTGTCAGAACGTTCTTCTGTGATCGTGTTTCTTCCCTGATTATGATTCTCTATCACCTACAGGATACAAAATGCACTTCTTGGTAAAATGTGCAAGATTCTTCAACATCTCATCTTTGTTTACATCATTATTTTTACCTTCCAACATTCCCATTACACATCCTGTGTCTTAGACATATTCAATTACTTGGCAGTACACTGAATAGGTGATGTTTTTTAAACTTCTATCTCCTTGCATATGAGGTAATTCTTATTATCTATCCAACTAATTCTTATTTCGCACTCTTTTTGAATAGGACATCATTCTGAGCCATCAGAGAACATTTTTCTGGGGTTCATAGGTTCTTCTATATACTCTTATGATGTTATATATAACTGTATTCTAATTAATTTTGTTCATAATTCTGTTTCCTCCACTGTACTTTGAATTTTTTTGAGAACAGATTTTTGACGTACTTGTTTTTTATCTCCAGAATCCACTATAGTATCTGGCATATAGAAGACTGCAAGAGAGAATTAGAACAGAATCTGTGGTAGAGAATCTAGAATTTTCTGTTGTTAAAATATCCCTAGGATTTTAATAATACAATGCATAGACTTGCATTTTGGAAGCACCAAAGTACAGGGCATTGCTAAATGTTTTGAAATGTTTTGAAGGTACCATATTATGGTGAAAAGAATACTAGTCTGGTAGTTGCATATGACACCCATATGCAACATATGACACACATATGCGCCGTCCTTAATGCCTGTCACCCAGTTACCCCATCCCCCTACCTACCTCCCCTCCAGCAACTCTCAGTTTGCTTCCTATAGTTAAGAGTCTCTTATGGTTTTTCTCTCTCCTTGTTTTCATTTTATTTTATTTTTCCTTCCTTTCTATTATGTTCATCTGTTTAGTTTCTTTAAAACCTAAGATTGTACTATATGTTGGCTAACTGAACATAATAATAAAAAAAGAAAAATTGTCCATAATCTTTTGCAACCACATGCATGGAACTAGAGGGTATTATGCTAAGTGAAATAAGTCAATCAGAGAAAGACAAATATCATATGATTTCACTCATATGTGGAATTTAAGAAACTAAACAAAATCATGTATATTTAAAAATATGTCTTTTTTCTGAACAAATAGTTGCATCTTGTGACTTCTATATGACTTCTATATATCTTGTGAGAGAAGCATTAATTTCAGAAGTATGTGTTTATAGTTCTAATGGTCAGAAAGCCTGTGACCATGCATTATAAAATAAAAAGGTTGAATCTCTTATAGGGCCTATTATGTTTTTCAATGAGATTCCCTAAAAAAAGGGAGAAAAAAGGCAAATGGTATCTTGGCCCTTTATAAATAAAGGAAGTCATTTTATTTTATTTTATTTTATTTATTTTTTTTTTTAGGAAGTCATTTTAATTTGTTCCTACAGATGACAACTAAAAATGTAACAAATATTTACTATATAACCCTTTGTTTCCCCCTCTTAGTCTTCTAATAATGAATCTTTTATCATACATAAATTTTTAATGCTGACATTCTCAAATTAATAAATTTTTTGTAACTTTTGTCTTTTCTTTGTTTTCTTTTTGTATCTAGTTTATGTAGCCTTCCCTATTTCAAGGCCATAAACATATCTTTGATATATTTAAAATACTTATGATATTTTATGATTTGTATTAAATTGTTATATACTATATATCTAATATGTACTAATGTTAATTTAAATTATTTTTGTGGCTAGAATCATACAGAGGTTATATCAAAAGTATTTAAAAACTGCCTCTTTATCTTCATCTTCTCTTTACCTTCTCTTCCTAAACAACTTAGTCCTAAAGCTGTAAGGTGGGCCTGAGAACACAGAAGGCACTGGCAGCCAAGGCAGACTGGTTACATACAGAGAGACTGATCAAATAAGGAGATGTTTTAAGCATAATGAAAATAAGTTTCTTGCTATTAAAGAAAGAAATTACAAATATGGAAAGAGATAAAACTATAATATTGTTGGAATTGGAGGTTGTTAGTGTAAGCTCATACTTTTCAAGATAATAGATGGTAGATAGATGTGCATATGTAGGGGCACCTGGGTGGCTCAGTGGGTTAAAGCCTCTGCTTTCGGCTCAGGTCATGATCTCGGGGTCCTGGGATCGAGCCCCACATCGGGCTCCCAGCTTCATGGGGAGTCTGCTTCTCCTTCTGACTTTCTCCCCTCTCATGTTCTCTCTCTCTCCCTCAAATAAATAAATAAAATCTTTAAAAAAAAAAAAGATGTGCATATGTATATACATACATATATTACCAAACCTGTCTCCTAAGAGTGCCTAAAAGCTGTAACAACCAAAGGAATAGCATACCTTATACTCAAATATCAGTTTCTAAGTATTATTGTGCCATATGATAATTGACTTTCTCTATTTGACTTATTTCACTTAGCATAATCTCCTCCAGTCCCATCCAAGTGGATGCAAAAATTGGGTATTCATCCTTTCTGATGGCTGAGTAATATTCCATTGTGTATATGAACATCTCTTTTATCCATTAAGTCAATTATCATATGGTTTCCTTTATTTGTGGAACATAAGGAATAGCATGGAGGACATTAGGAGAAAGGAAAAATGAAGGGGGAGAAATTGGAGTAGGAGATGAACCATGAGAATCTATGGACTCCAGGAAACAAATGGAGAGTTTTAGAAGGGGGAGGGTGAGGGGATGGGTGATACCTCTAATTTTTTTTTCAAGATTTCTTTGGCTATTCAGGGACATTTATTGTTCCACATAAATTTAAGAATTGTTCTTTGTAGTTCTGTGAAAATTGCTGTTGGTCTTTTGAAGTGGGTTGCATTAAATGTGCAGATTGCTTTGGGTAGTAAAGACATTTTAACAATATTTTTTTCTTCCCATCGTAAGTATATAATGTCTCCATTTCCTTCTGTCATCTTCAAATTCTTTCATCAGCATTTTATTTTTTCAGAGTACAGCTCTTTCACCTCTTCGGTTAGGTTTATTCCTAGGTATCTTAATATTTTGAGTGCATTTGTAAATGATATTATTTTCTTGATTCTTTCAGCTGTTTCATTATTTATGTATAGAAATGCAACAGATTTGTGTACATTGGTTGTGTAGCCTATTACTTAACTGAATTCATTTATTAGTTCTAGCAAAATTTTGGTGGAGTCTTTTGGGTTTTCTCTATACACTATCATGCCATCTGCAAATAGTGAAAGTTTTACTTCTTTCTTACCAATTTTAATGTATTTTATTTCTTTTTCTTGTCTGATTGCTTGGTTAAGACTTACAGTAAGTACTATGTTGAATAAACCTGATTTTATTGCTGTGAATAAAAGTGGTGAGAGTTAGGGACGCCTGGGTGGCTCAGTGGGTTAAAGCCTCTGCCTTCAGCTCAGGTCATGGTCTCAGGGTCCTGGGATTGAACCCCGCATTGGGCTCTGTGCTCAGCGGGGAGCCTGCTTCCCCCTCTCTCTGCCTGCCTCTCTGCCTACTTGTGATCTCTCTCTCTCTCTGTCAAATAAATAAATAAAATCTTTAAAAAAAAAAAAGTGGTGAGAGTGAACATCCTTGTCTTGATTCTGACCTTAGGGGGAAAAGCTCTCAGTTTCTTCCCACTAACAATGATGTTAGCTATGGGTTGTTCATAAATGGTCTTTTTCCATCTAAATCTACTTCATTGTAGGTATTTTTCCTACTAAAGTATTTTAGTATTTAAATACTAAATATCTACTACTATTAAATACCTACTAAAATATTTAGGTATTTTTACATCTGAATCTACTTTGTTGAGAGTTTTTATCATGAATGGGTGTTGTACTTTGTCAAATGCTTTTTCTATGTCTATTGAAATGGTACTATGGGTTTTATCCTTTCTCTTATTGATGTGATATATCACTTTGATTGATTTGCAGATATTGAATTACACTTGCATCCTGGGAATGAACCCCACTTGATCATTGTGAATGATTTTTTAATTTATTCTTGGATTGTGTTTGCTAGTATTTTGTTGAACATTTTTTGCTTCTACATTTATCAGAGATGTAGGCCTGTAGTTCTCTCTCTCTCTTTTTTTTTTTTTTTTTTTTTTTTTTGTGGTGTCTTCAACTGGTTTTGGTATTTGGTATCAGGGTAATGCTGGCCTCATAAAATGAATTTGGAAGTTTTTCTTCCTTTTCTATTTTTTGGAATAGTTTGAGAAGAATAGGTAATTAACACTCCAAATGTTTGATAGAATTTACCTATGATGCTGTCTGGTCCTGGACTTCTGTTTGTTGAGAGTTGTTTGATTACTGATTCAATTTCATTGCTGGTAGTCAGCCTGTTAAATTTTCTATTTCTTTCTGTTTCAGTTTTTGGAGGTTATATGTTTCTAGGAATTTATCCATTTCTCCTAAGTTGTCCAGTTTCTTGACATTTAATTTTTCATAATATTCCCTTAAGGTCCTTTGTATTTCTGTGCTGTCATTTTTTATTTCCTCTCCTTCATTTCTGATTTGTTTTACCTGAGTCCTCTCTCTTTTCTTTTTTTCATGAATCTGGATACAGGTTTATCAACTTCATTGATCTTTTCAAAGAACCACTTTCTGGATTTATTGATCTTTGCTAATGTTTTTGTAGTTTCTATATCATTTATTTCTGTGATAATATTTATTATTTCCTACCTTCAACTGGTGTTGGCCTTTGTTGTTCTTTTGTTTTTCTAGCTCCTTTAAGTGTAAAGTTGTTTACTGGAGATTTTTCTTCCTTCCTGATGTAAGCCTTTATTGCTATAAACTTCCCTCTTAGAACTGCTTTTGCTGCTACCCACAGACTTTGGACCATTATGATTTCATTTTTATTTCTCTCTTTCTCTCTCTCTCTCTCTCTGTGTGTGTATTTTTTTTTTAATTTTTTCTTTAATATTTTTTGGCTGACCCATTCATTGTTTACTAATAGGTTATTTAGCCTCCATGTATTTGTAGTTTTTCCAGATTTTTTTCTTGTAGTTGATTTCTAGTTTTATAGTATTGTGGTTAGAAAAGGTGCATGATATGACCGATCTTAATGAATTTGTTGGGGCTGTTTTTCGGCCTAATATATATTCTAGTCTGTGTGCACTTGAACAGAATCTATATTCTGCCATTTTAAAATGTATTGTTCTGGGGCTCCTAGGTAGCACAGTCAAGCATCTGACTCCTGATTTTGGCTCAAGTCACGGTCTCATGATTATGAGATCAAGCCCCCGTTGGTCTCTGCACTGAGCATGGAGCCTGCTTGAGATTGCTTGAGATGAAATGTTCTGAATATATCTGTTAAATCCATCTGGCCCAGTGTATCATTCAAAGCTTCTGTTTCCTTGTTTATTTTCTGTCTAGATGCCCTGTCTTTTTATGTAAGTGTGGTGTCAAACTCCCCTAGTATTATTGTATTACTATGACTACTTCTTTTATATTTGGTAACTTTTTTATGTATTTGAGTGGTTCCATGTTGGGTGCATGAATATTTACATTTCTTATGTTTTCTTGTCAGATTGCATCTTTTATTGTTACATACTGTCCTTCTTTTTCTCTTGTTACAGTTTTGTATTAAAGTCTATGTGGTCCCATATAAGCATGTTACCCTAGTTTTCTTTTGACATCCATATATGTGATACATATTTTTCAAGCCCTTCACTTTCAATCTGCACGTGTGTTTAGGTCTGAAATGAGTCTCTTGTAGACAGACTATAGTTAAGTTTTGTTAATTTTTTTTATCGATTCCATCACTCTATGTCTTTTCATTGGAACATTTAGTCCATTTACATTCAAAGTAATTATTCATAGTTATGTATTTATTGACACTTTGTTACTTGTTTCCTGGTTGGTTTTGTAGTTCTTGATATTTTCTTGTCTTTCTCTTTCATGGTTTGTTGTTTTTCTTTAGTGATATACTTGATTTGTTTCTCTTTATTTTTGGCATTTCAATTGCTCTTTTTTTGATTTGTGGTTACTATTAGGTTTTTATATAGCATCTACTACATATAGCAGTCTATATTAAGTTGATGGTTGCTTACGCTCACAGTCATTCATTACTTCTCTTTTCCCTATGCTTTAGGTATATGGTATCATACTTCACAACCTTTTATTTTGTATCTTGACTGATTTTTACAGATATACTTATTTTTGCTGCTTTTGTGCTTCCTATTCTCCTTACTCTTACTTATGACGTTTTCACTCAGTGTCCCTTTTAACATTTCCTGTAAGGCTGGTTTAGTGGTCATGAACTTCATTACCTTTTGTTTGAGAAACTCTTTTTTTCTCTTATTCTGAATGATATCCTTGCCGGATAAAGTATTCTTGGCTGTAGATGTTTTCCTTTCAACAATTTGAATATATCATGCCAATCCCTTCTGGCCTGTAAAGTTTCAACTGAATAACCTACTGATAGCCTAAAGGGGTTTCCCTTGTACGTAATTGTCTTCTTTTTTCTTGCTGCTTTTAAAAATATTTTTATCGCTACTTTAGCCATTTTAATTATTATGTGTCTTTGTGTGGACCTATTTGGGTTGATTTTGGGAGATTTCTGTTCCTTTCGGATCTGGATATCTCTTTCTTTCTTCAGATTAAGGAAGTTTTCAGCTATTATTGCTTCAAATATATTTTCTCCCTCCTCTTCTTTCTTCTGGGATTCCTATAATATGAGTGCTGTTACACTTGATGAAGTCTCTGAATTCCCTAAGTCTATTCCCATTTTACAAATTTCTTTCTCTCATTTGTTCAAGTTGATTATGTTCCATTCCTCTGTCCTCCAGGTCACCAATTCGTTTTGTTTTCTCTAGCCTGCTATTTATCCCTTTGAGTGTATTTTTAATTTCATTTATTATGTTTTTTCATCTCTGATTGTTTTTATTTAATCTCCTTATCAAGGGTCTCACTGATGTCCTCCACTCTTTTCCCAAGTCCAGAGAATATCTTTATGATTATTACTTTAAATTCTCTGTCAGGCATATTATTTATATCTGTTTCACTTAAGTCTCTTGCTGTGATTTTGTCCTATTCTTTCATTAGGGATATATTCATCTGTCTCCTCATTCTACCTAATTTTTTGGTGTGTGTTTCTGTGTGTTAGGAATGTCAGCTATGTTTCCTGCTCTTGAAGATAATGGTTTTATGGAGAAGAGGTTCTGTAGTGCTCTGCAGTGCAGTGTCTCCTATTCACCTAAGCCTGACATTTTAGGGGTGTCACCCATGTGTGCTGTGTGTACCTACTTTTTGTGTCTTGCCTGCTTTTTTCTTTTGCCCAGTCATCTGCAGGGGCTCTCTTTGCCTATTGTGGGCAATTTTTGGTTTCTGTGGTGTTAGTAGACCAATCTAGAGCTGCTTTGGGCTTGAGTTTAGATAGACCAGGCATTTACTAGAGACACACTAGCACCAAACTGCTGAGTGGTTTCCCTGTGTTGTCCTCTGAGAAGCTTTCTTTGGTGAGTGGGGACTAAAATCAGACCAACTATTTATCTCAATCCACTGCTGAAGCTGCCTTCTAACTTCTAACTATGTGTGGTAAACTTCCACTCACCCCAGATCAGGAGTCACTTTGGAGTGGTGTTGGCCCCTGTCAGGGATACTTGCACAAAGCCAGGCTTGTGGCCCAGATTCAAACAGGGTCTTGGAAAGAAATTATTGGAAGGGATGTGGGCCTGTCACTGCTAAGATTGGATTGGTTGAGGTGGAGCACACAGTTTTAACAAGATGTGTGCTAGTTAGCTTGCAAAATGGGACCTGCTGCTACTGCCTCATGGACCAGTGCCGGGTTGGGTGGATCCACAGAGTATGTGTGGTTGAGGAGCACAATTTTAAATAGGTATATGTAGGTCTTCTAAAGACCCAGGGCTGCCACCATGGAAGATGCTGTGCTGGTAAGGTTTATGCCAGTTTTCTAGGGGAAAGGACCTGCAACACTGGGACTGAGGTAAAGGTAACTTGAAAGGGTGGATCCACCAAAATCCAAGGAGCAGGTCTTGGTATAAGCAAATTAGTTAGTGAATGTTGTTGCTGTACTGATTCCCTAAGATGGTTGTGTGTTTTTACTGCACAGCAGGGGAGGGAAATGATGCCTGCCAACTCCTTTGTTCTTGGAGAAGTCCCTCAGGGAATCTTGCTCCTAAAGAACACATTCTGAGATTACTAAATAACTCTCCCTTCCATACAATCCAGGCATTTTTTTCAAACTGCTGCTTCTGTGTTGTAACTTCTTGGGCTGGTTGGCCTGCTGTCTCTTTAAAGGTGAGAATCGCTTCCTCTAGCACTATGGGCTCTCCGAGAGCCGAGACCACTGATTTTTAAAATTCCAGGCTTTAAGTCCCATGGGTTTTAAGAACTCATGAAATCAGGCCCCTCTGGTTTTCAAAGCCAAATGTTATGGGAATTTATCTTCCCTGCACAAGCTCCTTGGTATGAAGGTCTGTTTCTCTTCCCTCTCTACACCTGTGCCTCCTTCCCTCTCATGGATGGCTCATGGTCCCTTTTCGGTCCCTACTACATCTCTGCCTTTCCTACACTTTTCAGTGTGGCCTCTTTTCTACCTTTAGTTGTGGAGTTTGTTCCCCTAGTCTTCAGGTAATTTTCTGGGTTACTTACACTGATGTGAGTACTATTTAGTTGTGTCCATGACACAAGGTGAGCTTAGGTTCCTCCTACTGTGCCATCTTCATGAGGGCTCTGGCCTTTACTCTTCAAAAGCATCAAGATATAAAAGTCAAAGAAAGACTGAAGATTTTTTTTTTCATTGAAAGCAGTCTAAAGAAGTAAAACTTAAAACAACATGTGGGCAGAACTTGAATGGGTTCTGATAATTAGATAATTAAGATGTTTTATTTTATTTTTTTTTTAAAGATTTTATTTATTTGACAGGGAGAAACACAGCGAGAGAGGGAACACAAGCAAAGGGAATGGTAGCAGGAGAAGTAGGCTTCCTGCAGAGCAGAGAGCCCGATGTGGGGCTCGATCCCAGATCCCTGGGATCTGACCTGGGCCGAAGGCAGACGTTTAACGACTGAGCCACCCAGGCACCCCGATAATTAAGATGTTTTAATATATAAAAGTTATTATCCTGATTTTGTTTTTTTTTAACTGTAGTTATGTTAGAGAATGCCCTTGTTTTGCAGATGTAATCAAGTATTTGAGGGTGAGAAAACATTATACTGGCAAAACTCTCAAATTGTTTAGGAGGAAAAGTTCTTTGAACTGTACTTAAAACTACTATAAGTTTGACACTGCTTTAAAATTTTGAAAATTAACAATATTGAACTTTTGTTTGAATATGGTTGACACACTGTGTTACATTATTTTCAGGTGTACAACATAGTGATTCACTATCTCCATATGTTGCTATGCTCATCACAAGTGTCACCATACATTATTTTAATATAAATGACTTTATTTCTTAGGCTGTAACTTATATCTCAATAATTTATTCATTCCCATAACTGGAAACCTGTTATTGTGGCATAGGTGTTGACCCATCAGAATGGGCACTGAGTGCTAACCAGTTCACGCCAACAAGATATCAGTCCTTGTATGAGGTAGTAATATATTTTGCTGCTTCCTAAATGCATATCCAATTTTCCCAAGTATATTATTTAAAGTCCATTAATTTTCCCAATTATGTGAAATGTCATCTTTAGCAAATACTAAATGTTTATATACATAGGTCTCTTTTCTGTCCCATTAATGTATTTATTCATTCCTACAACAAGCTGTGTGATCTAGTATCCTGTTTTGATCACTATGTTTTTACACAATATGTTACTGCTTGATTGAGCAAGTCTTTCCTCTATTCCTGCTTATCAAAGTTACATTATTATTTTTTTTAAAGATTTTATTTATTTGACAGAGAGAAACACAGCCAGAGAGGGAACAAAGCAGAGGGAATGGTAGTGGGAGAAGCAGGCTCCCTGCTGAGCAGAGAGCCTGATGTGGGGCTCGATCCCAGGACCCTGGGATCTGACCTGGGCCGAAGGCAGAAACTTAACGACTGAGCCACCCAGGCGCCCCCAAAGTTACATTATTTTTAATAACTCTTTCATATAAATTTTATTTTATTTTTAAAAATATTTTATTTGTTTATTTGTGGGCAGGAGGGAGTGACAGGCAGAGGGAGAAGCAGGGTTTCTGATGAGCAAAGGGCTCAATACAAGACTTGATCCCAGGACCCTAGGACCATGACCTGAGCCAAAGGCAGACACTTAACTGACTGAGCCACCCACGTATCCCTCATATAAATTTTAAAATCAGCGTTCAAGGTACATGAAAAATCTTACAGGTATATTAATTAGTATCACTTGGAAAGTCACATATGTTATATCCAAAATTAAAATGATGTTATGTTCTTCCTTGGTACAGGTGGTGCAAGGTGAATCACCTTTTCAGTTTGGAAGAGCTATTTATACATGCCTGAGACCATTAGACCCCAAGACTCTTCACTGAGGTTGGAAGTCTTGAAATCTGTAAGGTTTTCTCCCAATCTCTGTTATCTATGCATTGAAATAATAGATAAATAGAATAACCCATTCTGTGAAAGTTTGCTAATTTTTCCTTAGTCATCTTAGTGTTTGGTTAATAGAATTATGGACATGGCAGCAGTAATGGGAGTTACGTGTAGTCTCACTGAAGGGCTTATCCCTGCTATTCTCTTTTGGAAAGACTTAGTCACTAATCTCAAGAAAATATCATTTCCTTGACTATGCCAAAATTATTACCAAGTCTGGGCTTGGCACTAGAACTTACTCTACCTAAAATGTTATGTTCTATTTTTGTTATAGTTCACTCTCTTTTTGTTACTCTGATCTTAGTTTAAATGCCACTTTCTCAGAAAATCATTCCCTGACCACTTCATTTTAAAAAGCTAACCCATCACTCCCTATCATAAAACCTAATTTTGTTCTTTTCACAGACCTATCTATTTAATCATCTGTCTCTTCTTTACTTCAATGTAAGTTCCATGAAATAAATTTGATATATTAATTGCTTTATTTTCAGTACCAAAACCAAAAAGCGCACAGCAAATATTCAGTTATTATTCTTGGAATAAGCAGAGGCAGATACTTCCATATCATCTCTCTAGAAAAAGGGAAAGGTAAGCAGTGTGACTACTCTTTCAGTGACTAATTAAAGCAAATTAATTGCCTGTGATTATTTTCTTGATCTGGAAGGAGGTAAATCAAAGAGAAGTCGCCTTCATAAGGACCTAAAAGGAAAATGAGAGATTTCAGCACCACTTTATTTTCTCCTATTTTTATAGTTTCCACAGTCCCTAAGACGCTGTGCTTACCTTCCATACCTATAAGTTTGATCTCAACTATTATATTAGAAAAATAACATAGCATAATTTCAATTAAAATGTTAATCGTTGATAATGACTTTGTATTAAGTCTCCCAGTGGGATAAAACTTAATGAAGGACTCTGGAAGACCATACAGACTTTAAGACTCATTGTGATGGATCACAACAAACCTTTTGTTTTCTGGTTAAGAGTGTGGCACCAATTTGTGCTTTAAAATTTTAGTGAAAGAATTCATAAAATCCAAACATTTTTTACAAATCCTTTCTCATGACAGAGAACCACTTGGGGGTAAATATAGATTGAATGGCCCACCTCAACTTATTTTCATCTTTGCCCCCTAATAGTTTGCAGTCAATTAAAATTAATGTACAATAGCCACATAAAGCATTGGCTAAGGAACATTCGTGCAGAATCAAATATTAAATTTGCATCTCTATAAAGAAAAACTTAGGATCTTTCTTCCATATTAATTTTACAGATAAAAAGTCTGAAACCAAGTTCTACAGGTGAGAAACAGACTGATACATCTACTCAGCTTCAAATGTATGCTACTTTTCATGAAAAAATAAGTGTGGCTTAGAGAGTAGAACCATGGAACTCAAAGGGCAGACTTGGAAGCCACAGATTATTCCAAAGCTTGAAAAATAGTGGAGTTTGTCTGGTTGGAAATTGTGATTGATGACTACTCTCTCCTTTTTTTTCTGTCATTTTCTTTCTTTTTGTGCAAGAATATCTATAACTGTTATCTTATTTTTACTCCTCCAAGTATTTTGGGAACAAATAATTTATTTTTTAGTTTCATAAGTGGACAGATAGAGAAGAATTCTGCCTCACGTTGGATTACACCCACATCCACACTCATACATAATTAGATGATGTAGATGGGGACATTAGGAACTTTGAGCTGATGAAACTCAGATGGGTTTTTCCATTTGTGTTGATAGTGCAATGAGATTACATTTTTGTGGGCTTTGCAATGGGATAAATGTATTTTGCATGTGAGGTGAATGTGATTTGGGGAATTTGGGGAATTGGAATAATGGGATAATTGGGGGGATATCCCTCCAATAATAATTGGGGGGATAGGCTGAATAATGGTCTCTCCCATAGGTATCTATTTCCTAATCCCCCAAACGGGAACATATTTTACCTTAAATGGTATTAAAAAGCAAAAACAAAGACAAAAATCAAACCCATAAGGTATAGCAGGGGGGGAAAAAAGCCTACATTAGAAAAAAAACCTAAATTAGATACTGATGACATTCAAGGTAAAATTCATCTCAGGTAAATTCAGCTCCAAATTCAGCTCAGCCTGTAAAACTAAGCAAGCTATATGCTTCCAAAATACAATGGTAGGACAGCCATTAGATAGGCATTCTTATTACAAAAGGAATAAATAGAAAACTAAATAAATAAAGGAGTTACAGATACCAAGTAAGTCCAAACCTAATGGAACAAACATTATCTTAAGGCTCAGAAATAATCTTCTTTAGCTCAATACTCTATCTTCCAAGCCCATTGGGGTGGAAAAGTTATCCCCAGGTTCAGTGGGAAGTTCCTGCTATGGCTTTCTGCCTGAATTCTGCTCCCATGAGGATTCTCTGTCTGGGTCTTGTGCTTCTGCCAGGGTGGGGTCCTGAGACTGTGGCTCTGCATTGTGACATTGTCCTTTGAAATCTAGGTGGAGGCAGCAATGCCTCCAGGCCTATGCACTTTCAAGAACAGTCCGCTGCTTATACCCCTACAGGGTGGAGGCCACGAAGGCCTGCATTGCATCAGGGTCTTCTGGAGCTGTACCTGGTGTGGACAAGTTGTGCAATGCTAGAGTGTGGGGAGAGGAGTGTGCACTGTGAGGTAGTACTAGGCCAAAGCTCCCAAGTTCTAGTGGCTTCATCTTTGAAATTATTCTGCTCCCAAGCCTTTGCATCCTCGGCCTGGCCTGTGATGGGAGTAGAGGTTCTGATGACCTCTGAATTGACTTACGGATAATTATACCATCATCTTAAGCAATTGTGCTTGGCTTCTATTGAGAAAGTTGATCTTCACTAATCTCCTTAAGTAGTTGGCTGGCCACACCCTTCATGTTCTCTCCAGAATAGGCTTTTTTTTTTTTTTTTTTTTTTTGCAATTTGGATAGGCTGAGAATTTTCCAAATCTTAATGTTCTGCTTCCTTTTTGTTTAACAATTCCATCTTGAAGTCATTTCTTCCTTCTTACATTCAAGAAGTCAGGAAGAGCCAAGCTGCATTTTCAGCACTTTGCTTAGTAACAGTTTTAGCTAAATATCCAATTTCATCACTCACAAGTTCTACTTTATACAAAACATTAAAATATGGACACAATTCAGCCAAATTTTTTGCTGCTTCATAACAAGGACTGTCCCCCAGCATCCCATAGCATGTCCTTTGTTTCCATCTGCAACCTCATCAGAATAGCTTTTATCATCCATACTTCTGCCAATATTCTGTTCATAATTACTCAGGTATTCTTCAAGAAGATTGAGGCTTCTCTACAATTCTCTTTTCTTTCTGAGCTCTCACCAGAATTTTCCAGCTCCAAAGATTTTCCATATTTTTAGATATTTGTTGCAGCAGCACCCCCCTCCTCAGCACCAAATTTTGTCTTTGTCAGTTTGGACCACTGTAACAGAAATACTGTAGACTGAATGGCTTAAACAATAAACATCTATTTCTCACAATTCTAGGGGAAAGGACACAAATATTCAGATCATGGCAGCTTCTTTCTCTTCTTTTGTAAAATAAGAAGATTAAGTAAAATAGTATCCAACATGTTTTTCAGATAGAAATTTTATGTTTGCCTCTGCACTGACTTCCTAGGTTTGGAAGAACACAGATCTCATTTGGAGAGAGGCAAATTTTTCATCTCAACAGATACAAAGATCCTAATCACTTGAGCACTGATTTTAATCCAAATTTGTCTACCTCATATTTTAAGTTTTTACTCTTCTATTTAAAATCTCTTATTTGCATGCAGAGCTAGGTACTGTATTCTGAGTCATTTGTTCTTGGACCAATTTTCTAATAATAATTATTAGATTATTCTAATAATCTTACTTGGAGTTTCCCAACATTTGCATTCCCTTAAAAGGACAAATACTATTTAGATGAAACCAACAACAAAGGGACTTAGGGACTAACCTGTGGAGGGCAATGATTTTTCTTCCTACTATTTGAACTCTACCACCATCACAAAGTTCAGATCATGACATGGTCATACAAGTGATGCTCTTTTCTCTGCTTTCCAATAAAGGATTGGTATTATATCCTAACGTAGTTATGGATAGAAAAAATTAAATTATAAACATTTAGTGGAGATATCTGGTATTAAAAGGCAGAGAGGGGGTGCCTGGGTGGCTCAGTTGGTTAAACACCTGCCTTAGGTCCAGGTCATGATCCCAGGGTCCTGGTATTGAGCCCCACATTAGGCTCCCTGCTCAGCAGTGAGGCTGCTTTTCCCCATCTCTCTGCCACTGCCCCTACTTGTGCTCACTCCTGCTCTCTCTCTCTCTCTCTGTCAAATAAATAAATAAATAAATAAATAATCTTTTTAAAAATGCAGATAAATATACTAAAACCAAATGTCTTTACTTTTAACACTATTACATTAGAAAAATAATAACAACATGAAATCTGACTTAGTAAAATATCAGAAAACCTTTCTCTGTATCTACAGATGAAACATTCCAAAATTATCTGTTTCAGTGAGTTGTAAATGAATTTTGTAAGTTATCATTTTGTACTTGCTTGATGAAAAACAATTAGCATTACAGAATTTCAATGTTTTTTTCATTGTCTTTGGGAACTCTTTCATTTTTATCACTGTAATGCAGTTCTATAAGCAGTTTCTGATCCTTTTACATAATCATGTCACCAATGAATCTCTGAATATGTTAACATTCTGGGTTGCCCCAAAATTGAAAAAAAAAACAAAACAAGAAGAATTTGAAAACATTAGAAATCTGATCACCTTTTTAAAATTGATGATTTAGATATGACATAGGCATAGCAAGAATAAAAGTATAAGATATCAAACATTAGCTTGACAATTTTATACAAAAGAATGCCTTATAAATCCTAGGTATAAACCACATCGCCATTGAACTTGAGGTATGGGGTACTGCTCAAAAAGATATGGTAGTGTATTATTGTGGAAGACACACTGGACACACAGGACAGTCAGGAAGCCAAAGTTTTACTTTTAGTTACTTCACTAGACTGAATTTAATAATATCCCATAATCTGAGCTTCAACTTCTTCTTCTATCTAATGGGGTAATATAATATTTTCTTTTTCATGCCTTACAGGTTTAAGAAGATTGAATGAGGTAACATATGTGATAGCTTTTTTAAGTTTATCTGACTCAGAGTTCATTGAGATTCTTAAATGTGTAAATCAATATATTTGGACCATTATTTCTTCAAATATTTTTTTCTGCAATTTTCTAGTTTCTTCTGGGACTTGCACTGTATATGGTGATACTCTTGATGATATTTCACAGGCCTCTGCTGCTCTTCATTTTTCTTTAGTTTTTCTTTCTATTCCTCAAACTTGATAATCTCAATTGACCAATTTTTAGGTTTGCTGATTCTTTCTACTGCTTACTCAAATTTGCTGTTATACTCTTCTCATGAATTTATCATTTGAGGAATTGTATTTTAAACTCCAGAAATTATGTGCGGTTTCTTTATTAGTTTCCATTCTTTATTGATGCTCTCTATTTGGTGGAACATTGTTCTTATACTTCCCTTCAGTTCTTTAGACATGGTTTATTTTACCTCTTTGAAAGTATTTAAAATAACTCATTTAAAGTCTTCCTGGTATGTACAATATCTGAGTTTCCTCGGGGACGGGTTTTATTAATTATTTTCCTCTGTAAGGGTTATGCAGTCTTTTTTATGTATATCTCTCATATTTTTAATTTTTTTATTTTTTTAAAGATTTTATTTATTTGTCAGAGAGATAGTGAGAGAGAGAACACAAGCAGGCAGAGAAGCAGGCAGAGGCAAAGGGTGAAGCAGGCTCCCTGCTGAGCAAGGAGCCCAATGTGGGACTCGATCCCAGGAGCCTGGGATCATGACCTGAGCTGAAGGTAGCTGCTTAACCAACTGAGCCACCCAAGCATCCCATCTCTCATATTTTTTAAACTGTAAAATTCAATTAATATATGCAGTAACTCTGGAAATCAAATTATCCTTCTTCCCCAGGTTTGTTATTGTTGCTTTTTGTTATAATTTTTGCTGTTTGTTTAGTAATTTTTCTGAACTAAATAATTATGTAAATTATATATTCTCTGTCAGATTTGGCAGCTGAGGTCTCTGCTCACTTAGTGTTCAACTACTGATTGGTAGGATAGTTCCCTAAATGCCTAGAAACAATAAATCTTCCAGTCTTTGCTAATGCACTTTGTGTGCTTCTTAGGACATGTATTAAACCCTCTGCTGGACACTTCACAATTCTGCCCTAGCTTTTACTTCCTGCCTCAACAGAGCTTTGAAGTCAGCCAGAATTGAGAGTTTAAGGACTTCTCAGATTTTTCCTGAGCGTACACACAGCTTTAAGCCTGCATGTGGACATCTATACTCTCAAGGGTATGTTAAAGTTTTTCAAAGCTTCTATGAATATCTCATCCTGAGATTTTCCTATAAAACTGTTTGGTCTGTCTATTGTTTGCCCTTTTCCATCACCTAAGGAAGCTGTGGTGTTAAAATGTTGAATAAATGCCCTATACAGAAAGGCTTTTAGCACTTGATCATTGGATAAGTTAGAGTGAGATCAAATACAGACAAGCCTTTTGAAAGGGTCATCTAGGGAACCTCCAGATAGGTCAAATAATGACTATTCTTTGAAAATTATGTCTTAGAAATGCTCCAGCTCCATTATGCTGTCTCCAGTGCTCGGAATGTGGGCTGTTATTTTCCAAGGCTCTCTGAGCTTGTAAATGGAAGATGAAACTGGAATTAATAGAAATTCCATAAAACCCATAATTCTTACTGAGATTTAGAAGTATATTTTCTTTTACTAAATGCTTAGTAAATGTCAGATTGCTGTAAGCCTTTGGTAAACTTCCAAAGTTCTGAAAATGTTCATTCTAACAATTTGCCCCTTTTTTCATTGCTTTTATGAAGTGGTGAATTTTTTCTGATGACACTACTTTCATTCCTTCTTGCATTGTTATTTTACTTTTGAGTAAACTATTCTTTAGTTGTCTATTATTCATTGAGTTTGTTTTTGGTTATTATGATTTTCAGTTCTAGAATTTTCAGGGTTTTTTTTCCAAATCCGCAATGTCATTTTTATACTCTCTAGTTACTTACTGAAATTTATATATTTTGTATCTCTGTGAATATGGGCATTGTCCTATAATTCCAATATCTGGTATACCTGTGGGTCTGTTCCTATTGTCTCGTGTTTGTGGTGATGCTTATTTATGCCATTTTTTTTTCATGTATCTGATTATATTTTGCTTGTGTGTTGGGCATTGTATTTAAATAATTATTTTTGGGAATATTTTAATGCCTAGGATGATATATTTATTTAGGGTAGACATAAATATATTTCTTTCTAGTACTTAAGATCTAATAATCTATAATCTATTTCAGATTTTAGAACTTGAGATTTTCTGGACCATTAAGATAATTTTAAGCTAGGCAACAATCCACATGAGTTCTGGATTACTTCAAGTTTGTCCTTATTTCTTGGGTGTAGTTCTTCAAGTCCCTCATTCTAATTGAAGGGCAACTTACGAGCATCCCTAGGCCTGGCAGAACCTAGGTTTAAAGTTTTGCCCCACTAGTTCTGTTAAATTCTCTAGTCAGCCTCTTACATGCCTCACTGCAATCAGAATAAGGAACTCCAAAAGCCAGACTAATTTTCATGGACTCTCTTCTTCTCACATATCTTGGCCCAGTAGCTCCTGTCTTGTGTCTTGATCCATTTAAAAATATGTTTTACATAAAGAGACATCTCTCTTGGTGTGGTTTTAATATACAAGAGTTTCAATCATGAGAGTTTAAATAGCACTAGTCTTACAACATTGTTTATATTTCACTTACCACAGTATTTTAACTATGAATACTTGCTTAAAGTACAAACTTTTTTGCTAGCTCCTCAGTCCACAAATTAGCACATTTAAAAAAAGATTTGCATCCTAGTCAATGACCAATATAGCACGGCTTCTTTCAAAATCTATCAGGCATTGGTCACTGTGCATATACTGTTCAGTTCATATACAGAAAGAAAAACATGTTGTTATGCTTCTTCTTTGTCTCTTAGTAATAATACATGTCATTTTACAACAATGAATAACTGAAAAGGAATTGGCCAACAAAGATCAAAATGCATCAAAGGGTAATAGTGGAAGTGAAATTAAAATCAAATGTAAATGGAGCTATAGAAGAAACTGACTGTAGGAATGCTGACACTGTCACCATTAAGAAACTCTAGAGGAACTTAGCTAAGGCAAACTTATATGCATAAATAAGAAAAGTGACTATAATAAAAAGAATGAAGATGTCTCAGAGAAAGGATTGCTGGCAAAAATTTCACATCCAATGAGCTCTGGGAGATATTTCACAACATTGAAAACAAAAAGATAAAACATTGGAAGCTGATTCAGACTTAGAAATGAGCATCACAGTTCACTGAGACAAAAAAGATGCTTTCTCTAAAATATAAATTAGAAGGAGAACAGTGCTCATTTATTCTTAATACATTTTTTACAAAGTAATAAAACACTTTAATTTCAAAATATTTAAAACACAGTGCACTAAATTAGTATTTGTTTTACTTTTCTTTTTATTTTCTTATCCATTAGTAGCTAAAAGTTTTTAATTTTTTGACATAAATTGCTTAAAGTCACAGAACAAATGCAGTGTTTCTCATTGATTATTAATATAGCTTTGCATGGTTTCAGCTTGTGTAGTCACTTTCATAATTCCACACCACTGTGCAAAGTAAGGACTCCCTATATTTTGCTTAGCTTTTTCAGTTGTCTTCAGCAGATAGTTTGATCTTAATTAAATAGTTCTGCATTACTCTGTATAACTCCCAAAGAACTTTTTCATACATGGCAATATTAAATCACCACATTAATTCTGTAAGATACAGTGGGTAAGTTTTATTATGTTCCTTATTTTATAGATAAGGAAATAGACACTTAGAGATGATTGGTGATTCAGAGTTAAATAGTTAAGTGTGAAGCTGAGATTCAAACTCAGGTTTATTTGACTCCAAATTCCTTATTTATAACCAGTCTGATGTAATGATAGTTCTAGAGGTAGAACTCACCTTTCTAATTCCAGACTTTTTTCTTTTTGGTACCACATAAGATATTATCTAACATTGCTAAAGATCTGCCTACTTAAAACCAATTCACTTTTCAAAATAGGATATCAAAGAAACCTTTCTGACCAAAACTAATTTTTAAATGGTGAAGATAAATCATTTGGGAAATATATATTTATTAAGCTCCTATGTGGAAGGTACTCTAGGAGATATAAAAAGAGAAACCGGGTAGTCCTTGTTTTCGAGGGTTTATAATTTTGTGACAGGAAAATACAAGGCATATATTTAAATGCAAGATCGCATGGTTAAAATGTTATAAGACTTCAAAGATAGATCAAAAGAAAGGTGATGCGGGAAAGTGACTGAGATTATGCTGAATTTTGAAGGATCATTCAGATTGGGGTTATTAAAGAGGAAGGTCACAGTCCGTACCCACACAGAAAAGATCAAGAACAAAAACAGAGATGTGGCAATGAGCACTGCCTGTGCGAGAATAGCAGGCCTCGTTCTTTCTTGCTTTGTCCAAGTTTTCTGTTAGTACTTGGGAGGTGGCTGGGAGGAAGGAATGCGAGCAATTCTATCTCCAAGACTAATTGCTTACATTCAACTAATCAGAAGGAGACTCACCTCTGGAAACTATAATTTGTTTAGGAAGCTTCAGGAAAACAGCCTTTGAAATGGGATTTCCGGCACTCTGGCTTTACAATCACATTGGAGAATTCTCAAGAATTGCCTTTCTTCTGGGTCTTGTCAAAACATTCACAACGGAGAAGTCAACGGTTCTGTAAGGGCATTCACCAGAACATTTTAAAAAGCTCTGAAATAACTCTGAAAAGTTTAACAATTAAAATAGTTTATAAACAAAATTTAATAGACATCTTAGAAACTACTACTAATATCCCGTATGTTATAAATGTAATCATTTTATAGCTACAGAGTAAAAGCATCAAGCAGATATCTATACAAAGAATTCTGAACTTTCCAGATATTTGTGCAAAATTGCTAATGTCACTGTAATTACATCTCAAGAATCAAACATGGAATTACTAGAATTAACAGCCTAATAAAATACGAAGTTTTGTATAGTGAATTTGGGGAAAAAAAAGAGTTTGGCAGTTCTTCAAAATGTTAAACGTAGAGTTATCATATATCCCAGCGATTCCACTCCTAAATATATATCCAAAAGAATTAAAAACATGTTCTTACATAATTATTCATAGCAGTAGTATTCATCATACCCAAAAAGTGGAAACAACCCAAATGTCCATCACCTGAAAAATGAATACATAAAATGTGGCATATTCTTACAATGTAATATTATTTGGCAATAAAAAGAAAAGAAGTACTGGTACATATTGCAACATGGATGAACGCATTATGCCAAGTAAAAGAAGCCAGTAGAGAAAGACCACATATTATATGACACCATTTACATGAAATAGCCAGAATAAGCGAATGCATAGAAACGGAAAGTCGATTTGTGGTTGCCTTGAGGTGAGGTGCTGTGGGGGAGGGATGTAACTAGTAGAGGGTATGGTATTTCTTTGCAGAGCAATGAAAATGTTCTAAAGTTAGATAGTGGTGGTAGCTGCACAGTTCTCTAAAAATACTAAAAATCAGTACACTGTAAGTAGGTGAAATTTATGGTTTGGAAATTATATCTTGATAGAGCTGTTTTTAAAGGGACATGTAAGGATGTGAGGGTGATCCGGTTGTGACGTCTTCACCCCATTGATTTTCAGGGCTGATTCAGCTGATCTGGCTGGCTAGCTGGGTGTCCCCTTCCTCCCTTACCACTCCATGTGCACCCTTCGCAAAGCTGCATGTTCTGTGGAATAGGATGTCCTTCCCAGATAGAGGAGGACCATTCTTCGGTCAAGGGTATAGAAGTAGCTGTGGAATTTAAGAAACAAGGCAAAAGATCATAGGAGAAAAGAGGGAAAAATGAAACAAGATGATACCAGAGAGGGAGACAAACCATAGGAAACTCTTAATCTTAGGAAACAAACTGAGGGTTGCTGGAAGGGAGGAGAGTGGTGGAATGGGGTGGCTTGGTGTTGGACGTTGGGGACGGTATGTGTTGTGGTGAGCTCTGGGGGGTGTGTAAGACTGATGAATTGCAGATCTGTACCCCTGAAACAAATAATACCTCATATGTTAATTTTTAAAGTAGTAGTTAAAATAATAATAATAAAATAAAATCTTAAGAAATAAAAATAATAAACAAATTTGAAAAATAAGATAAAAAGATATATGTAAGATATAGGATAATAGAAGTTAAGAAGTCCTCTCTTTTTGTACTGATCAGACCACCTTTAGAATAATGTATTTATATCTTAGCGGGATTCTTGGAAAGAACACTGATGAAGATGATTAAATGCATTCTGAGCAGAGTGGCAGGGATGATGAAAGCACACAAAAATACAGCATTTACTAATACGTGATCCCTGACTTGAAGGGAAAAAAAGTCTTTATAAAGGAAATCATTGTGCGAAATAACAAAATTGGACTAGAGGTGATAGATCAGATAAACGTATTGCATCAGTGTTAAATTTATTGAAGCTATAACTATACTGCAATAACATAAAAGAATGTATTAGTTCCTCATAAATGTACACAGAAGTATGTAGTGGTAAGATAGGCAATTTTCCCTCAAAGAGCTCAGAAAAAAAATATATTGTGTGCATATATATGTGTGTGTGTAGTGTGAGAGAAAATAACCAATAATACAAAGGAAAATGTTAAAAATTAGTGGATTTGGGTAAAGGGTATATGAGCGTTTTTTGCACTAGCATTGCAAATTAAGTTTGAAATGAATATTGCTGGACTGAATCAAGGGGTCAGCAGGGCCATGTTCCACTGGAACCTCAAAGGAAGAATCTGTTCCTTACCTCTCCCAGCTTCTGGTAGCTTCCAGCATTCATTAAAAAAAATTTTTTTTTATTAGAGGGTAAAGGGAGAGGGGAAAAAGAAGAGGGAGAAAGAGAATCCCAAGTAGGCTCCAAGCCCAGCACTGAGCCCAATGTGGGTTTGATATCAAACCCTAAGATCATGACCTGGGCTGAAATCAAGAGTTGTATGCCTAACTGACCCAGCCACACAGATGCCCCAGCATTCATTTCAAGGTTACATTTTAATTCCAGCTAGCACCAACACAACTTCTTTTATAATTACACTTCTTCTGACTAATGTTCTGTCGTATGTTTTGTACTCACAAAATGAAAAATGGGGAGCCATAGATGTTACTGAGTGCACTAAAGAAAATTTTCACTTTGTAACATTTGTCTAAAAAAAAAATAGGAAAATTGTGTGAAATCTCTTTTTTCATTTGGCAGCCTGTAGTCAGGCTCAGTGGCAACCTTGTCAGTTTTTTAGGAGACAGAATGTTTGTTCACAGCATTCATAAACCATCATAGCCAGGCAATAAAAATATTTGAGGCAGCGACTGAAACAATTAAGAGAAGCAAATGCAGAACATGTCAACGTTCATGGGAATCAGAAGAATGTAAGCTGTTAGGTTGGTTACTTTTAGTTGTCTTTTGTAAATTTCATGCTTTGAATATTGCCACTTCTTGATGGCCCATGGGAGAAGAACAAAGCACAAACAAGTCAGTTGCAAGAGAAAGGGAACAGGGGTCAACAGTAGAAAAGACTGTGGTCCGGAACAACTCCTCAGTCTCATATTTATTGGAAAGTAGGTAACAACCAACAAAGAAGCCAGAGCAGTTTATACATTGACCATGAGTCTTATAGATAAGTAAGAAAGGTAAAACATATCTGGGGATAGAGAGGGGGAAGCAGGCTCTGGTATGTACAATATCTGAGTATTCTATGAACATCTCATCCTGAGATTTTCCTATAAAACTGTTTGGTCTGTCTATTGTTTGCCCTTTACCATCACCTAAGGAAGCTGTGGTGTTAAAATGTTCAATAAATGCCCTATACAGAGAGGCTTTTAGCACTTGATCATTGGGTAAGTTAGAGTGAGATCAAATACAGACAAGCCTTTTGAAAGGGTCATCTAGGGAACCACCAGATAGGTCAAATAATGACTATTCTTTGAAAAGTATGCCTTAGAAATGCTCCAGCTCCAGTGAGCCTGATATAGGGCTCGATCCCAAGACCCTGAGATCATGACCTGTGCCAAAGGCAGAGGCTTAACCCACTGAACCACCCAGGCACCAAA
The DNA here is from genome assembly GCA_028646535.1 of Procyon lotor. Lineage (NCBI taxonomy): Eukaryota > Metazoa > Chordata > Mammalia > Carnivora > Procyonidae > Procyon > Procyon lotor. The sequence continues at coordinate 50,817,975 of CM053612.1, forward strand.
TCATGGGTTATATTTTAAGCAGTACATTGTTTTGAGGGACGGCTACAGAATATCCATAAGAAAACTGATTTTCGTTCTAAGAGTAAATCAGGGTGGTGGGAGTTATATGCTGAATCATATGCATTTATTTGCATGTGGCTGTTATAACAGAGTTAAGACTACCTTAGACAAAAACACTGTATATAAAAATTATATTGAACAAAAGTAGTAAAGTGGGGCAAATAGTTACTAGGAGTCAGAAAACCTAGGTTCTAATAATAGTCTTGCCAGTTACTAGTATTGTGACTTTGAACAAGTCATTTTGCTCTCTATCAATTTCATTTTCCTCATCTGTAATATAAAAAACTCTTTTTAAGTCCCGCATTATCTGATCCTATTAACTTGAGATAATGATTTTCTGCATGTAAAATATCTACCAGGATTTCTTTAGTTTAATTTAGATCAGTATGTACACTGTACCAAATACACTGTGGTTAAAATAACAAATTTTGAAGTGATAGACTTAAGTTCTAGTCTCTGATCTACCACTTTCTAGCTGTATGATTTTGGGCCAGTGAATCATCCATGTTTCGGTTAACTTATCTTTAAAATGAGACTAATAATATTGACCTTACAAGGATTTTATGATAGTTAAAAAAGATAATGCATATATGTGCTCTGTGCAGTGCCTAGGACATCATAAACACTCAATTAATCTTAGTTTTAAAAAGAGAAGAAGAACTTTCCTTAGCTTGAATATTCTCTAAATATACTTTTGTTCTGGAACCTGTTGGTACATAGGGATTTCAGTTGTATTTTTTCTTAACACTTATTTGCATGCTATTTGGTAATGGCTTATATGTAATGGTTTATTTATGTTTTCCTGTGACTTCAAGCTAGTAAAAGTGAAGAATTAAATGATTTTCCTTGATATCCCTGCATAACGGCTAACATAAAGCTTCGCTTGTAAAATTTATTTGGATATTCGATTCTCATAAAGCATCAGACTAAAACCAGAATTCTGAGTATTTAATCTATAGCAATCTTTTCATAAAAAGAAGCCTGTGCCATGTTTTTAAAGTGTGCACTTAGGGGGTGCCTGGGTGGCTCAGTGGGTTAAAGCCTCTGCCTTCAACTCAGGTCATGATCTCAGGGTCCTGGGATCGAACCCCACATCGGGCTCTCTGCTCAGAGGGGAGCCTGCTTCCCCCTCTCTCTCTGCCTGCCTTTCTGCCTACTTGTGATCTCTCTCTCTCTCTCTCTCTGCCAAATAAATAAATAAAATCTTAAAAAAAAAATAAAGTGTGCATTTAGATCTCCGAAACGTTCCTTACTAAGATTCAAAACTGGTCACAACTTCATTCAGAGTAAGGTTCTAAAATGACTGTCTGGTGAGCTATAAAACACTTCAACAGGAGAAATTGAACTCATATTTAATTGGGAAGATCATTCCTTGCCAATGAAATAGTGATTAATTTAACAAGAGAAAGACAGTTTCTGGATTTAATGAAATAGAGATTTTGGGGTGGCTGGCTGGATGGCTCAGTGGGAGGAACAAACAAGTTTTGATCTTTGGGTCATGAAATCAAGCCCCATGTTGGGTGTAGAGATTACTTAAATAAATATAAAGTTTAAAAAAAGAAATAGAGATTTTATTTTACTTTGGAAATTTTATTTTAGGAAGATTTATTTACACTTTTTGAAGTGGATGGGTGTGTTTCTGTGTGTGTGTGTGTAGGTGTGTTTGTGAGTGTTGGATTTTTATTAAGAGAGAGTAAAACATTGTTTAGTGGTAATAGATGATCTTATAAACACTTACCCAGAGTAAAAAGAAACTCACTGCCAATGTTAGTGGGGACATTCTCTTCTTCAAGAAAACCATATAGGCACATTTTTGTCCAACTTTTTCATTTCAGATATATTGCTACCATGGCTCCTTGGGCTAGTAACAGCTTTTAGAGAACATACAATGCAACTCTCTAATTTTATAGATGGAGAAATTGAGGCTTAGTAGAGAGAAAGGACTTGTTGGAAAGGTATTAAGTAACAGAGTTATGCCACACAGATCTGTCACTCAACTTAAATTACATTTACATACCAGATTGTGCTCTCAGATTGAGGTCTAGACTCATATCCCCTGTTATTTTCAAACAGAATAACAGTTTTGAAAATATTCTTTTCACTCTTCACAGAAGACATCATACACCTTGTAGAAAACCCAAATACTCCACCAAAAAATTGCCATAACTAATACAGGAATTCAGCAACTGATACAGGAATTAAGCAAAGTCACAGGATATAAAATCAATGCACAGAAGTCTGTTGCATTTCTAGACACAAACAATGAGGCAGAAGAAACAGAAATCAAGGAATCAATCCCATTTACAATTGCACCAAGAAAACATTAGATGCGTAGGAATAAACCTAACCCAAGAGGTAAAGGAGCTGTACTCTAGAAACTACAGAACACTTATGAAATAAATTGAAGAAGATACAAAAAGATGGAAAAGCATTCAATGCTCATGGATTGGAAGAATAAATTTTGTTAAAATGTCTCTGTTCCCCAAAACAATCTACACATTCAATGTAATCCTTATCAAAATAACACCAGCATTGTTCACAGAGCTGGAACAAACAATCCTAAAATTTGTATGGAACCAGAAAAGACTCTGAATAACTAAAGTAATGTTGAACAAGAAAACCAAAACTGGAGGCAATCAAAATTCTGGATTTCAAACTGTATTACAAAGTTGTGATCAAAACACAGTGGGACTGGCACATAGATCAATGTGCCAAAACAGACACATAGATCAATGGAACAGAATAGAGAACCCAGAAATGGACACTCAACTAATGTTCAACAAAGCAGCTAAGAATATCCAGTGGAAAAGTGATAGTCTCTTCAACAAATGGTGTTGGGAAAATTGGACAGCCACATGCAGAAGAATGAAACTGGACGACTTTCTTATAGCATACACAAAAATAAACTCAAAATGGAGGAAAGACAAATGTGAGACTGGAATCCATCAAAATCCCAGAGAAGAACACAGGCATCAATTTCTTTGACCTCAGATGCAGCAGCTTCTTGCTAGACACATCTCCAAAGGCAAGGGAAACAAAAGAAAAAAGGAACTATTGAGACTTCATCAGGAAAGGTGAAGATCAAAAAGGCTTTTGCATAGCAAAGGAAACAGTCAACAAAACTAAAAGGCAACCTATGGAATGGGAGAAGATATTTACAAATGATATATCAGATAAAGGGTTAGTATCCAAAATCTATAAAGAACTTATCAAACTCAACATCCAAAAACAACAATAAAAAAATCCAGTCAAGGGGCACCTGGGTGGCTCAGTCGTTAAGCGTCTGCCTTCGGCTCAGGTCATGATCCCAGGGTCATGGGATCGAGCCCCACATCGGGCTCCCTGCTCCTCAGGAAGCCTGCTTCTCCCGCTTCCATTCCCTCTGCTTGTGTCCCCTCTCTAGCTGTGTTTTCTCTGTCAAAATAAATAAAATCTTTAAAAAAAAAATCCAGTCAAGAAATGGGCAGAAGACATGAGTAGACATTTTTCCAAAGAACTACAAATGGCCAAAAGACACATGAAAAAACTGCTCAACGTCACCTGGCTTCAGGGAAATACAAATCAAAACCACAAAAATACACAACCTCACAGCAGTCAGAATGGCTAAAATGAACAACTCAGGAAAGAGCAGATGTTGGTGAGGATGTGGAGAAAGAGGAACTTTCTTACACTGTTGGTGGGAATGCAAACTGGTGCAGCCACTCTGGAAAACAGTATGGAGGTTCCTCAAAAAGTTAAGAATACAGCTACCCTATGATCCAAGCAATTGCACTGCTAGGTATTTACCCAAAGGATACAAACATAGTGATTGCAAGGGGCACATGCACCCCAAAGTTTATGGCAACAATGTCCACAATAGCCAATATATGGAAAGAGCCCAGATATCCATGGAGAGTTGAACATATAAAGAAGATGTGGTATGTATATACACTGGAATATTACTCAGCCATCAAAAAGAATGAAATCTTGCCATTTGCACTGATGTGGATGGAACTAGAGGGTACCATGCTAGTGAAATAAGTCAGTCACAGAAAGATATTTTCACTCATATGTGGAATTTAAGAAATAAAACAAATGAACTTAGGGGAAAGGAGAGGGGATCAAAATAAGATAAAAGCAGAGAGGGAGGCAAATCATAAGAAACTCTTAACAACATAAGGTATAAACTGAGGGTTGTTGGAGGGGAGGTGGGGAATGGGACAATTGGGTGATGGTCATTAAGGTGGTCGCTTGATGTAATGAGTACTGGGTATTAGATGCAACTGATGAATCACTAACTTCTAACCCTGAGACTAATAATATACTATGTTAAGTAAATAGAATTTCAATTAATTTTTTTTTAAAAAGAAAGAAAATATTCCATTGCATTTTTTTTCTACAGGCATTTCACCATCTGGTTGTGACACTAAGTTCTCATTTTACACAAGATAAGCCACAAGTATGAGTAAGCTTCACTTCCAAATTTGGAAATGTGAAGAAGAATCAGATGAGAAAAAGTAGTTAACATAGTTAACATATAGATGAGAAAAATAAGGATAAAACTTTTCCATTCTTCCCACATAAGGAAAAAAAAACCACCCTGCTTTAATTTCAGCTTCTGTCACTTTAAATGACACATTTCAGTAGCTTTAGGAATAAAGGGCAATCATAATTTGACTAAATTACCATGTCAGCACTAAGGAGGGCTGTGGTTATTTACTTTAGCATCTTGCTACTCAAAGTGTTATCTGGGGTGCCTCAGTATTGGCATTAGCTGGGAATTTGTTAGAAATGTATTTCAGGTTCAGCCTCAGACCCATTAAATTAAAATTTCACTTTAGAGCAACTTCCCCAGAATATTTAAAAGAGTGCAGAGTTTAGGTGACTTCAGTTGTTTACTCTATATACAATTCAGATGACAAATCAAAAAGCAAAATCTTTAGGAAAAAGATTAAAAAGAATGTATATATCTAGGTATTCTAAAAATCTATTTTTGTAGTCTGCTGCTGCCGTAACAAATTGTCACAAAATTAGTGGCTTAAAAATCATAAATCTATTACCTTACAGTTTTGGAGTTTTGGAGGTCATAAATCTGAAATGTGTTCATAGGTTTTGTTTTTGTTTTTGTTTTGTTTTGTTTTATTCTTGTTTATTTGTTCGTTATAAAGGCTTAGAGGAGAATTGTTCTTTTATTTTTCTAGCCTCTAGTGGCTGCTTACTTTTCTTGGCTTATGGACCCTTCCTCTGTCTTTAAAAGCCATAATCACAACAACTTATTTACTGTGCTCCTCACTTCCTTCTGAGCACTCATTGACATCATCTTTAATATCTCTATTTCTACGAACAGTGTTTATGACTAAATATATATTTTCTAAGATAATATAGATTACTTTCTATCATGTTCTTTCTTTCCTTCTGAACCGTTCCAACATAGTTGTTAGCATCTATTATTTATACTAACAGTTTATTCAAAGAAATCTAGGTTTTTTAAAACTTGCTCCTCAAAAACTTTTCAGCCTCTATCCATTACTCAATTCAAAAGCCACTTCCACATTTTTAAGGATTTGTTACAGCAAATAAAAATGACCTCTGACATTCACAATTGTCATGAGAAGGGCATCTTGGTTAAAATAAACATTTTTTGGGAAAAAAAAAACAATTTTCAAGAGAATATCATGAACTTCAAAATAAATAAATAATTTTTATTGTTAGCATATTATTTGTCTGATAAAATACAGTAAATTAGTTATTTTGGATCATAGTGAAAAATACTTGATAAACATTTAATGAGGTTTTTTATATTAAGTGCAATAGAAATCACATGGATTCAAGAGGCAGAGAATCTCTGTTTTTTGTACCTAGACATATAGATCTTATCTTCCCATTTTTAAAATATATTTATCTACTTTTTGAGATTATTATAATGATTTGGTGACATAATCAATGTAGAAATATTACAAAACACACCATAATTAGAAAGTTGTCTATTTTGGCAAGACAGTATAAGAAGATTTAGACCAATAAATTAAATGTAAAATGCTAATTTGTATTTAAAGGGCAACCAAAGTACTGGATTGAGAATTTTAAAAACCAAACATTTCAAATAGTTTCGCTCAGTTTCCTTGTCATTTAACATCTTAATCCTTATTTTCATAAATGTAAGAGCAATTCCTACCAAATTTCTGGATTAAAAATACATCTCAGTACTCATCAATTGTGTCAATTGTGTGGTAATGTATTGAAATAGAAACAATGCTAGATTAGAAATAAGGTACCTAGTTTCTACCTGCAGCTCTGTTGCTAATTTGAGTGTGTGTGTGTGTGTGTGTGTGTGTGTGAGAGAGAGAGAGAGAGTTTGTGTGTGTTCATGTCTTCAAAGGCATGCTGATTTATAGGCAGAAAGCAAGAGTCTCAATGAAGCCAGCTGATCTGAAGACATCGAAAGTAGAAATAAGCTAGAAACGTGGGGTTAGTCAAGAATCAAATCACAATAAAACCAGGATCTAACTATCTTTTTTCTATTTAAAGATTTGTTATTTTTTACCAGCTCGGAAATCCAACATTGGAAAGAAACTTGTAAGTCCATTCATTTATTTAATAATTATTTTTGATTGCTTACTATGTTCCAAGAAGCACTGAAAAGAAAGACCATAGACCAAAATCTTCTGATACCTACTGAGCTCCAGATGACTTTGATTTATATTTTATTTACAAACAGAGTTTTTCTGTTCCCAGAATTTTTGCGATGGTTGTAGGCAGTCTCTAATAGCTAATTATCTGTGTAGACCTTGAGTGCATCATTTATCTCCCCAGTCCTCAATTTCCTCAGTGGTAAGACTTGGATATTGAATGAAATAATCTCCAAGGTTCCTTTCAGCCCACATATTTTTTGATTCTATGTAAATTCTCAATCCATAAGCTTCTTCAAACTGTTAAGAAAGATATACGGATAGCTATAAAATCATTTAAAGTTTCTCTTTTGTATACAACAACAAATGATATCCTCAAATTTAAATTGCTATTTTTTTCATGTTATGAAATATAAGAAAGAGCCATACAAAATGCTGGTTGAGAAATAGGACATGAAATGTTGCACTAAAATGGAACTGAACCTACTTTTATTTTTTTTTTTTAAGATTTTATTTATTTGACAGAGAGAAACACAGCGAGAGAGGGAACACAAGCAGAGGGAATGGTAGCGGGAGAAGCAGGCTTCTCGCCGAGCAGGGAGCCCGATGCGGGGCTCGATTCCAGGACCCTGGGATCATGACCTGGGCCGAAGGCAGACGCTTAACGACTGAGCCACCCAGGTGCCCCTGAACCTACTTTTAAAAACAAAGTTGATGTATGGTGAATAAAATAATATAATAAAAATAAAAATAATTAAAAATTTAAAAAACACAAACTAAATAGTATTGATTAAAATGGGGAAAAATAAAAACAAAGTTGGTTTTGTTATTGAGGCTGTTTCATGGCAGTGAGATGGTACCTATAATTTCTTGGCACATTTTGCTGTCCACATCAGTGTGTAAATATCTGTGTTCAAGCAATGTGAGTGCAAATTATTGTGACATATGAGTAAGCATCTATTCACATGTCAGCTACTGATTAATTTCATTCATTCATAGTCTTGCATATGAAACAAGGAAAGTTTTACCTACAATTTACCTCCATGCTCATACCTTGATTGGTTATAAATCTATTGTTTTTCATAGTATTAGCAGTTCTAGCCTCAGTAATCAGACAAGAAAAAGAAGTAAAAGCCATTCAAATTGGCAAAGAAGAAGCTAAACTTTCACCATTTGCAGATGTCATGATATTCTATGTAAAATACCCAAAAGACTCCACCAAAAAACTGCTAGAATTGATACATTAATTCAGTTAACTCACAAGCTACAAAATCAATGTAGGGAAATTTGATGCATTTCCATAAACCAATAATGAAGGAGCAGAAAGAAATATCAAAGAATCAACCCCATTTACTGTTGTACCAAAACCAATAAGATACCTAGGAATAAACTCAACCAAAGAGGTAAAAGATCTGCCCTCTGAAAACTATAAACCATCATTTCAAGAAATTGAAGATGATACAAAAAAAAATGGAAAACAATTCCATGCTCACAGATTGGAAGATAAAAAAATTGTTAAAATGTCTCTACTACCCAAAGCGATTTATACATTTTATGCAATATCTATCAAAATACCACCAGCATTAATCACTGAGCTGGAACAAACAATCCTAAAATTTGGGTGGAACCACAAAAGACACCAAATATCCAAAGCAATTTTGAAAAAGAAAAGCAAAGCTATAAGCATCACAATTTCAGACTTCAAGTTATATTACAAAGTTGTAATGATCAACACAGTATGGTACTAGAACAAAAACAGACATAGAGATCAGTGAAACAAAATAGAGAACCCAGAGAAATGAACCCACAACTGTATGAGCAATTATTCTTCAACAAAGCAGAAAAGAATATCCAGTGGGAAAAAAGACAGTCTCTTCCACAAATGGTGTTGGGAAAACTGTATAGCAACATGCAAAAGAAGGCAACTGGACCACTTTCTTACACAAAAATAAATTCAGAATGGATGAAAGACCTAAACGTGAGATAGCAAACCAATTTCCCTCTTTCTAATTTGCATCTCATGGTGTTGGTCCAGGGCCACATAATTCTTCATTCAAATCCAATAAGAGAAAGGTGAGGGTAGAGTGAGAGTGAGAGTGAGAGAGAGAGAGAGAGAGAGAGAATCACTTCTCCAAACTATGGGAGTCCTCATCTTTAAACTGATTGGATCCCTAGTATTTAACTTAATCTCAGTGTACAATGTACTAGGATTACTTTAATTGGCCTAGACTCATCAGGGTCCACCGCTGGAGCTGGGGTTGGGATTTAGCACATTCAAATTTCTTGGCAGCTAACCAATGGGGGAAGGATGAAACAATATTAGAAGGACAATTCCTATTACACAAAGTCTGTTCAAGTGCCAATCATTCTCCAGCTCCCTTTGAAATGGTTCCCATTGTTGTTGCAAGAAAATTGTTTGCTTTGGCGGTAGTGAGGAGGTAGAGGACAAGAAGAGTTTCAAGGAAAGTCCTTTCCTGTATAAGAAACTATTGAATGGACTCCTCATAATGTTTTTTCATCGAAAGGGAAAGAGAAACTTATCAAAAACTTCAAAATAAAATAAAATTAAAACAGAGAGGGAAGCAAATCATAAGAGACTCTTAACTATATGGAACAAACTGAGGGCTGCTGGAGGGGTGCAGTAACTGGGTGATGGGCATTAAGGAGGGCATTTGATGTAATGAGATCTGGATGTTATATGCAACTGATGAATCAATAAATTCTACTCCCGAAACTAATAATACATTATATGTTAACTAACTTGAATTTAAATCAAATTAAAAAGACACAATGCTGCATATATAACAGAATGATGGCAATCACTGAGCATAAACGTAAAGTATGTTGATATCTCTCCAACAGTTGCACTGTTTCCAAAAGTGACAAAAGCTAAGAAAATGGAGGACGTGGCAAAGAAAGTGAAGAACATGGCAAAGCCAGGATGGGAAAAAAAAAAAAAGTGAAGATAGGGTGGGAAGAGGGAAGAATATGGAACTCTAATTTTTTTTTTCAATTTCTTTAACTTAAAACTAACCCTGTTACTGATAGACTCTCCAATTAGAATGAAAGCCAGAAAAAACAACATTTTCTGGTATATTCTTGCAAAACAACAAAGACCTGAAGTAGAAGGATCAGGTCAGAATAATTGCACAAAAAGAATATCTTTTATTTTTGTAGTTTCTTTTTTTTTCTTATTATGCTATGTTAGACACCATGGAGTACATCATTAGTTTTTGATATAACGTTCCATGATTCATTGTTTGTGTTTAACACCCAGTGCTCCGTGCAATCCTAGCCCTCAATACCCATCACCAGGCTCGCACATCCCCCAACCCTCCTCCCTTCTAAAACCTTCAGTTTGTTTCCCAGAGTCCCAATGTCTTTCATGGTTCTTCTCCCCCTCTGATTCACCCGCCTTCATTTCTACCTTCCATCTCCCAGTGTCTTCCATGCTATTCTTTGTGTTCCACAAATAAGTGAAACCATATGGTAATTGAATTTCTCTGCCTGACTTATTTCACTTAGCATAATATCCTCCACTTTTTGGAGTTTCAAGTTTTTATTTAAATCCCAGCTAGTTAACATGCAGTTTAATATCAGTTTCAGGTGTAGAGTTTAGTGATTCATCACTTACATACAATACCCAGTGCTCATCACAACAGCTGGCCTTATAAAATAACCCCTACCATACCCACCTCCACTGCTGCAACCCTCACTTTATTCCCTATATGTACCAGTCTGTTTTATAGTTTGCCTTTCTTTTTTCCCTATGTTCATCTGTTTTCTTTCTTAAACTCCACATATGAGTGAAATCATATGGTATTTGTCGTTATCTGGCTGACTGACTTCACTTAGCATAATACTCTCTTTTTAATGAGTACACAAACTGATTAAAATACAATTTCTGGGGGCACCTGGGTGGCTCAGTGGGTTAAAGCCTCTGCCTTTGGCTCAGGTCATAATCTCAGGGTCCTGGGATCGAGTTCCGCATCAGGCTCTCTGCTCAGTGGAGAGCCTGCTTCCCCCTCTCTCTCTGCCTGCCTCTCTGTCTACTTGTGATCTCTCTCTCTGTCAAATAAATAAATAAAATCTGTAAAATAAATAAATAAATAAATAATTATAAAATCCTCGTATATTCCACAAATTAATAAAAAACCTTCCTTACTGTGGATTATACTTAATACCAAATCATTTGTAAATATCTGATAAAGACCTCAAATTCCATCTCTGCCCAGACCTTTTGGAGTAGACACAATAATTGTATTTGTCTATAATCTCTTTCTTCTGCTCCCCAGCTTGCAAAATAACTATTTCTTTAAAAATGTTGTTTTCTTTGTTATGCTTTCTCCAAACATACTAGTCATTGTTTGAGGGTGATTCTAATACTGGGATCCAGCAAACAACATTAATTCTTAAATAATCTGTGTTTAGTACTTTCCATTAAAAATCTCAGGCCTTCTAGAACTTTTCACTGAGAATATGCTTCCTAATAATTCAGATAGGATATTATGTATTGACTACTTGATTATAAGATTTTCATAGAAAGAATGACAAAACAGAATTTTAAAATATGACATTATTTCAGTATTCTAGAAAACTAATTGAAAAATTGGAAATGTAACATCAGAATTTCAGTAACACATGCTTACTCCACCATATCAGTAATAATACTGTTATTACACAATTGAGACAGCCTCAAAATATTCTTTTTTTTTAATTTTTTAAAATTTTTATTGTGTTATGTTAGTCATCATATAATATATCATTAGTTTTTGATGTAGTGTTCCAAGATTCATTGTTTATGTATAACTTCTGGTGATTTATGCAACACGTGCCTTCCTTAATACCCACCACCAGGCTCACCCATCTCCCCACTCCCTCCCCTCTAAAACCCTCAGTTTGATTCTCAGAGTCCACAGTCTTTCATGGATATTATTTTGATTAGAAGACCATTAGCTATTTCTAGTATATTCATAAAACAGACATCTCTTTTTGAAACTGTCTATTTTATGATAACAGGGCTAAACAAGGCATGATTAATATTCTGAAGTCAAATTTACCACTTTCAGTTAGATGTTGTGACTTATACTATTTGAAATAATGTTATGACTTATACTATTTACCAACAGATTTTGACCACAATCAAGGAAATAATGAAAAATGATGAGCTGATGATATATTATATATATATGATATATGATATATATGATATGTGATATATGATATATGGATTAATTTCATAGACATCATTATGAGTAAAAGAAGTTAGACACAAAAAGCTATATGCTAAATTATTCAATATATATGAAATTCATTTTAAGAAAAAATTAATCTATGTTGATTAATGTCTGAACAATCGTTATCTGGTGATAATGACTGAGAGAAGGCATAAAGGAGTCTGGGTCCTGGAAATATTTTTTTGTCCTCTTCTGGGTGGTTACACATGTGCATACAGGTAAATTTTCATTGATTTGTAAACTTAATATCTGTCCATTTTTATGTCTGTGATTATAGTTCAAAAAACATTTTTAAAAAGAAGAAAATTATTAGCTAGGAGTAAAGTAGTAAAGGAGGTGGTATATATGCCAAACAGTGATGTTATACAGTGTACAGTGTATTTATTCTTTCAGGGCCACATACTGTAATATTGTGAGTTAGGATCAACTCCTAAGCTTTCCTTAAAGAGCTATCCATTCATTTTATATTTATTGCTATTCCAACACATTAGTTCCCAAATATTTTGTGAGAATAAACCTAAACAATACCATCCATGGATTACTGCAGTTTAGCTCAAATGGAATCTTGGAGCCCAGAAAGATATTTTAAGATACTAAACAAATGATTAAGGTGACTATGAACTTATTATATATCAATCTTTGGGTTAGGCAACATATACCATAGAGAGGGAAGAAGTCACATGGCCTTAGAGATTTCTTCTAGTTGTGATTTTCTTGATCAACTAAGTTGTGTCTTGAAGAATTTGAAGGATAAAGATCTGAGGGAATGAAGCCTGTATGTTCTGACACTTCTCAGAAAAAGAATTTGGGAAACAAAAACAGGAAAAAATTTAAATTTTGGATAAATTATATTAACTAAGGCAAAAAGTTGACTAGTTGAATTAATCATAGTAAAGGAAAATTTTACTCCTTTCTATTGTGGTTCTCTGAGGAGTTGTCAAGCTTTAACCACTAGAAAAAACTGGGCCAACAGGGGCCAGAAAGACAGAAATGATTGTGCATCTCTTTTGGGTGTATAAATTATAATTTGAAATAATTAATTTTTAGATTGTGTTATTCATGTCTCATCTCTCAATTAAACAGTTCTGTTGAGAGTTGACTATATTTCCCTGGGGTATAGTATACTTCATTCTGTGGATAACATATCCTGTCCTTCTTACTGACTTCTTATCCAGCTTTACCTTCCTATGTATACAAAGTTCTCTTTGAAGTCAAGGGATATGATTCAGGGAGCAAGACAAAAATCTGGCCACCAATTTGTTCACATATGTAAACAAACATTTTCTGTTTTACTGCGTCCCTATGAACTCTTGCATAGAACTTCAAGATCCAAAGAGAAACAAATTAAATAGTATGATTTCAACGTGATCTTGAATTGTAATATATACAAACAATTCCAGAGGTAGGATTAGGGAGTCTTTTATGGTGTTAGAAAAACTGAAATCTAAAAAAGTCACAGTGGGAAATGTCACAATTCACTTACTCACTACATTGTGTTCAACAGAGATTCCCAAATTGAATTTTCTTATATATTCTTCATAGAGAAGAATTTACTGGCACTTGGTGGCAAATTCAAAGACGTTGTCATCATTAAGTCTTGTTAAAACAAAGGAAACCCATCTTGAAACAGAACACACCCAGATAGAACATGAGAAGACTTAATTATTTCCAGGGAAATTTTTGTTCATTATAAAATTGATTTTCTAAAAACAATTGAAATATCCCACTAATTTCTGTGAATGACTATACTATATTGTTGTCAGTATTATTAAACATGTCAGTATAGTCTTTCAGGAGACAAATAAACAGCAAGTATTTGTCAGTCTCAGCAATAAACTATAGTGGCAGCAAACTTAATCTGGTGTTAATTAGGCTTGTGGAAAACTAAATCAAGCATCAGAAACCACAAATTATTTTAGGCTCCCACTAGCATAAACGGAAAGCCTTGAGGGTCCATAACATTTTATTTTTGCTGACAGTTTTCTACTTTTTGACAAATTGATTTTATGTTACTCATAGGCCTTGTCTTGATTGCCCTTAGCTCTGTTTTCTCATGGCCTCCAAGCAACAGTTTGCTAATCCTTCCTATTTCTTTGTGTACTTAAGCAGGATTACAAACTTCAAATACATTGTAAAATCAACTTATATACAATCTTTCAAAACCACTTATGTGACCCAGTGATGGAAGTATCAGCCTTGTAAGTAAATACAGACTATTCTGAAAATCTTCCCAAGTGTTTATTTATAAGCCATTTGTAATTACTAAGCAGAAATGAAGTTCCAGAAAATGTAAAACAGGAGAGTCTTTTGCATTAAATTACAATTTACCCACAACAAAGAAAGGATAATACTGGTTTTTTTGAAAGTCTGTTCTAATTGAGGAGTGTGATTATGTTCTACAAGCTCATCAACAAGCAAATGATGACTTTTAAACTGCAGAAACATTAGTACACATGTGAAAGAATAAACCACTACAAGGAACAAGCAAACAGATGTAAACAATGTTCATATTCCATTCAAGAGCTCCTTAGAGTTTTACCAAGTAATTAAATTTTTATCTCGTCTTTGTAAGTGACTTTTTTTTAAGGATTCCAGAATGTACTCTTTGAACTTTACTCCTTCATGTTTCAGTGAGAATTAAAACCATCTATACTTTCTCACAAATTACTCTTTCCTTTCTTTCTTCCTTCCTTCTTTCTTTCCTTTTTCCTTACTTTCCTGTCCACATCCCTGCCTTCATCTCCATTCTGCCCACATTTCAAAACACGTTTTTCCCTCCCTCTCTTTCCCTTTCTTCCTCTCCCCTCTTCCTTCACTTGATTTCTCTCTCTCCATCTCTCTGCATTTCCATGAACATTTCTTAAGCACCTACTCTTTATGAAGCCCTGAAGACATAATATCAAAAACAAAGCCCCTGCCCTCACAAATTTCACAACTTAGGGACGCCTGGGTGGCTCAGTGGGTTAAAGCCTCTGCCTTCGGCTCAGGTCATGATCTCAGGGTCCTGGGATCAAGCCCTGTATCGGGCTCTCTGCTCAGCAGGGAGCCTGCTACCCCCTCTCTCTCTGCCTGCTTCTCTGCCTACTTGTGATCTCTCTCTGTGTGTCAGATAAATAAATAAAATCTTTTTAAAAAATTTCACAACTTAGATAAATGGACAGGAATATCAAAAAGTATTGTAAAGAGTGATATAATTAAAAAAGAAAACTATAAAGCAAGTAATATAATAGACATTCACTGTTGCCATAAGAAAACAAGGAATGGGCATAGAGATCAGACTAGAGTAAATAATCAGGAAGGCTTCTTGGAAATTGTGATGCTTATGATGGACTTGAACAGATAGTTCATTGTAGCCTTATTCACAATAGCCAAGGTGCACACACACACACACACACACACACACACACACACGATAACTATA
Organism: Procyon lotor; assembly: GCA_028646535.1. NCBI lineage: Eukaryota > Metazoa > Chordata > Mammalia > Carnivora > Procyonidae > Procyon > Procyon lotor. Next base: position 50,833,301 of record CM053612.1, read on the forward strand.
CAGAGATGACACATATGCTAACTAACTAGATTGTGGTTATATTTCAAAAGGTATATGTATAGGGGCACCTGGGTGGCTCAGTCGTTAAGCGTCTGCCTTTGGCTCAGGTCGTGATCCCAGGGTCCTGGGATTGAGCCCCTCATCGGGCTCCCTGCTCTGCGGGAAGCCTGCTTCTCCCTCTACCATTCCCTCTGCTTGTGTTCCCTCTCTCGCTGTGTTTCTCTCTGTCAAATAAATAAAATCTTAAAAAAAAAAAAAAGGTATATGCATAATAAAACATATTGTTTTACACTTTAAACATACACAATTTTTATATATCAGTGATATCTCAATAAAAATAGATTGGAGATTCATAAAGGAGAGGTGAAAGGCCTCCTAAACAGTAAAATGAGCATATACAAAGGCATGATGATATAAGGCTTTAAAGATGCATTCTAGGGGCAACTCGGTGGCTTAGTCAGTTAAGAATCTGACTTTAGCTCAGGTCATGATCCCAGGGTCCTGGGATCGGGCCCTACATCAGGATCCCTGCTCAGAGAGGAGTCTGTTTCTCCTTATGCCTTTCTTCCTTCCCATACTTATATTCTCTCTCTTGATCACTCTCTCTATCTTAAATAAATTTTAAAAATCTTGAAAAAAAACCAAAGATGTGTTCTGGAACCCATGTTCAGGATACTGAGAGAAGGTGCATATGAAGTATGGACAAGGGATGAGACCATAGAAGTAGACATTAGTCAGAACATGGAGTGCTTATCTGATAGATGTAGGAAATTGACTTTAATCTGGAAGGTCTGGGAAGCCATTTGAATTATTTTAAGCATGATTATATGGCATGATCATATTATAGGTTTGTAAAAGATCACTTTAGAATTACTGTGAAGGAAGGAGTGACATAACTTAAGGCAGGAAACCCAGTTAGGAAACTGATTCAGCAACTAGGCAAGCATGGATGAGACTTGTCTAAAGAAATGCCTTTGGGACAACAAAGGAAGTAATAGATTTGAGAGTTATTGAGGATGTGTTCCATCAAGACTATTACAACCTCTAATCATATTGATTTGGTTATATCTTGTACTCCTTTTTCATAGCACTTATGACAATTGTAGCCATTATTCAATTACTCGGCCACAGTGTCTTGCATAATACCTTTTACAGAGAAGGTGCTCAAAAAATATTTTTGAATAAATCAAAATAACCTGGAATGACAAGGAAATTGTGGTTCAGAAAACGAGATACTGGAATTGGGTATTTCAGAAGTAGAATAGTTCCAAATTATTTCAAAGAGTAGAGTGTATGCATGGTAGTGTGTGACTGGAGTGAAAGATAGTTGAAGAACAATTAGCCATGAAACAAAGGTGCTAGATAGGTTATCTAGATGGATATTGGCTTGATTTTCTTGTGGATGGATAAAAGCATCTGTGCTCATTGTGGCTTTTAAGGAGGCACAATTTTGATGGAATTTGGACTTGGTTTCTGGCCTCTACAAAATTGGATTCTAGTGAGGTGTTTATACATAGGCAACCATTAATAAGCAAATTTTAGCATAAGTGAATATTAATATGATTAAAAGCAAACATGACTGTGAGATCTGAAGGATCACTGAAATAATTGCAGAGATTTAAAATCTAACAATAATAAAGAGAAAACCATCTAATGATATGACCAGTTGCAGCTTTTGGTTTATGAGACTTATCTAAATATATATATATATATATATTTAGATATATATCTATATATGTATGTTATATATATTATCTTGCCACAGTCGTGTTGTAGTAGATCAAATATGCTTTTTAAAATAGAGGAAATTATTATATTCAGCACTTACATGTCTCAAAGTCAAATCTTAGTGTTTCTATTAAAAATCACACATAAGATGTTAATATCCTATGTTACATAATTGCTTCTTCATTTTTGATTACCAGTTTCCTTTATTCTTCAACGAGTGCCTAACAATCAAATTAAAATCTTATAAATATTTATTTTTGAAATTATTTATTTGTACAAATATTCCTCAGGGTAGTGAGAAATACATAAAACAAATTTTAAAAAATATAGCCTCTGTGGTTTACAGTTTGATAAAAGATACCACGATTGGTGGTAAAAGCTATGTAGTAGAAATAAAACAACCTGAGTTCAAGCCTAGTTTTGGGACTTTCTGGTAATTTGGGCAAGTTACTAAATAACAGGATTAAAAAATAATATATGTAAAATAATTTGTAAAAATACATATTTTATATTTTATTATAATTTTATTATTATATTTATTATATTATATATGTATACATATGTATACAAAAGTACACATGAAATGATCCTCCCAAAACCTTGCATTCATTAATATAGTGATTAATAAAAATCTATCTTGAGTGCTGTCCGTCTAAAGTAGTTGGAAGAAACCTCTAATGCATGAGATTTTTCAACTGTGGTCCATTTTCAGGCAAAACAAGTAAGTCAAAAAAGGGAAACAACTTGATACTGAAAAATTTTAAATAAAATTTTCAGATTTTTTTTTCTGGGATGTAGTACATATAAAGCTCAGCTTTTGTGTATTCTTTATATCTTTAGTCCTGAATAATGATAAATAATTTTCTGGCTGGTCTTGTAATATCCTCAGTTGACAAAAATTATGAACAAAATTTATCAACTTAAAATAACTCAGCTATATCATTTCTAGAACTGAGGCTCCATCAATTTGTAACGACTGTCAAAATATATTTTTTTTCTTTTAAGCCTCAGTTAACCTCAAAATTTAGTCACCCAGAAATCCCTACCTCAGGCATTCGGTTAATTGAAACAGTATTGTCAAACAGGTATTCTGACATAATGGTATCCAGTTTTGTTATCAGACGAAGTATTCATGTTTGGAAGAGCAATGGTTATAAGCACCTAGTAAGGGAAGCTACTGTCCTTCTTACTCCCTCGTATGGAGAAGACATGGTAGAATGGACTGGATATAGCTATTGGTTCAGACAGAAAAGACAGCAGAAGAAAAATCCCACACTGGTGAAAGTAAGGAGTAGGCAATTGTAAAAACAGATAAATACATAGAATTGTATTAGAAAAACATATTTGTGTGTATGTGAATATGTGTGTAGAAACATGGACAAGCAGAAAGATAATTGAAATGAGTTTGAGTGTCAGCTCTGCTAAACAATTGTGAGCACTTCAACTCTCTGGGCCTCAATTTTGTCATCTGTAAAATGAAAGTTTACGTTAGGTGATGTCTAAGACTACTTCCAGCTCTAATATCCTATAGGTGAATTATCCTTCCTAATACTTCCTGTTAGGGAAGATTTTCATATACTGTTAAAGCTGGAGCCCTGAGGGGGGAAAATTATGATATACTTTCATTTTCTGAATTTACTTCTATTTTCCCTTTCATCATGTATTTAGTCTTTTCCTTAAAATAACTGTATGTTACTCCTATGAATAATAAATACTACATTTCATTTTTAATCTTAGCATAATACAATACTACTATAAAAATTTCATGCTTTTCAACACCTTCTAAATTTTTCAGAATTTATTATAAATCCTTATTTTTGCTGATGCATATATTTTTTTATTTATGCATGTTCAGGAGCTATCACTGTAGTTAGTAGTCATATTTCAATGATCCCCACAGAGTTCTGTAACTAACAACTCACTGGAGGAAAAAAAATGAAATCACAGGAATAATTCCTAACAAAAATAAGTATCCCTTTTTAATCACATTTTGTGGCAAAGTGATGTAACTATTAGACTTATTGTATTTATCCACCTGTATATAGTTATGTCTATGAAATACTCTGGTTAAAAAGGCTTCCATTCTAGACAAAGGAAATACTGGAAGTAAGCACATTTAAAATACAGGGTTTTTTTTTTTTTAATGGAAGAAAGAAAGCAGGAAAGAGAGAAAAAGGGTCTGCAAGAGGATAAAATAAACTATTGGCAGTGGTTGTATTTCAGTAATAAAGCTGTGGGTAAGTTTTGTTTTTTTTATTTTATTTTACTTTTGCGTTTAGGTACATTCCAGAGTAAGCAGGTAATGAATAGAAAAAGTGCAACACTTTCCTCCAGAGCAAACAGAAATTTCATAAATGCAAATAGTCAATCAATACCATCAATCGTACCTCATAACTGCTTTTTCAATTGTCCATTTATCTTCATTTCCACTACCTATATGCAAGGCCCAGATACTCTTATATCTCACCTAGCTAACAGCATCTTTTTTTTTAAAGATTTTTATTTATTTTTTTGACAGAGGGAGAGAGATCACAAGTAGGCAGAGAGGCAGACAAAGAGAGAGGGGGAAGCAGGCTCCCCGCTGAGCAGAGAGCCCGATGTGGGGCTCAATCCCAGGACCCTGAGATCATGACCTGAGCCAAAGGCAGAGGCTTTAACCCACTGAGCCACTCAGGTGTCCCTAGTTAACAGCACCTTAAGTGGTCTTCCTGGCACCACTCATGCACCTATACAAATACATTCTTTACAGAGCAGTCAGAGGAATTTTTTAAAAATACAAATTAGATTATATTATTTCCCTGTTTAATACTTTTCCATGACAACTCATCAGATATGACAATAGCTTTTGCACTCGCTTTAGACATAAACTCCTATGAAGAAATTCTTTTTTACTTTGGGAGACTATTAAAAAAATTATTTTAAAAATTAAAGTTACTCTTAAGATTAAAGCAGAAGTGGTGGACCTAAAAACAGGTCTGCTTGACACTTGGGGTCATGGTGACATGCAAAGATATTCATGAAACTAAAACTAACCAGTGAAGTTTGAGAAACAGTAATATATAAGATAAAGACCAAATTTCTTACTATAGCGTCAAAATGCCTTTTTGGTCTATCCTCTCTACTTTCTGATCTTATCCCTTGTTGCTGCCCCAACCCTTGAAGTACCAAAAACACATTTAGTCATCTTAAACCTATGAAAGATATAAATTTTCTACATAAAATCCCCACTGACTCCTTGTTTAATTGATAAAGTAATATTTACGTTTCAAAGACCTAAATGTGAGACAGCAAACCATCAAAATCCTTGAGGAGAGCACAGGCAGTATATTGACACAACCTTAGCAACTTCTTACGAGATATGTCTCCTGAGGCAAGGGAAACAAAAGCAAAAAAAATAAACTACTGGGACTTCATCAAGATAAAAATTTCTGCACAGTGATGGTCACAATCAATGAAACTAAAAGGTAAACTTCAGAATGGGAAAAGATATTTGCAAATGACATATTTAATAGATTTAGTAGCCAAAATATACAGGAACCTATAAAACTAAACAACCAAAAAAAAAAAAAAAAAAAAAAAAAAAAACAGTTAAAATGGGCAAAAGACATAGAGTTTTTTCCAAAAGAGAAATAGATGGTTAACAAACACGTGAAAACATGTTCAACATCACTCATCATCAGGGAAATAAAAATCAAAACTACGGTGAAATATCACCTCACACCTATCAGAATGGCTAAAATTAACAACAAAGGATACAATAGGTGTTGGTGAGGATGTAGAGAAAGGGGAATACTATTACACTGTTGGTGGGAATGCAAACTGGTGCAGCTACTTGGGAAAACAGTATGAAGTTTCCTCCAAAAGTTAAAAATATAGCTATCCTGTGATCCAGCAATTGCACTACTATGTATTTACCCAAAGCATATAAAATTACTGACTTGAAGGGATACATACACCCTGATGTTTATAGCAGCATTATCAGCAATAGCCAAATTACAGAATGAGCCTAAATATCCATTGGCTGATGAATGGATAAGAAGATGTGAGAATAGATAGATGATAGATAGATAGATAGATAGATAGATAGATAGATAGATAGATAGATAGACAGATAGATAGAAAAAAAAGATAGATAGATAGATGATAGATAAGTGATAGATAGATAGATAGATAGATAGATAGATAGATAGATAGATAGATGATAGATAATAGATAGGCAATGGAATATTACTCAGACATCAAAAAGAATGGAATCTTACCATTGCTATGATATGGGTGGAGCTAGAAGTATTATGCTAAGCAAAATAAGTCAGTTAGAATGGAATCTTACCATTGCTATGACATGGGTGGAGCTAGAAGTATTATGCTAAGCAAAATAAGTCAGTTAGAGAAAGACAAATACCATATGATTTCACTCATATGTGGACTTAAGAAACAAAACAGATGAACATACAGGGAAAGAAAGGGAGAAGCAAACCAGGAAATAGACTCTTAAATACAGAGAGTAAACTGAAGGTTACTGGGGGGAGGTGGATGGGCAGGGGGATGGTTTAGATAGTTGATGGATTTTAAGGAGGGCACTTGTGAGGAGCACTGGGTGTTAAATGTAAGTGATGAATCACTAACTTCTATACCTGAAATAAATATTACATTCTATGTTAGCTGACTGTAATTTAATTAAAAACTTGAAGAAAATAGCAGTATTCATATTTCAAACCCTTTCTGTTTCTACTTTTTTATTAATTCTTTTTTAATTTAATTTTATTTTTTCAGCATTCCAAGATTCATTGATTATGCACCACACCCAGTGCCCATGCAATACATACCCTCCTTAATACCCACCACCAGGCTCACCCATCCCCTTACGCCCCTCTCTTCCAAAACTCTCAGCTTGTTTCTCAGAGTCCTAAGTCTCTCATGGTTCGTCTCCCCCTCTGATTACCCCCATTCACTTTTCCTTTCTTTCTCCTAATGTCCTCCATGTTATTCCTTATGCTCCACATGTAAGTGAAAACATATGATAATTGACTTTCTCTGCTTGACTTATTTCACTCAGCATAATCTCCTCCAGTCCTGTCCTTGTTGATACAAAAGTTTGGCATTCATCCTTTCTGATGGCTGTGTAATATTCCATTGTATATATGAACCATATTTTCTTTATCCATTCACCTGTTGAAGGGCATCTTGGCTCTTTCCATAGTTTGGTAATTGTAGTCATTGCTGCTATGAACATTGGGCTACATGGGGCCCTTCTTTTCACTACATCTGTATCTTTGGGGTACATACCCAGTAGTGCAATTGCAGGATCATAGGGTAGCTCTAGTTTTAATTTCTTGAGGAATCTCAACACTGTTTCCCAAAGTGGCTGCACCAGCTTGCAATCCCACCAATAGTGTAAGAGGGTTCTCCTTTCTCCACATCCTCTTCAACAATTGTTGTTTACTGTCTTGTTGATTTTGGCCATTCTGATTGGTGTAAGGTGGTATCTCAATGTGGTTTTGATTTGAATCTCCCTGATCGCTAATGATGATGAACATTTTTTCATGTGTCTGTTAGCCATTTGTATGTCTTCTTTGGAGAAGTGTCTGTTCATGTCTTCTACTTATTAATTCTTTAAATTTAAATGGTATGTTTATGTCAGCAGGCCTAGTACCCAGATTTTCTTTAAAAAACCATATATACAATGGAATATTACTCAGCTAGCAGAAAAGATGAGTACCTACCATTCACACTGACATGGATGGAACTGGAGGGAATTATGCTAAGTGCAATAAGTCAAGCAGAGAAAGACAATTATCATATGGTTTCACTAATATGTGAAACATAAAGAACAGGGAAGAAGACCTTAAGGGAAGGGAGGGAAAACTGAATGGGAAGAAATCAGAGAGGGGGACAAACCTTGAGAAATTCTGAACTCAGGGAATTAAATTGAGGGTTGCAGAAGGGCAGGGAGTGGGGAGACGTAACTGGGTGATGGGGATTAAGGAGGGCATGTTATCTGATGTTATTCACAACTAATAAAACATTGAACACTACATCAAAAAATAGGGATGTACTGGGGCGCCTGAGTGGCTCAGTGGGTTAAAGCCTCTGCCTTTGGCTCAGGTCATGATCTCAGGGTCCTGGGATTGAGCCCCACATCAGGCTCTCTGCTCAGCAGGGAGCCTGCTTCCCCCTCTCTCTCTGCCTGCCTTTCTGCCTACTTGTGATCTCTCTCTCTCTCTCTCTCTGTCAAATAAATAAGTAAAATCTTTAAAAAAAATAGTGATGTACTATATTTTGGATAATTTAACTTATAAAAAAAGTAAATAAATAAAAATAATTAAAAATAAAATAAATGGACCTTTACCATCAAGAAAAGTGAAAAGAAAAGCCATTTCCTGGAGTTTCAAATCAAAAACATACACAACTTCATAAATAAAGATTACTTGATCACATACCTTCCTCATGGAAGTCAGAGTGTTACTTATAAGGCTAAAAAAGAATTAATAGAATAGAATACAATAGAAGAATAGAATAGAATAGAATAGAATAGAATAGAATAGAATAGGAGTAAACTGCTAAGACATCCATAAGCCTCCTTATTCCAAGATTGTTATTCTCTATTGATCCCCCATGTTCTTTTACCTGGTTAAATAAACATGAGTTTTTATAAAATTGCACTTTCAGAACAACTACCAACATGCTAATATTACAATTATGAAGAAGTTAAAGAGACTTTCATACACATTACTGCCAAATTCAATATATGATAGAATTATTTGCTACATTCATGTCCTTTAGGAAATTCTTACAGTTGAAACCTCCACACACATATAGATGATTCTGCGTAGTGAATGGTTATGCACAGCAGTAGTAGAGATTTAAAGACTCAGTTGATTAGTCCCAAAGGGGATAGGATGCCTAAAATTTTGGTTTATGAATGTGGCTGACCGAACATCCTCTAGGGGTCTGACCACACCCAAGTATGTTTACCTCTGTATTAACACCCCCAGATATTCCCCATTCAAGGTTATTTACCCTTATTGGAATTCCTATAAGCTCTCGTTACAACTGCCACTCAAAGTCAAGAAGTCCACCTCTTTTATGCCTAGAGCACCAAGATACTACTCAGTCTAGGCTCTGCATATAAGTTTACAAAGTACAATACATCATTATTTGAATGGTTTTGACAAAGTCAAAAGAAGATCTGGATCTTTAATTAATTTTTATTTATTTTTGTGTATGCTGTAAGAAAGTGGTTTTTTCATTCTTTTGCATGTTGCTGTCCAGTTTTCCCAATATCATTTGTTGAAGAGATTTACTATTATCATTGGATATTCTTTCCTGCTTTGTTGAAGATTAATTGACCATATAGTTGTGGGTTCACTTCTGGGGACGTAAATGTGAGATATGAAACCATAAATATTCTAGAGGGGAACACAGGCAGAAACCTGTTGACATGAGTCATAGCAACTTCTTACTAAATATGTCTCCTGTGGAAAGGGAAACAAAAGCAAAATGAACTATTAGGACTTCATCAAGAAAAAACGCTTCTGCATTGTGAAGGAAACAATCAACAAAAATAAAACAACCTGCAGAATGGAAGAAGATATCTATAAATGATACATCTCATACAGAGTTAGTATCCAAAATATATGAAAAACTTCTAAAACTGAACACCTCAAAAACAAATAATCCAGTTAAAAAATGGGCAGAAAACATAAATAGCTATTTTTCCAAAGAAGACATACAAGTAGTCAACAGACACATGAAAATATAGTCAATATCACTCATCATCAGGAAAATACACATCAAAGATACAATGATACATCACTACTCTGTCAGCTAGATGTCAGCTCTGTGTTGGCTAAGCCCTCACCTCAGAATGGCTAAAATCAGCAACACAATAAAAGGCAAGGATGTGGAGAAAAAGGAACCCTCCTGCACTTTTGGTGGGAGTGCAAACTGGTGCAACCACTCTGGAAAACAGTATGGAGTTTCCTCAGAAAGATAAAATAGAACTACTCTATGATCCAGTAATTGCATACTAGATATTTATCCAAAGGATACAACAATAGTCAAATTATGGAAAGAGCCTAAATGTCCATGGACTAATGAATGGACTAATGAATGGATAAAGAAATAGTCGTATATATAGTGGTATATATATATATGTGTGTGTGTGTGTGTGTATATATGTATATATATATAATATTACTGATCAATAAAAAATGAAATTTTGCCCTTTTGTAGCTGTATGAATGGACATAGAATGTATTATGACAAGCAAAATCAGTCGGAGAAAGACAAACACCATATGCTTTCACTCATATGTGGAATTTAAGAAACAAAACAAAGAAGCAAAGGGGAAAAAGGAGAGAGGCAAATCAAGAGACAGACTATTAACTATAGATAGAAAATAAACTGATGGATAGGGGACCGAAGATAGTGGTATAATAGGAGGACCCTAAGCTTGCTTCATCTTAAACACAGGTTGATAACTATCAAATCATTCTGAATACCCAAGAAATCGACATGAGGACTGACAGAACAAACTGCATTACTAGAGGGAGAGAAGAAGCCACATTGAGGAAGTGCAGACACGTAGTTTGGGGGAGAAATGGATCACAGGTGCTATAAGGGAGGGAGCACTGCCAAGAAAGGTGAGAGAGAAAGGAGTACACAGTAGATAGCAATAAGTGAATACTTCCCTAAAGCCATTGGGTAGGAAAATTAGAGGGGTTGATTTTCATGAGTTACTGTAACCAGTTTGGGCCCAAAGACTGGAATTTTAGAGGTCTATGGCATGGCTCGGATAGAGCCCTGAGGGTGCTCCCTGCTACTGGAGAGAAGGCAAGCGGTAACCTGGGGGTAGACTGTACAATCTGAGAATTGCATAAGACTGGCAGAGATTGTTCCCTCTTCTTGGAATGCATCTGTGAGAGTTGGTGTTTGCAGAGATTCCTCTCCTAGGACAAAGGAGCAGGCAGGCACCATTTCACTTCCCTGGCCCTCAGCACAGGAACTGTGACAACTGCTGAGGGCCACTAACCCAGACATTGCCTGGTTAGCCAGCTTTGCTCCAAATCTCATGCCTTTGTGCTCTGGCACAACTGTCCTTATCAGTCAAACTTGCATCTTTCCCAGCATGGTGAGACCCTCCCCCAGAAGACCAGTGAAGGTCACTGCCACTCCAGGTTCCTAAAATCTGGAGTTTCAAAAGTCAGCCAGCTTGGTGTTCATCAACAGATGAATGGATAAAGAAGACGTAATACACACACACACACACACACACACACACACACACACGAATATTACTCAGCCAGACATAAAAGGAAGGGAATCTTGTGGGGTGCCTGGGTGGCTCAGTCAGTTAAGTGTCTGTCTTTGTCTTAGTTCATGATCCCACGGTCCCGGAATCAAGCCTGCATTGGGCTCCATGCTCAGTGGGGAGCTAATTTCTCCCTCTTCCTCTGCCTGCCACTCATCCTGCTTGTGCTCTTTCTCTCTGTCAAATCAATAAATAAAATTCTTAAAAAAAAAAAAAGAATAGAAGCTTGCTATTTGAATGACCCAGATGGAACTACTGGGTATTATGCTGAGCAAAATAAGTCAGTCAAAGAAAGACAAATATCATGTGATTTCACTCATATGTGGAAATTAAGAAACAAAACAGAAGAACATAAGAGACAGGAAGGAAAAATAAAATAAGACAAAATTAGAGAAGGAGAAAAACCATAAAAAACTCTTAACTGTAGGAAACAAACTGAGGGTTGCTGGAGGGAAGGTGGATGGAGAAAGGAGTAAATGGGTGATGGATATTAAAGAGAGCACTTGATATAATAAGCACTGTGTGTTATATGCAACTGGTGAATCACTAAATTTTACCTTTGAAACTAATAATATACTATATGTTAACTAACTGATTTTACATTTTAAAAATTAAATATAAATTATAAATAAATATTTGTTGGGGAAAATTTAAATATTAAAAACTTTTAAAAAATAAAATAAAAAATAAACAAAATAAAAGTCAGCCGGCTTGGCTGAGATAGAACCTAATGTCCACTGTGCCTGCAGAAAGGCAAGCAACCTTGAGACAGAAAGTGTGAAAACAGAGATCTGAAAAATACCTAAGACGCACAACAGGAAATTATCTGGGAAAGCTTCCCTGAGAGCAGGAAGCATGGACTCCCCTATCCAGGGACAAAGGAGCTGGCTCATGTCATTTCCCTCCACTCAGCATAAACCAATGTCAGTAAACAGAACAGGACCCACACTGACTGATTAACCTTACTTCAAGTCCCACCATATATGAGTTCTACTGGAAATACTTTTCTTGAACAAGTGTGCTTAAGGGCCAGCCCAGCAGGCTCATTCCCCCAAAGATCAGCATAAACCACTGCACACATCATATCTCTGACCATAGAGCTCTGCAAAGTTTCGGTTCTAGGGGAAAAAACATCAGGTCTCATTTAACAAGCAGACCAGAACACCCCCAGTTAAAACTCACCACACTCTGCCGACGTCCAAATATTACATATTGCAGGCAAGGAGAACCTCTGTAGATAACTGACCTGAGGAATAGAGCAAGCAAAATACAGCAACAGAGGGCACGTAGTACACACCAGAGAAACTTTCTAAAGTGCCAGGTCCTCGGCATTATGTAACCTCTTCTATATAAAACCATTACTCTTAGAAGTAGAAAACATAGCAGGCTTTTCTAACATGGAAGAAGACAGAGACCTAGACAAAATGCCAAGATGGAAGAATTTATCCCAAATGAAAGAAAAGTAAAGGTCACAGCCAGAGATCTTATTGAAACAGATATAAGAAATTTGACCAATGTGGACTTTAAATAATCAGTCATAAGGATACTCACAACGCTTGAAAAAAGCTGGAAGACATCAGGGAGTACCTTACTACAGAGATAAAAGAGTTAAAAATCAATCAGACAGAAATGAAAAATTCAGTAACTGACTTCAAAAATCAAAATGTAATGACCACAAAGATGGAAGAAGCAGATGGAAAATAACTAAGCTGAATAAAGAGAGAAAGATTGATTAACACAAGTGTAGACTTAGGAAGCTCAGTGACACCATCAAATGTAATAGCATTCTTATCATAGGAGTCTCAGAAGAAAAAAATGGGGGGGCAGAAGGTTTATTTGAGGAAATAATAACTTAAAATGTCTTTAATGTGAGGAAGGAAACAGACACCCAAGTCCAGAAGGCACAGAGAACTTCTGTCAAGATCAACAAAAGCAGGCCAACACCAAAATACACTGTAGTTAAACTTGAAGGATATAGTGATAAAAAAAAAAATTCTAAAAGCAGCAAGACAAAGGAAGTCCCCAACTGCAAGAGTAAACCCATAAGTTTAGCAGCAGAGCTCTCCACAGAAACTTGACAAGCCAGAAGACAGTGGCATTATATGTTTAACTTGGTGAATGGAAAATGCCTGCAGCCAACAATACCCTTTCCAGAAAGACTATCATTCAGGATAGGAGGAGACATAAAGAGTTTTCTCTAAAGCAAAAACTAAAGGAGTTCATGACCACTAAACCTGTTCTGCAAGAAATAATAAAAGAACATAGAAAATCTCCAGAAACTATGACAAAACAAATAATAAAATGGCACTAAATAACTATTTATCAATAATTACTCTGAATGTAAATGAATAAAATGCTCCAGTCAAAAGACATAGGGATTCAGAATAGACACACACACACACACACACACACACAAAACCATGTATATGCTGCCTATAAAGGCCTCATTTAAGACACTGCAGATTGAAAGTGAGGGGATGGAGAACCATATATCATGCAAATGGATGTGAAAAGAAAGTCAGAGTATCAATAGTTCTATCAGACAGACTTGATTTTAAACCAAAAGAGAGAAGGTACCTTATCATAAGGAAGGGGGCTATCAAACAAGATCTAACAACTGTAAATATTTGTGCCCCCAACATGGGAGCAGCCAAATACATAAAACAATTAATAACAAACATAAAGAAACTCATTGATAATAATGCAATAGTAATGGTGAACTTTAACACCTGACTTACATCAATGGACACATTATCTAAGCAGAAAAACAATAAGGAAACAATGGTTTTGAATGACACACTATACCAGATGGACTTAACAGATATATTCAGAATATTTCATCCTGAAGCAACAGAATACACATTCACTTCAAGTGTACATGGGACATTCTTCAGAATAGATTACATATTAGCTCAACAGTACAAAGACTGAGATCATACCATGCTTATTTTCCAACCACAAGGCTACAAAACTTGAAGTCAACCACAAGAAAAAATTTAGAAAGACCACAAATACATAATGGTTAAAGCACATTCTACTGAAGAAGGAATGAGTCAACCAGAAAAGTAAAAAAGAAAAAGTACATGGAAACAAATAAAAGTGAAAACATGATGGTCTAAAACCTTTGGGAGGCAACAAAACAGTCTTAGGTGGGAAGTATATAGCAGTACAGGCTTACTTCAAGAAGCAAGAAAAATTTCTAATAAACAAAATAACTTTGTACCTAAAGGATCTAGAAAAATAATAACAAATGAATCCTAAAGTCAGCAGCAGAAGAGATATAATAAAGATTAGAACAGAAATAAATGATATAGAAACTTTAAAAAAAAAAAAGAACAGGTCAAAGAAACAAGAGTTGGTTCTTTAAAAAAATAATACAATTGATGAACTCTAGTCAGACATATCAAAAAGAAAAAAAAAAAGGACCCAATTAGATAAAATCACAAAAGAGGGAAGAGAAAAATAACCAACAGCAAAGAAATGCAATTATAAGAGATTATGAAAAATTGTATGCCACTAAATCTGACAATCTGGAAGAAATGGATAAATACCTAGAAACATAAAAGCTACCGAAACTTATATAGTAAGAAATAGAAAACTCGGACAGACCAATAATCAGCAAGGAAATTGAATCAGTAGTCAAAAATCTCTCAGCAAGCAAAAGTCCAGGGCGAGATGCCTTCAAAGGGGAATTCTACCAAACATGTAAAGAAAAGTTAATACTTATTCTTCTCAAACTATTCCAATAAATAGAAACAGAAGGAAAACTTCCAAACTTATTCTATGAGGCCAGCATTACCCTGATTCAAAATCAAAGACTCCACTAAAAAAAGAGAACTACAGATCTACATGCCTGATGACCATGAATGTGAAACTCCTCAATTAAATACTAGCAAACTGAATCCAATAGTATACTAAAAAAAATCATTCACCAAAATCAGGTACAATTTATTCTGGGATTGGAAAGGTGGCTCAAATATTTGCAATTCAACCAATGTGATACACCACATTAATAAAAGAAAGGATAAGAATCATATGATCCTCTCAACTGATATAGAAAAATCATTTGACATAGTATAATATCCATTCACGATAAAAATCCTCAACATATCTCAACATCATAAAGGCCATATACAAAAAAAACAACAACAAAAACCTATAGCTAATTTCATCCTCAATGGGTAAAAAACTAAGAGCTTCTCCTCTACAGTCAGGAACAAGATAGGGATGACCACTCTCGCCACTATTATTTAGCATAGGACTGGAAGTCCTGGCTTCAGCAATCACACAACAAAAAGAAATAAAAGACATTCAGATCAGCAAAGAAGAAGTGAAATTTGTACTTCTTGTGAATGCCCTGATACTCTATGTAGAAAACCTGAAAGACTCCTCCCCCAAAAAAAAGCTAGAACTAGGGGCACCTGGGTGGCTCAGTCGTTAAGCGTCTGCCTTCGGCCCAGGTCAGATCCCAGGGTCCTGGGATCAAGCCCCGCATCAGGTTCCCTGCTCGGCGAGAAGCCTGCTTCTCCGACTACCATTCCCTCTGCTCGTGTTCCCTCTCTCGCTGTGTTTCTCTCTGTCAAATAAATAAAATCTTTAAAAAAAAAAAAAGCTAGAACTAATACAGGAATTCGGTAAGGAAAGGGATACAATATCAATGTACAGAAATCGGTTGCACTTCCATACACCAATAATGCAGCAATGGAAAGGGATATCAAGGAATCAATCCCATTTATCCCATTTATAATTGCCTCCAAAACCATAAGATACCTAGGAATAAACCTAACCAAAGATATAAAAGATCTGTACTCTGAAAAGTATAAAACACTACTGAAAGAAATTGAAGATGGCACAAATAAATAGAAAAACATTCCATGGGGGCACCTGGGTGGCTCAATGGGTTAAGCCTCTGCCTTCAACTCAGGTCATGATCTCAGGGTCCTGGGATCGAGCCCCATATCTGGCTCTCTGCTCGGCGTGGAGCCTGCTTCCCCCCCTCTCTCTGCCCGCCTTTCTGACTACTTGTGATCTCTCTCCTCTCTGTCAAATCAATAAATAAAATCTTAAAAAAAAAAAAAAAAAGAAAAACATTCCATGTTCATGGATTGGAAGAACAAATATTTTGATAATGTCTATACTACCCAAAGCAATCTACACATTTAATGAAATACCCTTCAAAATACCGTCAGCATTTTTCACAGAGTTAGAACAAACAATCCTCAAATTTGTATACAACTAGTGCAGACCCCAAATATCAAAGCAATCTTGAAAAGAAATGCAAAACTGGAGGTATCACAATTCTGGACTTAAGTCATATTCCAAAACTGTAGTGATCAAGACAGTATGGTACAGGAACAAAAACAGTTGCATAGATCAATGGAACAATTAGAAAACCCAGAAATGAACCCATAATTATAGGGCTAATGAATATTCAACAAAGGAGAAAAGAGTATCCAATGGGTAAAAGACAGTCTCTTCAACAAATGGTGTTGGCAAAACTGAATAGCAACATGCAAAAAAATTAAACAGGACTACCTTCTTATACCATACAGAAAAATAAATTCAATGGAAGAGATTATGCTGAGTGAAATAAATCAAGCAGAGAGAATCAGTTATCATATGGTTTCACTTACATGTGGAGCATAAGGAAAAACATGGACAACATTGTGAGAAGGAAAGGAAGGGTGAATTGGGAGAAACTGGAGGCGGAGATGAACCATGTGGACTCTGAGCAACAAATTGAAGGTTTTGGAGGGGAGGGGGTGTGGGGGTTGGGCAAGCCTGTTGGTGGGTATTGAGGAGGGCACGTATTGCATGGAGCACTGGATGTGGTACATGAACAATGAATCTTGGAACACTGAAAAAACAAAATAAAAGTAATTGGGGGAAAAAAAACAAAGTGGATAAAAAAAATCTAAATGTGAGACAGAAAACCATTAAAATCCTAGAGGAGAATGCAGGCAGTAACTTCTTTGACATGAACTGTAGTAACAACCTCTTACTAGATACTTCTCTTGAAGCAAGGGAAACAAAAGCAAAAATGAACTACTGGAACTTCATCCAGATATAAAGCTTCTGTACAGTGAAGGGAACAATCAACAAAACTAAAAGTTAACCTCCAGAATGAGAGAAGATATTTGCAAACGACATATCTGATAAAGGTTTATTATCCAATATATATGAAGAATGTATAAAACTCAACACCCCAAAGCCAAATAATCCAGTTACGAAATGGGCAGATGGCATGAATAGATATTTTTCCAAAGAAGATATCCAGAGGGCTAACAGACACATGAAAAGATACTCAACATCACTCATCATCAGGGAATGCAATTCAAAACTTCTATGAGATATCACCTCACACTCATCAGAATGGCTAAATTAACAACACAGGAAACAACAGGTTATGATGAGGATGCGGAGACAGGGAACACTCTTACACTGTTGATGGCAATCCAAACTGGTGCAATCACTCTGGAAAACAGTGTGGAGATTCCTCAGAAAAGGAAAAAATAGAACTACCTTAAGATCCAGCAATTGTACTACTAGGTATTTACCCAAAGGATACAAAAAATACTGATTTAAAGGAATACATGCACATTGATTTTTATAGCAGCAGTATAGCCAAATTATGGAAAGGGCCCAAATGTCCATGAAGTGATGAATGGATAAAGATGTGAGATATATATATATATATATATATATATATATATATATATATATATGAAGTGGAATATTACTCAACCATAAAAAAGAATGAAATCTTAATATTTCCAATGATGAAGATGGAGCTAGTGGGTATTAGCTTAGCAACGTAAGTCAGTCAGAGAAAGACAAATATCATATAATTTCACACATATGTGGAATTTAAGAAACAGAAGAACATAGCAGAAAAAAGATAGAGGCAAACCATAAAATAGACTCTTAACTATAGTGAGTAAACTGAGGGTTGCTGGAGGGTGGGTGGGTGTGAGGATTATTTAATGGGTGATGGGGATTAAGGAGAGCACTTATGATCAACACTGTGTGTTGTGTGTAAATTTTGAATAATTATATTGTATCCCTGAAACTAATATTACACTGTGTGTTAACTAAAATGTAATAAACACTTGAAAAAGAAGGAAAAAAGGAGAACAAACTCCTCATTATCAGAGAGGAGGCGGGTGGAGGGTGTGTTAAATAGATGATATGGATTAAGAAGTGCATTTGCTATGTTGAGCACCAGGTGATATATGGAAGTGTTGAATCACTGTACTGTACACCTGAAGCTAATATTACACTTAATGTTCATTTCAGTTGAATTTAAATAAAAACTTTAAAAATGAATCTCCCTTGGCCCTTCCATCATAAGAGAACACAGCAATAACCTGCTGTATATGAGCCTGAAGAGGGCCTTTACCAGACAGGCAGGTGCCTGAGTGTTTCAGCACCTTGATATTGGATTTTCCAGTCTCCAAAGTGTGAGCAATAAGTTTTGGTTGTTTACAAGCAATGAAGAAGAAAGAAAGAAAGAAAGAAAGAAAGAGAGAGAGAGAGAGAGAGAGAGGGAGGGAGGGAGGGAGGGAGGGAGGGAGGAAGGAAGGAAGGAAGGAAGGAAGG
>CM053612.1:50852440-50872747 GCA_028646535.1 Procyon lotor
AAAGAAAAAAAAGAGAGAGAAAGAAGGAAGAAGGAAGGAAGGAAGGAAGGAAGGAAGGAAGGAAGGAAGGAAGGAAGGAAGGAAGGGAGGGAGGGAGGGAGGGAGGAGGGAGGGAGGAAGGGAGGGAGGGAGGGAGGAGGGAAGGGAAGAAAAGTCAAATCTGACTAATTCAAAGTATTGTTTCTCATTTATTTGTCCCACAAATGTGTGTCATGTTAGATTTGATATCTCATCTGTCTAACCCCCAAACCATGATACTACCTTGGTTGTGATAAATACCAGTGCTCCCATTTACAAAGGCTATAATTTACTTGTGTGATAAAAATAATTTTCATTCCTGATAAATGGCATTAGGTAAAACCTAATCGTAGATGCCAGTTTGCATCTCAGCTTTAGACAATGTCATAAATATTTTCCCTAATTTTCATTTGCCTTCTATCCACTTTCTATCTATATATTCCCAGCCATATTTTCTAGAAATCCTGAAATGAGGTTGCAAGAAGTCTAGAAAACTTTCTTTAATGCTACATATTCTCAGAATATCTCACTAGAATCGACCCCATCCACATTTTCTAAAATCAGTTACTTAAATTTACCTTCCAAAGTTGCATATTATGTATTTTCAGCCTTCTTTAAATATCACTGAATATGATATATTATTCTCTATTTTTCTAATATCTTTAGTAATTAAAATATGTTTATTTAAAAAATAAATACTTGGAGGCAGACTTCTTAGATGGCAGTTTGAAAAGCTCATGTAAACCTCTCCCCCACAGAGACATCTATTAATCTCTTCAAAACTAGCAAAGATTATCATTCAAAGTCCCTGCAACTTATCAAAGGACTTATAAAATACTGAGAAGCATTTATTCAACAAAATATATAGAAAATTTGTAAGAACAATGGCAGTGTGGCATTCCTGCTAGAGACTAAACCTATATCTCTCCACATCTGTTCCTTGCCAAATGGCAATTCCCCTCTCTCACAGCTGCCTGGTGTAGAAAACTTGTTCTAAGTGTATTTGACAAAAAGTTAGTATCTGCAGATCATATTTTCTACAGCTCCATGTTTTAGAAGACTTATATTGAGTGGTGGTGACAGGTGTCCAAGCATTATTTCTTCTTTATTTTTTTAAATTTTATTTTATTTTTATTTTTTCCCCAAATATGTTTATTTTATTTTTTCAGTGTTACAAGATTAATTGTTCATGCACCATACCCAGTGCTCCATGCAATACGTGCCCTCCTCAATACCCACCACCAGTATTTCTTCTTTAAATGTTTGGTAAAATGTACCAGTGAAGCCACCTGACTGGGGCTTTAATGCACTGGGAGATTTGTTTTATTACTGAATCAATGTCCTTACTAGTAATTGGTCTGTTCAGATTTTCTATTTCTTTCTAATTCAATCTTGCTGCATTGTATGTTTCTAAGAATGTTTTTGTTTCATATAGGTTGTCCAATGTGTTAATTTGCAGTTTCTTTTTCTGTGCTATCAGTTATATTACCTCCTCTATCATTTCTGATTTTATTTATTTAAGTTGTCTCTCTTTTCTTCTTGGTGAATCTAGATGAAAAATTGTCAATTTTGTTTCTCTTTTCAAAAAAGGAGCTCTTAGTGTCATTGATTTTTTGCGTTGTCCTTTTAGTCTCTATTTCATTTATTTCTACTGTGATCTTTATTTCTTTCCTTTAAAACTTAAGGTTTAGTCTGGGGCACCTGGGTGGCTCAGTGGGTTAAAGCCTCTGCCTTCAGCTCGGGTCATGATCTCAGGGTCCTGGGATCGAGCCCCACATCGGGCTCTCTGCTCAGCGGGGAGCCTGCTTCCCCCTCTCTCTCTGCCTGCCTCTCTGCCTACTGTGATCTCTCTCCTCTTTGTCAAAATAAATAAATAAAATCTTAAAAAAAAAAAAAAAACTTAAGGTTTAGTCTATCATTCTTATTCTAAGTCCATATGTGTAAAATTAGGTTATTTATCTGAGATGTTTTTGTCTCTTGATGTGATCGTTTATCACTATGAACTTCCCTTTTAAATATTTTATTTATTTATTTGCCAGAGAGAGAGAGAGATCACAAGTAGGCAGAGAGGCAGGCAGAGAGAGGGGAAAGCACGATCCCCGCTGAGCAGAGAGCCCAACGCGGGGCTCGATCCCAGGACCCAGGACCCTGAGATCATGACCTGAGCTGAAGGCAGAGGCTTTAACCCACTGAGCCACCCAGGTGCCCCTGAACTTCCCTTTTAAAACTGTTATTTACTGCACCCATAAGTTTTGGTATGTGATGTTTCCACTTTCACTTGTTTCAAGGTATTCCTTTTTTTATTTCACTTCTGATTTTATCACTGTAGTCAGAAAAGATACTTGCTATGATTTCAATCTTTGATTTATTTATTTATTTATTTATTTTAAGATTTTATTTATTTGACAGAGAAACACAGCAAGAGAGGGAACACAAGCAGAGGGAATGGTAGCGGGAGAAGCAGGCTTCCTGCAGAGCAGACAGCCCGATGCCGGGATCGATCCCAGGCCCCTGGGATCTGACCTGGGCCGAAGGCAGACGCTTAACGACTGAGCCACCCAGGCGCCCCTCAATCTTTTATTTATTGAGACTTGCTTTGTGGCCTAACATATCTTCAATCCTGGACAATGTGTTATGTGCAGTTGAGAAGAATGTTGCTTTTGAAAGCAATGTTCTCTCTATATATTAAGTACATCTAGTTTAATGTGTTATATAAGGCCAATGTTTCCTTACTGGTTTCCTGTCTTTTTTTTTCTTTTATTATTTTTTCTTTTTATTAACATATAATGTAGTATTTGTTTCAGGGGTATGTGTCTGCGAATCATCAGTCTTACACAATTCACAGCACTCACCATAGCACATACCCTCCACATTTCCTGTCTGGATGATCTATCTATGAATAATAGGGCATTAAAGTCCCCAACTATTATTATATTGTAGTTTATTTCTATCTTTAAATATGTTTACATTTACTTTGTATATAAAAGTGTACATATGTTCAGTGCATACAATATTTGAAAGGCATATATTTGAAAAATCAAAAATAACGGAACAATCAAGTATCAATTTCTAAAGTCTAATAGCCGGCTGTGATACCAATGTAGACAGACCAGTCAAAAGCTTGACAGTGTGTTCAAGGGAAAAAAGATAGTCAAGGAGATTCCAGATAAACTACAGATATTCTTGCTGGTTGGGAGACTATGGGCATCTCTAAATCTCTGCCCTTTAAAGAGCAATTGGAGAGGAAAATTTCTGAGCTACAAGCTCCTGGTTAAATGTATCACAAATTCATATACTCCATAAATGCAGAAAACAGTCTAAAAACAATACATAGATTCAACAGTGAAAGTTGGAGACCTTAAAAGTTCAAGTCAGTGACCACACAGTGGCTGACCAATAAATAGTGGCTAACAGGGGCAAGCCCTAAGATGCATGTTTAAAGATACAAATGAAAACAAATAAATGATTGGGTCTATCAGGAGCTGCACTCTGTGGAAAAGAACACATCAGTGAACTAGTCTAGAAAGCTTATTAAATCAATAAATGAGATAACAATTTCTAGAGGAATCAGTATCCAGAAAAGCTATAATATTTTATCTAAAATGTCATGTTTTTAACACAAAAATTTAGATACTCAAAAAACTAGAAACCGATCACCTTCCACATACACACTAAAAGTTTGTTTTATAAGACATAGATTTTGGACTTAGCATAAATAAATCCATCCAGTTATGAGTTATTGATCAATAAGTTTGTGTCTACAATTCAATGGCAACAGACTAGTCTCTCAAAAATGGTGCTTAGAAACTATATTTAAACAACAAAAGAAATGAAGTTGGACCTGAACTTGCACCATATAAAAAATTCACTGAAAATGAATCAAAAACTTAAATGTAAGAGTGAAAACTACAAAAATTATAAAACACATAGAAGTAAATTTTCATTTTATTAGACAACATTTTCTTCAATATGACACCAAATGCACAAACTGCAAAAGAAAAGGAAAAGCAGATAAATAGGATTTCACAAAATTAAATTTTTTGTACATCAAAGAACATCCAAGAAGTGGAAAGACAACTTACAGATGGTATAACACATTTGGAAAACATATTTAATAAAGTCTAATATCCAAAATATATAAATAATACCTACATCTAATAACAAAAAGATAAATAACCTAATTTTTAAATGGCAAAGTATTTGAGTAGACATTTTCCTTGCAAAATTCTATATTTTTGGAAATACTTGAATCCATTATTTTAAAAACCAGTCCTGTCTCAGAATTACATTTTTCCTTTTAAATAAGATTGTAAGTTACTAAATATATATTTACCATTCGTTTTCTCTAAATAAATATGAGTAATCTGCTTTTTAAAAAGGACAAACAAAAGGAAAAAAGATAAATTGAACTTCATCAAAATTAAAAATGTTTGTGTATGAAGGAGCACCATAAATAGAGTGAAAAGCAACCTATAGATTAGGAGAAAATATTTTCAAATTTCAAAAAAATTTCAAAATATTTCAAAAATATTTTCAAAATATTTTCAGCTATATAGCTGATAAATGTTAAAATTCAATATATATAAGAAGTCCCTGCAACTCAATAGCAAGAAACAAATAATGAAAAAATAGTAAAAGAGTTGACTGGATTTTTTTTCAAATAAGACATATGAATGTCTAACTAATATATGAAAATATACTTATTTATATGAAATAAGTGTATTTATATGAAATAAGTATATTTTCATATATTATGGTGTTATAGCTATATGATGTTAGCTCAACATCACTGGATTCAAATTAAATCCACAAATGAAATACAGTTTGCACCTGTTATTATGGCTATGATCAAAAAGACTAAAGGCAAGTGTTGGCAAGGATGAGGATGAAAGGGAAGAAATCCTGTACATTGTTGGTAGGAATGTAAATTGATACTTCTTTTGTGGAAAACGGTATAGAGATTCCTCAATAATCAAAAATAAAACTTCCATATGATCCAGCAATCCCACTTCTGGGTATATATTGAAAGAAAATAAGAACAGTATATCAAAGATATATATTCATGCCTCTGTTTATTGCAATACTAGTCACAATAGCCAAGCTATGAAAACAACTTAAATATTCTTTGACAAACTAATGAATAAAGAAATTATGGTCTATTTCATATACACCAGCCTTAGTAATAAAAGAAAATCCTGCCATTTGTGACAAAATGGTGCAACCTATAAGACACTCTTTGAGTGAAACAAACCAAACAACAGAAATGAAAGTACTTCATCATGTCACTTGCATGTAAAATCTAAAAATTATCTTCAGTTTGTTTCCTCAAGTTTCTTTAGAAAGCACTACAAGTAGAGAAATGTTTAGTTAATGATAAAAATAATTCTTCAGTGAATATAAATAAAATGGCTTGGACTTGAGATTTGAAAGGAAAAATGAGGGGGCATTCCCTCAACCACCCCTGAACAGAATGAAAAGGAGGAAAAACTCCCAACAAAAAAAAGAACCAGAGACAATGGCATCTCCTACAGACATAATGGATGTGAATATAAGCAGGATGTGAGAAATAGACTTCAGGGAAATAGTTATGAAGATAATAGCTAGGCTGGATAAAAACATTAATGGCAACATAGATTCTCTAAGGGCAGAAATGAGAGCTAAACAGGCCAAACTTAAAAATGCTATAAAAGAAATGTAGTCAAAACTAGATACTGTAACAACTAGGGCTAACAAGGCAGAAGAACGAATTAGTGATCTAGAAGACAAACTGATAGAAAGGAAGGAACATGAGGAGGCCTGGAACAAACACCTTAAAATCCATGAAAACAGAATTAGAGAAATAAATGACACCATGAAAAGTTCCAATGTCAGAATTATTGGAATCCCTGAGGGGGTGGAGAGAGAGAGAGAGAGAGAGAGAACTAGAAGATGTATTTGAGCAAATTGTAGCTCAGAACATCCCTAATCTGGGGAATGAAACAAGCATTCATGTCCTAGAGACTGAGAGAACCCCTCCCAAAATCAAGAACAGACCAAGGCCCCATCATTTAATAGTAAAACTTGCAAATCTTAGAGCCAAGGAAACTATCTTAAGGGCAGTTAGGGGGAAGAGATTCCTTACATACAGAGGGAGGAACATCAGAATAACATCAGACCTGTCCACAGAGACCTGGCAAGTCAGAAAGGGCTAGCAAGACACATTCAGTGTACTAAATGAGAACATGCAGCTAAGAATACTTTATCCAGCAAGGCTGTCATTCAGAATGGATGAAGAGATAAAAAGCTTCCAGGACCAGCAAAAGCTGAAAGCATATGTGACCACTAAGCCAGCCCTGCAAGAAATATGGGGGAGGGGGTTTCTATAAAAAGAGAAAGATCCCAAGAGTGATATAGAATAGAAATTTACAATCTATAGAAACAAAGACTTCACAGGCAACATGATGACAATAAAATCATATTTTCCGATAATCACTTCCAATGTGAACAGCCTAAATGCTCCCATGAAATGGAACAGGGTGGTAGATGTGATGAAAAGTCATGACCATCCACATGTTGTCTATAGGAGACTCATTTTGAACCTAAAGGATACATCCATACTGAAACTGAAGGGACTGAGGAGTGCTTGGGTGGCTCAGTGGGTTACAGCCTCTGCCTTCAGCTCAGGTCATGGTCTCAAGGTCCTGGGATCAAGTCCTGCATCAGACTCTGCTCAGCAGAGAGCCTGCTTCCCCCTCCCTCTCTGCCTGCCTCTCTGCCTACTTGTGATCTCTCTTTCTCTCTGTCAAATAAATATTTAAAATCTTAAAAAAAAAAAAGAAGAAGCTAAAGGTACTAAGAACAATTTTTCATGCCAACAGACCTCAAAAGAACACTGGGGTAGTGATTTTCATATAAGACAAAGTAGATTTTAAGCTAAGGACTGTAGTTAGAGATACAGAAGGACACTATATCATTCTTAAAGTGTCTATCCAACAAGGAGATCTAACAATTGTAAATACCAATGCCCCTAATGTGGGAGCAGGCAACTGCATAAGCCAGCTGTTAACCAAAATAAAGGGACATATTGACAAGAATACATTAATAGTAGCAGACCTCAATGCTCCACTCTAAGCAATAGATGATCTAAGCAGAAAATCAACAGAAACAAGAGCTTTGAATGATACACTGGACCAGATGGACCTCATAGATATATACAGAACATTCCACCCTAAAACACGAGAATTCTCATTTTTCTCCAGCTCACATGGTACTTTATCCAGAATAGACCACATACTGGGTCACAAATCAGGCCTCAAACAATACCAAAAGATTGAGATAATTCTTTGCATATTCTCAGACCACAGTGCTTTGAAACTGGAACTCGATCTTAAGAAAAAGGTTGGAAGAAATATAAACACTTGGAAGCTAAAGACCATCCTGCTTAAGAATGTTTGGGTCAATCAGGAAATCAAAGAACTTAAAAAATCCATGGAAACCAATGAGAACGAAAACACATTGGCCCAAAACCTATGGGATATGGCAAAGGCGGTCTTAAGGGGGAAATACATAGCCATCCAAGTCTCACTCAAAAAAATAGAAAAATCCCAAATACACAAACTATGTTTACACCTTAAAGAACTGGAAAGTCAACAACAAATGTAGCCTAACCCATGTATGAGATGGTAAATAATCAAGATTAGAGCAGAGACCAATAAGATAGAAACTAGAGATACAGTAGAACACATCAACAAAACTAGAAGCTGGTTCTTTGAAAGAATTAATAAGCTCAATAAACCACTGGCCAGACTTATCCAAAAGAAAAGAGAAAGAACCTAAGTTAATAAAATTATGAATGAAAGGGGAGAGATCATGACTAACACCAAGGAAGTAGAAACAATTATTAGAAATTATTATCAACCACTATACGCCAAAAGTTAAGCAAACTAGGAGAAATGGATGCATTCTTGGAAATCTGTAAACTTCCAAGACTGAAACAGAAAGAAACTGACAACCCAAACAGACCAATAGCCAGTAACGAGTTTGAAGCAGTGATCAAAAACCTACCAAAAAACAAGATCCAGGACCTAATAGATTCCCTGGGGAATTCTACCAAACATTCAAAGAAGAAATAATATCTATTCTCCTGAAGCTGTTTCAAAAAATAGAAACAAAAGGAAAACTTCCAGATTCTCTCTATGAAGCCAGCATCACCTTGATCCACAAACCAGGTAAAGACCACATCAAAGAGAAGAATTTCAGACCAATATCATTGATGAATATGAATACCAAAATTCTCAACAAGAGCCTAGGTAATAGGATCCAAGAGTACGTTAAAAGGATTATCCACTGTGACCAGGTAAGATCTATCCCTGGGATGTAAGGATGGTTTGACATTCATAATCAATCAATGTGATGGAACACATTAATAAGAGATGAGAAAATAACCATACGGTCCTTTCAGTTGATGGAGAAAAAACAGTTGACAAAATACAGCATCATTTCTTGAATAAAACTCTTCAGACTATATAGGGATAGGGGGGCATTCCTTAATTTTATAAAAATTATGTATGGTAAGCCCACAGTGAATATCATTCTCAATTCATTCTCTCAGCTTTTCCCTCAGGTTTTCCCTTAAGATCAGGAGCACAACAAGGATGCCCAATTTCACACTATCATTCAACACAGTAATATTAGTCCTGGCAATGGCAATCAGATAACAAAAAGAAATAAGATGTATTCAAATTGGCAAAGAAGAAATCAAACTCTATCTCTTTGCAGATGACATACTTTATGTAGAAAACCCAAAAGACTCCACCTCCAAATTACTAGAACTCATGCAATTCAGTAATGTGGCAAGATATAAAATTAATGCACAGCAATCAGTTGCTTTCCTATACACTAATAATGTAACTGTTGAAAGGGAAATTAGAGAATCGATTCTATTTACAATAGCACCAAAAACCATAAGGTACCTTGGAATAAACTTAACCAAAGAGGTGAAGGATCTATTCTTTAGAAACTACAGAAAACTCATTAAGGAAATCAAAGAAGACACTAAAAGATGGGAGAACATTCCATGGTCATGGATAGGAAGAATAAACATTGTTAAAATGTCTATGCTGCCCAGAGCAATCTATACTTTCAACACTCTCCCAATCAAAATACCATTGGAATTTTTCACAGTGCTGAAACAAACAATCCTAAAATTTGTATGGGACCAGAAAAGACCCTGAATTGCCAAGGAAGTGTTGAAAAAGAAAAACAAAGCTGGGGACATCATGTTGCTTGATTTCAAGCTATATTATAAAGCTGTGATCACCAAGACAGCATGGTACTGGCACAAAAGCAGACACATAGACCAAAGGAACAGAGTAGAGAGGTATGGACCTCTCTTTTGAGGTATGGACCTCAAATCTATGGTCAAGTAATCTTCAACAAAGCAGGAAAAAATATCCAGTAGAAAAAAGACAGTCTCTTCAATAAATGGTACTAGGAAAATTGATCAGCTATATACTGAAGAATGAAATGCAGCCATTTGCTTACACCATACAGAAAGATAAACTCTAAATGGATGAAAGATCTTAATGTGAGGCAGGAATCTATCAAAATCCTATAGGAGAACATAGGCAGTAACCTCTTCGACATCAGCCACAGCAACTTCTTTCAATACACCTCTACAAAAGCAAGGGAAACAAAAGCAAACATGAGCTTTTCGGACTTCATCAAGATGAAAAGCTTCTTCACCAAAGAAAATAGTCAACAAAACAAAGAGGCAACCTACAGAATGGGAGAAGATATTTGGAAATGACACTACAGATAAAGGGCTGTAATCCAAAATCTATAAAGAAATTCTCAAACTCACATCCAAAAAACAAATACTCCAGTCAAAAAAATGGGCAGAAGACATGAAGAGACGCTTCTCCAAAGAAGACATACAAATGGCTGACAGACATATGAAAAAATGTTCATCATCTTTAGCCATCAGGGAGATTCAAATCAAAACCACATTGAGATAACACCTTACACCAGTTAGAATGACCAAAATCAACAAGACAGTAAACAACAAATGTTGGAGAGGATGTGGAGAAAGGGGAACCCTCCTACACTGTTGGTGGGAATGCATGTTGGTGCAGCCACTTTGGAAAACAGTGTGGAGTTTCCTCAAGAAATTAAAAGTAGAGCTACCCTATGACCCAGCAATTGCGCTGCTGGGTATTTACCCCAAAGATACAGATGTAGTGAAAAGAAGGGGCATATGCACCCCGATGTTCATAGCAGCAATATCCACAACAGCCAAACTGTGGAAAGTGCCGAGACGCCCTTCAATAGATGGATGGATAAGGAAGATGTGGTGTATATACACAACGGAATATTACACAGCCATCAGAAAGGATGAATACCCAGCTTTTGCATCAACACGGATGGGACTAGAGGAGATTATGCCAGGTGAAATAAGCGAAACAAAGAAAGTCAATTATCATATGGTTTCACTTACTTGTGGAGCATAAGGAATAACATGGAGGACATTAGGAGAAGGAAAGGAAGAGTGAAATGGGGGAAATCAGAGAAGGAGATGAACCACAAGAGATTATAGACTTTGAGAAACAAACTGAAGGGTTTGGAGGAGAGGGGGTGGGGGTGGGGGAACTTTGGAATGGGTATTAAGGGGGACACATATTGCATGGAGCACTGGGTGTTATACACAAACAATGAGTCAGGGAACAGTACATCAAAAACTAATGATGTACTGTATGGTACCTAACTTAACATAAAAAAAAAAAAAGAATCCAGAAATAAATCCACAAATCTATGGTCAAAGTTGATTTTTGACAGGGGTTCCAACCGTATTCAATGGGGAAATAGCTTTTTAACAAACTGTGCTGGGATAACTGAATATCCACAAGCAAATTAGTGAAATGAGACCCCTACCTCACACCATATGCAAAAATTAACTGAAAATGAATCAAACTGTTAAATGTTAGTGCTCAAATTCTAAAACTTGTAGAAGAAAATGTAAGCATAAATTTTTATAATCTTGAATTACGTAATGGTTTCTCATATATGACAACAAAAGTACAAGTAATGAAAATAAGATTAAACTGGACTCTATCCAAAAAGAAAGATGCAGAATGTCTGAAGAAATTTGAATATTTGTGCATTTCTGGTGGGAATGTAAAATTGTTCAGACACTTGGAAACCAGTCTAGCCTTCCCAAAAAGTTAAACACAAAATTACCATATTACTCCTAGATATATTCACAAGATAACTGAATACAGTACGTATAAACAAAAACTTGTACACAAATGTTTATAACAGCATTATTCATAATATCTTAAAAATGGAAACAAGGCAAATGTACATCAGCTGGAGAGTGGATAAAAAATATGTGATTTATCCATACAATGGGATATTATTCAGCCATAAAAAGACAAAGAATATTATCTAACCATAAAAAAGTGAAATACTGGGGCGCCTGGGTGGCTCAGTCGTTAGGCGTCTGCCTTCGACTCAGGTCATGATCCCAGGGTTCTGGGATCGAGCCCCGCATCGGGCTCTCTGCTCAGCAGGGAGCCTGCTTCTCCTGCTACCATTCCCTCTGCCTGTGTTCCCTCTCTCACTGTGTTTCTCTGTCAAATAAATAAAATCTTAAAAAAAAAAAAAAGAGTAAAATACTAATACATGCCACAGTATAAATTAACCTTGAAAACACCAAAATGAGTAAAATAAGCCATACAAGCCTCATATTATATGATTCAATTTTAATGTTCAGAATAGTCTCCAAAGAGACAGAAAGCAAATTAATGATTGCCAGGATTTGAAGGGAGAGGGAAAAAGAATGTGATTGCTTAATGAATAAAAGGTTTTTTTTTAGGAATTATGAAAATGTTCTGAAATTAGATAGTGGTAATGATTGTACAACATTGCAATTTTACAGTCACTGAATTGTACATTTAAATGGATTAAATAATAAATTTTATGTTATGTGAATTTTACCTCAATATAAAAACTATCATACTCATTCACACAGTATAGGAATTTAAGTACTACAGAATCACTGTATTATGTTTCATTTCTTGAATATTTATCACCAAATTTATCATATAATCTTTACTGAAACTCATTGACCCTTAGCACTAGCTCAGTCTGATAGCAAGAGAGGGAAAAAAGCCACAAACAAGAAGGCTAGATGGGAAAATAAGAAAAATATACATGTCTTTCTAAGGTTTTCAGAGTATCTGTTCAGATAATAAAAACTTGGAGCAGCTGAGATACACAGATCAGTTACATTAAGTCAGACAGACTCTTTCCAGCAAGTTATTTATATCATTTCATTCATGGCACACTTGAAGCCAAAGCACCAGGGGTCAGAGTAGAATCTAATATAGACAGCAGTTATGTCTGTAAAACAGTGCCTGGGAGTCAGAGCCACCACAAACCATGCTATGAGATGTAGAATAACAAGGAGGACTTTTGTACAAGGTTAGGCAACTATGTTTTTCTTCTGGGAAGGTATGCACAAGTGATTCACCACGGGCTACGTTGTGATCCTGCAAAGCCATTGAATCCTATCAAAATTTTATCTCTGACACCTTTACTGTATCTTGAAGAAAGGCTGTATCTAAAATTACTGTTAACTCTCTCAACAACACCCAAGTACTCCTTAAACATTGTCAACTATATTTATTCTCTGACTTTCCCCCTTCAAAGGTCACAACATTTTTCTGAAGGTTAACATCCTCACACAAATGCACAAATGTGATAAAAACTAACAGTATCGTCTGTATTCTTCTGTTTTCCATGCTCATTTAAACATGAACTTGTAAGAGGCTATTTTGTTCTGTTCATATTAGTCAAAGTTCTCCAGAAAAACAACCAATTGTGTGTGGGGGTTGGGGGTAGAGACAAAGACAGAGACAGAGACAGAGATTTAAGTAATTGGTTTACATAATTGTAGAGGCTGGCAAGTTCAAGATCTGCAGAGTATGCCAACATCCTGGAGAAGCACAGAAAAGTTGTAGTTCAAATTCAAAGGCAGTCTGCTAGTAGAAATCTCTCTTTGGGGAAAGTCAGTCTTTTTCTAAAGGCCTGAGACTGATTGCATGAGGCCCATCCACATTATAGAGGGCAATCTTCTTTAACAAAAGTCTATTAATTTAAATATTAATCCTATCTAAAAATGACATGCGCAGAAACACCTATAATAGGGTTTGACCCAATAAATGTGTATCATGACCTTGCCAAGTTGATATATATAATTAACCATCAATAGTTCACCCCCCTGTCAACTTGGCACCCATGCACATCTCCTTAAACCATTTTTAATCTCTAAATAAGGACAATAACAAGGTCATATTTCTGCCTAACCTGATACAACTATCCTGTGAACAATCAAGAATGTACCGACA
Source organism: Procyon lotor (assembly GCA_028646535.1). NCBI lineage: Eukaryota > Metazoa > Chordata > Mammalia > Carnivora > Procyonidae > Procyon > Procyon lotor. The sequence goes on from CM053612.1 coordinate 50,865,844, forward strand.
CTTTACATGAGAAGAGAAAGTAAAGTTCTTGTATGGTGATATTTACTCTTCTCCTTAACATGCTATAACTTAAAAACTATGGTATTAACAATACTATGCTATAAATCTCATCTCATTATATGACTGGGGATAATAAAAGAAAAAAAACAAAAGTAGATAGATGACAGATGATAGATGATGATAGATAGATAGATAGATAGATAGATAGATAGATAGATAGATGATAGATAGATGATAGATAGATAGATAGATAGATAGATAGATAGATAGATAGATAGATGATAGATGATAGATAGATGATAGATAGATGATAGATAGATAGATAGATAGATAGATAGATAGATAGATAGATAGATGATAGATAGATGATAGATAGATAAATGATAGATGGTATATAGAGAAGACAACAGATAGGTATATATCTGATATATGTTGTCATGTTATGAAAATGTTTCTGTGATTCATATGCACACAAAGAAAAATACTTGTTCCATTATAGTCCCCATTTCTGTAACTGTTCACATGATTTTATCTGATATTTATAACCACCTTCTTCTGCTACCCATTCCATATTATCATAGTTTTCAATAAGCACCTTAAATGGTCATGTTTCTTTTCCTGATAAAGTAAAGCAAACCTTCATTCCTGAAAGATCTGGGCCATTAGTGGTCCTCCCTTAACTGAGTTGCTGTAATATTCCATTGACCTTAATCACAGGGCATAGTAATTCTTTTTTTTTTTCCATACTTTCTGGAAATTTTTTTCTTCTAAAATTTTATTTAAATTTTGGTTAGTTAATATATAGTGTAATATAGGTTTCAGGAATAGAATTTAGTGATTCATCATTTACATGTAACACCCTGGGCTCATCATAACAAATGCCCTCCTTAATACCATCACCCATTTAGGCCACCCCCCACCCACATCCCTCTATTAACCCTCAGTTTGTTCTCTATCATTAAGATTTTCTTATGGTTTCCTTCCCTCTCTCTTTGTTTCCTTTCCCATATGATAATTTATTGTTTCCTAAATTCCACATATGAGTGAAATTATATGGTATTTGTCTATCTCTGACTTACGTATTTTGCTTAGAATAATACACTTTATTTTTTTAAGATTCTATTTATTTATTTGACAGAGAGAGAGAGAGATCACAAGTAGGCAGAGAGGCAGGCAGAGAGAGAGGGGGAAACAGGCTCCCTGTTGAGCAGAGAGCCTGATGTAGGGCTCAATCCCAGGACCTTGAGACCATAACCTGAGCTGAAGGCAGAGGCTTTAACACACTGAGCCACCCAGGCGCCCTAAAATAATACACTTTAGCATAGTAGTTCTAAAAGATGTCCTAAGGAATGTCCCATATTCCAGACATACTCTTCTTTTACCTCCATCGTGGAGTAGCAGCCCAACTTTCTTTTGGTAGTCAGGATCAATCATCCCAGTCAACATAGTAACTTTCTCTTTTTTTGCCTATTGATTCAGAGGCATGAGGAACTTAAAATGACGAGGCAGTAGTCTTAACTTCTGGTTTAATGTAATCATTGTTTCCGCCCCCCCTCCTGGTGGAAGCATTCCTCCCTGTAACTAAGATTTCTAGGCCAGCAGAGCCTAGATAATGGGGACAAGAAGCAAAAGTCTTGCTAAAAGGCTAGCAAGTAAGTCACAAGGGGTAATAGTGAGTTATTACTATTAAGTAACTGGTAAATAATGACAATTAACTAATAATGCTAGTGCCATTTACACTTTTTGATTCCTGGATCTGTGATTCTTGGCGGTGAAAAATACAGCAGCATATATCACGCAGTGATTTAGATTATATACAGCCTCCTGGGGAACCTTACCCCAGCACTCCAAGGTATTGCCAACTGGCTTGTTGTGTAATTGAATTTTCAAAAGGCCATGCTACCATTCTAACAAACCAGCTGCTTCAAGATGAAGCACTTCTCTAAGCAATTTACATATATTTAATTAATTATTTAATCCTTATAACAACTCCATGGGATAAATACCAATAGCATCTCTACTTTACAGATGGGAATTTAGACACACATGACGTTGCAAGTTGTGAAGCTAGAATTTAAAAAAAGGGGGCGCCTGGGTGGCTCAGTCGTTGGGCGTCTGCCTTCGCTCAGGTCATAATCCCCGGGTCCTGGGATCGAGCCCCGCATCAGGCTACTTGCTCAGCGGGAAACCTGCTTCTCCCTCCACCATTCCCTCTGCTTGTGTTCCTTCTCTCGCTGTGTTTCTCTCTGTAAAAAAAAAAAAAAAAAAAAAAAAAAATTTCTTTAAAAAAAAAAAGTGTCCGGTTTCAGAGTCCGTGTTAATCCCACACTATAATGACGATTTTTGTACAAGTTTCAGCACCAGAGAAACATCCAATCCCAGGTCTTGCAAACTATATTCCTGTTTAGCTCATCATTACATAAACATAATTCTTTGATTATACCACTATATGGTGTTAGCTTCTCACAGTTCCCAACAGAAGATGAATCATATGCCCAGGTTTTCTCCTGAATAAGACCAATAGAGAGGCAGGTATACATATATATGTAAAGCAAGTGGATGCATCACAAAGAAATGCTTAGCAAATTGCCAACACTTTTTTTTTCCAGGAAGATCATTTCAGTCTTCCAATAAAGATACCACTAGCCAGTCCAAGACATATTCTTCTTCATACTTGTCAGTTTATAACTTATTTTGTGGTTAATGCTTGCTGAACAACTTTGTGACCACTATTATACCCCTTTTAATGTTTTTTTTGGACTTTGGAATTTGTAGAAACTTTATAAATAACCCTTGGTGTTACAAAACATATAGGCCACTGTGCAAAAACTGGTATTATGACAGTAAGGATGACTAATAAGTATTCTCCTTTTGTAAGACCCAAGATTGAATAACTAGATATCCACAGTATTATCATTTAGAAGTGAGGTTTGTATCCATTTACTTGGATCCTCATTACCTGTGAGAAAACATAGTCAGGAGAACCAACCAAAGACAAAGTTAAGAATGTCCCCAGACTACACCAAACTATGGGAGATTGAACAAATTTAGGCATCATTGTCTATGGTCTGCATTTTGAACTGTTCAATTTCAAGGACAAGGCCACATTCCAGTAGTGGTTATTCTTTCAAAGGTGGAATTACACATGGTGCAGGCAAAAACAAAAAGAAAAGCATGTATAATATGGGGTCATAACTACAAAAACAGCAAACAGACCCTAAACTTTGTCTATGATAAAAATGACCAAATTTGGAAGGGGATATATTGGGTTATATACTGAAAATATACTGAAAAGTATTGTGATCAGGCAAGGTAAGATAGGTAAAAATATCATTTTGTTGTATTTCAATGTAGTTTTAATCCAAGTTTTTTATGAATGATGTTGAGTGTTTTTTCATACACTTTATACTATATTTATTTTATTTTCTATGAACTATCTGCTAATATACATTGCTTATTTATTGAGTTATACTTTTTCTTATGTATCTATAAGGAATATCTATATATTTTCACATCAAATATTTTCCCAGTTTGTATGTGGTCTTTTGGTGGCATAATTTTTGTTGCTCCAAGCATATAGGGCTTTTTTTTTTTTACCTTTTAAGATGCAACAGGGTTCTTATATGTGAGGCTTGCGATCCCTCCACTATTGATAAAAGGGCATTTTTCCTCATGTAAACTGTGTCCTTATGAGCAATTTACATTTTTACCGTATTTCCCAATTTATTTCCAAGCTCTTGTGGGGATATTTTCTTTTAAAACATTCAAGTATTGGGCTGCCTGGATGGCTCAGTCAGTTAAGTGTCTGCTTTCAGCTCAGATCATGATCCCAGGGTCCTGGGATCAAGCCCTGCATCAGGTTCCTTTCTCAGTGGGGAACCTGCTTCTCCCTCTCCCTCTGCCATTCTCCCTGCCTGTACTCTTTCCCTCATTCTCTCTGTCAGATAAATAAATAAAATCTTTAAAAAACATTCAAGTATTTCTCTTCTAATGATATTACCCCTACTTAGATAAATAGAAGTAGATAAATCTAATCATAGAAAATGCACACATCAGTTCAGTAAATACCTCACTAGCAGTATAACTAATTCACACCATTACCTATTTTTAGTTTTGATTTACAACTTTGTCCATACTTCTCAAAGCCAACCCTATTCACTAGCAACCTCAGTGTGGAGGGTCACTCACCAAAGTCCCTGTTATTAGAGTTAAACTTCAAGCCATGTGTCAGCAATAAAAATCCATTGAAAACTTGCTATTGACAAAAAAAAAAAAAAATCAATGCTGGGAATTCCATTGTAAAAAGCAACAGTCCTTAAACATATTTTTCCTTTCTTCACACAAAAATTTTCATAAAAACTTAGTATAGAAAATGCATAATAGTGGAAATGCACTGGTAAAGAAAGGAGTGGATATAAAGAACCATTCACTAGTGCCCTGAGATACCTCAAGGTTTCCATGGAATGTAATTTGAAAACCCTAGCAAAGAAAATCACATTTACTTGTCTGCACAATGCATACAGTCCTTCCATCCATAAAGAAAGAAAGATAGAAAATTCTTGGACTCATTGTCCCTAACTGTCATCATCAATCTGGTTGATTTCTACCTGTAGGTACTACCATATCCCCAGCTATATACTATTTTCTCTTACTCTTCCTCTGAATAACGAGGACCCATTCTACATTCTCCAATCTGCCTCCAGTACCCTGTGCATACCATAGTGGATGAGGAAGCTGGGTATGATACACAGACCATATTATATTCCAAGCAGAAGTAGAAAAGTAGACTGGGAGAGATATGGACCTGAAAAGTAGACTAGGCATTTCATCTTGTGGAAGTCTTTAATTAGCAGTACTAGTACCAGACTTCTTTTAGAGAGGTAAAAATGTGTGTGGGTGTGTGGGCATGTGCACACACACATGCAGGTGTGTAATGAGAGAAGAAGAAGGAAGAAGAAGAAGAAGGAGAAGGAGAAGGAGAAGAAGAAGAAGAAGAAGAAGAAGAAGAAGAAGAAGAAGAAGAAGCAGCAGCAGCAGCAAAAAAGAAGAAGGAAAAAGAAGGAGGAGGAGGAGGAGGGGGAGGTGGGATAGGGGATAGGATGAAAGAGAGGAAGGGGGGAGAGGGAGGAAGAGGAGAAAAGGGGGAGGAGGAAGCGGAGTTGGTTAGAAGTCAAATGGGTGGTACAAAAAACTGTAGGAAAGCTAAACAAGTACCCATAGAAGTAGAATGCTAATTTCTGTGTTTCTAAAGGGACAATGATAAAAGCAAACTTTATTTTAAGTGATATACTTGAGGCTTCCCTATGTCTAAAGTGAAGTTCTTATACTTTGATCTATTTATTTATGCCTGTGTAGACCACAAAATCCTTTCAAAAATTTGCCCTTCTGGGGCGCCTGGGTGGCTCAGTAGGTTAAAGCCTCTGCCCTTGGCTCAATTCATGACCTCAGGGTCCTGGGATTGAGCCCCGCATCGGGCTCTCTGTACAACCGGGAGCCTGCTTCCCCTTCTCTCTCTGCCTGCTCCTCTGCCTACTTGTGATCTCTCTCCCTGTGTCAAATAAATAAATAAAATCTTTAAAAACATTTTTTCCCTCCTACATTTTACTTTCAGATTATGTTTCCCCCATTACTCTTTCAAGAGCCTCTAGTTTTGTGCTACATCTTCACTTCTACCATCATGGCCAGATTCTGTTCCCCTGCTTTCCCTCTCCTGCCTCCCCAACTATTCTGCCCAGGCACTCAATTCTTTTGAACTCTTTTTTTTTTTTTTTTTAAGATTTTATTTATTTATTTGACAGAGAGAGATCACAAGTAGGCAGAGAGGCAGGCAGAGAGAGAGGGGGAAGCAGGCTTCCTGTTGAGCAGAGAGCCCGATGCGGGGCTCGATCCCAGGACCCTGAGATCATGACCTGAGCTGAAGGCAGAGGCTTTAACCCACTGAGCCACCCAGGCGCCCCCTTTTGAACTCTTAACATTCACATTAGACATTTTTGCACCATTGCCTCCTTCTTCCTGGTATTATGAGGTTAGGACTGAAAGGAAAGAAAAATTAGTACATCAGTATGACAAACTTTGGAAGATGACAGAGGAGTCTTTTAAATCAAATGTGAAAATAATGGCAACAAGGCTCTATTCCGTTGAAATTTCCCTGGTCAATTCCTGACATTAAGAGAAAGGAAGAAGGAAAAGTAGAAGGAGAAGGGGAAGAGATATGGGAAAGAAAACAAGAGGGAGAAGCGTAGGAGGAGACAGAAGAAGAAGGAAGAGGACAAAGAGAAGGAGAAGAAGAAAGAAAAAAGGAGAAAAAATGAGGAAGAGGGGATAAGAAGGAGGAGGAGAAAGAAGGTGGTAAATGTGCTTTATAAATCAATTCCAAAATTTCTGTTTTATGGGGTTTCTTTTAAATGGCAACTGTTTGGATCAGAAAAATAAACATTGTTAAAATGTCTATACTGCTCAGAGCAATCTATACTTTCAATGCCATCCCAATCAAAAGTCCACCGGTTTTTTTCAAAGGGCTGGAACAAACAATCTTAAAATTTGTATGGAACCAGAAAAGACCCTGAATTGTTAAGGAAATGTTGGGGGGAAAGAAAAAAAGCTCATGGCATCACGTTGCCTGATTTCAAGCTCTACTACAAAGCAGTGATCACCAAGACAGCATGGTACTGGCACAAAAACAGACACATAGACCCATAGAACAGAGTAGAGAGCCCAGATATGGACCCTCGACTCTATGGTCAAATAATCTTTGACAAAGCAGGAAAAAATATCCATTGGAAAAAGACAGTCTCTTCAATAAATGGTGCTGGGAAAATTGGACAGCTATATATAGAAGAATGAAACTTGACCATTCTCTTACAGAATACATGAAGATAAACTCGAAATGGATAAAAGACCTCAA
>CM053612.1:50872847-50894652 GCA_028646535.1 Procyon lotor
ATGGGAGAAGATATTCGCAAATGACACTACAGTCAAAGGTCTGATATCTAAGACCTATAAAGAACTCCTCAAACTCAACACTCACAAAACAGATAATCACATCAAAAAATGGGCAGAAGACATGAACAGACACTTCTCCAAAGAAGACATTCAAATGGCTAACAGTCACATGAAAAAATGTTCATCATCATTAGCCTGATATCAGGGAGATTCAAATCAAAACCACACTGAGATACTACCTTATACTAGTTAGAATGGCCAAAATCAACAGGACAGTAAACAACAAATGCTGGGGAGGATATGGAGAAAGGGGAACCCTCTTCCACTGTTGGTGGGAATGCAAGTTGGTGTAGCCACTTTGGAAAATAGTATGAGGATTCCTTAGGAAATTAAAAATAGAGCTACTCTATGACCCTGCAATTGCACTACTGGATATTAACCCCAAAGATACAGATGTAGTGCAAAGAAGGGCCACATATACCCCAAAGTACATAGCAGCAATGGCCACAATGTCGGAGCCAGCTGACAGTCGAACAGGCCCAAAGTGGGGGGGGGGGGGTTGAGGATGAAAGAAAAGACAAGAAGACAGAAAGTTAACCAGGAGGGCTGACAGTGAATACTGTAGCAGCCGCTTTATTTAGCCATTCTCTTATATAGTCTGTACAGACCATCCAAAAGGAACAAAGCACTACATTCTGCTGCTTTCAGTGTTTTTTTCTCATGCATCCTTGAGACATTGTATTTATTGTGAGCTCTGCTGATGTCTTGTTTTCAGGGCTGCTGTGCAAGCAGGCTAAGCTCTTAGATAAGGTACGCAGCCTCCTCCAAGTTCTCAGCAAGGCATGCAACCATTTCATGTGCAGTCTCCTGTGGTCCCCCACATCTTCCCCTTTATTCATATTTTAACTCATACCAATCCTTCCCAGGATTGGAGAGGTAATGACCGTGCCTGTCTTAGGTGTCCCCTCATCCAGTTCCTTCTTACCCACCATCGGCTCGCATCTCTCTTGGCAGATGTGGCCTGTCTTAGGTTGAAGAAGTGGAGAGAGAATCTTACCCGTCATTGGCTAGCCGGCCCCTCTTATACATGGCCAATTGGGAGAGGCAGGGTACACAAATGCAATTCATGGAGGTTCACTCTTATCTGTCATAATTCTCTTAGCATACATCATATACTCACAGGCAGGAGGCACATGATTAGCAGGAGGCACGCTCCAGCGGCGGCCAAAGAGAGGAGAAAATGGGGGATGCCGCCAGAATCGCCCAAGGCTGGAAAGGCACCCTTTAAGGCATCAATCCATTCCTTAGCTAAGATTGAGGTACTCATTTCTGGCGGCCCTGCTTGTTTTAGTTCAAGAATCTCTCTATGTACCCTTAAGAGGTCTAATGAGGTATTAGCATTGTGCCAAATTCTAGCCAAATGATTTTGAACTCGTTCCCAGGTTTCCAGGGAGGAGTTATACACTTTAGGGGTTATGCATATCTATTTATATTCTGCATGACATGAGAGTCTATTTTTTACTTTTAATCCCTGTATCTCTTTCCCAAGATATATTACCATCTCTTATAAAGCATCTGCTTTTTGTTCCAACTTGGTATCAATGTTTTCTTGGGTCCCTAAAGTTAAGGTAACATTTTTGGATAGGTCATTGACAAAATGTGCAGTCTGGACTGATCGAGAGAGTGCTGAAGTTGCAGTGGCGGCTGTAGCAATAATACCGATAAGAGCCAATATTCCAGTAACAAGGAGGCCCACAAATCTTTTGGGCCTCATTAATGCTCTTTTTATGCCTTTTAACATTTGCAGACCTTTGTCCTCATACCAGGGCTGGGATAAGTTTACTGGGACCCTGATCAAGGAGGGCTGTTTAAGAAGGACAACCATAGTGTTAGAATCTGCTGTGGATACACAATTAGTTAGGTTACAATTATGACAGGTTACATTAAAAGCATTACTTTCAACATTAAGTCTCATAGTCGAGTTGTTTCCCATTAACAGGGCGAAAGGAGACATAACACATGCAGTTACGTTTCCTTTTACAGTTAGCAAGGGTTGAGGCCCGAACATTTGTTGTTTAATTTCTCCCCCTAATGCGGCACCGATCTTCCACCATTGGGTCTGGGGGAATCCGGTACTCGACCACCAAAGTCCAGCTGATAATCCTCTTGTGTGGCCTTGGGTAGCATTACGACGTCCACTGCAATCTATCACATACCGGGAGTCAGTTAAATTATATTGAGATGGTGTCTCTCCACATTCTTTCCATTGTATAGAATAATTGTTCCGATCTATCTCGAGTCCACAAGGCGTGATGGATTGAGGGAGGGTTCCATTTGACCTGTTTAATAATGTAGCCTCCTGAGGCAACCAGATGTTTAGAGTAATTATGCCATAAGGTGGAAGGTGTGTGGACAGAAGTGAGTTCTCAAGGGCCAGACAACCAGGATAGGTGGAACCTTTTATAAAGCACATTGGAGTGCCCTGTGCTCTGCCTGTATAATTGATTGATGTTTGAACTCCTCTCAGGTGAGCAGAGGCAGGGAGGCCCAAGAGGCGGGATTCATTTACCCAAACTGTTACCTCTGGGCTTTCCCAGGACACTGGGTGCAAAATAGGTGGATCTGGAACATAGGCCCACATGAAGTCACTGTCGATCTGTATCGGCAGATTGTGGATCAGCAACAGATGCAATATCAGGGTCACAGGCCGGTGAAGCATGTTGGGTGAGTCTTTCCGGGAGCCACTGGGGGCTAGGCGCGTCCTGTGGATAAACACAAACATGTCCTCATCCCCATATGAGTACCGGGTTGGGACCACACCAGAGACCCGTAAGAGGGTCCTTCCATTTTACTTGGGCATACGTTGTTTGTGTGGAAGGGTGCCAAAAACGGTCCGTGGCACTGTGGCCAGACATGTCCAACGTTAAAAAATTTAGAACAAAGAGGGCATGTGTAAGGATATTGTGGGGTGTCATAGGGTATAATTCCCCCTTTTTATTTAATTTTAAGATTTGTTGTTTTAGGGACCCGTGAGCCCGTCCAACTATACCTTGACCCTGGGGGTTGTAGGGAATGCCAGTTTTACGATGAATAGAGAATTGTGCACAAAAGGTGAAAAAGCTGCGGCTAGTATAACCGGAGCCATTATCTGTCTTAATAGAAGAGGGGATTCCCAAGATAGTGAAGCAACAAAAGCAATGGGAAATAACATGCTTACTTGCTTCACCTGATTGTTCTGAGGCCATAAGGAATCCAGAAAAGGTATCAATGGTGACATGAACGTATTTTAACTTACCAAAAGAAGGTATATGTGTCACATCCATCTACCATAGCTCATTAGGCTTTAAACCACGAGGGTTTACTCCATAATGGGGGACGGGGAGATGTTTTGGACAGGAAGAGCATTGTTTCACAATTTGGCGTGCGGCCTCCCTACTGATGTGAAACTGTTGATGAAAGCTATTGCTATTTTGGTGATGAAAAGCGTGAGAACGTTGTGCTTCTTTAAATTGGTAGCAGAGTTTAAATTATTTTTGGTAGCAGAGTCAGCGATAGCATTACCTTGAGAGAGAGGGCCTGGAAGGCCAGAATGAGCTCTAATATGTCCGATATAACACAGTAAAGACCGAGAACAGATAGCTGTTTGTATACTGAAAAAGAGAGAGTGGATATCAGGATTAGAAGTTCCAATTAAAAGTACTGTTTCTAGGGGCACCTGGGTGGCTCAGTCGTTAAGTGTCTGCCTTCGGCCCAGGTCAGATCCCAGGGGCCTGGGATCGAGCCCCGCATTGGGCTCCCTGCTCAGCGGGAAGCCTGCTTCTCCCACTACCATTCCCTCTGCTTGTGTCCCCACCCTCACTGTGTTTCTCTCTGTCAAATAAATAAAATCTTTAAAAAAAAAAAAGTACTGTTTCTAGACAAGTAAGTGCATTAGCTATATATTTACTTTCTGTAAATAGATTGAAGGAGGTGTCAGAGAATCGAGCAAATACAGTATCTATGGTGCGAAGTTCAACAATTTGAGCTGATCATGGAGTGAAAAGTATAAGAGCAGTTGTTTACAATGTATGCTGCAGTTCCATTGGAGGAACCATCAGTAATGATCGTGGGGGCATGTGATATGGGTGTTGATTGTAGAATCTTGGGGAAGACAAAAGTATGTAAAGAAGCAAAATGCAGTAATTTATCAGCGGGGTAATATTTGTCAATGGTGCCTGTGAAGGAGGCAAAAGCTATGGCCCAAGCATCAGAGTTATGAAACAGCCAATCAATTTGTTGTTGGGTATAGGGAACCCCAATGATGGATGGTTCCTGACCAAAATATTTTATGGATTCATTTCTAGCTAGTTGTATTAAGATGGCTATAGAATGGTGATATGGGGTAAGTACTAGAGCAGGTGAAATAGGAAGATGTAGCCAAAGCAATGGGCCTTCTTGCCACAGCACGGCGGTAGGTGTACAGGTTGTGGCTAGTACACATGCAGCCCAAGGTTTCGTATAGTCAATATAAGATGTTTGTTGTTGAGAAATGGCTTTTTCCACTTTATTTAATGCTATGTGAGCATCTGCTGTTAAAAAGCTAGAGGAGGCAGGATTAGGGTCTCCTTTAAGAATATTGAATAAGGGGCAAAAATTCCCAGTAGTAAGATTTAAACATGGACGAAGCCAATTAATATCCCCTAACAATTTTTGAAAGTCATTAAGTGTTTTGAGTGAATCTTTTCTAATCTGGATAGGTTGAGTAGTAATAAACCGGGGGTACAGAGTATAGCCTAGATAAGAGAAAGGTTCTTCCCTCTGTATTTTTTCTGGGGCCATGATTAACCCAAAGTGTTTTAATGCGCTTTGTAAATGTGCGAAGGCAGCAAGTAACAATCCTTCTTGGGGGCTAGCAAGTAGAATGTCATCCATATAGCATATGAGATAAATCAGAGGATAAGTTAATCTTGTCTGTAGGGCAGAGGTGACAAATTTTCAGCAAAGAGTAGGACTATTGGCCATACCTTGTGGAAGAACAAGCCAATGATATCGTTTCATGGGTTCTTAAAAGTTAGTAACAGGCACACTAAAGGCGAATCTGGGGCAATCTTGAGGGGCCAAAGGAATTGTATAAAAATAGTCTTTTAGGTCTATTATGATTTTGAAGGTGTTTTTAGGAATGGCCGAGGGGATAGGGAGGCCTGGCTGTAAAGCTCCCATAACCTCCATGGTGGCATTAACTTGTCGAAGGTCCTGCAGTAGTCTCCATTTTCCAGATTTCTTTTTTATGACAAAAACAGGGGGATTCCCAGGTGAATTAGAGGGAGCAATATGCCCTTTCTCCAGCTGTTCCTGCACCAGCTGTTGGGCTGCTTGAATCTTTTCTAAGGGAAGGGGCCACTGATCCACCCAGACAGGATCATCTGTTTTCCAATTAATGGGATTTGCATGAGGGGCAGGAATATCAGTGGCCCCCTCTAAAAATGGTCAAAGCTTACCTTATCGGGTAGTTGGGAGGGGAAGATAGGCTCCTTTATTCCTTGTCCTGTTTTCCCTAGTCCTTGCATGGAGAGTAGGCCTTGATTTAGAAGCTGTGTGGTTACAGTTTTGTTAGAGGTGAATAAATATACTCCCATTTTACTCATAACGTCTCGGCCCCAAAAATTAACAGGTAGGTTATAGACTATATATGGCTGAAATGTTCCTTCATGACCGTCGGAATCTCTCCAAGTTAAAATATCTGAACTCTGTTCTGGGGATTGGGTTTGTCCAATACCTTTTAACTGAATAATAGTGGGTTGTTTAGCCCAGGCATGTGGCCAGTGATGGGCAGTGATGACGGAGAAATCAGCCCCAGTATCCAGCAGACCTGTGAATTTACGCCCTTTTACCAGAAGGGTGAGGAGGGGCCGGTCAGGACCGATTGCACCCAATAAGCATCAGAAGATCCAAAGCCCTTGTTTCCTGGTTCCAACTTGTTCTTAACTTTCCCTTGATCTATATAAGGTAAAAGAAGTAGTTGAGCTATTCTTTGGCCTGCCTCAATTACTGAAATATGATATGGAGAATGGGTCATGATCTTTAGTTCTCCTGTAAAATCGGCATCTATTACCCCAGGGGATACCATAATTCCCTTCATCGTTACACTACTTCGACCCACTATTAATCCCATAGTGCCTTTAGGTAAGGGTCCATGCACCCCAGTAGGGAGTGCTTGCATGCCCATTTCAGGGGTTAATACTGTGTGGGTGGCAGCACAGAGGTCCAGTCCTGCGCTGCCTGGGGTTGCCCGGAACAGATCTTGAACGAATTTCTTTAGGGAGTCACTTCCTGAAAGGCCCTACAACATTGTTTCAGGGCCTGGGGCTGGCCCCTTTGCCCGTTTCCTGGCAAAGGATTGCCAGTGGCATCGTATTTTGATTTACATTCACCGACCCAGTGTACGCCCCTATGACATTTGGGGCATAAACCTGGGGCCTTAAAATTTTGTTTGTCCTTGTGTGTCATCTTTTGAGGACAGTTTCTGATCATATGACCCAGTTGTCCACATCCATAGCAACTCCCTGGAGGCCCTGGGGTTCTCTTTATTTTCTTCTGTTGCTGGAATAACACCTCGCTTATAGTTTTTCCTTGCATAGCTGTCACCATAGTTAGGCCTTGCGTATATGAAGGGGAAATATCAGAGCATAATTTAACATAGTCATGTAGAGAGGCCTTTTTTCTAAAAGGTCGTATGGCTGCCTGACATGCTGAGTTTGCATTCTCAAGTGCAAGGGATTTAACTAACATTTGTCAGGAGGAGTCTAGCCCCTGTCCCAGCGGCCTGCCAGCGGCGGTTAGGAGTCTTGAAACAAAATCTTGGAATGGCTCATCTGGGCCTTGTCTAATCTTGGAAAGACCCTCTGTGCCCTTACTGGCATTATTGGGCAGTTTATTTTATGTCTGCCGGGCAGCAGTATTGGTCTGCACATAGGCAGCCGGGTTAAATTGAAGCTGAGCGGCTAGTTCCTTATATTGTCCCTCTCCTGCCAGCATATCAAAAGAAATAGGTACATTTTGGGAGTTATTGATGTCTGCGGTGGCTTGGCAAAGCTCCACAAATTCAGACTTCCACAACAGGAAATCCCCCCAAATACGCAGGCCAATAGCCAATTGTTTCCATTCCGCCGGAGCCAGGGGCTCAGTGGAAAGGGTTTTGACCAGGGTAAGGGTAAAGGGTGCAGTGGGCCCATACTGGGAACAGGCCACTTTGAGTTCCTTGAGTTGTTTGAAAGGTATGGGTGCGTGATGGCGTACAACGTTTCCTTGCCCATCAGGCCATTAGATTACGGGAAAGGCCATGAAACCTTCAGTATCTTCGCCCTTAAGATAGGCTTGTTGAATGGATTCCTGCAGGCATGGACGCCTGCAGGTATTATCATGGGCGATTAAGGGAGTCACAACTGGAGACTCCAGCTGTTCTTGGCCACCATCTAACTCCCTCCATCTGGGGTCCACTTTACCCGGACTAAGGGCGGCAAGCTTTAATTGAATTTCTCTCCTTTGTGCTGTAAGGGAAGAGAAGGCGGACACCAAGGGGAGTCCTTCCATCTTATTCTCCTCAATGTTCTCTTTAAGTTCTTCCCCGGCAGGACAGCATATCGAAGCTTCATTTTTAGGGGCAGGATCCCCCTCAGTATTAGTACTTATGTTTCTAACCATTGGGCCCTCCTTATGCTGTGCTAAACAAATTTGGGGCTCAATGTGGCCGTGATATCAAGCGGCTTCCTCCTCTAGGTCTTTTTTATCTTGGGGACTTAATGAATCCTCCTCTGGTGTGGCAAGCAGCTCCAGAGGGGGTGCTGAAGGCTGAAGAGTGGGGGAGGACATTACATCCTGCGGAGGGGGCCCCTTCTCCGCAGGAGGGTAGTGCCCTAGGTTCATATTTGGAGGAGAGTGACGCCCCTTATGCCAGGGGTCTAAACTATCCCGGATCAAAGTCCACAAAGAGAAAGCATCAACAGGTGTTTTACTGGGTCCGTGGGCATCAAAATGTCCCTGTATACATAGACGTAATTTATCCCATGTTTGCAGATTAATAATGCCCTCTCGAGGAAACCAGGGTCAAACTTGTTCTACAAAGTCAAGAAATTTTTCAAGCTGTTTGGTATCTACTTTAGCACCTCTAGCTTTAAGAAGATTATATAAAAGATGTATATACATTTGCTTACCTTGGCCTTGGCCCATCATTGCCTTATTCCTGGAATAATTTCACCGTACCACTCACCTTCGCGTATGCGGTTATCCCACGGTGTCCTTCACCTGAACTAGTCTCCCCCGTTCTTCAGGTCCCTGTTAGGCGCCACTTGTCGGAGCCAGCCGACAGTCGAACAGGCCCAAAGTGGGGGAGTTGGGGTGAGGATGCAAGAAAAGACAAGAAGACAGAAAGTTAACCAGGAGGGCTGACAGTGAATACTGTAGCAGCCGCTTTATTTAGCCATTCTCTTATATAGTCTGTACAGACCATCCAAAAGGAACAAAGCACTACATTCTGCTGCTTTCAGTATTTTTTTCCCATGCATCCTTGAGACATTGTATTTATTGTGAGCTCTGCTGATGTCTTGTTTTCAGGGCTGCTGTGCAAGCAGGCTAAGCTCTTAGATAAGGTACGCAGCCTCCTCCAAGTTCTCAGCAAGGCATGTAACCATTTCATGTGCAGTCTTCTATGGTCCCCCACACCACAATCGCCAAACTGTGGAAAGAGCCAAGATGCCCTTCAACAGACAAATGGATGAAGAAGATATGGTCCATATATACAATGGAATATTATGCCTCCATCTGAAAGGATGAATACCCAACTTTTGTATCAACATGGACGGTACTGTATTAGATTATGCTGAGTGAAATAAATCAAGCAGAGAGAGTCAATTATATGGTTTCACTTACGTGTGGAGCATAAGGAAAAACATGAAGAACACTGGGAGAAAGAAAGGAAGAGTGAATTGGGGGAAATCGGAGGGGGAGATGAACCATAAGAGACTGTGGACTCTAAGAAGCAAACTGAGGGTTTCAGAGGGGAGGTGGTGGGGGTTGGGTGAGCCTGGTGGTGGTTACTGAGGAGGGTACATATTGCATGGAGCATTGGGTGTGGTGCATGAACAATGAATCTTGGAACATTGAAAAAATTAAATTAAATTAAAAAGAAAGTAAAAAGAAACAGTTGAAATTAATTTTAAAAAATGGAAACTTTTCCTACTGAGGCTCCATTTTCCTTAATATGTAAGTTAGGGGTTAAGAGTTTGGACTCTGGGGCGCCTGGGTGGCTCAGTCGTTAAGCGTCTGCCTTCGGCTCGGGTCATGATCCCAGGGTCCTGGGATCGAACCCCACATGGGGCTCCCTGCTCATCAGGAAGCCTGCTTCTCCCGCTACCATTCCCTCTGCTTGTGTTCCCTCTCTCGCTGTGTTTCTCTCTGTCAAATAAATAAAATCTTAAAAAAAAAAAAAGAGTTTGGACTCTGGAAGTATATTGCTTGTGTTCATATTCCAAATCTGCCTTTAACCAGCTGTGCAACCTCTCTAAGTTTTAATATCTTCATCTGTAAGTTGGGTCTAATATAGTATATGGTATAAAGTTATTGCTTTATATATGCTAATTGTTATTGTTATTAGGTTAATATGATAGTACTAAGAGTAGAGGTAGTTGTAACAACAGAAATAGTAGAAGTAAAATAGAAGTAGTAGTATATTGTTAGGAAAATGGATGAGGTTTGCCTTTCTTTTGCTTACTTTATGGGCATTGCTATCAGCCCCAATATTCTTGAGACTATTAAAGTAGGCTAATAAGGGCACCTGGGTGGCTCAGTCTGTTAAGCGTGTCAGGTCATGATCTCAGGGTTCTGGGATCAAGCCCCATGTCAGGCTCCCTGATCAGTGTGGAGCTTGCTTCTTCCTCTCCCTCTGTCACTCCTCCTGCTTGTGCTCTCTCCCTCTTTCTCTCTGTCAAATAAATAAATAAAATCTTTAGGAGTTCCTGGTGGCTCAGTGGGTTAAAGCCTCTGCCTTCAGCTCAGGTCATGATATCAGGGTCCTGAGATCAAGCCCTGCATTGGGCTCTCTGCTCAGCAAGGAGCCTGGTTCTCCCTCTCTCTCTGCCTGCCTCTCTGCCTACTTGTGATCTCTCTGTCAAATAAATAAATAAAATCTTAAAAAAAATAAAATCTTTAAAAAAATAAAGTAGGTATATACAAAACTATGTGCTGTACAGTGCCTAACATAATACAAAATAAGTAAAAATATAATGTAGGCTAATAAAGTACAAAATTATTCAATTCTATGCCAACATTTTTTCCTGTTTTCTTATAAATAAAAAAGGAAAAAAATTCCCATTGTAGAGTTAATGGTTTTATTCCATCAAAGATTGTAAATAAGGGGCGCCTGGGTGGCTCAGTGGGTTAAAGCCTCTGCCTTCAGCTCAGGTCATGATCTCAGGGTCCCGGGATCGAGCCCTGCATCGGGCTCTCTGCTCAGCGGGGAGCCTGCTTCCCTCTCTCTCTCTCTGCCTGCCTCTCTGCCTGCTTGTGCCCTCTCTGTCCATCAAATAAATAAATAAAATCTTTAAAAAAAATCGTAAATAAGAGTATTTATTCAAATTGTGAATGAATCTTTTAAAAATGTATCTGAGTTGATGGATTTTCTAGAGTTTTTGACTCCTCCCTTCATAGGACACAACCTGTAGTTGACAGATTACATAGACACATAGAGATAATAGATTTATAGATATATAGATGATAGATAGATAGATGGATGATAGATAGATGATAGATAGATAGATATAGATAATAGATAGATAGATAGATAGATAGATAGATAGATAGATAGATAATAGATAGATAGATGATAGATAAATAGAGGAGGAACAATGCCCAGATTTCTCAAGTGAGGTTAAACAAGCATTGGCCACCAGAGGGAAGCAAACGATCAGAATAGGCAGAAACATGCTGGCTAGAGATGAGATGGTTGCCCTTAAGAGCAATTGAAAATTCTTGGCTTGCTTTGGCCAAGAGAAAGGACCCAGGAGTGCAGAAGAGGGTGGAGTCACAACTCAGGAACAATAAAATTTCTATACCTCAAAGAATCTGAAAAAAATGAAACAAGAAATTGATGGTTTTAAGAAGCGAACAGAAACGAGTTTTAGGAATCTAAATCTCAATCTAAATTAGTTTTTAAGTGGCTTTATTAAGCATAAATTTATAGTTGTACTAAAATCCAAGGACTATAAAGGAAAAAAAATGGAATCAGAAAACAAGGTGAGAAAGTAAATAGATCACTGGGCCATTTAATGTTCTTCCAACACATTGTGAGAAAATGCCAGCTCTTTCTGAAGCAATGTCATTTCTAAGTGGCACCTAGATTCAATTTAAATAATACAGCAATGAAAGAATTCTAAGTAACTTGACACTCTTATGCCCTCAGATTCATGTCAAAGAGATAGTCAAATCTTTAGTAGAGTATCTTTTGTGAAAATCTGTGGGGAAGATGGATATCATTGAAGTGGGATGCTCACCCAATGTTTCCACAGAAAGGCTTTTGATATTTAAGGCTATCCCCTTCTCTGAAGCCAAGCTATTGTATTTGACTTCACAGTACCAGAAACACAAAATTTCTATCAGACTAGTTTATATCAGGAAAAGTAATGTTATCAGGTGTAAGCAGTAGGTAATATGGGTGGAATCCATAATTGACATGGAAGAGGATTTATAGTAGATATTGATCAGACTGAGTATTTTTCAGCTGCCAGAAACTACACCCTTCCTAAAAGCATATCAGTTTTCTTCTGTAAATTTACCTCTTCCCCATTATATGTGGTTTTTCCATGACAGTAATTCCATGTATCTCCTACTACCCAACTCCCTGCCTCTGACTATGGGAACTGAGAGGATCAGGTTAGATAAATAACTTAATATCAGGCAACCAAAAGCCCTTTACCTAAACTTCAAATTTTGTAGATAACAATAAAGTCAGAAGACAGATTGGAACATGATATTTTTCAGAGCCTCTCCCATAGTGGTGGTGGCAATAGAACTGGAAAACCAGCTTCTGAACAGGTGGACCCTTCTTAAAAGGCAGGTGCTGTGATTTTTATTCTCCACTTCTTATTTTCTCAGATACTTCTGATATTCTAGCTTCTCATCAATTCTGTGACCCTTCACTATCCTTTTTCTAAATTTCTTTTTGCTTAAGTTTGTCAAAGTTGTTTTCTGTTGTATTCCACAAAGACCCTAGGTTAATACAGGAATAGTCTGAATGGAAATATATAAGACATTAATGTACAAAAATTCAGGTGTGGAAAGGGAAGAGTTGTTTTTTTTTTTTTCATAGAATTGCTTTTTATTATTCTTCACAAATTTTTTATTATGTTCAGTTAGCCAGCATATAGTATATCATAAGTTTTTGATGTAGTGTCCAATGATTCATTAGTGACATATAACACCCAGTGCTCATCACAACACATGCCCTCCTTAATAACCATCATCCGTTTACCCTATCCCCCTAAGAGTTGTTTTTTTTTTTAAATTATTTTGATTGCATATATCATAGTAAACACAGTCTTTGTTCTGAGTTGTGATCAGTGTGTAGAATTTGTTCACTAATCATCTGTCATTGAAAAGAGAGAGCAGGTGACATTTCACAATATATGGCCTAACAGTCGGTGTCCTGTGAGGCTCCCAGGGAATTGTTCACTTATACTAAAACGTTAATGTCACTACCTAGAAATGAACAATACAGTGGCAATAAAAAAGTTAATATGTGGTTTCAAACATACAAGGAAAATGTACTCCTAATAATATCACCTGATTTGTGCAACTATCAACATCAGAAGATGTCTTGAGTCAGTAACGGCAAATAGGGAATGAAGAGGTCCACCATAATTAACATGCTGAACCAAGATGAAAATGATACTATAGAATGGAATCCAGGCTATTCTGTAACAAAGCCCAGATATACAAGTGTGTATTAATACCAGAAGAAGGTGGAAATGGTCAAAAGAGTTCCAAAAATTCATCAAGCTTGCCTAGGTACTAAGTAACTCCATGTATTATGTTTCTTGGTATCAGATCTTGACTCATTAAGTTCCACAGAACAGTTTTAAAGAAGCTTATATTATGGTGTGGAGTATTACACGTCATAAAACTAATATTTATGACATGACAATAATGTAAATGCTGGATATATGTACCACATATGAAAGACAAGCACTGACAGGAAAATAGAAGTTTTGATTAACAGTACATTGCATTTGATATAGGATTTTATCCCACCAAAAGTGAACTACAAATAAGCAAGTCTAAAATTTCAAAATAAAGCAAGAAAAAAAATCTAAAATTTCTGAAGATTTCACCATTAGAATTACAAACCTGGGAGCCTAATATAAATAGATTGTGGCATTTTAGGAAATCATCAAGATGGCAGAATATGAGTTTTTAGCACTCACCCACTCAAAGAAATAACAATTTTGACAATCACACATGAGTAAGAGTACTTCGTGGGAGGCTGAGAGTCCAGCAAATAGATCTTAGCACCCCACTGGAACAAAAAAATCTGAGAATAGACATACTGAAGAGAGTAAGAACAGTTTCAGTTTACCTGTATTACCCCCTCCTTCCAAAGCAGTACAGTTCATTGTTCAGAGAGACTTGCTTGTCTTGTGATACCTCCCATGGAGGAAAGTGAAAATAGTGACTTCCTAACTTCCCAAGCCACATAGGATGCTGCCAAAGAGGTCCAGTTCTTTCTCACTCAAATAAAAACACTGGCAGTTTTGGTAAGGCTGAATGGGAGCAGCTAAGAGCAGAGAAAAGGGGGAGGGATTCACAGTAACTGGGCATGATAATTAACAAATGACCATGGATTCCATTAATAACTTTACATACTCCATCTAAGAGGTCTCCTCACAACCCTCATAATATATATTACTTGTAGATCCACCCCAATAAGGACAGACGTATCTCCAGCACTCCTTTTCCACAGGCAGTGCCCCACACATGTCAGCATCTGCAGATTTTGCATGTGCATGTGCAAACATCTGCCTCAATTGTGCTAGATTTGAAGAAGGTGCATAACTTTGAACGCTTCAGGGCATGGTCTAAGGAAAATTAACAGGAGGCTCTTACCAATTGGCCTGAGTTTGGAACATCAAGAGAAAATACACAATCTTAAGACAACCTTCAAGAAGGAACATGAGGAATGGAGCAGACATATTCATAGTAAAGGCCTGAGAGACTTCCAAACTTCATAAGTGATGTGTGAATGTATTTTTCCCTTGAAGCCAATGAATAAATACTGGAAGAGGGAACTTCAAAGGTGAACACATCAATTCAATATTTATTTAATGTGTGTGTGTATGTATGTATGTACTTATATGCTTATTTTTGAGAGAGAATGAGCATGTGGGGAGGAGCAGAAGGAGAGAGAGAGACTATCTTAAGCAGTCTCCATGTTCAGTGTGGGGCCAATGTGGGGCTTGATCTCACAACCCTGAGATGAAGACCTGAGCCAAAATCAAGAGTTGGATGCATAATTGACTGAGCCAACCAGGTGCCCCATCAATTAAATATTTAAATGAGCATAAAAAATCAGGGAAATATGACAGCACCAAAAGAAAAAATAATTTTCTAATAACCAAACTCAAAGATATGAAAATCTGAATTTCCTGACACACAATTCAAAATAGTTGTTGTAAAGAAGATTATTCAGCAACAAGAAAATGCAGATAGACAACTCAAATAAACCAGGAAAACAGAATTAGGAGTTCAAAAAAGAGAAGGAAATCACAAAAAAGAGCCAAACAGAAGTTCTGGAGCTAAGGAATACAATGATTAAAAGAAAAAGAAAAAAAAAAAAAAAGCAGAGAACTTCAATAGTAGACTCCATTAGGGGAGAGAATTGAAAGAATTCAAAGAATTTACATGTCTGTGAATTCAGACAGGCCATTTGAAATTATCCAGGAACACCTGGGTGGCTCAGTCAGTTGTTTCAGGTCATGATCCCAGGGTCCTGGAATAGAGTCTTGCATTGAGAATCTTTGCTCAGCAGGGAGCCTGCTTATCCCTCTGCCTGCCACAACCCCTCCTCTCTCTCTGTCTGAAAAAGAAATAAAATCATTAAAAATTATTCAGCTAGAGAGTTAGGGAATTAAAAATGAAAAAAATAATGAAGAAACCCTCCAGGCTTTATGGCACAACATAAAAAATCAATATGAGCATAATGGAAGTTTTAGAAAGAGAAAATAAGAGTCAGAAAGCTTCTTTAAAGAAATAATAGCTGGATATTTCCCTAATCACGGAAGAGATAAAACCATCCAAAACGATGAAGCTCAGCGGTTCCAAAAAAAACAACCCCCTGAAAGATTGCACAGAGGTACATTATAATAAAATTCTCCAAAGTCAGTGGCAAAGAGAAGTTCAGAGGCAGCAACAAAAAAGCAACTCATCACATCACATAAGACTACTAGCTGATTTCTCAACCTAAAATTGCAAGATAAGAGAGAGTAAGATGATATATTTAAAGTGCTAACAAAAATCTATCAACCAGGAATACTTCATCAGTTTCTTAAAAAGAAAATATAAAGACATTCACAGACAAACAAAAGATAAGGGAGTTCTTTACCACTACACATGCCTTAAAAGAAATATAAAAGAGTTCCTCAAATTTAAACAAAAGAACTATGAAACAGCATAAAAAGAGATGAAAGTATGAAACTCACTGGTAAATGTTAATAAATAATAAAATTCAGAAAATATTGTATGGTGGTTTGTGAAACATTTAGCTCTAGCATCAGAGTTAATAATATTAAAAACAATTAGTTACAATAATTTGTTAACAAATATACAATATAAAAAGATGGAAATGGAGACATTAATAATATAAAATTTGAGGAGGAGGAAGTAAAATAAAGATTTGTATACAATTTAAGTTGTAATTAGCTTTCAATAGACTGTTATAACTATAAGATGTTATGTAGACCTCATGGTTAAACAACAAATAAAAAATATACAGTAGATACCAAAAAGATAGTTAGAAGGGAATCAAAGAATTGCACAACGGAAATTATCAGTCACAAAGAAAGACAGCAAGAGAGAGAGAAAGACAACAGAGAACTGCAAAATAGCCAGAAAACATAAAATGATGTTATTAAGGTCTAATATATCAATAATAAATTTACATGTAAATGAATCAAATTCTCCAAAGGGTATAAAGTGGCTAAATTGATTAAAAAGTAAGATAAAACTATACATTATCTACTAAAGACACCCTTCAATTTCAAGGACACACATCAGCTCACACTGAAGGAATGGAAAACATTCTATGCAAATGGAAATAGAGAAAGCAACTATAGCTATACTTATGTCAGAAAAAAAATTATAAGTCAGGAGCTGGAACAAGAAACAAAGTAGATCATTATATAAAGAAAACTAGATTAATTTATCAAGAGGATGTAACAGCTGTAAATATATATGTATCTAACATATCAACACTTAAATATGTAAAGCAAATATTAACAGAACTGAAGGGAAAAATAACAGGAAGTCTGCTTCTCCTCTCTCTTCCCATCCCCCTGCTCATGCTCTCTCTCTCTGTGTCTCTTTGTCTCTCTCAAACAAATAAATAAAAACCCTTAAAAAAAGAAATTTTACCAAGTACCTTTTCAATCACAATAGTATAGAAGTAGAAATCAATGGCAAGATAAATATTAGAAAACTAACAAATATATGAAAAAAAAAGCACTCTTGACCAACCAGTGGGCCAATGAAGAAATCAAAAGAGGAATATCTTAAACCAAACAGAAATAGAAATACAAAATGCCCATGGGATTCAGTAAAATAAGTTTTAAGAGGGAAATTAATAGTGCTAAAAGCCTATGGTAATAAAATATACAGATCTCATAAAAAAAACACCTAATATCACACCTCAAGAAAATAGAAAAACAAACAAAAAAATTTAGCCCAAAGGTAGCAGAAGGAAGGGAAAGATAAAGATTAGAAAAGAAATAAGAGACTAGGAAAACAGTAGAAAAGATCACCAAAACTAAAAGTTGGTTTTCTGAAAATATATATAAGAAACACATTTAGTTAGACTAACCAGGAAAAAAAAGACAGAAATGCCCAATACAGTTATTATTATAAGATAATAATTGCTATTATTTTAGCAATAAAAGAGAAATTGCTATTGATATCACAGAAATACACAGGATCATAAAACATTATGAACAATTATACACCAACAAAGTGGACAACCTAGAATAAATTGGTAAATTACTAGAAACATAACCAACCATTATTGAGTCATTAAGAAATTTTTTTGAGTCATTAAGAAATTTTAAAAAAATAAACAGACAATAACATGTAAGGAAATTGAAACAATAATAATAACAATAATAATAACTCCTAATAATGAAAAGTTCAAGGTCATATAGCTTCACTAGTAAATTCTACTAAATATCCAAAGAAGAATTACTACCAAATTTTCTCAAACTCTTCCAAATAGTTGAAGGGGTTGGAAACTCCCATTCAGTTTAGAAAGCCAGCATTATCCTGATAGCAAAGTTAAAGGTCACACACACACACACAAAAGGCCAGTAGCCCTGATGAATATAGATAAAAATCCTTAACAAAATGCCAGAAAATAAAATTCAGCAGCAAATAAAAAGAATCTATAATATTATTTATTATTAATAATAAACTACTGGAATTTATTCCTGGTATGGAAGACAGGTTCAACATATGCAACTTAGTCAATGCGATATACCATATTAACAGAATGAAAGGTAAAAATCATATGATCATCTCAACAGATGCAGAGAAAGCATTTGACAAAATACAGCATCCTTTCTGGATAAAAACCCTCCATAAGGTAGGGATAGAAGGAACATACCTCAAAATCATAAAAACCATATATGAAAGACCCATAGCTAATATCATCCTCAATGGGGAAAAACTGAGAGCTTTTCTCCTAAGGTCAAGAACATGACAGAGATGTCCACTCTCATTCAAAATAGTAGAAGTCCTAGCCTCAGCAATCAGACAACAAAAGGAAATAAAATGCTTCCAAATAAGCAAGAAAGAAGTCAAACATTCACTCTTCATAGATGACATGTTATTGTATGCAGAAAACCTGAAAGAATCCACCAAAAAAGTTATTAAAACTGATAGAAGAATTCTGCAAAGTCACAGGATATAAAAATCAATGCACAGAAGTCTGTTGCATTTCTGTACACAAATAATGAGGCAACAGAAAGAGAAATCAAGGAATTGATCCCATTTACAGTTGCACCAAAAACTGTAAGATACCTAGGAATAAGCCTAACCAATGAGGTAAATGATCTGTACTCTGAAAACTATAGAACACTTAGGAAAGAAATTGAGGAAAACACAAAGAAATGGAAAAACTTTCCATGCTTGTGGATTAGAAGAAGAAAAATTTTAAAATGCCCATACTTTCCAAAGTAATGTACACATTCAATGCTATCCCTATCAAAATAAAACCAGTATTTTCCACAAAGCTAGAACAAACAACTCTAAAATTTGTATAGAACAGAAAAGACATTTAATAGCCAAAATAATGTTGAAACAAAAACAGGCACATGAATTAGTGGAATAGAATAGAGGACCTGGAAATCGATTCTTAACGCTATGGTCAACTAATCTTCAACAGAGTGGGATAGATTATCCAATAGAAAAAAGTCTCTTCAACAAATGGTGTTGGGAATATTGGACACCAACTTGCAGAAGAATGAAACCGTATCACTTTTTTATACCGTAAAGAAAAATAAATTCAAAA
The DNA here is from genome assembly GCA_028646535.1 of Procyon lotor. NCBI lineage: Eukaryota > Metazoa > Chordata > Mammalia > Carnivora > Procyonidae > Procyon > Procyon lotor. The sequence goes on from CM053612.1 coordinate 50,891,644, forward strand.
TTGATGAAAGACCTAAATGTGAGATAGGACAGCACCAAAATTATAGAGAAGAACACAGGCAGCAACCTCTTTGACCTAAGCCACAGCAACTTCTTACTAGACAAGTCTCTGGAGACAAGGGAAACAAAAGTAAAAATGACTATTGGGATTAAATGAAGATAAAAAGCTTATACACAGGAAAGGAAACCATCAATAAAACAAAAAAGAAACCTACAGAATGGGAAAAGATATTTGCAAGAGCTAGTATCCAAAATCTATAAAGAACTTATTAAACTCAACACTTAAAAAAATCTAAAAATCCAGTTAAGAAGTGGGCAGAAAACATGAACAGGTATTTATTCAAAGAAGGCTTACAAATGGCTAACATAGACATGAAAAAATGCTCAACATCACTCATCTTCAGGGAAATATAAATCAAAACTACAATGAGATACCACCTCACTACAGTTAGATTGGCTAAAATTAACAATTCAGGAGGGGCACCTGGGTCACTCAATTGGTTAAGTCTCTGTATCTTGATTTCAGCTAAGGTCATGATTTTAGAATTATGATTTGAGCCCTGTGTTAGGCTCTGTGCTCAGCGTGGAGACTGCTTGAGATTGTCTCTCTCCCTCTGCCCCTCACCCTGCTTGTGCACTATAAATAAATAAATAAATAAACAAACAAACAAATAAATAAATAAATAAAAACTTTAAAAATTAAATTAACAACTCAGGATACAACAGGTGTTGGAGAGGATGCAGAGAAAAGGGAACCCTCTAACACTGTTGGTGGGAATGCCAACTGGTGCAGCCACTCTGGAAAACAGTATGGAGGTTCCTCAAAAAGTTAAAACAGTACTACCTTACCCACAACATTTGCACTACTAGGTATTTATCCAAAGGATTCAAAAACAGTGCTTCAAAGGGACATATGCACCCCAGAGTTTATAGAAGCACTATCCACAATAACCAAAACATTGAAAGAACCCAAATGCTCATCAACAGATAAATGGATAAATATATATTTTAATATAGTATAAAATATAAATATATATTATTATATGATGTTAATATTAATGAATAATATATCATTATATAATACAATATAATATATATTTATGTATAATATGAAGTATTATGTATATTATATACTGTTATATATATATAATATTTCTACTTATATATTGTATTTATATTCATATTATATATATTGTAATATATTTATATAATATAATATAATATAATATGATTATATATAATAAATCTGTATATTTTATATTTATATATAAATGTGTATATTTATATATATTTATATTATATACAAATAATATATTATTTTTAAGTTTTTATATTAATATATTTTATAGATAATATATATTATGAAATATATATTATGTTCTATAATTATCATATATAACATGAACTATATATTATATAAATATATAACATATATATTATATAAATATGTAACATATATATTATACATAATATATAAATATAATATATATTAAAATATAACATATTGTATTATGTCATTTATTTTTATTATATAAATAATATGTATTTATATATGATATAATAATCATATAATAATATATCATATATAAATACATATTTTTGTAAATATTTATATATAAATATAAATATATAAATACATATTAATTATATAATAAAAATAAATGTGTATATAATGGATATATATAATATATATATAATGGAATATTACTCAGCTATCAAAAAGAATGAAATCTTGACTTTTGCAACAACATGGATGGAAATACAGTGTATTATCCAAAGCAAAATAAGTCAGTCAGAGAAAGACAAACACCATATGATTTCAGTCATATGTGGAATTTAAGAAGCAAAACAGATGAACAGAGGGGAAGGGAAGGAAAAATAAGATAAAACTAGAGAGGGAAACAAACCATAAGAGACTTTTTTTTTAAAAGATTTTATTTATTTATTTATTTGACAGAGAGAGAGAGATCACAAGCAGGCAGGGGGGTGGGGGGAAGCAGGCTCCCTGCTGAGCAGAGAGCCCGATCCGGGGCTCAATCCCAGGACCCTGTGATCATGACCTGAGCTGAAGGCAGAGGCTTTAACCCACTGAGCCACCCAGGTGCCCCTGAGAGACTCCTAATTATAGGGAACAAACTAAGGGTTGCTGGAGAGGTGGTGGATGGCTGGTTGGGATAATGGGGATATGGGCATTAAGGTCGGCACTTGATATAATGAGCACTGGGTATTCTGTGCAACTAAGGAATTACTAAATTTTACACATGAAACCAACACTACACTATATGTAAACTATCTTGAATTTAAATAAAATCTTGAAAGAAAAATTTAAAGCATTCTTACTATTAAACAACAAAATGATACTCCAATTTAAAAAGATAGACAAGGAATATAAATAGACATTTTCCAATTAAGATAAATGGTCAATAAGCACATGAAAATATGTTCAACTTTATTTCTCATTAGGGAATTGTAAATGAAAACCAAAATGAGATACGACTTTACACTCACTGGGAAAGTCATGTTAAAAAATAAATTAAAAGTGATAAGTGTTAGTGTTAATGTAGAGAAATTGGAATCCACTTGCCTTGTTGGTGGGAATGTATTATGATGCCAAGATCTATGGAGATATTTTGGTGGTTCATCAAGAAGTGAAACATAGAAATACAATATGACCAAGTGATTCTATTCCTAGATATATACCCACCAAAACCAAAAAATAATTATTAACACAAAGATATGTTAACGAACATTTATAATAGCACTATTCATAATAGTTAAGGTAGACACAAAGCATTTTTTAAACTGATAAATGAATAAACATAATGTGTATAACTTTGGAACCTAAAGATACATCCAGACTAAAAGTGAAGGGATGGAGAACCATCTTTCATGCCAAAGGGCCTCAAAAGAAAGCTGAGGTAGCAATTTTCATATCAGATAAATTAGCTTATAAGCTAAAGACTATAGTCAGAGATACAAAAGGACACTGCATCATTCTTTTTTTTTTTTT
>CM053612.1:50895152-50928199 GCA_028646535.1 Procyon lotor
CATTTTGGTCTTTAGCCTCCAAGTGTTGGAATTCCTTCCAAACTTTGTCTTGTGGTTGAGTTCCAGTTTCAAAGCATTGTGGTCTGAGAAAAGGCAGGGGATCATCTCAATCTTTTGGTATCAGTTGAGTCCTGATTTGTGACCCAGTAGGTGGTCTATTCTGGAGAAAGTTCTATGTGTGCTCGAGAAGAATGAGTATTCTGCTGTTTTAGGGTGGAAAGTTCTGTACATATCTATGAGGTCCATTTGGTCCAATGTGTCATTCAAAGGTCTTATTTCTTTATTGATTTTCTGCTTATATGATCTGTCTGTTACTGAGAGTGGCATGTTAAGATCTCCTACAATTAATGTATTCATATCAATATGACTCTTTATTTTGATTAACTGTTGTCTTATGTAGTTGGCTGCTCCTATATTGGGGGCATAAATGTTTACAATTGTTAGATGTTTTTGGAGGATAGACCCTTTAAGAATGATGCAGTGTCCTTCTTTATCTCTGACTATAGTCTTTAGCTTATAAGCTAATTTATCTGATATGAAATTTGTTACCTCAGCTTTCTTTGGAGGCCCTTTGTCATGAAAGATGGTTCTCCATCCCTTTACTTTCAGTCTGGATGTATCTTTAGGTTCCAAATATGTCTTTTGTAGACAGCATATGGATGAGTACTATCATTTTATCCAGTTTGTGACCTTGTGCCATTTTAGGGGAGCATTTATGCCATTAACTTTGATAGTGATTAGTGAAAGATAAGTTTTTATTGACATCATGTTGCCTCTGAAGTCCTTGTTTCTATAGATTGTCTTTGTAAGTTTCTGTTCTATATCCCTCTTGGATTCTTTCTTCTTTTATAGAACCCCTCCTTAATATTTCTTGTAGTGCCAGCTTGGTAGTCACCTACTCTTTTAAACCTTGCACATCTTGGAAGCTTTTTATCTCTCCATTCATTTTGAATGTCAGCCTTGCTGGATAAAATATTCTTGGCTGAATGTTCTTCCTGAATCTGTTTTGCTAGCCCTTTCTGGCTTGCCATGTTTCTGTGGACAAGTCTGACATTATTCTGATGGACCCTCCTCTGTACATAAGGAATCTCTTCCTCTAGCTTCCCTCAGAATCTCTTGTCTAAAATTATAATTCATGAATCTCACAATCAAGTGTCTGGATGTCTTTCTGGACTCGATCTTGGGGGGCATCCCTTCTGCTTCTAGGACATGAACACTTGTTCCATTGCCCAGATTAGGGAAATTTTCTTACAGAATTTATTCAACCATACCTTCTAGACTTCTGTCTTTCTCCACCCCCTCAGGGATCCCAATAATTCTGACATTGGAACGTTTCATGTCATTATTTCCCTAATTCTATTGTCATGGTTTCTAAGCTGTTCATTCCAGGCCTCCTGATCCTTCTTCTCTATCAGTTTGTCCTTTAGATCACTAATTCTATCTTTTGTGTCAGTTACCCTAGCTATTAGAGTATTTAGATTAGATTTGATCTCACTGATAGCATTTTCAGCTTCTGCCAGATGGGCTCTCACTTTTGCCCTTAGAGATTTTATGTTGTCACTAATGTTTTTCTCCAACCTAGCCATTGCCTAGTAATTGTTACCTGAATTCCCCTTCCAATATACTGTTTATGTCCATATCCAATAGTTCTGAGGGAGAGGGCACAGTCTATGAATTTTTCTTCTCTTGGGTGTTCCTCCTCTTAGTCATTTTGGTGAGAAGTGGTTGGGGGGATGTATAGCTGAATATATCAACCACGATCCAGGCCACATGAACCCTGGAAAGGTTTGGAGCAATTGGAAGTCACCACCAAAAAGAAAGAAAAGAGAGAGAGAGAGAGAGAGAGAGAGAGAAGAGAAAACCCAGCCAAAATGAACCCCAAAAGTAAGCTTTATAAAGTATATAAACAAACATGAACAAACAAAAAAACTGACAAAAATAAATGACAAGGAAAAAAAGAATGCAGCCAATATGAACCCCAAGAATAAGATTTATATAATATCAGAACAAAAACAAATACATCAAAACACTGACAGAAGAATAAGATGGGAGCGTGGTTATAAATCCTTGATGTGAGCTAGGAAGGTTATTTCAATTCTTCCTGGGTATATCTTGTTATCTTTGTTAAAGGACTGAACTTTCCAGAAATACAGGGAAATTAAAACTGATTTATAAAAAGGGGTAGTATTGAGTAGGGAAAAAGGTATACCTTGAAGCTTATGTCTATATGTATATTAAAAAAAAAGAAAAGAAAAAGAAAAAGAGACAAAGCTATATGAATGAACAAAGTTCAAGTTAAAAAGTTATTATGGAATATATTGTATTAATCCTCTAGTTGTAATGGTGAGTAGGTTAAAAAAATTAAAAGAACAAGAATCGTGAGAACCAAATAAAAAAAAGAAAAGAAAGAAAAGTTGTATCTATAAAATATACAGATTTGGGGGCAATACCGGGAACTTAATATATTGTTTTCCCCTGATGTTGGGGTTTTACAGTTTTATGGGGACCCTGTGGTTGTTGTTCTCTCAGTTTTTTGGCTTATCTTCTGGGGGAGGGGCCTGCCATATTGTTTTCCAGTCAGTCCTGCGTAGGTTGAGTTGCCCTACTGGGTATCAAGAGTCTGGTCTCTGTGGAGACTGATTTTTCAGGCTTTTGCTCTCTGGAGGTTTTTTGTTCTTTGGCAGCTTTCTGAGGCTTTTCAGAGGGTCCAAGCAAAGAAAGAATGTGTTTGCACTCAGATCTCTGCCTCAGAGAGAAGCCTCAGTCTGCTCCCCCCGGATGGTCCAGAACACTCAGACTCCTCTGCAATCTCCACTGAACACTACAGCCTCCTACAGGCAGTGCACACCCCCAGCCACTGTCCCAGTGGTCACCTGAGGCTCCTGCTTGTCTCTGAACCCCCCATGTCACTAAAACAGTGCACAATATTGGTCTGGGGAGCCTGTTTATGGTGGCTGCCATTGCCAGGACTGCTTCCTGGAGTCCAGGCCCACACCGGGTGTGCTCAGACTCCATGGACATTGTGCCAGTTTCTTTCAGGTGCATGCTGGGAGGGCTCAGACCCCATAGTGGGACATGGAAGGCTGTGGTCTTAGAGACCACAAGCTGGGGCCCACACCAGGCTCTATCAGGTGCGGATGGGAGTGCGCCCAGCCAGAGTGGTGGTGCAAACAGCAGAAAGCCACGGACTCAGGGACCACGGTTTGGAGGCCCTGCCAGACTCTCTTTGACATGGGTGGTCACTGATGGTGTCCTTCCTGGGAATAGGACCTTTAAATAGGAATTTAGGCCCTTGCCGGTGACCACCTGGTCCACCAGTTGCCCCTTAAGATCTTTTGCTCTTTTTGAGTGCTTTTAACCAAACTCCAAGTTAATGCTGGTCCCCAATCACAGGGCACTTTCGTACTGGGGTATTACCTTCCAATTGGTCACTTCTGGTGGCTCCCTCACCTTTCTGTTTATCTTCTGATGTCAGTCCAAATGGTACCACTTTGCTTTACCTCTCCACTATGTCTTCTGCCCTCATAGAGATACAGAAGTGTATAATCTTACATCTCTGGCTGATTTCATGGGTGTTCAGAGTGTTCTGCTGGATATTTAGCTTACTTTAGGGGACCCGTTGAAACAGAGTCTCCTACTTCTTAGCCATCTTACCCCTCTGCTCTTGAAAAATTCCTCTGCTAATATTTTAGTTTTGCTTTTCATGTGTCTTTCAAGCCAGGCCACTGAGTCAGTATAGAATCCAATTCCTAAATCATATTTGACTTGAGAGTTACCTTGGAAAATTCCAGTATCCTAATGTCAGCTGGACCTCTTATTTAGGGTTTTGGCCTCTGATTCAGACTCATTGGATTTTCATTTCTTATTGCACATTTTGACATGTTAAGTCAAAGAAAGCAGCAGGAGTATAAAGGATACATCAACAGCAAGAAGTAATGAGGCAGTTAAGATAAATGAGATGTAGCAATAATTGAAGTTGCAGGAGGAAAAAAGAATGAAATAGTATGAAAACAAGTTCATGAACTTTTTATTTCTTAAATAAGGTGAATGTAAGAAAAAAACCATAAAATACACCTAGAAATTCAGATTTTTGGTGATATTGATTTATAAAACTTCCATAGCAATCAGTTAGTTCCTACATGCCACATTATAGTGGGGTACCATTACTGATGGGCTGAAGAAGAGTTGATTAACATAAGGTGATTCAAGGAGTATGAAGAAGTACCTCACCAATCTTTCCTAAAAGTTCCTTACTGAAATTTTCACATGCACTCTTAGCATATTACGATTTTCTTTAAATAATGAACTTTTGTGGAATTATCTTCTATAATGTAAGTATCTCAAAAGAGATATTGAGATACCATAAGATGACAATCTATCAGTGGTGTGCACTCTTACAGGTGCAAGAGACCCCATTGTATGCACATCTTACCAGTTCTTCCTTCAGTGACTTTTCTTTGGAAGTTTTAAATCACTCAAGGTGGGAGTATATACACCATAGAAATTTACAAATAAGTCAAACTTATTTAGAAGTGGGTTCAATCATTTTAAATTCATACCTGCAATTTAAAAAAATTGTTTTATGTTACATATTTTACATTCATAAAAATACACTCTTATGGAAAAAAAACCTTTGCTTTGTGTATTGTTTCATACACATCTATTCCAATGACTTGAAAGTATTGTGTTTGTTCCCCAAAAGCAACAAGAAAATGTGGAGGTTGATCTTAGTGTGGGGTACACAAAATTATTACATAGGTTATAAGTGGGTTATACTATAATGGGTCTTAGAATAGGTGGATGCTTATAGAGTATAATTTCAAAAATACAGGGATATTAATGAATCAGAAAAAAATACTCTGACATATGCACAACTTCTCCACTCATTTACTACAGTTTTTAAAGGTCCAGAAACTCCCCTTCCACTAAGAAAGATTAGGGTTACTTGGAATGCAGATATAAGGTCTCACATTAACAAATATTTCCTCTCAACAAGGATTAGAAAAAAATCACCAACAAAGAAGGGGCATCTGGAAACAAACAAACAAACAAACACTAAAACCATCAAAGTTAAAACTTACCATCTATTTTTATTTTTTCTTTATCTCAGGAAGATGCTAAAGACAAAAATAAAAATTCAGAAAGAATGCAACTTGATATTTGTCTTTTAGACATAGAAGAACATTAGGGTCATTAAATTTGCAAATATAATTGGGATTTTTTTTTTTTCATAGCAGCTTGCTTGTACGTTATTCTATACTCAAAAGTTCCATTGCTGAGATCAATGGGCTCATTGCCTGAGTTTGATCATTTGGCAATTTTTGAGCCAAACCAAAGCCTCAAAGTAAATATTTCCTACATAGATCATTTAAACCACAAATGAAAATGCAAGGAATAGCAGCAGGGAAAATATTGCTTTTAAAGTTCCTTGCAAACCATACTGCATGAATTAGTGACTAAAGAATGCAGCTGGTAGGAGATACAAAAAGAGGGGAAAGGATATGGAGCAGCATTTTAAGATTTTCACCAGTTTCAATTCGTTACAACTTCAAACCCCAAAGTTGTCATGTTTCTTCACATGCTAACAAATCTAAGTTTCTGCTGCTTCCCAGACTGTAAATTTCTCTTCACTAGGTTTCCAGGAACCCAGAGAGGAAGAAAAACTAGCAGATAGCCCCTCAGTTTCCTTACTGCAAAGTGAAGAAATCTGCTGTAACTAATTGACCTCCAGTATATGTTGGGGTGAAACATAAGTAGGGACAATAGTTTCAGTAAATAAGCAATTTTTTTTCTGAATAAATTGCTCCCAGATGGCAGGTAATAATTCAGAACACATTAATGCAGACATTTGTGTATTAAAAGTGACTCCCTTCTCTGTTCTGAGCTGATTCAGGCTGGACTTTCAGCTTTGGGAGAATAAGCCCCATTCAGCTAAATTTATAGTCATTTCTTCCAAGCATACTTGCTCAGAAATGAAACGAAGACTTCTGATTCTCCTTGCCACTTCATCTGATAAATGTGCACTTTTTCTTGAGGAATAATTTTCTTTTTATCCATTCTGGAAGCTGCAATCAAATGAGAAGCCAAAGAGTAATGTTCAAATAGCCTTTTATTCAGCATCTAGTCAGAGAGTCATTCTGGCCCTACTGCAAATAAAGGTATTGATTTGATAAATTTCCAGAGAGAAACACTAACTTGAAAATTCCAGTTGAACCTGGTCACTAATTCATCAAGTTTTCAATCACATTTATTGAACAATTATTATGTACCAGAAAACTGTATTAGGTACACATGACACAGAGATGACACTGGATGACAGAGTACAGTCTTTCTATAGGCAATTCACAATATGTGGCTATATTTTTGTCACTGGCATTCTTAGGATATATTTAAGAAATGTGAAACTTATAAATGAAGTATATGAAGCCTACAAATCACTATTAGGATCAACTCTCATAAACTCACACCTGAGAAATAAAGTTATGACACAAAACTAACACAATTGCAGGTGTAGTAAAATTGTAGTTAAGGAAAACACACATACACAAACACATCTGACATCAACGATTTAGTAAGAATAAATAAAACCTTCCAGATTGAATTTTGGACTCAGTACACAATAGAGTTGGCTTACTTGTTTCCACCATCTGCTATCTACAGTTCTCACTGGAAACTGTTGCTCAGAATAATGACCCCTAGGTCCTGAAAAATCAGCAACAATTCAATCATAGTCATGAAACTATCTTGAATAAGTTAAGTAATATATGCATTTTTGAAGTTTTCAAGTCAAAAGGGTTTTGTTAACTTTTAGTTAAATGCAAATTTAAACTAATTTAAACAGAACACCATAACCCCCAAGCATGCTGGGTAACCATGGCACTTTAGTGGTATGATTAAATGTCACTCTGAAGGACTTCTTGTAAAATCACTCCCACCACTCAACTTTATAAGAATGATAAAGGACACTTCCAACTTTTAACGCTTATGGGCCCTGCTCCTGGGCTCCCAGGGAAGCTATACTTTAACATTTACCAATGTCAAAATGACTCAGCAAAAACTTAAAGCATGGGCTTTATTTCTGTCCCAAGCACACATTGTACATCTGCTTCATTAAAGCAAATAATCAAAAAGGAGCATTCTGAACACAAAGGATGAGAAAAAGTTAGAAACCTCCCTAGTTCTCATAAAATTGAAGTTACACAGCTTTGAATATACTAGAAGCAAACTTAAGGTCTGAAACTTTTTGAAATGTTCTTTGTTTAATAATGCATAAATGTTATGTAAAAATGTATATAACCCTACACCAAATGTTCCCTTACCAGAGCAGTCTTCTTCCTGTTTTTTTCTTTCAAATTTTTATTTAAATTCTAGTTAGTTGACATATAGTATAATATTGGTTTCAGGAGTAGAATTTAGTGATTCATCACTTACATGTAACACCCAGTGCTCAACACAAGTGTCCTCCTTAATACCTATCTCAACTGATAGGTATTATCAATAACTGCACTTTACATTATTCACTGGATAAAGATGTGGTATATATATCATGGAATATCACTCTGCCATAAAAAAAGAATGAAATATTGTCATTTGCAACAACCTGGATGGAGTTAGAGTGTATAATGTTGAGTGAAATAAATCAGTTAGAGAAAGACAAATACCATATCATTTCACTCATTTGTGTAATTTAAGAAACAAAACAGATTTACGTAGGGGAAGGGGGAAAAAAAGATGCAAGCAAACCATAGGCTCTGAACTAGAGAGAACAAACTGAGAGCTGATGGAGGGGAGGTGGGCAGGAGATGGGCTAAATGGGTGATGAGCACTCTCCTCTTTGTAAAGATTGTGTATCCCAGGCAGCTGTCCTAACTTGGGCTTGAATAAAACCTTCTTCCTTTTTTTAATTTTTTAGAAATTCTAAAAGATTTGTTCATTTTGTGTCAACAAGGTTATTATCAGTATCCCTCTTTGACAAGAACTATTAAAATGTAAATATAAACTGAGAAGAATTGCCCCCCTTTTTTGGTTTCAAATATTTATTTAAATTCCAGTTAGTTTCAGGTATAGAATTTAGTGATTCATCACTTACATACAACACCCAGTGCTCATCACAAGTGCCCCCCTTAATACTCATCACCTATTTAACCCATCACCCCTTCCACCTCCCCTCCAGCAACCCTCAGTTCGTTCTCTGTAGTTAAGAGTCTTTTTTACGGTTTGCCTCTCTTTTTCCTCCCCATATTCATTTGATTTGTTTTGTAAATTCCACATATGAGCGAAATCATATGGTATTTGTTTGAAAGGGAAAACTTTTAAATCATTAAACATTCAGTAACATTACAATAAAAATTAATTAACCTAAATTGTTAATTATCATCTTATAGACCCTAAGGAAATGTGACATTAAAGGATTAATGTCAGCTCTGGGTGATAAAAGGAGATCCAGAGCCTAAGGCATTGGCCAGAGAAGGAAAGCCCAAGCTGGCCCCTATGTGCAAACCTTGGGATACAGTATCAGGATTGGATGGTGTAGTAGGCCAGCCCAGAGCATAGGAAGGCCCTAAAGGATGTTAATGCAGGTTAAATTGTTGTGGGAAAGGAGGAGCTGTATCAGATTAGCTGAATAAAGTTGTCATTACAGCTTAAATGTTTTCACCTTAACAACAACACATTGTACAACTGAAACTTACACAATGTTATATGTCAATTGTATCTTAATAAAGCTGGGAAAAAAGTCTGAAAATAATCAAATATGGTTAGCATACAGAGAAAATAGCACTTTTATGCATTGCTGATGGAGTTAAAAATGGATACAGACAAATTGGGATATGATTTGCTAGTACTGAGTAATATTGGAAAAGTGCAGACCCTAATGATCCTGCAATTACCCTTTAGGTATATATTTTATAAAAATGCGCTGTATATAAGGACATATGAGTGAGAATGCTGAAGTCAGTATTGATTTCAATGGCAATAATTAGAAACAGTTATTTGTTAGTTGGAGATCAGATAAATATAATATAGTCTATATGTTGGAATGATAAATAACAGTTAAAGACATTAATTTCTATGTGATTAATTACATAGAAAATGTATGTTCATATACATGTATGTGTGTATATATACACACGCACACACATATATACGTGCACACAACTAGGTATATATTTAAAATAAGAAGATATGTTGTCACCTTTAATTTTTGCAATTAAAAACCAACAAAATATACTATCCAGTGTTACCATTATTTCATAAGTGAAAGTGTACATTTTTAGTGCAAGAAGACATGAGGCAGACATAGCTTTAGAAATAAAATACGGAATAATTATAGTTTTATGAAAAACTTAGTACATTATCCACAAATGCAACTTAGTGCATTATGTTTTTAAAATAGGTCATTGAAAATTCCATCATACACCGGTATTTGAAACAAACACTTCATGAGAAATAGTTTATTAAATAATCATTCATTGTTTATCTGAAATTCCTATTTAACTGGGCTTCTATCATTTGTTAAATCCGGAGAGTCTATCTAAGAGAACATTTGGCAGAGCAGTCCCAGAGCTTTAGATGCCAACATACTATACATTTTATACTTCTATGTGCAGTTGAAGCTATTGTAAAACCTGCAGTTTGGCAGGAAACAGGTCTCTATTTCTGTTGACTTCCACATATGACTTAATACAGAGCTCTGTACAGCTAGTGGTGTCTAAAGAACATTTATTTCAGGTACGTGGCTGCTTGCACTTTACATTATTCACTTTCTACTTAATATTTTGGTGAACCCGCACGTTCAGCTTCTCTTCACAGGCTCAGAATCTGCTCCATCATTGCTATTTGTGCAAAGCTTTTCCTTAATAAGTGCTCACTGCAGCCCTTAGAACAAGCTTCGAGTTGGTATATAACTTTGGGAAATGTAACTATTTTCTCTGGCATCCTATACACAATGCACTGGGAGCTCAAAATATATGTTGTATTTATTCCAATTTTCATTTAAGCTATGAAAGACACAAGAAGGAGATATTAGTGTGTCTTACCAAATATTTCTTTTGATTTGCATACCATAATTTGTTGTGCAAAATCCAATTACTCTACTACTGTCGTAAATGTATTTTTTCTTTAAAATAGTAAGAAAGTGTGAGAGTTTACTTCCATATGAACAACCCAGAATTTCTTAAGATATCAACCTTTATGATATTGTTACATAATTACAAAACTAACTGAGGAAATTTTTAAGAGAATAACTTAAACCTAAATATACTAAAAAGTAAACCATTTCAGTTTTTAAGAGACTTTGGAGTGTCTCCTATAGATTACCACAAGGGGGCATGTGAAGATCAATACAAAAATAAATTTATAAAAGGTCTTTGATTAAAAAAAATTACGGTTGTTTTTAAACTTTTTGAAAAGGTGATTTATTTCACCACGGGTATGTTTATTTTGTAAAACACAGTTTCACTGAACATTAGAACTGGCTAAATATTAAGTCATTCCATATTCTTTCTTGAATTTGGAACTGAGAAAATGGTTTCGTTGTTTTATGAAACAGCCTAGCCCTCTTGACTTGTTGGATGAGGAAAAAAGTTAATAAGAACATGCCCCTGAAGCTGTCACTTTACCAGGTGGGTATTTCATGGTGGACAGGAACACCTTTTGTAAAACTAGGTGTCTTAGAAAACTGATAATATTCAGGAGATGTTCTTCCTTCTTACTATTTCATGCAATACAGTTCTTTTTTTACAATATTAAATTTCTTTTTAATGTCTTTATTTAAAATAATTAACCTACAGTTGCTACATTAATAATAAATATCTGTATTCCATTGATTATCATTCTCTAAATCACACACACACACACACACACAATGAACCCAAACTTTCACGTCTCAATAGAAGTATAATTTTATGCAAAACAGATATAAACAAATCATATTTCATAAATTCATGAGGTATTACTTTTAATTCTCTAAATATTTGTCACAATTTCTCAAAGAGAGAATGTCAAATAGAAAAGGGAGAAGTGACAACTATGCAAAACAGAATTTCAAAATGGAAAAATGTTTCAACAATTTTAAAAGCAGATATTTCCCAAGTGAAACATATTCCATTTAAAATATTATACAAGCCAAAATTCAAGGAAATGGTTTTCAACTTTAGGTAAAAGTTGGAAACAAATGTGGATATGTATTCCACATTTTAGTCAGTTCACTATTGAAGTCTGCAGCAGTTATTTTTGTAAGGTTTATGGGAACAAGGAGCCAAAATTTTGGGATTCCATACAGGGAATATGACAACCAAACAAATATTCCAAACCTATATCACATTCACATGAAGAAACTAAAGCAATTATGAACTTACATGGTGATGTTCTACTTCTTATGTCACTTCTATAATTTAAAGTTGGAAGCATTATAATATTTACCGTGAATTTCCAAAGCATTGTGTATTAGAAGCCAGAGCAAAGAATTATTTTCTGGAACTATTTGTTCTAGATTATAAAGTGCATTACTATGTTTTTTATGCTCTTTTTAAGTGTGTTGGACTATTTCATTATCACCTATAGGTTAGCAACTTCAGAATATTAAGTTTTCTATGCTAAATGCCATCTTATTGAGTTCATTAATGTATTTATTCAACACATATTTATAGAATGTCCACTATGTGCAAGGCAACTATGCTTTGGGAAATAAATATAAAGAAATATGCCTTAATCTTGGTGTGGGAGAAATCTTTGCCTAGTCGGGGGAGAACAATCACAGAGCGGAAAAAAGGTTAAGTCATCATACAAACAAGACATATTATGGAGCATACCAAATAGATAGTAAATGCTATTAGATTTCAGATATGGTTTGTAGAGGAGAGATTAGAGAGCATATGATGTGGTATGTGATGATTGGTAGAGAGGAAGGAAAGCATTTCAGTTTGCCAAATGAGTATGAACAAATCAGGAAATAAAAAAGGTATCTACATGATGACTTGGCAACAGGAAATACATTAGTCTGGATGAACTGGAAATTTCATATTTGAGAAACAAAGGGCACTAAAATTTGAAATGAAAATATTAATTGTAAAAAAAGAAAATAAAGTAATAATTCTATCTATGTAATAAGTCTATTGAAAGGGTTAAAAAAGGCAGTAATACCTCTAGTACCAAGATACATCTAAAATTCTTTAGTATATAGTTAATGTCCCTATATGGTAGTTCATTTAATCATTCTTGTTGATCTAGAGTTAAATGCCCAAGACAAATCAGAAATGACCTCTTTGAAAAAACTTACCTGCTTGAATGCAGGAGGCCAGATGAGATATTTTCTTGTGGTTCTTTCCAGTACAAAGATCTCATATTCTACATGATTAGAACCCTAAACCAGATTATTCTTAAGAAAAACTAAGGAATATGACTCAAGCAATTAAAGAGCTGAAAGTATAAATTTTGATGCAGGAAAAATAAGACAATACATAAACTTATTTATTTATTTATTTATTCTATATATTTTTTAAAGATTTTATTTATTTATTTGACAGAGAGGAGAGAGATCACAAGTCGGCAGAGAGGCAGGCAGAGGGAAAGGGGGAAGCAAGTTCCCTGCTGAGCAGAGAGCCCAATGCGGGACTGGATCCCAGGTCCCTGAGATCATGACCTGAGCCAAAGGCAGAGGCTTTAACCCACTGAGCCACCCAAGCGCCCGATTTATTTATTTTTAAAAAGGCAGACTGCCACATGCAGCATCTAATTTGGATGTGTCTGGAATCTTGGAAGCTTGACTACCCTACATTCTCTTACAAATGGACCTTGAGAGGTTGTTTGGAGGTGCTAGCAGATGAGCACAGCAACTCATATACCATTGACTGAAGAATGGTCCTCCTCTATTGGGAAAGGTCATCCTCATCAACCAAGCATGCAACTTCAGGAGGGATGCACATGGAGGAGTGAGGAAGGAAAGGGACACCCACCTAGTCAGCCAGTTCAGCTGGATCAACCCTGGCAATCAATGGGGTGACATATGTTGCAACCAGACCACCCTCACAGCATTGAATGCATTTTTAAATGTATATGATATAATCTCTCATGACTGATGAGCTATAATTCACCTATTTATTTTAACAAAGGGTACACTTTCAGGGATGTCTCTATAATAGAACCACAATCCTGTTGACATCTTTGGAAGTTTTGTTTAATATTATTATATGGAGTACGATCAGGCTTTCTGTTACGATTTGAATAGATTTCTATTTTTTCCAGAAGCAGTAGATGATTCTGAAATAATCTAATAATTGACCAGATAATTATGGCTTTAAGTACTTTAGTGAATTTTGTGGGGTTCAGGCCTGGACCATTCCCAAAGACCAACTGTCTCTTCCTAAAATGATGATTATCTATAAATTGCTGCTGTTCTATTATCTTAATATCAGTAATCCTTACCTGTTTGTAAAGGATGACGTGGAAAAAAAGGGTGACAGAAATATATGCTATTTGAATGACCTTGAATGACTCCTGAATATCCAATACCTAAACACTTTCAGCAGCCAAGACTCTTATAGGTGTATAGGTTATAGACTCAACTGAGAGCTTGACACTAACAAATGAAGGATGAGCAAATTATTCAAAATATATAGAGAAATTGGAAGCAAATTTATCTGACTATCCTCAGTGGCCTGAACTTTTCTAAGTCTTATATTCAGGTACTCCAGTTCCTAAAGCACTTTTGGAGACAAAATGAGTGAGGGAAAGAATGACTTAAAATATGGACCTGTTCCAGAATCATCAGTCATTCTATCCTGCTAGCACTATCATCTGGCAAAGAGAGTAGAGAACATTTTTGCATTTGACAGGTAAGAGAGCCAGGAATGGGGAATGAACTTCGTGACCTTTGAAGTGTTTCTAACTTGAAACTGGAAATGTGAAAGACTCTAAGTATTCTAAAACATATTGTACTTTGACATTTGGGGGATAAAGACCAATCTGTGAATGGAAGCAGACAATAAATGAATGCAGCATTTGTTAAAATAAATTTTTAGACATTCCATTGATTCACTATTCTCCAACTACTTGTTTAACTGGACAAGTCCACAATTTTTTGGACAGAGAAAAAAACAAAATATTCACATCCTTATTTTTTACCTCAGCATCTGAGTTGAGTACATGGGGAGATAACCAAAGATTAAGCATAAAACCTCCATGGGACAGGATCTCCCAAGCAGCTCTGAATGGTGATATGGGACACATTTTGTTCTTAAGGGTGAGAAGTATGTTGTGTCATGTTGCATTTAAAATAAGAGTCTCGGGTGACTTTTTTCTGACCATTTGCATTATTGGGCTTAAATTTTCACATGTGCAAATGAAGAGGTTAGACTAAGGCATCTCTCAGCCCTAATATTCCATAATTTCTAATAGGGACTGTCCAAATATCAGTGTCAATAAGATTATTTGATGACTTTATCCTTGAAGTCTTCCTTAATCTGTCCCCTCTCAAACGATATTGCCCTCTTTTGTCTCTGCATCTTCATGGCATTTATTATCTGTATCATTTGTCCTGTTACTGTCATGTGTTACAGTGATTCTGTTTTTGCTGCCATGTCCCCCTAGATTGGGAGTTTTTTGAAGATATGTTATGTCCTAAGGTTCTTAAACAAAAAATTTCATTTTAATTAATTGAAAATCTTTATCCCTTTTAGATGCAAAATATTTTAATAAATTTTGCAAGGGATAGAAAGATGATTAGGAGTCCATCAAGAAGCTTTTCCTTCATCATGATCAATTAACCGGAATGTAACTATTGGATAACCTAGAACAGGTAAACCTTAGTTTCTAAGTCAAGCTGAGGGAAATTGTTGTTCTAGACTACGAAGGTAAAATTAAACAATGATTAAAATAAATTAGTGTCATAGGGTAATGAGGTAAGCAGACATTTAAAATTGTCACGGTCTGATTTTTTTGACCTACATGTCCTTATATTCTAGATCGGATCTGGGTACTTGACAAAAAACATAATTGCGAGACAGGAAGTTCTGCCTCCTACTAGAAGAATTAGGGGAAAAAAGATAGCAGAATTCAATATTTAAAGACAAGTAGGAAAAGAATAATGGACAGGACCAAGCAAGAAAGAAGAGAATAATACAGAATGACAGGGAAAATGGCTTCTTTACTTAGTTTGGCAAAACATTTGCTAAAATGGCTCAGGCACTGCTTGTACATGTTTACTGAGGGTGTTATAATAGATAAATGCAAGTTTCTGAAGCCCTAAAGATCTTCAGTGATTTCTATAAAGTTAAGATATTCATTTGCATAGACTTTAACTTGGGACATTCAAAATAGTACCATAACCCCTTTATTAGAAACCAAATTTAAAGAGCTAAGATTTAGGATGCCTTGGTGGCTAAGTCGGTTAAGTGGCTGCCTTCAGCTCAGGTCATGATCCCAGGGTCCTGGAATCGAGTCCCACATCAGGATCCTTGCTCAGCAGGGAGCTTGCTTCTTCCTCTACCTCTGCCTGCTGCTTCCCTGCTTGTGCTCTCTCTCTCTCTGAAAAATAAATAAATAAAATATTTTAAAAAATAAATAAATAAATAAAGAGCTAAGATTTCTGGATATGTCTTGATTACCAATAGATGGCGGAGGATTAGGAAGACCCTAGGATTGTCTTGTCCCATAAACACAACTAGATAACTATCAAATCATTCTAAATACCCCAGAAATCAACCTAAAGACTGACAGAACAATCTCCACAACTAAAGGGAGAAAAGAAGCCACATTGAGGAAGGTAAGAAATGTGAAGATGTGGTTAGGGGAGAAATGGATTGTGGGTGCTGAGGAAAGGAGGGAGTTGTGGTTGGAGAGAAAGGTGCAGGAAAGAGGAGCACACGTTAAAATATACAAGGAAAACAGTTCCCCAAGAGCCATTGGCTGAAACAAATGGGGCTGATTATCATGAGTTATTTCAACCAACAGGGCTTAAATACTAGAGCTTGGTAATTTTAGACCCCTGAGGGCCCTGCTTTCCTCCTGGAGAGAAGGCAGACAAAAAACATGGGGCAGATGACCTAGAAACAGCTCTCTGAAGAACACCTGGGGCAAACATAGGGAAGATTATTCAGTATTCTTGGAGCATATACCTGAGAGACAGCTTTCATGAAGATGCTTCTCCACAGCAAATGAGCTGAGAAGTGCCACTTGCCTCCTCTGTCCCTCAACATAAAACACAGAGCCACCTGCAGAAAACAGCTCAGACCCAACACTGGCTGTCTGACTTGCTTATACCAAGTCCCACACCCCTGTGCTCTGGCAAGACTGCCCTTTTTGGTCAAGCTTGCCTCATTCCCAGTGAGGCAGAGCCCTCCACCAGAGACCAGTGCAGACCTCTGCACACACCATAAACCTGAAGCCTGGAGTTTAAAGGCAGCAAGCTTAGCTGGGATAAAGCCCAGAGGGCACTGTGCTGCTCCTGGAGAGAAAACAGGCAAATAACACAGAGACAGATAATGTGCAAACAACAATTTGGAAAACACCTGGGACACAAATGGGGGATTATTCTCTTGCTTCCAAGTGCTTTCCTGAGAGGCAGGATTCAGGGAGTTGCCTCTCTGGGGACAAAAGATCTGGCTAGCACCATTTTGCATCCCTCACTCTGCAGCATAAACATGGAGACACCTGCTGAAATCAACCCACACTGTCTGCTTAACCTGATTACACCCTTGAATTCTGGCAGGAATGACCTTCTTGGTCAAGCTTGACTCAGTCTCAGCACAGTGATCCCCTTTTCCAGAAGACCAACAGAAGCATCTACCTACAGCATATATCCCAGAGAGTTCTACAAAGCTTCAGTTCTAGTGGAAGTACTATCAGGTCTTATGTGACAAATAGACCAGAACACACCTAGGTAAACCTTGCCACATTTTGGCCAAAGACAAAACATTGCCCAATACAGGTAAGGAGAGCCTCTGCAGATGTCTGACCTGAAGGACAGAGCAGCCAAAACACAACAGCAGAACACAGAGAACACACATGAGAGACACTCCTTGAAGCACCAAGCTCTGGACTATAAAACTTCTCCTTAATAAAAGCCATTATTCTCAGAAGCAGCAAAAAGAATGGGATTTTCTAACACAGAAAAGGATACAGAAATGTAGAAAAAGTACCAAGATGGAAGAATACATCACAAATGAAAACTAAGATAAGGTCATACCAGGAGATCTAAGCAAAACAGATAGAAGTAACATAGCTGATGGAGAATTTAAAGTGACATCCATAAAGATACTACCTGGGCTTCAGAAAAGAATAGCATACTTCAAGGAGAACCGTACCACAGATTTAAAAGAGCTAAAAAAGATGTATCAGAAAAGAAAAATACAATAACTGAGATTGGAAAAATCCTTGATACAATGAACACAAGGCTGAAAAAACACAGCAGTGAATAAGTGATACAGAACAAAAAATAATGGAAAATAATGAAGCTGAATAAGAGACAGAAGAATTATGCAAAACCATCAAGACTTGGGGAACTTAACGACTTTATCAAACATAACATTTATATTATAGGAGTTCCAGAAGAAGAGAGAAAAAAGTGGACAGAAAGATTATTTGAGGAAATGATAGCTGAAAACATCCTTAATCTGGAGAAGGAAAGAGACATCAAGATCCAGGAGTCACAGAGAACTCCCAACAAAAACAACAAAAGCAAAACAACACCAAAACATATGATAATTGAATTTGCAAAAACAGTGATGAAGAAAAAAATCTGAAAAGCAGCAAGATGAAAAGCCTTAACTTGCAAGGGAAGACCCATTAGGCTAGCTGCAGATTTCTCAACAGAAACAAGGCGAGCTAGAGAGAGTGGCATGATATAACCAAAGTGCTGAATGTGAAAAAATCTGCAGCCAAGAATACTCTATCTAGCAAAACTATCATTCAGAATAGAAGAAGAATCACTTCTTGGCCTTTTGGCTGAGATCAAGTGCAGAGTAGAAGAGATAAAGTGTTTCCCAGACCAAACAAACAAACAAACAAAAAACAAACTAAAGGAGAAAATGGCCACTAAGCCAGACCTGTATAAAATATTAAAGGGAACCCTTACAGTGGAAAGGAAAGACCAAAAGTGACAAAGACAAGAAAAGAACAGAGAAAATCTCCAGAAACAATGACAAAACAAGTAATAAAATGCCACTAAATACATATCTATCAATAATTACTCTGAATATAAATGGACTTTAAATGCTCCAATTAAAAGACATAGGGTATCAGAAAGGAAAACAAACAAAAAACAGGGACCATCAATATACTGCCTAGAAGAGACCCATTTCAGACCTAAAGACTCCCGTAAAATGAAAGCCAGGGAATGGAGAAATATTTATCACGCAAATGGGTATCAAAAGAAAGCCAGAGTAGCAATACATATATCAGACAAACTAGACTTTAAACAAAAGACTGTAACAAGATATGAAGAAGGGTACTATATCATAATAAAGGGGACAATCCAACAAGCTCTAACAATTGTAAACATGAATCCCCCAACATAGGACCACACAAATATATAAAACAGTTAGTGACAAACATAAAAGAGCTCATCGATAAGCATATAATAATGATGTGGGGATTTTAACAGCTGACTTACATCAATGGACAGATCATCTAAACAGAAAATCAACAAGGAAGCAATGGCTTTGAATGTCACATTGGACCAGATAGTATTATTATAAGGTATATTCAGAACATTCCATCCTAAAACAGAAGAATACACATTCTTCTCAAGTGCACATTGAGACAATGTGAGACATTCTCCAGAATAGATCACCTACTAGGTTACAAATCAGACCTCAGCAAATACGAAAAGACTGAGATCATACCATGCATGTTTTCTGATGACAACACCATGAAATGACATCAACCACAGGAAAAAATTTGGAAAGACCACAAATAAATGGAGCTACTAAACAAATAAACATGCTACTAAGCAATGAGTGGGTCAACCAGAAAATTAAGGAAGAAATTTTAAAAATACATGGAAACAAATGAAAATGAAAACACAACGGTCCCAAAATCTTTGGAATGCAGCAAAAGTGGTCTTAGGAGGGAAGTATATAGCAATACAGGCCTACCTCAATAGGCAAGAAAAATCTCAAACAACCTTATCTTACACTTGAAGGAACTATAAAAACAACAAATGAAGCCTAAAACCAAGAGAAGGAAGGAGATAGTAAAGATTAGAACAGAAATAAATGATATATGTAACCATCCCTCAGAATAATATACTGCTGAAAATATAACTGAGGAGTTGTGCTGGTCATGCAAGCATGCTTAAAGATAACATTGAGAAAAACATGTACTAGCAGTAGGCCTCAAGTGGAGGGGATGATATTCTTGAAGTGGAGCAGCTGGGGATGCCAGGCCAGCTCAGGGAGGAATACCACCTACTTCCCTTTTTAGTTATCTCCCCTACCTCCAAGAGAGCTTGCTGATGGAGTTATTCATTTAAGTGTTAAGTGTGCTTACTCTACAATGAATTCCATGCTGATTGACCAGGCACACCTTTCTCTTCTTCTTGCTTAATCTATAAGACTCATGATCAACATATGACTCGCATTCCTTCTTGTTTACCAACAATGTATAATCTTCTCCTTTGTTGGTTGTATCTAATAAATATGGGATTAAGGAGTTGTTCAGGGTGGCAGTCTTCTCAACTGCCCACCCCTGCTCCCAATCTCTCTTAAAGCTGACTTGTGCCTCATTCTTCTCCCCTGTACCATCAGGAAGTGGCAGATATAAAAACAAACAAACAAAAAATAACAATCGATCAATGAAATCAGGAGCCGGTTCCCTGAAAAAAAATTAATAAAATTGATAAGCCTTTATCAAACCTATCAAAATGAAAAGACAAGGGACCCAAATCAACAAAACCACAAATGTGAGGAAGAGAAATAACAACTGATACCACAGAAATACAAACAGTTTTAGGAGAACATTATATAAAACTATATGTCAACAAATTGGATAACCTGGGTGAGATGGATGAATCCTTAGAAATATGTGAGCTACAAAAACCTACAAAGGAAGAAATAAAAATTTGTACAGACCAATAACAAGTAAAGAAAATGAATCACTAATCAAAAAACTCCCAACAAACAAAATTCCAAGGCCAGATGGCTTCACAGGTGAATTCTACCAAACATTTAAAGAAGAGTTAATATTAATTCTTTTAAACTAGTCCAAAACTTAGAAAAGGAAAAAAAATTGCAAGTTCTTTCTATGAGGCCAACATTATCTTGATTCCAAAACCAAAGACCACCATTAAAAAGGTGAATTATAGGCCAATATCCCTGATGAACATGGATGCAAAATTTCTCAACAAGGTACTGGTGAATTGAATCCAACAATACATTAAAAGAATAACTCACCAAGATCAGTTGGGATTTATTCCTGGGTTGAATCAATAGTCACTGTTAGGCTGGCGGGCCCAGGGATGACGAGAGCGAACAGGATGGCCACCGAGTTTCACAAGATGGTGGCTTGGGCCTTCCTGCCATGGGGCTTCCTGTCTCAGAGACTTTCCAGATCACCCCACAATTACGACGAACAATCTGGTCAACATTGCATTCCTTTTTCTGTATAATGAGCTGACAATTGATTGGTGTATTTTGTATCCCTCATATACATAAACCGCAGCCAATCAGATACCCAGCAAACCCTCCACACCCTAAGGCCCCTAATTAAAAACCCCTCAGCCCTACTCCTCAGTGCGACTTCCTGGGCCCTGTCCTAACCCCTAACCCGGGACTGAGGAATCTCGCCCAAAAGCACTTCCATTACAGCTTGCCTCGATTAAAACTCACCTGGCTCCTCTTTTCCACTGCTGATTCAAACCTGACCTTTACCACCGATTTAAACCTGACAGTCACAAATTAATCAACATAATACACCATATTAATAAAAGAAAAGATAAGAACCATACGATCCTTTCAACAGATGCCCAAAAAGCATTTGACAGAGTACAACATCCACTCATGATAAAACTCTCAAAAAAGGAGTGTCTAGGTTGCTCAGTTGGTTAAGCTTCTGCCTTCAGCTCAGGTCATGTTTCCAGAGTCCTGGGATTGAGCACTTCACTGGGACTCCATGCTGAGCGGGGAGCCTGCTTCTCTCAGTCCCTCTGCCACTCCCTCTGTTTGTACACTCTCTCCCTCAAGTGAATAAATAAAATCTTTTAAAAAATCTCAAAAAAGGAGTGAACACACTTCAACATAATAAAGGCAATATATGAAAAACCCACATGTAAATTAATCCTCAATTTGGAAACACTGAGGGTCTTTCCTGTATCTTTTTTGTATGGTCAGGAACAAGATAAGGATGTCCATGCTTACCACTGTTATTTAACATAGTATTGGAATTCCTAGTCATAGCATCAGACAACAAAAAGAAATAAAAGTCGTGCAAATCTGCAAGGAGAGAGTAAAACTTTCACTATTTGCAGATGACATGTTACTCTATATGGAAAACCTGAAAGTCCCCACCAAAAAATTGCTAGAACTGCTACACAAATTCAGTCAAGTTGCAGATGCAAAATCAAAGCACAGAAATCTGTTGATTTCTCTATATCAATAATGTAGCAGCAGAAGGAGAAATCAAGGAATCAAGTCCATTGACAATTTCACTAATAATCATAAGATACATAGGAATAAACCCAACCAAAGAGGTGAAATATCTCTACCCTGAAAACTACAAAACAGTGATAAAAGAAACTGAAGATAACACAAAGAAATAGAAAGCTATTCCATGCTCATGGATTAGAAGTTAAAATGTCTATACTACTCAAAGCAATCTACACATTTAATGCAATCCCTATCAAAATACAAACAGCATTTTTCAGAGGGTAAGAAGAAACAATTCTAAAATTTGTATGGAACCACAAAAGACCCCAGGAAGCCAAAGAAACATTGAAAAAGAAAAACAAAGGTGAAGAAATCACAATTATGGACTTCATGTTGTTACAAAGCTGTAGTAATCAAGACAGCATGGTACTGTCACAAAAATAGAAACATAGATCCATAGAATGGAACAGAAAGCCCAGAAGTAAATTCACACACATATGGTCAATTAGTCTTCAATAAAGCTGGAAAGAATATTCAGTGGAAGAAAGTCTCTTCAACAAATAGTGTTGGGGAAACTGGATAGCAACATGCAAAAGAATGAACCTGGACTACTTCTTTATACCATACACAAAAATTAATTCAAAGTGGGTTAAGGATCTAAATGTAAGACCAGAAACCATTAAAATTCTAGAGGAGAACACAGGCAGTAACTTCTTTGACATGAGCCCTAGCAATTTCTTAGTAAATATGTCTCCTGAAGCAAGGGAAACAAAAGCAAAAAAAAACTATTGGGGCTTCATCAAAATAAAAAGCTTCTACAAAGGGAGGAAAATAATCAGCAAAACTAAAAGGCAACCTATGGAATCAAGAAGATACTTGCAAATAACATATCTGATTAAGAGTTAATATCCAAAATCTATAAAGAATTTATAAAATTCAACACCCCCAAAAACCTAATAATCCAATTAAAAATTGGGCAAAGGACAAGAATAGACATTTTTCCAGTAGACTTACAGAGAGATAAGCACACACATGAGAAGATGCTCAACATCACACACTATCAGGGAAACACAAATCAAAGCTTCCATGAGATATGACCCCACACTAGTCAGAATGGCTAAAATTAATGACACAAGAAACAACAAGTGTTGGTGAAGATGTGATGAAAGGGGAACCTCTTGTACTGTTAGTAGAAATGCAAAGTGGTGCACCCACTCTGGAAAACAGTATGGAGGTTCCTCAAAAAGTGAGAAATAGAACTTACCTATAGTCCAGCAATTGCACTACTTGGTATTTATCTAAAGAATACAAAACACGAATTTGAAGGTATACATGCACCCTCTTGTTTATAGCATTATAACGACATTATCTATAATAGCCAAATTAAGGAACTAGAGAATATTATGCTAAGTGAAATCAGTCAGAGAAAGACAAATACCATATAATTTCACTCATATGTAGAATGTAAGAAATAAAACATAGGGGGAAAAAAGGAAGAGGCAAACCAAGAAACAGACTCTTAACTATAGGGAACAAACATAGTTACCAGAGGGAATGTAGGTGATGGGATAGGTTAAAATGTAATAAAGATAAGAGCACCTGAATGGCTCAGTGGGTTGGGCATCTGACTCTTCATTTTGGCTTAGGTCATGATTTCTGGGTCATGGGATTGAGCAGGACAGTAGGGCTCCAAGCTCAGCAGGGAGTCTGCTGGAGGATTCTCTCTCTCCCTTTCCCTCTGCCCCTCCCTCCACTCATACTCTCTCTCTCACACTTAAGCAAATAAATAAATCTTAAAAAAAAAAAAAAGGAAATGTGATAGGGATTAAGGAGTGCACCTGTTGTGATCAGCACCAAGCGCCGTATGTCAGTGTTGAATTACTGAATTGTACTTGTGAAACTAATATTAAACTGTGTGCTAACCAGCTAGAATGTAAATAAAAACAAACAAACAAAAAAGAGCTAAGATTTTTGACTTGGTGAACATTAGTTAATCACTCCAGGTGAATGCTGAGACACTGGACTATGAGCTTATTTTGGGAATACTTTAGTATATGAAAATCATCCCTGTGGTCAAGATATATTAAAGTGGGGGAGAGCAAAGGTTTAAGGTATTTATCAAGAAATACTAAACCAGGTTTCTACAATTGGGCACCATTGATATTTGGAGTTGAGTAATTCTTTGTTGTAAGGGGCTATCCTGTGTATTGCAGGAAGTTTAGCAGAATCTCTAGCCTCTATCTGTTTGATGCCAGGAGCACCCATCTCCCAAATGTGACAGTCAAATATGTCTCCAGGCATTTACAAGTGTTTCCTGAATAATCCCTGATTTGGAACCAGTGCTCTGAACCTAAGGTATTTTTGCCCCAAACCTAAAACTGAACCATCAGTTTTTTTTTTAATTACTGGAAATATTCTTAGAATGGGAAGAAACAAGAGAGGGAGACAAACCATGAAAGACTCTGGACTCTGGGAACCAAACTTCGGGTACGGAAGGGAGAGGGTGGGGAGATGAGGTAGCCAGGTGATGGGTATTAAGGAACATACATGTGGTGATGAGCATTAGGTGCTATATACAACTAGTGAATCATTGAACACTACCTCAAAAACTAATAATGTACTATATGTTGGCTAACTGAACATAATAATAAAAAATAAAGAAACTGAGAACCAAAAGGAAAAAGAGACTAGAAATTGTTTAGACATAGAAAGTCTAAATCTAAATACCACATTTAAATCATTTTTCAAATTACCATTCTTTTTTTGTCTCCATCCTGACTTTTGATTTATTCAAAATTATTCAAATATATATGTATTAAAAATATATAATGAGTTTGAATTGTGTGGTGCACTTATATGTGGATTTTCCCCCAATAAATATACATACAGTACTCTAAATTTATTTTCTTTTCCTTATAATTTTCTTAACTTTTTCTTTCCTCTAGCCTACCTTATTTTAAGAATATAGTAGTAATACATATACAGAATATGTAGTTAATTGATTACTTATGTAATAGTAAGGCTTTGAGTCAGTTAAATTTGGAGGGAGTCAAAAGTTATATGTAGATTTTTAGCTGTGTGGGGAAGTTATATCTCTATCCCCAGTATTATACACTGGTCAGCTATATATATTTTCAGTCAGTAAGTCAATCAATCATCTTCCTTTCCAACTGACTTCATACCATACTCTCTCTTGGATCAAGTCCTCAACCTCCTGACAGAATTCATTCAGATGTGGGCTACAAAATTCCAAGTGTCATGCAAAGGTAGACAACTGCAATAAAATCAAGTCAATAAAATGGTAGAGAATCCTACTCAATTTAGTGTCTCTGGTCAACTCACTTCATGCCAAGAAAGAGAAATATATCTATAGTTTTTAAGATTTTATTTATTATTTGTGAGAGTGAATGAGAATGAGAGAGAGAGAGGGAGAGAGAGAAAATGAACAGAGGGAGGGGTACAGGGAGAGGGTAGAGGGAGAGGGAAGCAGGCCCTTCCCTAAGCAGGGAGCTACACACACAGATCAATCCCAGGATTCCAAGATCATGACCTAAGCTGAAGGCAGATGCTTAACTGACTGAGCCACCCAGGTGCCCCAAGAGAGAAATAAACAAACAAACAAACAAATAAATAAATACACACACACACACACACACACACACACACACACACACACAAGATATTGGAAACTTTCCTCCCAGACTTCCATGTAAAATTATGGTGCTCAAAAACTTTCATTATTCTCAGTGCTCTCCCCATCCCCCAAATCCTATAAGCTTTAAAAATATTTTTTAAGTTAAGTACCTATTCTCAGAGTTTAAATCAAAATGTTATTTCATTGCACCAGTGAAGGAGGAAGGAAATTGAACAGCCACATACAGTTTTGAAAGCAAGGAATAGAATCTGAAATGAGCTAATATAAAGAGAAATATATTGTTTATCCCAGGAAGCTCTATACAACTCTGTTCCCATTTTTGGGTGAGTAAGAAAGATGAATGGTATGTTTGAAACACAAGATTGGATACTGAAAAAAGATGTATTGAAATTAATATTTAAATATATATCTTATCTTCAAGTTGCTCTTTTTTGTGCAGAGAGGCTCGTGGAGACATTTTGGGCACTTATTTTAAATATTGTGATTAAATAAAACAATTATTTTGCATGAAGTTAAAGTTACCACTGATATTAGTACTACTTTTTTTTAATTATTAGCCTTGGGAAAAACCAATAAAGGGTTTTATAAATACACATTTTATTGGAATTTATCTCATTTTGGGGCAGCATTTAAGGTGCTGAGTGAATTATGCTTTAAGCATGTACATTTTTATATAATTTCTATAAATTTGTAATGATGCCATGATCTGAAAGTCCATTGCAGTCTAGTAATTAAAACACTTTCTAGGATGCCTTTGTTGTTAGCTCACTATGTAGTTAACCTGAGAACAAATTGTCTCATATTCTCCGCTACCACAAATTCCATCTACACACATACATATTCCAATCTACTGAACTCTCCCATGTGCCCTTGCTCCTATGATATTTTATATTTTTATTAATTTTTTATTTCAATTCTAGTAGAGTTAACATACAGTGTTACATTAGTTTCAGGTGTACAATATAATGATTCAACAATTCCATACACAACCCAGTGCTCTTCATGACCAGTGCCCTCCTTAATACCAATCACCTATTTCACCCATCCCCCCACCCACTTCTTCCCTGGCAACCATCAGTTTGTTCTCTATAGTTGAGTCTGTTTCTTGGTTTGTCTCTTTTTTCCCCTTTTTCATTAATTTTGTTTCTTAAATTCTGCATATGAGTGAAAACATATGGTATTTTCCCTTCTCTGACTGATTAATTTTGCCTATCATTATACACCATGGATCCATCTATGTCACTGTAAATTGCAAGATTTCATTCATTTTTATGCCTGAATAATATTACATTATATATACCACTTCTTTTTTACCCATTTATCCATCAGTGGACATTTGGGCTGCTATCATAATTTGGCTGTTGTAAATAATGCTCCTATAAACATTGGATAAACAATCGTTTTGCACATGAATCCCTTTAGTATTTTTGCATTTTGGGGGTAAATACCCAGTAATTTAATTACTGAATCATATGGTAGTTCTATTTTTCAGCTTTTGAGGAAGCTCTGTACTGTTTTCCAAAGCGGCTGTACCAGTTTGCATTTTCACCAACAGTGCCAGAGGGTTCTTTTTTTCTCCACACCCTCGCCAACACCTATTGTTTCTTGTGTTGTTAATTTTACCCATTCTGACAGGTGTGAGATGATATCTCATTGTGGTTTTGATTTGCATTTCTCTGACAATGAGTGATATTGAGCATCTTTCTTGTGTTTGTTGGCTCTTTATATGTCTTCTTTGGAGAGCTGTCTGTTCATATCTTCTGCTCATTTTCAGATTAGATTCTTTGAATATTTGAATATTGAGTAATATAAGTTATTTGTATATTTTATTTTATTTTTTCCCAAATACTTTAGTTACTTGTATATTTTAGATACTAATCTTTTATCAGATACGACATTTGCAAATATATTCTCCCATTTAATAGGTTGCCTTTTAGTTCTATTCATTGCTTTCTTCACTAAGCAGAAAACTTTTATTTTGATGTAGTCCCAATAGTTTATTTTTGGTTTTCTTTCCCTTGCCACAGGGGACATATCTAGAAAAATGGTGCTATGGGTGATGCCAGAGAAGTTACAGCCTATAACTAATCTAGGATTGTTATGGTTTCAGGTCCCACATTTAGGTCTTTAATCCATTTTGAATTTATTTTTTTATCAAGTAAGAAAGTGGTCAAGTTTCATTGTTTTACATATTGCTGTCCAGTTATTCCAACACCATTTGTTGAAGATATTGTTTTTTTCTCATTGGATATTCTTTCTTTCTTTCTCAACAACCGGCCATATAATAGTGGTTTTTCATTTCTGGGTTTTTAATTCTATTCCATTGATCTATGTGTCTATTTTTTTTTTGTCAATAGCAAATTTTTTTCATTATTAGTTTTGTTATATAACTTGAAATCTGGAATTGTGACACCTCCATTTTTGGATATTCAGGGTCTTTTTTGGTTCCATACAGATTTTAGAATTCTTTGTTCTAGTTCTGTAAAAAATGCTCTTGGCATTTTGATAAGGATCACATTAAATGTTTGGATTGCTTTGGGTAGCACAAACATTTTAACTTCCAATCCATGAGCATGGAATATCTTTCCATTTCTCTGTGTCATCTTCAATTTATTTCATCAGTGTTTTTAGTTCAGAGTACAAGTCTTTCATCTCTTTGGTTAAGTTTATTCCTAGGTATTTCATTATTTTTGGTAAAGGTATAAATGGGATTGATTCCTTAATTTTTCTTTCTGCTGCTTCATTATTAGTATATAAAAATGTCACAAATTTCTGTACTTTGATGTTATATAATCTGCAACTTTACTAAACTCACTTATCAATTCTAGTAGTTTTCTTGGTAAAGCCTTTAGGGTACAGAATCATATCAACCACAAATAGTGAAGTTTTACTTCTCCTGTACCAATTTAGAAGACTTTTTTCTTTTGGTTTTCTGGTTGCTATGGTTAGAACTTCACATCCTAGGGTGAATAAAAGTGAAAGTTGACATCCTTGCCTTTCTTCTGACATTAGGGGTAAAGCTCTCAATTTTATCCCATTGATGATGATGTTTGCTTTGTGCTGTGTGTTTTTCATGTAAGAAATATGTGTTGTGGTATGTTCCTTCTAAACCTACATTGTTGAGAGATTTTTTTTTTTAATCATGAATCGATGTTGTACTTTATCAAATTATTTTTGTGCATCTGTTGAAAGGATCATATGGTTTTTATTCTTTCGCTATTGATGTGATGCACCACATTGTTTAATTTGTGAATATTGAACCATCCTTGCACCATGGGAATAAATCCCAGTTTTCATACTGAATGATTTTTTTCAATGTATTATTGAACTGTGTTTGTTAGTTCTTTGTTGAAGATTTTTACATCTGTGTTCATTGAAGATAGTGACCCATAGTTCTATTTTTTTTGTGTGTGTGTGATGTCATTACCTGGTTTTGGTACCAGGGTACTGCTGGACTCATAGAATGAATTCGGAAGTTTTCCTTCTATATTTTGGAATAGTTTGGGACTAATAGGTATTAACTCTTTTTTAAATGTTTGGTAGAATTTGCCTGTGAAGCTATCCTGGACTTTTGTTTATTGGGAGTTTTTGATTACCTAGTCATTTTCCTTGATAGTAATAGGTATGTTCGAATTTTCTATTTTTTACTGTTTCAGTTTTGGTAATTTATATATTTCTTGGAATGTATCCATTTCTTCCATGCTGTCTGATCCACTGGCATATAGTTTTTCCTAACATTCTCTTAAAATTCTTTTTATTTCTGTGGTGGTGATTGTTATTTTTTCCTCTCATTTATGGTTCTATTTATTTGAGTCCTCTCTCTTTTTTCTTGATAAGTCTGGTTAGATATTCATTAATTTTATTGGTCCCATCATTGAACCAACTCCTGGTTTCATTAATCTGTTCTACTTTTTTATAAATTTCTATAACATTTATTTCTGTTCTAATATTATTATCTACTTCCTTCTCTTGGTTTTGGACTTTGTTTATTTTCTTTTTCTGGCTCCTTTAGTTTTAAGGTTAGGTTGTTTGAGATTTTTCTTGCTTCTTGAGGTAAGCCTGTATTGCTGTATACTTCCCTCTTAAGACCATTTTCACTGCATCCCCAAAATTTTAGGGCCATTGTGTTGTCATTTTCATTTGTTTCCATGTATTTTTTAAAAATCCTTCCTTATTTCCTGGGTAACCCACTCACTGTTTAGTAGCATGTTGTTTAGCCTCTATTTATTTGTCGTCATTTCAATTCTTTTCTTGTGGTTGACTTCACATTCCATAGTGTTGTTATCAGAAAAGATGAATGGTATGATCCCAACATTTTTGTACTTGCCGAGGTCTGTTTTATAACTTAGTATGTGATCTCCTCTGGAGAACGTCTCATGTGCACTTTAGAAGAATATGTATTCTGCTATTCTGGGATGGAATGTTCTGAGTATAGCTTGCAAGTCCATCTGGTCCAGCATGTCATCCCAAACCACTGTTTCACTGTTGTTGATTTTCTGTTTAAATGATCGGCACAGGGGCACCTGGGTGGCTCAGTGGGTTAAAGCCTCTGCTTTCAGCTTGGGTTGTGATCTCAGGGTCCTGGGATCGAGCCCCGCATTGGGCTCTATGCTTGATGGGGAGCTGCTTCCCCCTCTCTCTCTGCCTACTTGTGATCTCTCTCTCTCTGTCAGATAAATAAATAAGTAAATATTTGAAAATAAATAAATGAATGAATGAATGAATGAATGAATGAATGATCAGCACAATGATGTAACTGGGCTATTTAAATTCCTTACTATTATAAATAATACTATCAATTAGTTTCTTTTCTAAGGTATTTATTTATTTATTTGTGAGCAAGACAGCAGGAGCAGAGGGAGAAGGAGACGTAGACTACCAGCCAATCAGGGAACCCAATTCCAGGAACCTGAGATCATGACCTGAGCCAAAGACAGATGCTTAACCAACTGAGCTACCCAGACACCTCTCAATTAGTTCCTTTATATTTGTTACTAACTGTTTTATGTACTTGAGTGGACCCACATTGGGAAAATAAATATTTATAATTGTTATGTCTTCCTGCTGGATTGTCCCCTTTATTATTACATAGTGTCCTTCTTTGTCTCTTGTTACAGTCTTTGTTTTAAAGTCCATTTTGTTGGATGTGAGTATTGCTACCCTTGCTATCTTTTGACAGCCATTTGCATGATAAGTATTTTTTCATCCCCTCTCTTTCAGTCTGCAGGCGTCTTTAGGTCTGAAATGAGTCTCTTTTGGGCAGCATATTGATTGGTCTTACTTTTTTTTTTCATCCACTCTGCCACCTTATGTCTTTTGATTGGAGTTTTTTGTCCATTTATATTCAAATTATTGATAGATACATATTTATTATTATTTTGTTACTTGTTTTGTGTGGTTTTGGTCTTTTTTAATGATCTTTTCTTCTCTTGCTATCTTTCATGGTTTGTTGCTTTTCTTTAGTGATTTACTTAGATTCCTTTCACTTTTTTCTTTGTTTATCTATTACTGGTTTCTGGCATCTGGTTAATAGTCTGTATTAAGTTGATGGCTGCTTAAGTTTGAACCCATTCACTCCTTTCCCACACATGTTTTAACTATTTGATGTTATATTTTACATTTCCTATTTTGTAAATCCCTTTTTTGATTTTTATTGATATACTTATTTTTAAAGATATATTATTTATTTAAGAGAAAGGTAGGAGAGGGGCAGAGGGAGAGGGAGAGAGAGAATCTCAAACAGTGTCCCTACTGAGCGTGGAATCCAACATGGGGTTTGATCCTACAACCATGAGATCGTGACCTAAGCCAAAATCAAGAATTGTGAGCTCAAATGACTGAGTCATGCAGGTGCCCCTGATATACTTATTTTTCACACTCTCATTTATGGTATTTCCTTTCCACTCAAAGTGTCCCCATTAGTATTTCTTATAGTGCTGATATAGTTTTCATGAATTTATTTAGTTTTTGTTTGAAAACCTCTTTATGTCTCCTATTCTGAATGATAGACTTGCTGAATAGAGTATTCTTAGATGCAGATTTTTCTTTTTCAGCACTTTGAATATATTATGCTACTTCCTCCTGGCCTGCAAAGTTCCTGATGAAATATCAGTTGATAGCTTTATGGGGTTTTGTTTGTATGTAACTGTCTGCTTTTCTTTTACTGTTGTTAACTTTCTTAATATATCATTATTTTTTGCCATCCTAATTACCATGTGTTTTAGTATGGACCTTCTTGGTTTGATTTCCTTGGGGGAATCTCTGTGCCTCTGGGATCTGGATATCTGTTTCTTTTCCCAGATTCAGGAAGTTTTCAGCTATTATTTCTTCAAATAAATTCTCTCCACCCGTTTCTCTCTTTTTCTGGGATTCCTATAATCTGAATGTTGTTACATTTTATGGAGTTACTGAGTTCTGTATGACTGTTCTCAGTTTGCCTAATTGTTTTTCCTCTCATTCACTCTGCTTATTTACATTACTCTGACTTCCAGGTCATTAATTACTTTGTCTGCTCCATTTAGCCTGCTATTTATTCCATCAAGTGTATCTTAAATTTCATTTATCTTGTTCTATATTTCTTATTGGTTCTTTTTTATCCTTTGTCAAAATTCTCACTGATAATCTCCACTGAGTTCTCAAGTCCACTGAGTATCTTTATGACCACTACTTTAAATTCTCTGTAAGGCAACTTACTTAAATGTGTCTCACTAGAATTCTTGTTGTGGCTTTCTCTTTACCAAGATCTTTGCTCCCTCCTGTCCACTAATGGCCATAATCCCTTTAGTTTTCAAATTTACACCTCTGCCTTTCCTACCTTCTCTGATGTGGCCTCTTTTCTACTTTGGGTTGTGGAGTTTGTCCTGCCAGTCTTCAGGTCATTTTCTGGGTTATTTACACTGATGTGAGTAGTAACTGGTTATATCTGGGTTATTTACACTGATGTGAGTAGTAACTGGTTATATCTGGGAAAAGACACACTTAAGGTGCTCTTATTCCACCACCTTCCCCTCTTTCTGACATTTTATATTTCTAAAAGATTAAAAGGAACATAAAGAAAAAAGAATCACAATACCAGGTATGCTGGTGTAATTTTTTTCATGATTTCTTCTCTTTTAATGCAGAAATAACTTTTTATGTTAGAATATTCCTTAATGAGCTGGAAATTATTCATGTGTAGGAAAGTTCAGAAAATAAATTTATAACTGTATTAGCCTTGTCCTTGATTAGAGGTTTTTGAATCATAAAAAAAAATATATTATTGCCTAGAGTAGGTTACTCTAGAAGTAGTAGTGGAGAAGGTTTAAGAGGCTGTGAACTTGGAAAATCTTCTTTCTGCTTGTCTAACTGGTCCAGTTTTTCATGATTTAATTAGAATAAGAGCTCTGAAACTGGCAATGAAAAAGTCAAACTCTCTCTCTTTGCTGATGACATACTTTATATGGAAAACCCAAAAGACTCCACCCCAAACTACAAGAACTCATACAGCAATTCAGGAATGTGGAAGGATACAAAATCAATGCACAGAAATCAGTTGCTTTCCTATACACTAACAATGAAAATATGGAAAAGGAAATTAGAGAATTGATTCCATTTACTGCAGCACCAAGAACAAAAGATACCTGGGAATAAACCTAACCAAAGAGGTAAAGGATCTGTATTTGAGGAACTACAGAACGCTCATGAAAGAAATTGAAGAAGACACGAAAAGGTGGAAAAGCATTCCATGCTCATAGATCAGAACAATAAATATTGTTAAAATGTCTATACTGCCAAGAGCAATCTATACTTTCAATGCCATCCCAATCAAAATTCCA
>CM053612.1:50936355-51010214 GCA_028646535.1 Procyon lotor
TTTTCATTTAAGTCTTTAATTTCTTTCGAGAATATTTTGATAATATATTATCAGTAATATAATCATTAAAATGGATAGTGTATTGCAGTTTACAAAAATTTTTTACACATATTTTCTCATTTAATGCTGACAGCAGCTAGTTAGCATACAAGACAAAGGAAGGGGAGTGACTTGCCAAACGTTATATGAGGGTTTCAAAACAGAGTCCTTAGATAATTTTCCTGACTAACTTTTCTGTTCTTTCTCTCTACCATGCCACAAGTCCCAGGAACTGGATCAGTCTCTAAGCACCCTTGGCCATTTGGATTTTCCTCACTTCTTCCTCCACCATACCAATGGACACTAAAGTTGTGATTCTTTGAGAATTTTGTCGATTTAAACCTTGAGATCCTGAAATATTTAAAAGCAAATTTCGGGTTCTTTGGTATGTATTTTTAAACCAATTACATGGAGTGATAAGATGACTGAGTCAGTGACTAAGTTCAAGGAGAAATATACTTGATTTATGATGGTATGCAAATGTTAAGCAATTTTTGCATTTATTCCACTGATTCTATGTATCAGTGGTCCCAGAATTCAGTCACATTGAGACGGTCCATGTTCACAGTTGAAATCTCCAGGGTCTAAGGAAGCCCTTTAATATGGGATGGTAATAACAAAGCATCTTTATCATACTATTACTTATATATTGTTATATTTATTATTACAAACATGGCTTTGATCATTATTTTGAAATCTTTTGACATATCATTATTCTTACTTCTCTAACTTTCAAGTGCCTTGCTAAAGCATTAGGTCCTAAAGAATTGTGCTCAGTTTTATTATTGCAAGTGATCCTTAAAAACTTACATATATAAAAAAAAAAAACCTTACATATAACAATAAATCCTGGAACACTGAAAAAATTAAATTAAATTTAAAAAGAAAAAGCTTAACAAAGTGAAAAAAACCTCACAAATAGATGTGTTAGTGTCTCTCTCTATTCTTCTATGATCAATCTCTTTCTCCTATTGTGACTATTTCCCGAAAAATCACCAGCCCTTTGTGGAATTTCTGAAAAATAAGTCACAACAGGCTAACTTATTTCACTTGCCACTATACCCTTTAAATCCATCCATGTTATTGCAAATGGCAAGATTTCATTCTTTTTTTATGACTGAGTAATATTCCATTGAATAAATATATCACCTCTTTATCCAATCATCTATTCATGGGTAACTAGTTTGCTTCCATATCTTTGCCATTGTAAATAATGTCACAAAAAACATAGGGTTGCATATATCTTTTCAAATTAGTGTTTTCATTTCCTTTCAGTAAATGCCCAGTAATGAAATTATTGGATCCTCTTGTAACTCTATTTTTAACTTTTTGAGGAACCTCCATACTGTTTTCCACACTGGCTGCACCAGTTTGCATTCTTACCAACAGTGAAGGAAGGTTCCTTTTTCTCCAGATCCTTGTCAACACTTATTACTTCCTGTGTTTTTGCTTTTAGCTATTCTGATGGGTGTGAGGTGGTATCTCCTTGTGGTTTTTATTTGCATTACAGTGATGATTAGTTATTGTGACCATCTTTTCTTTTTTTACAGTTATTTTATTTCATTTAAGTTTTTATTTGAATTCCAGTTAGTTAACATACAGTGTAATGTGAGTTTCAGATGTACAATATAGTGATTCAACACTTCCATACAGCACGTACTCATCACATCAGGTGCACTCCTTAATTTCCATTGTCTATTTTACCCATCCTCCCCATCCACCACCACCTCCCAGTAACCATCAGTTTCTTTTTTATAGTTAAGGATCTGCTTCTTGGTTTGCCTCTTTCTCTTTTTTCCCCTTTTCCCCCTTTTTCATTTCTTTTGCTTCTTAAATTTCACATATGAGTGAAATCATATGGTATTTGTTTTTTGCTGACTTATTTTGCATAGCATAATACACTCTAGCTCCCTCCATGTCATTGAAAATGGCAAGATTTCGTTCTTTTTTATGGCTGAGTGTATCTGTTTGCCATATGTATTCTTTGGAATATATATATTCTCTAGAAAAAAATGTCAATTCAAGTCTTCTCCCATTTTTTAATTTTGTTTTTTGGTTTTGAGTTGTATATGTTCTTTATGTATTTTGGATTAACCTTTTATCAGATATATCATTTATAGATATCTTCTCTTATTTGGTGGGCTGCCTTTTTGTTTTGTTGATGATTGAAACTTCACGGACAAAACCTTTTTATTTTGGTGTAGTCTCAATAGTTTAAAATTGATTTTGTTCCCTTTGCAAAAGGAGACATATCTAGAAAAATATTACTAAGGCTGCTATCAAGTGTTTTCTTCTAGGAGTGTTATGGTTTCAGGTCTCATATTTAGGTCTTTAATCTATTTTGCATTTATTTTTGTGTATGGTGTAAGAAAGTGGTCCAATTTAATTATTTTGCCTGTAGCTAGTCAGTTTTCCCAGCACCATTTGTTGAAGTGGCTGTCTTTCTCATTGAATATTTTTGCCTCCTTTCCATAGATTGATTGACCATATAATGGTGGGTTTATTTGGGGGGTTCTCTGTTCCATTTATTTATGTGTCTATTTTTGTGCCAGTACCATACTGTTTTGATTACTACAGCTTTGTAGTATATCTTAAAATCTGGGATTGTGATACCTCCAGTTTTGTTCTTCTTTTCCAAGATTTCAATTTATTTGGGTAGTATGGACACTTTAACAATATTTGTTCTGAAATCTATATCTATAAACATGAAATACCTTTCCATTGTTTCATGTTCAATTTCTTTCATCAGTGTTTATAGTTTCCATTTATCATATAGGATAAATAGGAGGGCAGAAGGGGAAATGTCACTGAATCTGGTAAAGAAGAAATGTTATCTGAGTGCAGCTTAACCAGATGAAACAAAAATGTGCAGTTTGTCTGATTTGCTATGGTTCATCAACATAATCTTACCACACAGGAAATTCAGTCTCTACCACACATGTTGTACAGAAAATATCAAGTGGTTCAGCTAGGCCAACTCTGTATACAACAGCTAGTAGATTTTTTCCATTGAGGGGCACTGGAAAAGGCCCTCTCTTATTCTTAAGGTCACCTTAATGGGATACCCAGTAGTAAGTAGCATGACAAAAGTGGGCTACAGGTGCAGGTGAAATGGTAAATGATAAGAGGAGAAATCATTAAGGAAGTGTTAAAATCAAAGTTGTATTTACTTCATTGTTTTGCCAGAGGCAATTCATTTCATTTATTCTTTTGTTAATTCATTTTGTAACATTTATTCAATAAGTATTTTTTTATTTTATTTTTTCAGCGTTCCAAGATTCATTGTTTATGTACCACACCCAGGGCTCCATGCAATATGTGCCTTACTTAATACCCACCACCAGGCTCACCCATCCCCCCACCCCTCTCCCTTCCAAAACCCTTAGTTTGTTTCTCAGAGTCCATAGTCTCTCATGCTTCAGCTCCCCCTCTGATTTACCTCAATTCAATTTTCCTTCAATAAGTATTTCTTGAGTACTCTCTGTTTGCAGGTAAATGAGAAAGGTATGAGAAAATACAACTCGCAGATCTTACACTCAAGGACTGTAACTTTAATGGAGGTAGTGGATGTGTAGTGATAATGAACTATCCCACATGGGGGTTACATTGAATGATATGATTTCTAAGTTACTTTATAACTCTAAAATTCTGGCTTTATGATTTTAAATACTAAAAAAGGAAAACAGCATGTTATGAAGGTAGAGGGCAATGTTAATAATGATAAGAAAGATTTGGAGATATCATAGCAAAGGTGCTATTTGATCTAGACTTTTAGGGATAAGCATTTGCTGTAGAGAATCCAGAAGAGGGCCTTTCCGGGGTAAAAAACTGTACAAGCAAATGTTTTGAGGCAGGAAAGTATTTCACTTTCTTTGGGAAAAGACCCCACAAAATTTATCTAATCATTAGTCACATATAATAAAATCTGAGGTTTAAAATGCATTTTACTTTGGTTTAACAGACAATACTCCTTAGATGTGCTGAAATTAATTTCCATCCTCCTAATTCTGCTGTTTTTATTTTATTTTTAATATTCTCATCTGTTTATTGTTTCTACAACACTGTTTGTAGGTGCTGTGTTAACATATTTTACTGTATTTGAATTCCATGTTACCCACACAATCTTAAGTCTAAATGATGAATTTAAAAAATGTATTATTTAAATGATGTTGCCAACTGAACAAAGAAAATGAAAATTCCAAAGCATGCAAAAAATACATCTTGGAGATAGAGAGGCACTAACAAAGTATTTTAGCATTTGAAGAAAATCGAGAATTCAATCTGATTGATATCCTGATCTATAACCCTGAGTGACTATTCTACATGTACACATTCTTGTACAGGGCCCTTTATAGGAGGACTCTGCTTTTAGAGTCCAGTAAAGGAACTAAGATCCAAAAGCACAAATAGACTTATGGCAAGACCATGGCCAGGGGAATATCAAAAAGAACTATAAAAGTATGCAGAAAACAAATTTTTGTGAGATCTCACAACTTAAAAATTAAGGCTTGTTATGATTATCACAGCCTATTAGTGGAACAGGTGACACAAAGTTTGGCCATTTTACAGGACAAAAAGTCATTTCTTTAGGGTTTTGGTGCTTAGAGTTTTCTCTCTCTTTCATTCTCTTCTTTCTGATTTCTTTCTTTCCTCCCTCCTTTCCCTTTTTCATCCTTTCCTCTTTCTCTTCTCTTCTTTCTTTCACTCTTTCTTTTCCTCTTCTTTTATCTTTTCTTTACAGAAATTGCACTCACTCCTCTATACATGATCCTTAGAGTTCTTCACATTTCTATTAATACTTCTCTTTTCCTCTCTTCCATCCTCATTATCCTTTTGAGGCC
Organism: Procyon lotor; assembly: GCA_028646535.1. NCBI lineage: Eukaryota > Metazoa > Chordata > Mammalia > Carnivora > Procyonidae > Procyon > Procyon lotor. Next base: position 50,941,236 of record CM053612.1, read on the forward strand.
AAGACTTTGCTAATCAAATAACATTTTCCCATAGTCTCCCCCTTTCAATTTCCTTTACAAGTTCCACTAAGTTCCACTAATTTCAAAAATTTAACAAGTTTGTCTAACGTAGTGTCTGCTATATATTGGGTTTGGCCTTTTTTTCCATTTAATTTTTCATTTATAGACATGATCAGGAAAAGCAGTTTCTGCAAGAACAATTTATCTTTATATGTATCACATTTTATTTTAATAATTCTTTCCCCGATCTCACCACAGGATCTAAAATTGAATACATTAAAAAGATTATAAAAGGCTTGGGTCATAACTTCAGGTCCATTAGAAATATAGGTCCATATGTATTTTGCACTCCACTTTCAAGTTTGGACATATAATTCATAGGTACTTTGTCAAATTAAAAACAAAAGGACAAGTAACATAAATTATTAGGATGTGTGTGTATGTGCTCTTTTTTCTTCCAGGATGTCATAAAGAGCTAACACACTCTCATCTTGCTGTGTGAATAAGTTATGTCTGTTATAACTTCATACTTCATGACATTGAATTTCTTCATACATGAAAGTAGGCACCTTATCTGAGGTTATGCATTCTCCACCTCTAAGAGATGCTCATCAGTGCACAGTTTTTGTGTTTCTTCATTTGTTGCCACAAATCTCACATAACTGAAAACATTTCCAGAGTGTTGCCACTGCCAGTTCACTGCAGTAGTATTTCTAGATTCCACAGGGTAGTTTTAAAGCAAAGGAACTAAGATGGCCTCTTGCGTTCTTCAGTACTGTATCAAACTTTGATTTTACAACTTAATTTTCATTTTGAAGGTCACATGCTTTTAAGCATGGGTAATCTTTACCTTGCGGCAGAGATAGTTTTCAAAAATTAATGAAAGTGAATTTCCGCACTTGTTTCATGGCTAAAGATTAAACAACAGCTACTTTATTTATTTATTTATTTATTTATTTATTTATTTATTTATTTATTTATTTTTACTCTACCCAAAGTCCCTTAATGAGAAGTCAGTCAAGGATACCAGATTTCTCAAATCAAAGAAAGACGCATCTTACAATAAAGTAGAACGTTTGCAATGCATTTTATACTAGAAAATTTAGAGTGAATAGACAATAATCCTGGTTAATGTGAGCATCTAGTCAGTGACCTATTTCTCTTTTACTTAATGATTTCCCCATAAAATCCTAATTAAACAATTTTGCTAAGAATCTTTTATCAAGGCAGCAATGTGCTAGGCACTGTTGGTCACACAAATAATTACAACTGATTCTTTTAATGATGCATTGCCATTAATAAAACTTTCATATGTATATAACTACATTTGCCACTCCTGATAGCTTGTGAAAAAAAAGCAGAGGGTAAGTCAGTTTTGTAGAAGCCGAAAGAAAGATATTGATATATTTCAAGTTAGATAACAATTATGTGGATTTAAGTACAGGTTTTTGAACTCACAAGTCAGTCTCTTTCCACTCTGCCTGTAGCATAAAATAGAATCCTTGAATTTAGAAAGCTTATAATCTATATTGAGGTTAGTCAAACAAAAATAGACTAAAACAATATTAAAACATAGCAATATGAGAGCTGTCAAAAGAAGTAGATTGGAGCATAACTTTGAAGGCTGAGAATGAATAAAGGCTGACATACTGGCATACTGAATTCCACAGAGATGTAAAATTTCTATACATTAAAAAATAACTTTAAAAATAAACTATTTAAATAATAGACCAAGAAAATGTGCATCAAGTATAACATATAAAAATCTGCTCTTTATAGTCTATATAAAGAACCTATAGAATTTAAAACAAAAACATTAAAGTCCAAATAGATAACTGGGCAAAGAATATGAGCAGACAATTTGTAAGAGAAGATATAGTAGCAAATCTACATGTGAAAAATGTTCAACCCTGCTATGAAAATGTATAGAGAAATAGAAAAAAAACAAATAAATATTATTTTGAATATTACAAAACTACAAAATTGGGGGCTGATACACAAAATTGATGTATGTAGAAAACTAGATCTATCTTAGATTGCTGGTGGCATAAGAGCCATGACAATGTGTATACTCTTTTCCTCAAAAGCTCATTCCTAAAAATTTATTCTAAGGAAATCATCCAAATGGGGGGAATTTTTATGCCTAAAAATATTAATCAAAACATTATTTATAAAAACAAAAGAATAGGGGAGGCAAATCAAGAACCTAACAATAAGGGAAATCATGAGTAAAATATGATGTATGTATATTACAGATGGTTATAAGGCTATTAAAAGCAATCTGTCTAAAGGTGGTACCAAAACGGAAAAAAATACTTATGAAACATTAATTGAGAAAAATGCTGTCTGCTATGAAAATATACATAACAACACGACTGAAATGTTCAAGGTCACAAAACTCATAAATGATGATGGGGGTGGGGGGCGAAAACCTACATTATCAAAAACAGTAAGTTTTCTATTTAGGGACCTAAGATTCTGGGTCAGTTTCTCCACCGTATCTCTCCACTCATTTCTCAAGTATTACATGTTTTATTGTTTCTATAATGAAAAATTTCCAATAAATAATTTAGTCAGATATAAAGCAGTTGAAGACTCAAGACCAAGTGAACAATTGCTAAAGAAATTCAGAGACAGGCTTAGTGGCTTGGAAAGGCTTAAGAAAAGATGAGATTTGACAGAATTGGAGGCATGGCTAGAAGTTGCCGAGGTGAAGGGAATAAAGTTGAATATTCCCAAGATGACACAAAGACTGAAAAAACTTGGTGGTGGCAGTGTAGACCAAGCTGTGTTTAGGGGATAGTCAATAAAGCTGTTTGAGGGGAAGGATGTGTGGGAGAGAGCTAAAGCTACTGAAGGGAAGTTGGGGCCAAAGTGTGAGGTGATTTTAACTTTAAGACAAAGGGGTTTTGCTTTTTTTCCTGGAAGCAATGGAGCACCACTGAAGATGTTTTCATTTTTTCTCCTTTTCTCTTAAATAAGCAGCATTTTTGAAAGATTGATATTACGGCAAAGATGATATTAAGCCAAAGATGGACAGGAACAGGCAGAGAGAACACTCTAGAGGCTTTCAATGTATAGTAAGAGTGACTGGTAAGAGGCTGTGGTGAGGATGGCAGTGCTGTAAATATAAAGGAACAGATGTGAGAGACGCTCTCTGAGAGGGCATGGCAGAATACGGTGGATGATTGGATATGGAGATTAGGAAGAAGGAAAATATTGTCTAATTTCCTAACACGCCTTCTCACAACCCTACCAAAGGTTGCTGTTGGTTCCTACTTACAGTTCAAATAATTTTGAATTAATTTTGTACATTTTTCCTCCTAAACATTTCACACTGCCTTCTGAGATAACCAGAGACCTACTAGGCAAAACCAGTCACCATTCTAATAAAAAAAAATTATTGCTTGTAGCTCTGTAGTTAATATTTACCAACTTTAAGTTGAAGTCTAGCAGACAGAACAGCTACAGAGACTTTTACATTGAGAAAAAAAGTGAATTATACCAAAGAAGTATAGATTAATAGGCCCACTTCTTCAATTTGTAAAGGATAAAACTGAGGCCTCAAAAGGGGTCTTGACTAGAGGGTTTGCTGTCTGAGTTTGTCCCCAGTATCCTTTGTTTGGCAAAACTCATTTCTTCACAGCAGTATTTTTTTCTAAAATTTCTAGTTTGCCCACCTCTGATTAGGAGTGACAATCTGCAGTGTGACTAGAGGGTGATGGTTTCCTTAACATATAGCATGGAACTTAGAGAGTGTCTTTTATGAAGAATGATGTCCTGGTTTTTCCTAGAAACATAATATAATACATTAGTTTTACGTCAAGTGTTCTGACATTTTTGTAGTCTTTCCAGTCAAAAAGATGTTTGTAACAGGGTTTGTTTGTTTTTTTTAAATACAACCATAGGGCATGTAAAGGGGCAACAAAATGATTTATAAAATCTCCTTCATGGATCAGGCATGAAAAACCGAAACCACATAAACCAAAAGCATTTTCTTCTGTGAAAATTGCTGTTAAAACTCAGTAATAAATAGGTACACAGTGAAGATTCAAAGAACAGCTTTGGACTAATATGCTGAATTTATGAGATCAATCAATTAATGTTACAGTAATGAAGCTTCAGAACACACCCTCAGGCCAAGGCTAACATGATCAGGGCTGCTTTCATGTAGTCACTATACAGTCAGAATATTCTAACCTAGATAGGGAGGCAGCAGGCTCTGTGGGGGTAAGAGGAGCAAAGGGGTATGAAAGGGTGAGTGGAGGGTGAGGGGGAAAATCCTAGATGTTTTCTGGGTGAGAATTACAGACAGATTAATATTAAATGGACAGTAGATGATGATTATAGCACCTATGTTCACTGTGGCCCGGAGTAAATTATCACAGTGTGTTGCTGCATCCACCTGAAGACCAGACTGCAGATTCTAATGACTATCCTTCACACCTGTTCATTTCTTGTCATTAGCCACCGTGTGTGTGTGTGTCTGTGTGTGTTTGCCAAGTTATGAATATCAGTCATGCTGAACCAAATGCTATTAAAAATAAAACAAAAAAAAAAACCTTTCATACAGATTATAGACTTCCTAATTCTGATGGAATAAACAAAACAAAAACAGCAACAACAAAAAAAGTCTATACCAAGAGAAAGTTCCTGAAGAGAATAGAAAAGAGGAAATAATTCAGCATTGGCAAAGACTTTTTTAAAGTTATTTTTTTTTATTTTCTGTGAAAAGTGTTTTTGTGGGAGAGGAATATAAGTTTAATTATCAATAACAGCTGGGTCAGAGAAGACACTAAATCCAAAAGGTGGCCGACTACAGCGGAAAGAAATGAGGAAACATAGGCTTCCAGACTCCCTTTCCTGCTAACTGTGACTTTGGGCAAAACACTGTTCACTAGGCAGCTACAGAGGAAGCTGAACCAAACTTTTAAGGTCCCGTCCAAATCTAACGTTTTATGATTCTATGAGGTCTCATTCTTTTTTCTGTTTTTGAAAGAACAAATCCTTTGTACGTAGCTATTTTGGTAGTGTCCTTTCTGAGGGACTCAATGAGAAAGCACAAATATATTTATAACAATAATCTTGTCTTCATGTAGATGTTAGTTATGTCATGACCCTCAATTTGGGGTTTGGGTTCTTTTTTTGTGTGCGATTCGGAGTCTACGGTATTCCTGATTTAGACGTTTCTATCCAAATCTCTTTCTTCTATCCCCCAAATACACCTCTTTAAAGATTATACTGATGAATATCAGGTAGCCAGCAAGGAACAGGAGTATGGTAAAGAAGCAGAAGTATCTGCTCTCTGATTTTCCAAAAGAAATTACATACTGGAAAACTGAAAACTCCTCATTACTAAGCAAACACACTTTTTACGATTTTAGGGCCATAAAATTGTGAGCAGGTTTAGCTCTGCTGACTCTTGCCATAATGGAGAGACTGGAATATAAAGACTAGAGGGCGCAGGCCTGACATTCAACATTCCAGTCTGTGTTCAGAGAGAACAAACATCAAACATAAGTCACACAAGCAAATACAGAGGCCTATAGTTCTGATGGAGAGCTCCTCATCACAACTGCCAAAGCTGCTTAAAATGCAAGTGGGGACTGGGAATGAGGCCTGGAGTCTTGTTAGGGCCCTCAGTGATTTAAATAGGGCTTGTGTATACAATAAATAAAGCCTACTCTATGCACTCCCCAGGCAGGCAGTGTGTGGAAGGGGAAAAAAGCCAAGTAGAAGCAAGCCTGGAAAGAAACAGGGGGCACATGATGATTCTTTCTTATGATATACCTGGAAAGAGGAGGAAAAGGGGGGAAACTGGGATTTCATTATGCCTTGAGGCCAACTTTTCTCCCCAAATACATGGCTCTAATTTTCTAACGAGTACCAGAGAATAATCAAGATTTTCTAGGTTGGGTGTAGGGGAAGGGTGGGAGGGTCTGTCTAATGGTAAATACATGTAAAGAAAAAAAGACACTAAATTTCTGGTAAAAGTATTATTTCCTAAATGAGTCACAGATCAAAGCAGTTATGTTTATTTGTGCATTTGGCTTAGAGGCTTCAAGGTCAAAAGGAAAATAAGGGTGTTACAGTTTAAGAGGACAAAACTTAAGGAAGTGGAAAATTCCTTAGCTCCTCTTTCTATTAAACAGTAGTCTACCAGGATGTTCTAGTTAATTCTCTGAAGTTTTGTTTTATTTTGTTTGTTTGTTTATTTGTTTGTTTTTAAGATCAGTTTAGTCCCTGAAATCTTGTCAAATAGCCTCAAGGCAGGCTGTTGTTATACCTGATCTGATCTTGGTTGTCGGTTCTTATATCTGGAATGTAAATTCCAGAACTGGGCACCTCTTTTATTCCCCTATCCTGTCAATACTCTAGTTCTTCATATTTTGGGGTATTAACTTGTGACATAATTAAAAGTGCAACTTATAAAGACTGAGGCCAGGGTCTGCTATTTAATATCCCAGGTGATGTACAGATTGAGCAAACGTAAGTTATGCAAGTACCCGGTCCTCGTGAACTGCTCCCAGGACTCTCTCATGGTGGCCTCTAATTTCTACTGCTTTAGTCCTCTGACATTATATTTACATGTTCTGACTTCCACTGTCTACTTTAGAACCTTACTAGATCTACTGTCTTGCTTCCCCAAGTTTATCCATCTAAGACTCTGAAAATACCACAAGATGCTTTTTAGCCAATTAATAGGTAAGATATCATAAGAATGATATATCACGCATCCCATAATCTTATTACCAGCTGATTATCAGCCTGTGCAAAGCCATAGAATTCATACTATAATGATAATATCTGGGGCGCCTGGGTGGCTCAGTGGGTTAAGGCCTCTGCCTTTGGCTCAGGTCATGATCTCAGGGTCCTGGGATCGAGCCCCGCATCAAGCTCTGTGCTCAGCAGGGAGACTGCTTCCCCCCCTCTCTCTCTGCCTGCCTCTCTGCCTACTTGTGATCTCTGTCTCTGTGTCAAATAAATAAATAAAATCTTTAAAAAAATAATGATAATATCTGCTTACAGAGAACACCCTTAAATCTGGGCTCTCTGTAGCATCTGGGCTGTTGCTAGCAGGCCTCAGCCATTTGATTACAAATTAAAGCTTACCACTTGTACAAAGATTCAATTTTAATATTAATGTAATTGACTCTCTAATCAAAAAGACTTTCTCAGCCTTGACACCATTTTCAGTGGAAATGTTCTTATACCAAGGTAAATGATCTGTCTTAGACAAAGCAATCTGAGCCCTTAAGGGCTTTGGTCCTCAACGTATTCCTTTTTACTCAACCTGTTTTCCCACTTCTCCTAGGGTCAAGGAAGGAGACTTCACATTAGGCTACTTCATTTGAGCTACTGGTAAGAGAAAAAATATTTTTCTAGGTTATAAATTAAATAAAGCAGAAGCTGTTACCAACAATATCTGTAAGATAGTTGAGATATTGCCACTTTTTAAAAAAAGATTTTATTTATTTGTCAGAGAGAGAGAGAGCACAAACAAGGAGAGCTGCAGGGAGAGGGAGAAGCAGGCAGAGGGAGAAACAAGCTCTCTGCTGAGCAAGGAGCCATTGTGGGACTCTCCTGGGATCATGACCTGAGCTGAAGGCAGACACTTAACTGACTGAGCCACCCAGGCGTCCCATATGTTGCTTCCTTCAGAAACAAATTTAATGTCTTTTTCATTTGAAGCCAAATGGAGCATTTGGTTGTTTTAATTTTAGTTGCTGTTAGTAAAGCACTAGTTCTTCTTTCAAGGAAAAGACAAAAGAAAACAAAGAAAAACCTGATTGAAATTTCACACTGTTGTGGACTCTGAACAACAGACTGAGGGTTTTGGAGGGGACAGGGTGGGGGTTGGGCGAGCCTGGTGGTGGATATTGAGGAGGGCACGTATTGCATGGAGCACTGGGTGTGGGGCATGAACAATTAATCTTGTAACACTGAAAAAATAAAATAAACATATTTGGGAAAAAAGTTCACACTGTTAAAAGCTTTTATAAAATAACTTAAGAAAACAGCAGTTTAAATTTTTTTTTGTTTTTATTTAAATTCTAGTTAATGTACAATGTAATATTAGCTTCAGGTGTACAATTTAGTGACTCATCACTTAAATACAACACTTGGTGCTCACCACAAGTGTACTTCTTAATCCCCATCCTCCCACACACCTCCCTTCTGGTAACCATCAGACTATTCCCTAGAGTTAACAGTTTGCTTCTCAGTTTGCCTCTCTTTACTCCCCCCATGATCATTCGTTTTATTTCTTAAATTCCACATATGAGTGAAATAATATGGTATTTGTCTTTCTCTGATTTTGCTTAACATAATACTCTTTAGCTCCATCCACATCATTGAAAATGGCAAGATATCATTCTTTTTATGGTTGAGTAATATTCCCTTACATATCTATCTATATAGAGATATATATACTACTACTTTCAACTATCATTCTTTTTATGGTTGAGTACTATTCCTTTTTATATATAATATATACATTTTATATTCCCTTTTATATAAATATATAAATTTATATATTTATAATATATATTATATTATATATGTATATTCCCTTTCACATATATATATATATATATTCACACTACTGCTTTATCCATTCATCAGTTGATGGACATTTGCACTCTTTCCATAATTTGGCTATTATAGATAATGCTACTTTAAACATCAGGGTGCATGTATCACTTTAAATTAGTATTTTTGTATTCTTTGGATAAATACCTAGTAGTGCAATTGCTAAATCATTGGGTAGTTCTATTTTTAACTTTTTAAGGAACTCCCATAGTGTTTTCCACGGTGGCTGCACCAGTTTGCAATTCAACAAACAGTACAAGAGGATTCCCCATTCTCCACATCCTCACCAACACCTGTTGTTTGTTGTGTGGCTAAATTTAGCCATTCTGACTGGTGTGAAGTGATATCTCATTATAGTTCTGATTTGCATTTCCATGATGAGGAGTGATGCTGAGCATCATTTCATGTGTCTGTTGGCCATCTGTATGTCTTCTTTGTTTTCTATTTTTAAAATGTTTTTATTTATTTATTGGTCAGAGAAAGGAAAAGAGAGAGCACAAGTAGTAGGAGGAGCAGACAAAGGGAGAAGCAGGTTCCCCACTGAGCAGAGAGCCCAATGCGGGACTCCATCCCCGAACTTTGAATTCATGACCTGAACTGAAGGCAGATGCTTAACCAAATGACCCACCTAGGCATCACATGTATGTATTCTTTGGAAAAATATCTATTCATGTCTTCTTCCCAATTTTCAATTGGATTTTAAAATTTTTATCAGATTATTCATTTTTTGGGTATTGAATTTTATAAGTGGTTTACAGATTCTGTATACTAACCCTTTATCAGATATGTCATTTATAAATATCTTCTCCCATTTCATTTTAGGGTTGTTTTTTTTTAAAGTTTCCTTCACTGTGCAGAGTTTTTTATTTTGATGAAATCCCAATACTTTATATTTACCTTTGTTTCCCTTGCCTCAGTAGTCATATCTACTAAGAAGGTGCTATGGCCAATGTCAAAGAAGTTACCGACTCTGTTCTACTCCAGGATTTTAATAATTTCCTGTCTCACTTTGTGGTCTTTCATCTATTTTAATTAGTTTTTGTGTATGGTATAAGAAAGTGGTCCAGTTACATTCCTTTGCATGTTGCTTTCTAGTTTTAACAACACCATTTGTTGAAGAGACTTTTTCCCATTGAATATTTTTTCCTGCTTTTTTGAAGATTAATTAACCATATAGTTCTTGGTTCATTGAAGGGTTTTCTACTCCATTCTACTGATCTGTTTGTCTTTGTCAGTACCATAATTTTTTTAAATTTACATATAATTTTTATTATGTTATGTTAGTCACTATAAAATACATTAGTTTTTGATGCAGTGTTCCAAGATTCATTGTTTATGTACAATACCCAGTGCTCCATGCAATACAGGCCCTCCTTAATACCCACCACCAGGCTCATTTGAAGTCCAGAACTGTGATGCCTCCCCCTGTGCTTTTCTTTTTCAAGGTCACTTTGACTATTTGGGGACTTTTGTGGTTTCATACAAATTTTTGAATTGTTTGTTCTAGCTCTTTGAAATATGCAGGTGGTATTTTGATAGGGATTGCATTAAATATGTAGACTGCTTTGGGTAATATAGACATCTTAATAGTTTTTGTACTTAGAATCCATGAGCATGGGATGTTTTTCCATTTCTTTGTGTCATCTTCAATTTCTATCATCAGTAGTTTATGATTTTCAGAGTACAAGTCTTTTACCTCTGCTTAGGTTCATTCCTAGGTATCTTATGGGTTTTGGTGCAAGTATAAATGGAATTGTTTCTTTGATTTTTCTTTCTGCTGCTTCATTATTGATGTAGACAGATGCAACAGATTTCTGTATGTTGATTTTCAATCCTGCACTTTACTGAATTTGTGTATCCACTCTAACATTTTTTTGTAAAGTCTTTGGGGTTTTGTATATGCAATATGTTGTCATCTGCAAATAGTGAAATTTTTACTTCTTCCTTACCAATTTGGATGTCTTTTATTTCTTTTTGTTGTCTGATTGCTGAGACTAGGTCTTTTAGTACTATGTTAAATAATAGTGGTGAGAATGGACATCTCTGTCTTGTTCCTGACTGTAGATGAAAAGCTCTCAGTTTTTCCCCATTGAGGATGATAATAGCTCTGGATTTTTCATATATGACCTTTATTATATTGAGGTATGTTCCATCTATACCTATTTTGCTAAGAGTTTTTATCATGAATGAATGTTGAACTTTGTCAAATGCTTTTCTTGAATCTATTGAAAGGATCAATGTGGCTCTTTTCTTTTTGGTTTATGTCATGTATCACATTGATCAATTTGCAAATATTGAACCACACTTGAAACCCAGGAATAAATCTCACTTCATCTTGGTGAATGATTCTTTTGGGATACAATTTGCATCCAAATGAATTTTTGCATCCATGTTCATCAGGGATATTGGTCTATTCTTTTTTAGTGGAGCCTTTTTTTCTGGTTTTGGTATCAGGGTGATGCTGACTCTATAGAATGCATTCAGAGTTTTCCTTTTTTCTTTCTTTCTTTCTTTCTTTCTTTCTTTCTTTCTTTCTTTCTTTCTTTCTTTCTTTCTTTCTTTCTTTCTTTCGTTCTTTCTTTCGTTCTTTCTTTCGTTCTTTCTTTCGTTCTTTCGTTCTTTCGTTCTCTTTCTTTCTTCCTTTTTTTATTTGAATAATTGAGAAGAATAGATATTAACTGTTCTTTAAATTTTTGATAGAAATCACCTGTGAAGTCACCTGGACCTGGAATTTTGTCGGTTTGGAGTTTTTTGATTACTGATTCCATTTCTTTGCTAGTTATTGTTCTGTTCACGTTTTTTATTTCTTCCTGTTTCAGTTTGGTAGTTAATATTTCTAGGAATTTATCCATTTCTTCTAAGTTGTCCATTTTTTCTGTGTAGATTTTTCACAATATTCTCTTATAATTGTTTTTATTTCAGTTGTGTTGGTTTTATTTGTTTTTATTTGTTTTTATTTTTATTTCTCTTCCATTTGTGATTTTATTTGTTTGGATCCTGTTTCTTTTCTTTTTGCTAAGTCTGGCTAGGGGTTTATCAATTTTATTAATTTTTCAAGGAATGAGCTCCTGGTTTCATTGATCTGTTCTAACTTTTGTATAGTTTGTGTATCATTTATTTCTGTGCTGATCCTTATCATTTCCTTCCTTTTGCTAGCTTTCAGCTTCGTTGCTGTTTTTCTAGATCTTTTAGGTGTAAGGTTAGGTTGTTTGAGATTTTTCTTGCTTTCTGAGGTAGGTCTGTATTGCTATATACTTCCCTCTTAAGACCACTTTTGCTGCATCCCAAACATTTTGGAGCCATTGTGTTTTCGTTTTCATTTGTTTCCATGTATTTTTTAAATTTTGTCCTTAATTTCCTGGCTGACCCACTCATTGTTTAGTAGCACGTTTATTTGTTTAGTAGCTCCATTTATTTGTGGTCTTTCCAAATTTTTTCTTGTGGTTGATGTCACATTTCATGGTGTTGTCATCAGAAAACATGCATGGTATGATCTCAGTCTTTTTGTATTTGCTGAGGTCTGATTTGTAACCTAGTATGTGATCTATCCTGGAGAATGTCTCATATGCACTTGAGAAGAATGTGTTTTCTTCTGTTTTAGGATGGAATGTCCTGAATATACCTTATAATAATACTATCTGGTTCAGTGTAACATCCAAAGCCATTGCTTTCTTGTTGATTTTCTTTTTTTCTTTTTTTTTTTTAAGATTTTATTTATTTATTTGAGAGAGGGAGAGCGAGATAGAGCATGAGAGGAGAAGGTCTGAGGAAGAAGCAGACTCCCCATGGAGCTGGGAGCCCGATGTGGGACTCGATTCCAGGACTCCAGGATCATGATCTGAGCCGAAGGCAGTTGCGTAATCACCTGAGCCACCCAGGTGCCCCTTTCTTGTTGATTTCCTGTTTAGATAATCTGTCCATTCATGTAAGTGGGTTGTTAAAAATCCCCATACTATTATTGTATGCTTATCAATGAGTTCTTTTATGTTTGTCACTAACTGTTTTATATATTTGTGTGGTCCCATGTTGGGGGATTGATATTTACATTGTTAGAGCTTGTTGGATTGTTACTTTTATTATGATATAGTGCCATTCTTCATATCTTGTTACAGTCTTTTGTTTAAAGTCTAGTTTGTCTGATAAATGTATTGCTAATCTGGCTTTCTTTTGATACCCATTTGCGTGATAAATATTTCTTCATTCCCTAACTTTCATTTTACAGGAGTCTTTAGGTCTGAAATGGGTCTCTTCTAGGCAGTATATTGATGGTCTTTGTTTTTTGTTTGTTTTCCTTTCTGATACCCTATGTCTTTTAATTGGAGCATTTAAAGTCCATTTATATTCAGAGTAATTATTGATAGGTATGTATTTAGTGGCATTTTATTACTTGTTTTGTCATTGTTTCTGGAGATTTTCCCTGTTCTTTTCTTGTCTTTGTCACTTTTGGTCTTTCCTTTCCACTGTAGGAGTTCCCTTTAATATTTTATACAGGTCTGGCTTAGTGGTCATTTTCTCCTTTAGTTTTTGTTTGGGAAATACTTTATCTCTTCTTCTATTCTGAATGATAGCTTTGTTTTCATCTTGCTGTTTTTCAGATTTTTTTTTCTTCATCACTATATTTTGCAAATTTAATTACAATATATTTTGGTTTTGGCCTGCTTTTGTTGATTTTATTTGGAGTTCTCTGAGCCTTGGGGGTCTGGAAGTCTTTTTCCTTCCCCAGACCGGGGAAGATTTTAGCTATTATTTCCACAAATATATTTTCTGCTCCCTTTTCTCTTTCATGAAGAAAACAGAACTTGTAAAAATGGACTGCTACAGAACCCAGTGTAGATATTTTGTGTGATTAAAATTATTGGAAACTCAAGTCTGGAAATTTATTTGGACAATTTTTCTGAAGCCCGATGCAGCTGTATTCCCTCAGTTCTCTACCTGAACCTATATTTCTTGTAGCTGTATTTGTAAACAAGGAAGTACTTATGTTTGATGAATTGAAGAATAATGGCTATTTCAGGTTGGTTAAAATAAGTTTTATTACAATTAGTGGTCTGTATATACATAAAATAGAAAATTGTAAAGCTGAAGTCTAAAAGAAGGTTTTCTAAATAGTTTCTCTGCTTTGAAGAGTCCCCAAGTTGCAGTAATCTACCAATAAACTTGATAGGATTTCACTGAATAACAGTGTTTATACATTTTCACCCCTTTGGAAAGAAGTATGGGAGTATTATTCGTTGCCTGTCTTATAGTGAATCTTCTTCTTTCTTCTAGTTACAGGACACCCAATTTTGTTTTCCCCACAAAACCTGGTCTTTCTTCAGACTGAAGGGAATTTTGAATAGACTAAGCCAATCACAAGTATTCCTTTCATTCTTCTTTCCAATAACTGATTTAAGAACTAGTAGATGGTACAGCCTAGCCAATTAGACATCAGAAGAAGTCTGTTGAGTAACCTCTGGGAAAGATTCCAGATTCTGTACTTATAACCATTACTCTAGACTCTCTCAAAGATAAAGACAGGTCCTTCTTCCAACATATGATTGTTTCTGCTTTTGTCAAATCAAGAAAGGCTGAAATTGCTACCCTTTACTTAAACAAGGGAACTTTTTTTTTTTACTGTTGATGTTATTTATCTATACTGAACCAGTAGACTGAATTTTCTCCCTTAGAAGTTTTCAACCAAATAGGAGGTAAAATAATTTCATTTTAAAAGTACAAAATAGGAATATGCCAGACTAGTGTTTGTTCTGTGACACAGAAAAGCGAAGCATCCCTCCAACAGTACTGGCCAGAGGTGCTCTAGTAAGAAGTGGCTGCAGGACCAAGTGACCCAAAGACTACCGAACACATTGTAATGAAAACTAAAGTGTCATGTCCATATGTGAGATTTCTTTTATAAAACTTTCTCATGGGCTGATTTTGAAATGTGTGTGGTATTGGTGTTGTTTTATGTAAAATCCAATGGTGCAATGGAAGCCTCATATGTCAAGCAGTAGAGGTCATATTTTCAGACTGCTATATTGATATGCATTACTGGTGGGGAAAGGCAGAGGACGTCAGTACCCAGAGGATTGCCTGTTGTGGTGTTGTGGTACATAAAAAACTAAACTTGAGGTAAAGAGACCTGTGTTCTAGCCCAATTGTGTTCTGCCATATTCCTGATAATGTGGCTGTGAGCAACTCTTCAGAATATCAATTTCTTCATTTGTCAGAAAGAGTTGAAAGGATGTTCACACATGCCACTTTTATTCAACATAGTATAGAATATCCTAACCAAGCAATTAGGGAAGAAAAATAAATAAAGGACATCCAAGTTGGAAAGGAAGAAATAAAATAGTCACTATCTGTAAATGGCATGATATTATATATAGAAAAACCTAAAAACTTCATTAGAAAACTCTCAGAACTAAAAAATTAATTCAGTAATGTTGAAGGATACAAAATCAATATACAGAAATTTGTTGTATTTTTTATAAAAGATTTTATTTATTTATTTGATGGAGAGAGAGACATAGTGAGAGAGGGAACACAACCAGAGGGAGTGGGGGAGGGAGAAGCAGGCTTCCCATGGAGCAGGGAACCCGATGTGGGACTCGATCCCAAGACTCTGGGATCATGACCTGAGCAGAAGGCAGATGTTTAAGGACTTAGCCACCAGGGTGCCCCAGAAATTTATTGCATTTTTATACACATCATTTTATAATGATGAACTATCAAAAAATAAATTAAGGAAATGGTCCTGGGGTGCCTGGATGGCTCAGTGGGTTAAGCATCTGACTCTTGATTTCAGCTTGGCTCATGATCTCAGGTTCCTGAGATCAAGCCCTGCCACTAGGCTCTGTGCTCAGTGTCCACTTGTCTCTCTCTCCCTCTACTCCTTCCCCTACTTGCCCTTTCTCTCTCACTATCCCTAATAAATAAATATATATATAAAAAAAGAAAAGAATCCCATTTATAATTGCATCAAAAATATTAAAATATCCAAGAATAAGTTTTACCAAGGAGTGGAAAACCTGTACGCTGAAAATTATAAGACACTTATGATATTTGTCTTTCTCTGACTTATTTTGCTTAGCATAATACTCTCTAGCTCCATCTATGTCATTGTAAATGAATAGATTTCATTCTTTTTTATGGCTGAGCAATATATATATATATATATTGCATCTTCTTTATCCATTCTTCAGTTGATGGACATTTGGGCTGTTTCTATAATTTAGCTATTGTAGATAATGCTGCTATAAACATCAGGGTGCATGCATCCTTTTGAATTAGCATTTTTGTATTCTTTGTGCAAATACTTGGTAGTTTTCACTCATATGTGGGATTTAAGAAACAAAATTAGTGAAAAAAAAGGGGAAAATATAGAGAGATAAGCCAAGAAATAGACTCAATAATAGAGAACAAACTGATGGTTACCAGAGAGGAGGTGGCTGAAGGATGGATTAAATAGGTGGTGAGTATTAAGGAGCACCAGGTATTGTATGGAAATACTGAATCACTATATGGCACACCTGAAACTAATATTAAATTGTGTCAACTAACTGGAATTTAAATTAAAGAAACTTTAAAAAGACACTAATGAAAGAAATTGGAGACAAAAAATGAAAGATGCTCCACGCTCATATATTAAAAGAGTTAATATTATTAAAATGTCCCTACTACTGAAAGAAATCTACACATTCAGTGCAAGTCCTTTAAAATTCCAATTGCATTTTTTTTCACAGAAAGAGGACAAAGCTAAAATTTGTATGAAATCACAAGACACCTGAATAACTAAACTAATCTTGAGAGAGAACAAAGCTGAAAGCATCACACTTCTTGATTTTAAACTATATTTCAAAGGTATAGTAATCAAAACCATATGGTGTTGCCATAAAAACAGACACACACACACACACACACACACACAAAACAGACACACAGATCAGTGGAGCAAATAAAGAGCCCAGAAATAAACTCACACACATGCGGCCAATTAATTTATGATAAACGATCTAAGGATAGACAATGAGAAAAGACAGTCTCTTCAAAAAATGGTGGGGAAAACTGGACAGTCACATGCAAAACAAAAAATAAAATAAAAAACTGGACCACTGTCTCACACCCTACACAAAAATATTAACTCAAAATAGATTAAAGATTTGAATGTAAGATCTAAAACCATAAAACTCCTAGAAGAAAACATAAGTAGTAAGCTCCTTGACATAGATCTTGGTGATGAATTTTGGAATTTGACATCAAAAGGAATGACAACAAAAACAAAAGTAAACAAGTGGGACTATATAAAACTATAAAGCTTCTGTGCGGCAAAGGAAACCATCAACAAAATGAAAAGTCAACCTACTGAATGGGAGAAAATATTTACAAATCATTATCTGATAAGGAATTAGTATCCAAAATATATAAAGAACTCATGCAACTCAATAGCAAAGATATAATGCAATCAAAACATGTGCAGAAAAAAATTAAAAAAAAAAAAAATGTGCAGAGAATCTGAGTAGAATTTTTTTTCCAAGAAATACATAGAGATGCCTAACAGGTACTTGAAAAGACACTCAACTGGTGATCACTGATCATCAAGGAAATAAATTAAAAATACAATGAATTATCACTTTATACCTGTTAGAATGGCTACCCTCAAAAAATACAGGGGCACCTAGGTGGGTCAGTCAGTAAAGCATCTGATTCTTGATTTGGGCTCAGGGCATCATCTCAGGGTTCTGAGATCAAGCCCTATGTCAGGCTCTTCAGTCAGCCGGGAGTCTGCTTGAGATTCTCTCTCTTCCTCCCTCTGCCCCGTCCCCCTTCTGCTCTCTCTTTCAAATTAATTAATTAATTAACTCATTAAATAGGTATTTTTAAAAATGCAAGTGATAAGTGTTGGTGAGCATGTAGAGAAAAAGGAACTCTTGTGCACTATTTGTGGAATGTAAATTGGTGCAGCCACTATGGAAAATACTATGAATGTTCCTCAGTAAATTTAATACAGAGCTACCATATGATCCAGCAATTCTACTTCTTGTTATGTATCTGAAGAAAATGAAAATCTTATCTCAAAAAGATATATGTACCCCCATGTTCATTGCAGCATCATTTATAATAGCCAAGATATGGAAACAACCTAAGAGTCCATCGACAAATAAGTGAATAAAGAAAATTTACACACAGACACACACACATGCACACACAAGAATATTATTCAGGCATAAAAAAGAATAAAATCTTGTTATTCTTGATGACATGTATGGATCTTAAGAACATTATGCTAAGTGAAATAAGTCAGACAGAGAAAGATATATGCTGTGTGATCTCACTTATATGCAGAATTAAAATAAAAAAGAATCATAGTACAGAGAACAGATTGGGTAGTTGCCGGAGGTCAGCAGAGGGTAGGGTTGGGGGAAATGTGTAAATGAATTCAAAAGGTACAACTTCCAGTTATAAAATAAGTAAATCATAGAGATGTGATGTACATCATGGTGACTATAGTTAATAATACTGTATCACATAATTGAAAGTTACTAAGAGTAGATCTTAAAATTTCTCACCAGAACAAAAAAAATCTGTAATTATGTGTGGTGTCTAATTTAACTAGGCTTGTGGTGATTATTTCACAATATATGCAAATATTGAATCATTATGTTGTACACCTGAAATTAATATAACATGTCAATTATACCTCATTTAAAAAAATCACATTGAAATAATTAAACCCAGTGAGGTAGGTGTTAGGAATAGACAAGTATTTCCTAGTGCTCCTGCTTCCATGTAGAGAGGAAGAATACCTTGGAGAAGAACTCCTTGCCTTTCACCCTCACCTACTCCCTATTTCCCTCTCAATGAAAGAAGTGAGTGACTCCTTTACTGGTAAATCAAGGGTAAAGAGTGCATCTTCCTTAATATCTAAGACTTATAGGTACAGTACATTCTGTCTGCTCTCAGGCAGTTTTGCTCTATGGAGGAGACCTGCCAGAGGCTCACCTCAGTACAGGAGGCAGAGTATATTAACAAATCTGTTTGGTCCACCAAAATCATGCACATTCTCCACATAACTTTACTAATCCTAGAAAAAGCAAACAGAGTTGATCAGCTCTGCCATGATGAATATAGAATCAAATGAAGTAAGAGATGTAAAAGTAAATTTAGTCTATATAGATTAAATCTATTACTTTTCTATTGCAGGAAGTTTTAAACATCTTTACAGAAGATAGTGTTCTTTATATTTCTGTATGTTCTACATAACACAGAGTTGGGCACATAAAAGAAAATCACTGTAGATTTGTTTATTGGTAGACTGAAGGCATAAGTGAGTAGAGACAGTATAATTCTTTCCTAATTTTCCAATTACTCTCTGTCTTTCTCCTTAAAGAAAAGAAATTGTCAACAACTAATACAATCAGTAATTCTTGTTTGAACACTGACTAGGTATTTGTTCATTCTTGTTAGACAGCATGGGGATACAAAGCATTGGAACTCAGCCCTCGCTCTTTAGAAATATATATATATATATATATGTTTATATATATATATATTTATATTTATATTTATATATTTACAGAGATGAAACACAGTTGAATATAGTGGCATGGGACAACAGAATAAAGAGTTTATATGAAATTAGTGTTGGTGGAGGTCAAAAAATGGGAGAAGAATGGTGCTCCCAGAAAGCACCATGGAGGAAGTGAAACTTAATGGGCAAGTTTCTGCTCTACACTTACCTCCAAAGAGATGGTTGTGCTTAAGACTTCCTGGCAGTATTGTATGGTTCTAAGGCAAGGTGCACCATGTATTATGTATTATTTCATCAAGTTTTTAAAATACATGCATACAGATGAAATAACATAAGCATTAATTAGCGCCATCTCTGAAGGAGAAAAGTCCATATGGGAGTCTTAAGGAGTATGTGCATGGCAATAGAGCTGGTCCCATATACTTTGCTGGATCATGTTTACAATTTGTCTGGTTGCCTATAAACTTCAGGTTTCATTCAATTCAACAATTTTATCGAGGTTCCTCTTTTAATAGACAAAGGACTAAACATTGCTAAAGATTCAAAGGTGAGTTAGACAGAGGCTGAAAGAAGTAAAAGATACACGTACATGAAATTGACTATAAAACAAGATAAATACAGGAGTACAAACTCCACAAACATCCCCATACACAGAAAACACAAAAATTATGATAATATTAGTAAGGACTAAGGAATAAAATTAATAAAATTAATGTCAATATTGTTCTAGTTTAAGATGCAGTGTGTGATGGGAAGTACTTTACTATCATATGCTGTATAACATGAATACACAAAGTATAATAGATGTGTTTTGGAAGGTTCCAATTAAAACTTCTTTGGATGCTTGAGGTGGTAGTGTTGTTTAGAGAAAATAGTCTCAAGAGAATATTAAACATTAAAACAAACACACACATACAGAAAAGAAATTATGTTCTCAGTTGATTTATTAGGAGACTTTTTTTGGCTTTTTTCAATTTCCTATATAAACAATTATAATTATCTTTAAATTGCTGGGGAGAGATTTCTAGCTGTATTTGTGATGCAAATTTGGAATTCAAAGTTTTCTGTGTAGAGTAGCCTTTGGAAGAAATTGTTGTGTAGGCGGCAGAATCATACTCTGCCTACAGTCTTAGCACATTCATCATATTTGTTGGATATTCTTATTAATCAGTCGTCACTTCCTCTTCCTAGACTCATCTAGTTCATAATTCCATGGAGTATATTTGCCTCCTGGGGCACCTGGGTGGCCCAATTTGTTAAGCCTCCAAATCTCAATTGCGGCTCAGGTCAGGATCTCAAGGTTGTGAGGTCAGTCTCCCCACTGAGCATGGAGCCTGCTTAATATTTAAGATTGTCTCCTTCCCTCCTCCTTTACACCCCCCAACTCTCTCTCTAAAAATATATATATTTTTTATATAATATTATTAAATATAATTATATATTATATATTTTGTATATTGTCATAAATATATAATATAAAACAATATATTGTTATTAATAATATGTTAATATATATAAATATATGTGTGTGTGTGTGTGTATATATATATATATATATATATATATATATTTGCCTCCAGAGTAAATTGATTTTTTTTGGTCACTTCTAAATACATAACGCATATTTCTTTTCTGTATTTCATTGGTCCATAGCAATTCTTGGTATCCAATGAGAATTTATTTATTCTCAAGCTCCTCAAAAATAAACCACCAAATAAGATACCAGTGCCACTCATCTAAAAGTTTCACCCCAAAAAGGGTGCAGAAAGGAAGACTGAGCAGGAGTACATCAGTATGGGATTCTCTTTAGTTGCCTTGCAAGGTTTACACAAGTGGAATATCAAGTATTTCAGTCCAAATAAATAGAAGGTCTTAAAGCTTAAAGGTCAAAGGATAACATAGTGAGTGAAAGAAAAGATTCTTCTTATTTATAATAAATGTTGACATTTTTATAATTAGCTATTTCTACTTGTAACTGCAATTATTCTAATCTGTCCCATTTAATAGAACCTTTTAAATTATAAATCCCTATGCCAAATATGAGGAAGAAGCAACTTGTTCTGTGTTAACCAAAACATAAGCAGAACATAGGATAAGATACCCCTTCTTCAGGTTGTGTGGATAATATTTTTGTATGGGTTTCTTCTCAATGTGGTAGAAGCAATTAAAATTTTCAGTTGCTGAAACAAATAAAAAAATAAAATTCTAAGAAGTTAATTCCCTTAACTTGAAATTCAGGAAGTACAATTGATGTGTTGATGAAAAATAGTACAGAAGCTGTCACACACTATAGCATTCCTTTATGGAAGACTTCCCTTTTGCACTAGCTCAGAAACATGGTAACCACACCAAAGTATAAGTAGCATTTCCTGTGGACTTTGAGTTTGAGTTTGGAAATTATCAGCCAGGATTTTTCTATCATGATCTGACTTAATTTGTTAGGACTAACTGTGACATTGACCTGATGACAATCTAATTTAAAACATTCCTTAGTTGGCCTCAATAGGAACAATATGTTATGATGATTTGGAATAATTAAAGGTTTTCTAATAGCAATACAGTGAGGTTTATCTAGAAATGTCTATTCTGCCCAGAGCAATCTACACTTTCAATGCAATCCCTATCAAAATACCATCAACATTTTTCACAGAGTTGGAATAAACAATCCTAAAATTTGTATGGAACCAGAAAAGACCCCGATTTGCCAGAGGAAGTTTGAAAAAGAAAACCAAAGCTGGGGGTATCACAATGCCAGACTTCAAGCTTTACTACAAAGCTGTGATCACCAAGACAGCATGGTACTGGCACAAAAACAGACACATAGGTCAATGGAAGAGAATAGAGACCCCAGAAATGGACACTCATCTCTATGTTCAACTAATCTTTGACAAAGCAGGAAAGAATATAGAATGAAAAAAAGACAGTCTCTTCAATAAATGGTGCTGGGAAAATTGGACAGCCACCTGCAGAAGAATGAAACTGGACCATTCCCTTACACCATACACAAAGATAAACTCAAAATGGATGAAAGACCTCAATGCCTCAATGTGAGACAGAATTCCATCAAAATTCTGGAGGAAAACACAGGCAGAAACCTCTTTGACCTTGGACAAAGCAACTTTTTGCAAGACACGTCTGTAAAGGCAAGGGAAAGAAAAGCAAAAATGAACATTTGGGACTTCATCAAAATAAAAAGCTTTTGCACAGCAAAATAAACAATCAACAAACCTAAGAGGCAAACCATGGAAAGGGAAAGTATGTTTGCAAATGACATTACAGATAAAGGGCTGGTACCCAAGATCTATAAAGAACTTCTCAAACTCAACACTCAAAAAACAAAGAATCCTATCAATAAATGGGCAGAAGATATCAACAGACACTACTCCAAAGAAGAGATACAAATGACTAACAGACACATGAAAAAATGCTCCACATCACTTGCCATCAGGGATATATGAATCGAAATCACAATGAGCTACCACATTTCACCAGTCAGAATGGCAAAAATTAACAAGATAGGGAACAACAAATGTTGGCAAGGATGTGGAGAAAGAGGAACCTTCTTACACTATTGGTGGGAATGCAGGATGGTACAGCCACTCTGGAAAACAGTATTGAGGTTCCCCAGGACGTTTAAAATAGAGCTACCCTATAACCTAGCAATTGCACTACTATTTACCTCAATGCGAAGATACAGATGTAATGAAAAGAAGGGGCACATGCACCCCAATATTCATAGCAGCAATGTCCACAATAGCCAAACTGTGGATGGAGCTGACATGCCCATCAACAGATGAATGGATAAAAAAGATGTGGTTCATGTATACAATGGAATATTACTCAGCCATCAGAAAAGATGAATATCTACCATTTGCATCGACATGGATGGAACTGGAGGGTATCATGCTAAATGAAATAAGTCAAGCATAGAAAGACAATTATCATATGGTTTCACTCATATGTGGAATATAAGGAATAGTGCAGAGGACAATAAAGGTGTTGGGGGGAACTGAATGGGAAGAAATCTGAGAGGGAGACAAGCCATGAAAGACTCAACTATAGGAAGCAAACTGAAGGTTGTGGAAAGGGAGGGTTGGGGGAATGGGCTAACTGGGTGATGGCCATTAAGGAGGGCATGTGATGTAATGAACACTGAGTGTTAAACTGAACTGATGAATCATTGAACATTATGTGAAAAAACAATGATGTACCATACCTTAGCTAATTGAATTTAAATAAATAAATAAATAATAAAATAAAAAGAAATACATTTCAGAAACAACCAAGGTTAATCATGTGTGGTAAAACAACTTGGGATTTTGTGTTCTTTAAGATCAAACTAGGAACAGAATATGTTGACACACAAACAAAATAAATATGAGGGGTAAAAAGAATACTTGGTTAGTACCCATTAATGAGAATACAAATGTGTATGCTTTCATTAAATAGGAACGTAACTTTAAAGTCACAAAGACATCTTAGTATAACTCAGTAATATATTATAAAGCAATTGAACCAGATGTTCTCAAAAGTATTCCTAGGGCAAGATTTGTGAGTTTCTCCCTTGTATTACTCAGGATGGAAACTTCCAGCAAACTTTGATCAGATAAGATAATATGATCAGATATTGATTCATGACTCTATTTTTAAAATTGCCCAAATAGTCTGCAACAAGATAAGGATTTTTACACAATTTAGAGAAGATGCATTGAAAGTGCAAATATTTTCACAGATTTTTCAGTTGTGCCAAAAGACAAAAAAGAAAAACGAATTTTTATAAATTAGAGTGAGGCACAACTTCCTCTTAAACTTGAAGATATGACCACATTGTTGTGAAGAGAGGATGAAAACTACCCTTATATATAAGAAAATCTTGCGTCCTCCTATTGTCATAGCTTACTAGCCTACAAAGAAAACCTTAAATAGAATTGAGAAATAAGAATCTATCACTTTTGAAAATCAGAAAGCTAACATTTTCTATTACTTTGTGGAAGAAGCCCCAGCTATGTTCCCAGGACTGAGCCATGTATGTAGAGAAGTCACGGATCTATAAAATGGCCTGGCTCTTTAAAGAATTAAGCTAAATTCCTAGAATCATACCCAAAAGCAGATGGCTGGCAGATTCTCCCAGTAGCCACTTCTCTGCAGACAAAAACAACTGTGAAACTCAGGAGAAATATGCTTTTGGATGAGTAACCTGTAGCCACGTATCCACATATGACCAGCAAAATTTTAAAAGGATTTCAAGTGCTTTTAGTCCTGAACAAAATCCTAGGCAGAAATCTCTGTTTGCAATATGGGCAGAGGATTCATTCTTCATTTCCCTAAAGAATATGCTGATTATTTTCCCTGATTTCAAGCTAGCTCCATCTTGATTTTCTGATTTCATTTAGCAGAAGTGAGAAACCATAGTGATTAAGAGTATAAACACTGGAATCAGACCACTTGAGTTAGCATTTGACCTTGGGCAAGTCACTTAACCTCTTGGAAATTCGGTTTATTAATAAAGTGAGAAATAGAATAATACTTAGGGTTTGGTAAAGATTAAATGACAATGAATTTAATGGACTTAGAACAAAAATCTAGTATTTGATGTGTTCAACAAATGCTAGTATTGCTATCGAGTGTGCCATCATCTTCTCAGTCCTAGATTCTCATTTTTTAATTATTTTTATTTTTTTTAAATTTTAATTTAATTTAATTTTTTCAGTGTTCCAAGATTCATTGTTCATGCACCACACCCAGTGCTCCATGCAATACGTGCCCTCCTCAATACTCACCACCAGGCTCACCTAACCGACCACCCCCACCCCTCCAAAACCCTCAGTTTATTTCTCGGAGTCCACAGTCTCTCGTGTTTCATTGTTTTCTAATTTATCTCTTATTATTTAATCCTGCACCAGATCTTGTAAAGTATAGTTTCCAAACATCTTTGCAAGTTATCCCTTTATTTTTAGTGTTGCAATCATAATGTATTCGCCACCTCTCACCTGGAACATAGAAGTGCTTTCCTAACTGGTTTCCCAATATATTTTGCTGTCAAGTAATCTTCCTAAATAGAATTCTGGGTGTGAAGCCACTGCAGGTGAGATGGGAATTTAAACATTCCTAGTAGCACTGACTGTGGGTTGAACTACTCTGCTGGTTTGTAGAATTGCTATATTATACTCCACAGCACAGGACCAGTGTCCCCACTATAAAAACTGTAGAACTTAAGACAAATATGTAATTGCTGTGGTTTCAGTGGAGACATGTTTTATACGGACAAAGTTATGTCTGCTTTATTTTTTTCTTTAAGATTTTCTTTTTTGACAGAGAGAGAGAGCCAGAGATGGAACACAAGCAGGAGGAGTGGGAGAGGGAGAAGCAGGCTTCCCACAGAGCAGGGAGCCTGATGTGGGGCTTGATCCCAGGACCCTGGGATCATGACCTGAGCTGAAGGCAGATGCTTAATGACTGAGCCACCCATACATACGCCCCTATGTCTGCTTTACTCACCACCATTCCCCTGGCCAATCACAGAACAAAGCAGTAGATCCTCAGTAAATTTTTGGTGAACAAATAAATGGATTCATGAATAAAATGGTATCACAGAAGCCACTACTGGCCTTATTTTCATCGATTAAGTTTTTGGTAATTTCAGACCATTCAACGAGTTGGTATCCAGTTGTAGTTGGCATCCAATTGTACATCATCTTCCCTTCAGCTCAAGTTGTGATAATTTAGTCTTCATTTGGCACCATCTGAGAACAGGGAAGTCATTTATAAACTTGAATGGTGTGTATTCAGACCTGATTAACAATATGAGCTGGAATTGGTATGGCAGCCAGATACCCAGTTTTCCAAGATAAGAAACTGAAAGAAATGGATTCTAAGAAACAAGAAGTTGTTGCTGGGAAGGAAAGAATACAACAAAGAGCTTAACCAATAAGAACAATTTTTTAAAGATTTTATTTATTTACTTGAGAGAGAGACTGAGCGAGCAAGAGAGAGAGCAGGAGCAGGGGTAGGGGCAGAGAGAGAAGGAAAGGCAGACTCTCCACTGAGCAGGGAGCCCAGGACTCCAAGATCAAGACCTGAGCAGAAAGCAAATGCTTAACTGACTGAACCACCCAGGCATCCAATAATATATTTTTTTTTTAGTAGATGGAGATATGTTCACTGTTGGTTTCAGCTCAATGAGCAAATGGCAGATTATATTTTGAAATTCGAAAAGCATGCAGGAAATATTTACCCTTCCTGAAATAGACACTAATAATGGGTGTTGTTGCTATTCTATGTTTCTAACACAATTATTATTTATATTGAAAGGGTAACAGTAAGTATCTGCTATCTTGAGACCATGCCTGCACCACATATGTTCAACAGCAGCAAAGGCTCTTAGAGAGATATGAGTGATAATTCTAAAAGGGAGCACGGCATTAAGAAATAGAAGATGGCCAAATTTTTCAAAATCCAACAGAGAACTTAGATGGCAATTTATGTGAATATTTTCAGAAGTCTGGCCTTTTCCAAAATGACTTATATTAAATATAGTGCAGTCTTTTTTTTAATTTAATTTTATTTTTTCAATGTTCCAAGATTCATTGTTCATGCACCACACCCAGTGCTCCATACAATACGTGCCCTCCTCAGCACCCACCGCCAGGCTCGCCCAACCCCCCACCCCCACCCCTCCTAAACCCTCAGTTTGTTGCTCAGAGTGCAATCTTAAGCAGCTCTAAAGGCTAAATAATAGTTGCAAAAATCAATCACTCGTCAATCAATCATCCTATAACCTTGAAACACAGGTATGTTGCAGACTAAAATAAGAATCCTAGTGGAACCAACCATTTTACTCTCCTATACTTTTTATAATTTAAAAGGTGTTTCCTCCTTTATTATCCTAAATGATCCTCACAGAAACAGGATGGAAATATTACACCATTCTGTCGAGAAGGAAAATGAGGCACAAATAGATGAGGAAACTTGCTCAATGTGACATAACCAGTAATCTATATACCTTGGTTGTTATCAAAGTTTGGGTATAATCATCTGAAAAATAGAAATAATCCCTTCCCCTTCTGCCTGAACATATTTCAGGGAAGATGTCCTAAGATAATATAATGCATTACTATCTCATCCAGCACCTTACACTTGATAGGTAAATGTGCAGGAGCAACCATTTGTTCAGCCACTTGTGTGACAGGGACACACAAGCACTGAACCTAGGTTGAGTTGTCATAAAGGTGATGGCAAACAGAAGGTAACTGTAAAAAGAAACATCCTGGGAAGTTGAGATTTCCTCAGTTTATACTAAAGGTTGCCCGACAAATGTTAAATTATAATGGCCAGACCTGAAGAAAGAATTAAACAACAACAAAACAAAAACTACATAAGGCACCAATATTTCTCTTTTTAATATTATGTTCGGTTAGCCACTGTATAGTACATAATTAGTTTTTGGAGTACTGTTGATTGATTCATTAGTTAAGTATAACACCCAGTGCTCATCACAGCAGGTGCCCCCTCAATACCCACATTTCTAAGTAAACGTGAACATCTGGCCCTGTGTAAGGCAAGGATCCTCACTATTCTACTCCATCTACCTTCTCATCTGTGGCCTATCAGAGAAAATTAAGGGTGTCTTCACAAAGCTCCCATAATAGAGAAGGCAACAGGCTTCAGGGTCAAGGAAACCTCTGTGGGGAAATACCCCAACCTGAAGTTTCTTAGACGGAGGGATGATGACATATTCAAGTCTCCATAATAAGTATGAGTAAATGGGGGATTCTCTAGCATAAGCCTGATTCTTTCATCTGTTTGTTTGTTTGGTGTGTGTGTGTGTGTGTGTGTGTGTGTGTTATTGCCTTTACACAACAGACCCCTTCACTGTCTTTGGCAGCAGGACTAATTATAAACTCTTTTTTTAAAAAATATTTTATTTATTTATTTGACAGAGCGAGAGAGATCACAAGTAGGCAGAGAGAGAGGGGGGGAAGCAGGCTCCCTGCTGAGCAGAGAGCCCGATGTGGGGCTCTCAACCTCAGGACCCTGAGATCATGACCTGAGCCGAAGGCAGAGGCTTAACCCATTGAGCCACCCAGGCGCCCCTAATTGTAAACTCTTTACCACTACCACCTGTATTTACCAACCTCCACAGCATGAATTTCACATAGTGAAATATCTATCAGTGTCAGGCAGAACTGATTATGAAGGAATAACATGATTACACTAGCGGCATATATAAATATTCCAGGTATGATTTCTAACTCAGCCCTCTTTGGGATTATTGGTATTTTCCCCCACTAGAGTTATGTTGGCATATGGCTAGACTTTATATTCTTCACTCACACTTTCAGCCCCCAAAATGCGTAGGTATACACATTCCCGTTTTTCTCCCTGCAGATTTCGCAATTGGTGGTCCAAGAGAAACAAGGTCTGGACTGAGAACTTACTCTGGTTTCCCTGACCCGAGAAAGTGAAAGGATCTGGATTATTTCGGAGACTGACTATGAGCTTTCCCCCTTTCTCTGTGTCTCATCCTGTCCTACCTGCAAAATGGGGAGTTGAAGAGGCAGGAGTGCTGTATTTCTGATTTAGTATTGCTCTAGGTTGGGAAATGGAAATTATAAAACAAACAACAAGAAAGAAAACAAGATGTTGAGAGAATAAACCAAGTAACTATAAACAAACTTCTGAGTGTTCTTTAAAGGGAAGGTATTATTATAAAGGTACAGAACAGTCATGGGCTGTGCTTTTGGGACCTGGGTGAGTGCAGAGCTGAGGAAGCTTGCTTTTGTGCCAAGTTACAGTTCCTGGCCCCTTACGGGGCCAGGCCCAGGTTTGGGAAAACAGATTCAGGGCAGGGGCTATTGTGGCCCGGACAGAGGCAGAAAGACATAATACAGCAGGCTTCCTTCCTATCCCGTTCTTATCTGACGGTGCAGAGGGTGGGTGGGGAGCACGCCTGGAATGCAGGTGAAGCATTTGCGAGCCCCAGCTGCCCCAGGGCTCCACCTCCCCTTCTCTTTCCTCACTGACAACCCCCACCTCCATCCCAGCATTTGGACCCCCTCCCGCTCCTCCCTCGGCCCCTCCCTGGTCCCTCCCACGGTGTCCTCCCGCCCCCGCGCCCCGAGCCCCGGACTGCGTCATAAGTATCCCCAGACCTGGGCTTGCAGCTGTCTAAGACAGGCGAGGGAGAAAGTAGGTTCTGCTAGGACTAGCGCGATCTCTTTACAGCCTGCAGCCCGGGACGCTGATTTGAGCCACGCCTTACTAAGAAGCCCAAAGATTCAGGATGGTGAAAATCGCCTTCAATACACCCACGGCGGTGCAAAAAGAGGAGGCGCGGCAAGACGTGGAGGTCCTTGTAAACCGCACGGTCCGAGCTCAAATCTTGACCGGCAAGGTAGCAGTACTCATTCCACCCCAGATGGCCTGCTAGGGTTCGTAAGGTGGGGAGGGGTGGTTTGAGGGGAGGAAGGGGCGAGTGACACAGCCCATAACGAAAGCTGCCTCCTCTGCGCTGTGAAACTGGTTTACCGGTTGCCCCAGTTCTTTTAGTCGCGCCACCTTCCGCTTGCAGTCTCTCACACCCTTTAACATCCCAGTGCCTTGCACTACTTTCCCTCGGTTCCAGCTCTTATGGTACATTTCCAAGCGATGTTAGGGGGAGTTTGAGGAGAACCCCTGGGACCCGATGTCACCCTCTCCTGGGGAACGTGGGGGGGGGGGGCTGGGATCAAAGAGAGGCACGTTGTTCAGTCTCCAGCTCAAGAGGTGCACACAACATCCACAGGGAAGAAGCAGACACTCAGGGAGAACAGGGGCAAGAGATTTAACTCTTCTTTCTTTCCTTTTGATGTGGATAAAGTTCTATGAATCTAACTCTTTCTAGGATCTCAGAATGTTTGTGGGGGTGGGGTGCGGAGCCAAAGACAGCTTTGACTCAAAGCCGTATGGGTTGGGGTCAGTGTGTGTCTGTGTTCGCCCGTGTATATTTTCAATTTCTCCCCGATTATATGCTGTTTTAAGAATTCAGTAAAGGAGCTGTCAAAATTGAGGTTGTTCTTAATTAGCGTTTGGGACGTTCACTGTGCCCTCTTCCTGCAAGATCCTTGTATGTTTTCACAGTGGCATTTCCTAAAGACAACACTCTTCATCTGTAAAAAGAAATGTTGAGGTTTATTTTCTTCTTCTTTTAGTGCTTCCTTTTCGTGATATCCCTCTACACGCCTCCCGCATGGAGAGATATGAAGCGGGTCTGACCTTGTAATTTAAACTTCTAGCATTGCCAGAAACTGAGGTAGTTCCCACCCCCAAAATGTTAGCCATTGTTTATTCAGTACAATTTCTATTTCTTGTAAACATCTAACATGTTTTCAATGTTTGTAAACTACTCATTTTCCTCAGTAAAATGTCAGTGTTAAAAGGGACATTTGTATTTTCTTCTACAAAATCTGTACACAGTGTCAGAGTTTCCAGATCTGCTTTAATTTGTCTTGTTCTCTCTTTAAAGTTTTGACTTTTGTGTTCTGACTGGAGATTTGAAAACTACTTTGAGTGAAATGAGAATGTAGTAAAACTTATTATGCATCAATTCGAAATGTTTATATGCTTATACAGAGTTTTTATCACAGAATTTTAAAATATTTAACCCAGCAAAAAAAAAAAAAAAACAAAAAAAAACAAAAAAAATTTTGGGTATTATACATTTGAGAAGTCAAAAGTAACACCCCCTTGCATTGTTGAGGTTTTGAATAAATGACAGAAGATCAAAGATGTAACTGTCCTACTCACTTTGTAAGTGAAACATGGCCAGATTTTTTGGGAGGTCTAATTAGATGCCAGTAGTTAAATATAGCCACACAGTAATCCCTTTATTTTTCTCTCACCACCAAAAACTTCATGACTTGAAGTTGGATACAGTTAATATGTAAGCAGTACTTCTGCCAGGCTTGTGGTGTGATGAGGAATAAATAAAAATGAGCATTTGCACCATGATTATATTTCTTTGTTAGGTGTTGGAGAAGCTTCTACAGGACACTGATTTAATAATACCTGACACATTATATTATGATGTATTAATCTGCTCATCAGAAACCTAGCACAACAGAAAAGTTTGTCAGAGGTTGTGTACAATGACTTTAAAATACAGTTTAGAGAGAAAATAGCTATGGTAAGTGAGAGTCCATACCACTCTGAATTCTAGCAAATGTAAATGAAAAAAAAATCCTGATTCCTAGTATGGTGGGGGATTTATTATATTGAAACTCTAATACGTAGACTTTGCTTGACAATAAATGAAATTGCAGTGTAAATTGCTCTTCTCATATCTCAGTGACAAGAAAAAAAATCATTGTTTTGAGTATTTAAAATTAAGTCATTTTGTGACTCACAGGCAAGTAACTTCATCTGTCTGGACTTCAGTTTAATCATCTAAAATATAATTTCAAAGCATTTAGCTCTAGACTGTAGTTATTCACAATCATAATTTATAGTTCTGTCTTTGTAATGTTAATTTTTTACAAAAATAATTTATAATTTCTGAAAACTATTGGGACAAGGAAAAGCCTTCAAGGTTTATACAGTATTAATGAAGGGTTTAAATTTAAATACATTTAGCTAAGAAAATGCGCATACCAAATTTCTTTGAATGTTAATTAAGATAATTTAAAAAAAAAAACGTTTATCAAAAAATTGCCTCTCCTTGGAATCCAGGCATTTGTTTTCACCAAATTAACTGAAACTTAATTAGGTGCCATAAGCATTATAGCAGTTGTCCTGGAAAAGAGCTAATGGACTGAAATAATAAAACAACTCTATTTTCACATTATTCTGAATGATTTACCCACTGATTACAAGAAACTACATTTGCTGACTTTGTTTATTCTACCCTTCAGTAATAATACTGCTTAAAACAACGTGACATACAAGAATGAGATTAGAGTGTCCCTTGGACCATTGCCTTGGGAAGAATACAGAGTTACTTGTTTGCTTTGGATCTTTCTTGTTCCAATTCCTGAACAAATTATGGATTTAATGGAATTTTTATAGTAACTGTTACACATAGTTACTTTTGTGCCTAGCTATCACAAATGTTTTACTGTAAAGCCTAGCATTTTACCCAGAATGTGGAAAACATTATTTAATTCATGCAGTACACAACTACAGAACAGTGGGTGATATTAGAAAGGTTAAATTCTCACTAAAATTAAGAACGTTATGATATATATCTCACCTTCAATATTTTAATTTCTAAAATAAGGGGAAATGACACATACCTGCCTTACACAACTTTTACAGATAAAACAATAAAAACCAGCTTTTTGAAAATCATTTAATAAATCAAAGGACACTAATTCACCTTTAAGTTGGCAAAAAAGTTCATTTACAAAAAATAGTAAAACAACATAATTATGGTCCAGAAAGTTAGTGATTATATCACTGTAAAAGTCCCCAAATCAACAACTTACATTTATTTAAAGAATATAATTTACTGCATAAATGAACGGTGATTTTCAGCTGATTCTAAAAGTGTGTATTTTGAAAAAACTTCATGTCTGCAATTGGGTTTGTAAATGCCAGAAGGAAAGTAAATATAATTGGCAATTTTTCACATCTATTAAATATCAGAAATTATCTTGAAATGATTTTAAGCTAGGATGACTTAACATCTTTAAAAAATGTCTTGTTTCAAGAAAGTAAATTGTATACAAAGCAACTATGTGTCTAAAAGTACAATCTGGTCTTTGTCTTTGGTTTTGCTTTTTAATAAACAGGAGCTCCAAGTTGCCACCCAGGAAAAAGAGGGCTCCTCTGGGAGATGCATGCTTACTCTCTTAGGCCTTTCATTCATCTTGGCAGGACTTATTGTTGGTGGAGCCTGCATTTACAAGTACTTCATGCCCAAGGTAATAATAATTATAATTCTTGTAATTTGGATTACTAATTGCTATATATTTAGTAGCAACTTAAGGAAATCTGTGGTGGTCACCAGAGAAATGAAGATTTAGGACAAGTTTTCAAATTACCCTTTAGTTTATAAAATTGATTTGTCTTCATGGTGATACCTGTTATCAGAAATCTTAAGCTTGACAAACAGTACAATGAGTTTATGTGAGTGTGAAAAATGATTCAAATGTCACCGTAGTAAGTATTAAAAGGTTTTAATTCTTCCTTTTTGTCTTTTAGAGTACCGTCTACCGTGGAGAGATGTGCTTCTTTGATTCTGAGGACCCTGCAAATTCCCTTCGAGGAGCAGAGCCCTACTTTTTGCCTGTGACCGAGGAGGCTGACATTCGAGAGGATGACAACGTTGCAATCATTGATGTGCCTGTCCCCAGTTTCTCTGATAGTGATCCCGCAGCAATTATTCATGACTTTGAAAAAGTGAGTTTCTCATTTTTATAGGTTTTTCTGATTTTTTCTCAGTTTATTAGCAAGTATTAAATCTGTTCATAAATGTACATCTTTTTGCAGCAAAGCCTTTTTCACTTTTGCTATTGAAAATACCTTAACAGATATTAAAAGGATATAGCTGCTTGTTTTAATGATAGTTAGAATCAGCAGAACTGATATTCTTTACACCTTAGTTAACTTTTCCCCCTCCCCAACAGGGCATGACTGCTTACTTGGACTTGCTGCTGGGGAACTGCTATCTGATGCCTCTCAATACCTCTATTGTTCTGCCTCCAAAGAGTCTGATGGAGTTCTTCGGCAAACTGGCAGTATGTACTTTGGATGTCAAATTTTCATTTAAGCATTTGCTTCCTCATTAAAAAAAATAATGATGTGAGCCAAAACATTCCATTTTATTGAAAAAACAAAAAGTATGCTGTAGTAACCTAAAACTGCTCTAAAAAATAGTCTATTAAAAAATATATATCTGCTGTTGGTAAGGATTTAAATGGTGTTTTTAAGAGGTTCTTATTTTAATCTTTTTAAACAAATTTTAGAGTGGCAAATACTTGCCTCACACTTACGTTGTTCATGAGGACCTGGTTGCTGTGGAGGAGATTCGTGATGTTAGTAACCTTGGCATCTTTATTTACCAACTTTGCAACAATCGCAAGTCGTTTCGCCTTCGTAGAAGAGACCTCTTGCTGGGTAGGTGATATAGTCTTTCCTTCAACCTGTGTTTTTGGGAAAGTGAAGGAGAGTGTAGGTGGAGTACAGGGGGAAAGTAGAGAACAAAACTAGGTATGTTTTCATTAAAAAGTTAAAAATTCAATTCTTTGTGCATTTTCTCACAGGTTTCAACAAACGTGCCATTGATAAGTGTTGGAAGATTAGACACTTCCCCAATGAATTTATTGTTGAGACCAAGATCTGTCAAGAGTGAGAGGCAACAGAAAAAGGGTATCCTTAGTAATAAGAAGTCAGAGATTTACAATATGACTTCAACATTAAAGTATGTAGGATACTCATATTTACTCATGCATATACTCTATTGCTTATACCAAAAAAAAGAAGGAAATAAAAGCTACTAACCACTGCAAGTTCTTGTCAATGTCTAGTTTAATTGACATTGCTTGTTGTTTGAAATTGAAATTAAATGAGTCTATGTTTTTCTTTTTAATTTATAGGGTTTAGGCTTCTGAAAGTAGCATGAATATGTCAGCTAATATCCTGACAATAAATTCCATCCTTTGTGTATGTGTTTCTAAATAAGCTCTTCACTAAATCATATGGTAAAACATGTTTTAAGTTTAAAATATTTAAAACTATTTCAAATGCTTTGTGTTAAACATGTCAGATCTCTTAACATTGCTAAGTTTTGTTTTATTTCTCATTTTATACAACTTTCCTGAATTTAGAAATTATCTTTGCATTTCCGTTAGGTGCTCTGTAATAGATTTGATTTACATGTAAAAAAAAACTTCATAAAGAAGTCATTTTCACAAATGCAGTGATTCTGTCTCACTGATATCCATATTGTGAAATCCATAAAACTCTGCAAGTGTTGAGGAACTTAGGTTGTATGAATTCTACAACTCTATAATAAATTTTACCATATTCAACCATCGTTTCTCACTTAATGCTAACAATTAACATTACTTATTTAGCTTTGGTGTATCTGAAATAGATCTAAAATTATGAACTTATAAAATTATGAACTTATAAAATTATTATAACATTATGAAATTATGAACAGTAACTCTGCACTTATTCCTACCACCACACGTTTCTATTTTCTAATCTCGTATTTTATTCCTCTTTTGATATTATATCAATTATTTTTCATATTCCTCATAATTGGCATACAGGTAAATTCAACTATTTGTTAAAAGCTTTCAGGCTCATAGCAATTTCAAACTTTTTACTGTGTTTCCTTTTTCATAAAAAATATGCAACCATATGCAATTATAAAAGGTCACTAAGAACTAACATTGGATAAAATGTTGATGACTTCTAATAACATCACATGCTGTGATCTGTACTCACTTGTTTAAGAGTATAAACTCCATATAAAGGGGGCCAAGATTTTACACTCTTTCTCTTGTATTAGGTTAAAACTTGCTTCTGATATTATTGATCACCTGCTGATAGTGATAATTTATTTTAGTAGCTAAAACTGTACCCAGTCCAATATATTACCCTAAATACTCTTTTTTTTTTTTTTTTTGGAGAGGGAGGGGGCACAGAGGGAGAGGGGAAATGGAGAGAGAGAATCTTTTTTTTTTTAATTTAATTTTTTCAGTGTTCCAAGATTCATTGTTCGTGCATCACACCCAGTGCTCCATGTAATCCGTGCCCTCCTCAATACCCACCACCAGGTGAGAGAGAGAATCTTATGCAGGCTCCACAGCTGGGCATGGAGCCTGACACAGGGCTCAATCTCACAACCTGAGCTGTAATCAAGAGTTGGACATTTAACCAACTGAGCCATGCAGATGGCGCTGTAAATACTCTTTTTCAAAAAATACATTAAATATTTAATTACAAGAATTTAGAATAAAGTAACAAACCTTTAAAAATGGAAAAAAGATGAAAAATTAGAAAATAATAAAAGTAGCAGAAAAATTCAAGAACTGATCTTTTACAAAGGTTGAGAATATTTGGAAGGAAATTGACAAAACAACACACCCATTTCCTGTTTTACAAATAAATAAGAATTAGGAAAAAGATATATTTTTTTAATAATCTTAAAAAATCAGCATCATGACTAATTTTGAAACAAAAGAAAGGATGTTGGCTTTTACAGCTATTCAGTGTTGTTTAAGACTATCTGGCCAATTCAATAATATGCGAAAAATATAACAAGTACCACTTTTTAAGGAGACAGGAAATTACATTTACTACCATGTGATATTTTACATAAAACATAAGTGGATTAATTTGAAAACTTTAAAAAATTAATATGAAGACTTGGTATAATGTAAACAAAAGCTGATAGCTTTTCTTTATATCACCAATAACAGACTAAAAAGGTAATACAAGTAGGGGCGCCTGGGTGGCTCAGTCGTTAAGCGTCTGCCTTCGGGGCCGAGGTCATGATCCCAGGGTCCTGGGATCGAGCCCCGCATAGGGCTCCCTGGTCGGCAGGAAGCCTGCTTCTCCTGCTACCATTCCCTCTGCTTGTGTTCCCTTTCTCGCTGTGTTTCTCACTGTCAAATAAATAAAATCTTTAAAAATAAAAAAAGGTAATACAAGTAGGTAAAACTATTCTACTCATATTAGCAACAGGGACATAACACTGAACAAGGAGTTTATGGAATTATAGTGAATAAAGCCACAAAACAATTAAAATTACAAAAGAAGAACGTGAGCAAATGGAGAAGGGAGAAAGAACTTTATAAATAAATTGCTTACTAATTAAATGTATTGGTTTAACCCCATCCTAAACAAATTGCCCTCCAAAAAACTGTTTGTGAAACTTGACAAAATTGAAGGTTTATGTAGAAGCATAAATAGATGAGAAAAGAAAAAAATGGAAAAAGAAATTGGAAGCAAGGATTTCTTACATGAACAGCTATTAAATCATAGCCAAGTTTTTAGAAAAATTTTAAAGGGACATTCACACAAGATAGAAAATGATTCCAAGAAAGAGATCTTAGTATGGAAATGGACAAGATTTTGAAATTCCATGCAGTAAATTGATTGTTTTGTTTCGTTTAATCAAATAGTGATAATAAAAGTGGCTGAATGGAGGAAAAAAAAGTCCTAGTTGCCAAAGTGTGAAATAACATGAGGCTAACAACCCCCCCCAACCAAGTGCAACCTTTCTTAAATTATCACTACCAGTAAATATTTTTAAAAATGGAAAGCCTTCCGGGCGCCTGGGTGGCTCAGTTGGTTAAGCAGCTGCCTTCAGCTCAGGTCATGATCCCAGGGTCCTGGGATCGAGTCCCACATTGGGCCTCTTGCTCAGCAGGGAGCCTGCTTCACCCTCTGCCTCTGCCTGCCTCTCTCCCTGCTTGTGTTCTCTCTCTCTCTAATACATAAATAAAATATTTTTTTTTAAAAAAATGGAAAGCCTTCAAAAACATTAGGCATATAAATTAAAACCCTGATGCTAGGATATTTGAAGAATTGATGTCTTATAGCAATAATTCCTATTATCTGTTCACTCATTCAGAAGCCAGCATCTGTATCAATCAGAAAAGTGGGCAGTCATTGATCTAAGATGTTCTCTGAAACAGTTTTGCATTCAAATATTCTATTTTTCTCTTCCATTCCTTTACCAAACTTCACATGATTATTGATTGAATTAATTCATCTGTCGCCGCTTCCTGACAGCGCACGGGAGAAGAATGAGGCACAAACAAGTCAGCTGCAAGAGAAAGGGAGCAGGGGCCGACTGTAGAGAAGACTGTCACCCTGAACAACTCCTCAGTCCTGTGTTTATTGGATACAAGATAACAACTAACAAAGGAGCAGAAAACTGCTATACATTAACCATATGCCTTGTAGATAGACAAGAAGGAATATGAGTTACACATTGATTACAAATCTCATAGATAAGTAAGGAGAGTAGATTATATATGGTCAAGCAGTATAGAATTTAGAGTTGAGCAAGCACAATTAAGAGGATAGTCTTAATTAATGGTAGGCTGTCTCTGAGGCAAGGGAGATAACATCAAAAATGAAGCAGGTGGCGTTCCAGGCTGAGCGGGCCAGGCATTCCGGCTGCTCGGCTGCTCCGCTTCCAAGATGTAAATCATCCTCCCCCCCAGAGACCTGTTGCTAATGCATGTTTTTCTTAAGGTAACATTTAAGCATGCTTGCCAGGCTAATACAATTTTTCATAGTTATATTTTAAGTAGTACATTGTTTCGAGGGATGGTTAAATTTATTCATTCACTCATTTAAATTATTAATTATTTTTAAATTATTATTTTTATTTATTAATAAAATTCATTATTTATTTTTTATTAAATTATTTAAATTATTTTTAAATTATTAATTAATAAATAATTAAATTATTTATTCATTCACTCATTTTCAAGATATTGTTCTAGGCATTGGAAATGCCTAATTGGAAAAGTGTACAGTCCTAAGCAAAAGAGACAGCACCTCTATCGTGATCACTATAGTCTACTGGAAGAGAAAAAAATTTTTCAAATAATTGCACAATTTTGTTATAAAGAAAAAAATATAGAATGCTTATGAGAATTTATAAAGAGAAAAGAACCCGAACTATTAACAAAATTTTTAACTGAGTATGTAAAATTTGAGCTAAGACTGAAAAATAAGTACCATACGGGAAGTAAATGAAAAGAACATTTCACTTAGAAGAAAGTGGTGGCTAATTCGCTGAGGAAAGAAACATTATGGTTATTACAGAAAGTAAAAGCAAAAATAAGCTGAAACACACTGAGTTAAAAAAAAAAAAAGTTATATGTGCCCACAGCACCAGCAGTTGAACCCTGCACCTAGCACACAGAGAGATTGCCCTGTTAGTCAGTAGTAAGGCAGCCCAGGCAGACAGATTGGGGGCAGGCATCTGTTCTAACTGCCCGCCCCACCCAACAACAAAAGTCTCTCTCTCAGGACACTAAGGCAGGGAGAGCACACTGGAGGCCAACAAGACTGTAGGCCTGGCAAAAATAAAATTGGGCAAAACAATATGCCTGATAAAGAATTCAAAGTCATGGCCTTAAAGATGCTCACTGGACTTGACAAAAGAGTGGAGGAACTCAATGAGACCTTCCACGAAGTGACAGAAAATAAAGTCAGACATGAACTCAACAGAAAAAAGAAAAAAAGAAAAACAGTAGAGGAAATCAATAGCAGTTTCTAGGAGTCAGAAGAATGGATCAGTGACCTGGAAGACCAAGTAACAGAAAACACCCAAGCTGAACTTTAATGGTGATGATAATGACAAAAATTGATAAATAAAAATTTTAAGGAATACTAAAAAATGAGAATGGGTTAAGGGAACTCAGTGAGACCATTGAGCACAAAAATATTGGCATTATTGGGATCCCAGAAAGAGAAGAGTGAGAGAAAGGGAATAAAATTTATTTGAAGAAATAATGGCTGAAAAATTCTCTAATAGGGAAAGGAAATGTCTAGATCCAGGAGGCACAACAAGAGCCACCAATAAGATTAACTTAAGAAGGTCCACACCAAGATGTATAATAATTAAAATGGCAAAAAGTAGTGATAAAGAGAATCTTAAAATCAACAAGAGAAAAGAAAGCCTTTCCATACAAGGGAAACCCCATAAGTCTATTAGCTGATTTTTCAGCAGAAACTTTGTAGTGAGCAGAGAGTAGTATGATAAACTCCAAGTGCTGAAAGGAAAGAAAAATAACCTGCAACCAAGAATACTGTGCCCAGCAAGACTATTTTTAAGAATAGAAGAGAGAGGCACTTGGGTGGCTCAGTCACTTAAGCACCTGACTCTTGATTTTGGTACAGGTCATGATCTCAGGGTTGTGAGATCAAGCCCTGTATCAGGCTCCATCCTCAGTGGGAAGTTTGCTTGAGATTTTCTCTCTCCATAACCATCTGCTCCTCCTCTCTCCCTTTCTCATTCTCAAATAAATCCTTTTTAAAAATTTTTTTGTAAATTCAATTAGCCAACATATAGTACATTAGTTAGTACATCATTGTAGGGTTCAGTAATTAATTAGATGTGTATAATACCCGATTCTCATCACATCATGTACCCTCCTTAATTCCCATTACCCAATTATCCCATCCCCCATCCACCTCCCCTCCAGCAACCCTCAGTTTATTTCCTATAATTAAGAGTCTCATGGTTTTTCTCCCTCTCTGATAAATTTACCTTCAGTTTTCCCTCCCTTACCCCATGATCCCCTGCACTGTTTCTTATATTCCACATAAGAGGGAAACTATATGATAATTGTCTTTCTCTGACTTATTTTCTCAGCATAATACCCTCCAGTTCCATCCGCATTGACGTAAATGGTAAGATTCATTACTTTTTGATGGTTGAGTAATATTCCATTATATATGTATTATTGTATATTATACATGTTATATATGTATCAAGTATATATTCATTATATATGTATATATAAAATGTGTGTCTGTGTATATATATACACAAGTGTATATATATATATACGCACTATACGTATATACGTATATGTATATATATACGCACACATCTCAGGTCCTTCCACACATTGACATTGTGGACATTGCTGTTATGAACACTGAGGTGCAGATGCCCCTTTGGGTCACTGCATTATCTTTCAGGTAAATACTTAGTAGTGCAATCACTGGGTCATAGGGTAGCTCTATTTTTAACTTCTTAAGGAACCTCCATACGGTTCTCCAGAGTGGCTGTACTAGCTTACATTCCCACCAACAGTATAAGAGGGTTCTCCTTTCTCCACATCCATGGCAACATTTGTTGTTTCCAGTCTTGTTAATTTTAGCCATTCTGACCAGTGTAAGGTTGTAGTTCATTGCGGTTTTGATTTGTATATCCCTGACGCAAGTGATATGGAGCACTTTTACATATGTCTGTGGACATTTGTATGTCTTCTTGGGGGAAAGGTTTGTCCATGCCTTCTGCCCATTTCTTGACTGGAGTCTTTGTTTTGGGGTGTGGAGTTTATAAGTTCTTTGTAGATCTTGAATACTAGACCTTTATCTGATATGTCATTTGCAAATATCTTCTCCCATTCCATGGGTTGCCTGTTTGTTTTGTTGACTGTTTCCTTTGCTGTGTAGAAGCTTTTTATCCTGATGAAATCACAATGGTTCATCTTTGCTTTAGTTTCCCTTGCCCTTGGAGACTTCTCCAGCAAGAAGTTGCTGCAGTGAGGTTGAAGAGTTTGCTCCCTGTATTTTCTTCTAAGATGATGGATTCCTGTCCCACATTAGGTCTTCACTTATTTTGAGTCTGTCGTTGTGTATGGTATAAGAGAATGGTCCAGTTTCATTCCTCTGCATTTGGCTGTCCAATTTTCCCAACACCATTTATTGAAGACACTGTTTTTCTGCCCCTCCCCCTTGGATATTCTTTCCTGCTTTGTTGAAGATTACTTGACCATAAATTGAGGGTCCATTTCTGGGCTATCTATTCTGTTCCACTGGTCAATGTGTCTGTTTTTGTGCCAATATCATACTATCTTGATGATTACAGATTTACAATAGAGCTTGAAGTCTGGCATTGTGATGCCCCCAGCGTTGGTTTTCTTTTTCAACATTCCCTTGGCCATTCAGGGTCTTTTCTGGTTCCATGGAAATTTTAGGATTCTTTGTTCTGGCTCTGTGAAAAATGCAGATGGTAATTTGATAAGGATTCCAATGAATGTATAGTTTGCTCTGGGTATCATAGACATTTTAACAATGTTTATTCTTCCAACCCACGAGCATGGGATGTTTTTCCATCTCTGTGTCTTCATCAATTTTGTTCATAAGCATCCTGTACTTTTTAGAGTACAGATCCCTTATCCCCTTTGTTAGGTTTATTCCTAGGTCCCTTATGGTTTTTGGTGCAATTGTAAATGGAATTGATTCCTTAATTTCTCTTTCTTCAGTCACACTGATAGTGTATAGAAATGCAACTGATTTCTGTGCATTGAATTTCTATCCTGCCATGTTACTGAATTGCTGTATGAGTTCTGGCAATTTGAGAGTGGAGTCATTTGGGTTTTCCACATAAAGTATCATGCCATCTGTGAAGAGTGAGAATTTGACTTCTTCTTTGCCAATTTGAATACCTTCTATTTTTTCTTGTTGTCTCATTGCTGAAGCTAGGACTTCTAGTACCATGTCGAGCATCCCTGTCATGTTTCTGACCTTAGGGGGAGAGCTTTCAGTTTTTCCCCCATTGAGAATGAATTCGCTGTAAGCTTTTTGTGGATGACTTTTATGATATTGAAGTGTGTTTCTTCTCCTCTATCCCAACAATGTGGAGATTTTTAATCAGGAAAGGATGCCATATTCTGTCAAATGCTTTCTCTTCAATAATTGAGGGAATCACATGGTTCTTGTCATTTATTAATGTACTCTATCACATTGATTGATTTGCAAATGTTGAACCATTGCAGCCCAGGTTGTGTTGTGGTGAATAATCCTTTTAACATACTGTTGGATCCTATTGGCTGGTACCTTGGTGAGTATTTTGATATCCATCTTCATCAGCAATACAGGTCTGTAATTCTCCTCTTTGATGGTTTCTCTCTCTGGTTTTGGGATCAGGATAATGCTGGCCTCATGTAGAATGAGTTTGGAAGTTTTCCTTCCATTTCTATTTTTTGAAATAGCTTCAGTAGAATAGATATGATATCTTCTTTAAATGTTTGGTAGGATTCCCCTGGGAAGCCATCTTACCTTGGACTCTCAATTTGGAGGAGGTTTTTGATTACTATTTCAGTTTCCTTGCTGGTTATGGGTCTGTTCAGGTTTTCTATTTCTCCCTGTTTCAGACTGGCTAGTTTGTAAGTTTCCAGGAATGGATCAATTTCTTCCAGATTGCCTAATTTCTTGGCATGTAGTTGCTCATAATATGTTCTTAAAATTCTCCATATTTCCTTGGTGTTGGTTGTGATCTCTCCCCTTTCATTTATGATTTTATATCTCTCCCCTTTCATTCATGATTTTATTAATTTAGGTCCTTTCTCTTTTCTTTTGGATAGATCAGTTTGAGGTTTATTGATCTTATTCTTCCATAGAAATAGTTTCTAATTTCATTGATCTGTTCCACTATTCTTCTGGTTTCTAGTTCATTGATTTATGCTCTAATCATTATTATTTCTCTTCTCCTGCTTGGTTTTGGCTTTATTTGCCTTTCTTTCTCCAGGTCTTTTAGGTGTAAGGTTAGTTTGTGTATTTGAGATTTTTTTTACATTTTTAGAGAGAGGTTTGTATTGCAATGTACTTCCATCTTAGGGATACCTTTGCTATATCCTAAAGGTTTTGAACAGTTATTTTTATTCTTATTAGTTTCCATGACTTTTT
Source organism: Procyon lotor (assembly GCA_028646535.1). NCBI lineage: Eukaryota > Metazoa > Chordata > Mammalia > Carnivora > Procyonidae > Procyon > Procyon lotor. Next base: position 50,984,713 of record CM053612.1, read on the forward strand.
AAAATTCTTCCTTAATTTCCTGGTTGTTCAATTCATTCTTTAGTAGGATATTCTTTAACCTTCAAGTGTTTCAGTTCCTTCCAAACTTCCTCTTTTGATTGATTTCAAGTTTCCAAGCATCATGGTCTGAAAATATGCAGGGAGTAATCTCAATATTTTGGTATCAGTTCAGACCTGATATACAACTCAGTATGTGATCTATTCTGGAGAAAAATCCATGTGCACTCAAGAAAAAAGAATAATCTGTTGCTTTGTGATGGAATGCTCTGTATAATATCTGTGAAGTCCATCTGGATCACAAGCTAGAAGCTCCACCGGACTCTCATTGACAGGGGTGGTCACCAGCGGTGACCTTCCTGGGTCTATGGGCATAAGCCCATGCCCATGACCACCCAATTCCACCAGTTTCCCCTTAAGATCTTTTGCTCTTTTTGAGTGCTTTTAACCAGTCTCCAAATTAATGCTGGCTCCAAGCACAGGGCTTTTCACATTGGGGTATTACTTTCCAATGAGTCGTTTCTGGTGGCTCCCCCACTCTTCTGTTTATCCTCCGAAATCAGTCCTCGAGCTCCCACTCCACTTTACCTCTCCACTGATGATCTTGTGCCCCTGTAGAGATCCAGAAGTATATAATCTTACATATCAGGCTGATTTCATGGGTGTTAAGAGTGTTCTGGTAGACATTTAGCTCACTTTAGTGGACTGGTTGAAACAGGGTCTCCTACTTCTCTGCCATCTTGCCCCACCAACCTATTTTTATTTAAAAATTAATTTCAGAGGTACCTGGCTGGCTCAGTTAGTAGAGCATGCAATTTTGATCTTGCAATTGTGAATTCAAGCCTTGTGTTGGTTGTAGAAATTACTTAAAAATAAAATGTTAAAAAAATTAATTTCAGATTCTCTGATTTTTAGAAAGTATCACTGAAAAGGTATAAAAATCTTGCATTTCTATTATTTGAAAAATGAAAGTATAAACTTATTCTACAATTTTATTCACTCTGTCATTTCAATTATCTGTTATATTGTAAAATTGGGTTTCTTTTTTTTTTCAGTGTTACAAGATTTATTGTTCATGCACCACACCTAGTGCTCCATGCAATCAATACGTGCCCTCCTCAATACCCACCACTGTGGACTATGAGCAACAAACTGAGGATTTTGGAGGGGAGGGGGTGGGTGTTGGGCAAGCCTGGTGGTGGGTAAAATTGGGTTTCTTATTGATAACATATTTAAATATATTAAATGGCACCATGTCCAGTCTACCTGAAAATAGTGACATAGCTACAGGGATGTCTCATTAACAGTGAACATTGATTAAGAAGTTATAGGGTTCCTGAGTACACAGAATTTAAGTAAATCAAAGATTTTCTGTTTTAAGACCTTTCAATTTAGTGTGTTCCTTTTACACACTGAATCACAGCATCTTATCAATAAAAACAGTCTAATTATTTTACAACTCTGTATATGTGATATATTCAGAATAAATTGCATTTAATTATCAGAATTAACATTTAAAATTATAGTGCATAATTATGTCATTATCCATAGAGGATCTTGTATTTTGCACAAATAGAAATCTTCATACAAAAGAAGTATTCAAGAGAAAAGGCTTCTATGCAGTGACGGAAACAATAAACAAAACTAAAAGGCAATCTTTGGAATGGGAGAAGATATTGGCAAATGACATAACTAATAAAAGGTTAGTATCCAAAATCTTTAGAGAACTTATAAAACTCAACACCCAAAAAACAAATAATCCTGTTAAAATGGGGGCAGAAGACATGAATGAGACATTTTTCCAAGGACATACACAGATGTCTAATAGACACATGCAAAGAAGTTCAATATCACTGATCATCAGGGAAATACAAATCAAAACCACAATAAGATATTGACCCAGACCCATCAGAATGGCTAAAATTAACAACACAGTAAACAATAGACGTTGGCGAGTATGCAGAGAAAGGGGAACCCTATTACACTGCTTATGGGAATACAAACTGTTGTAGCTACTCCGGAAAATAGTATGGATTTTCCTCAAAAGTGAAAAATAGAACTACCCCAAGCCAGCAATTGCAGTACTAGGTATTTACACAAAGGATACAAACATAGTGATTTGAAGGGATACATGCACCTAGATGTTTATGGAGGCATTATCAACAATAGTCAAATTACAGAAAAAGCCTAAACATCTATTGCCTGATGAATGGATAAAGAAGTTGTAGCATATACATACAATGGAAAGTTACTCAGCTATCGGAAAGAATGAAATCTTGTCATTTACAGTTACGTGGGTGGGACTAGAGATTATAATGGTAAGTGGAATCAGCCAGAGAAAGACAAATACCACATAATTTCACTCATATGTGGAATTTAAGAAACAAAACAAATGAACATAGGGAGAAAAAAGAGAGAGGCAAATGATAAAACAGTCTCTTAACTATAGAGAACAAACTGAGAGTTGCTGAAAGGGAGGTGTGGGATTGCTTAAATGGGCGATGGGAATTAAGAAGGGCACTTACTGGGGCGCCTGAGTGGCTCAGTGGGTTAAAGCCTCTGCCTTCCACTCAGGTCATAATCTCAGGGTCCTGGGATCAAGCCCCTCATCAGGTTGTCTGCTCGGCAGGGAGACTGCTTTCCCCTCTCTCTCTGCCTACCTCTCTGCTTACTTGTGATCTCTCTCCCTCTGTCAAATAAATAAATAAAATCTTAAAAAAAAAAAAAAGAAGGGCACGCACTGTGACAAGCACTGGGTTTTGCATGTAAATCACTAAATTCTATATCAGAAACTAATATTACACTGTATGTTAACTAACTGGAATTTAATAAAAAGTTGAAGATATAAAAAAATTATTCACAATAGTAGTAGTTAAATAAATAGTTCTCCCCATACGGATTTATCAACTTGCATAAGTCTTTTTTTATTAGTATGTTCTAAGTATAGAAACATTGTGATTATTTTCTTGTGTAAATTATCCAAGAATCTCATTAAGTTAAAATTTACTGATTGCCTATTATATGCTATGAGGGTAGGGTTATAAAATTAAATCAAACATGATTAGTGATCATTAGGAATTCATAATTTTCTTGTTTAATTGAAATATTATTTAAAATTATATTCTTGAAAATAAAAAAATGTACTTGAGAGTAAAATGTGCTTATTTTTACTAGAAGTTTTGTATATTATCAAAACCAATCATACATCACTATTTTATACCATCATGTTGTTCAATCTAGTGTGTCTGTCAGTGCCAACTTCTACATAGCTATAAAATACAGTATGTCATTCTTCATTTATTAAATTACTGAAAAACTAGGAGAAAACTGTATGGTAAAAAAGCACATCTCCCATTTAAGTGTTTATGTGATTTGCTTCACTTAAAGAAAATATTTAAGAGCAACAATTTAATAACCTGACCAACATGAGTTTAGTTGTTGAACTTCCTGACACAAAATCTCTCCTTGGTCAAAATATTGTTATATATGTGGTTCAGTTTCACTATTAAGTTTGAGGAAGGAATAAAAAGACATACAAATTCCAAGTAAATCAATGCATTAAATTTTTAAATGTGAAACTCTCACATAGTAAAAGAAATGATAGGTTGATATTTGCCTGACCTTGGCATTGAGAGATATTTTCTAGCATAAAAGCACTAGGCAAGAGAGAAAGGCAAGTAGTGACACAAAGCTAAACATTTGCCGGTTTGATATACTATTTTAAAATTACCATCTGTAGGGGATGCTGAGTGGCTCAGTCAGTTAAATATCTGGCTTCTGTTCAGGTCTTGATTCCAGGGTCGTGGGATCGAGTCCCACGCCAGTCTCCCTGCTCAGAAGGAAGTCTGCTTCTTCTTCTGCCCTTTCCTCCCATACTCTCTCTCACTATCTCCAAATAAATAAACAAAATCTTTAAAAAATAAATAAAATTACCTTATATCAGTGCAGACACTGTGGAAAACACGGAAGTTCCTAAAAAAGTTAAAAATAGAATTACCCTATGATCCAGTAATCACACTACTGGATATTTAGAAAAATACAAAACAGATATTCATTATTTATTTGTTTGTTTATTTATTTATTTACTTATTTATAAATTATTTTTTATTTTTTTGGTTGTTTAACAAAGTATATTTAAAGTTTTTGGTTTGGGGGTGCCTGGGTGGCTCAGTGGGTTAAAGTCTCTGCCTTCAGCTCAGGTCATGATCTCAGGGTCCTGGGATTGAGCCCCACATCAGGCTCTCTGCTCAGCGGGGTGCCTGCTTCCCCCTCTCCCTCTGCCTGCCTCTCTGCCTACTTGTGATCTCTCTCTCTGTCAAATAAATAAATAAAATCTTAAATAAATAAATAAAGATTTTGGTTTGATGTCATGTTTTATGCAAATTTTAAAATACTTTTATTTTTTTTTCTATTCCAGCGTTTTTTTCCCAAATATGGTTATTTTATTTTTTTAGTGTTACAAGATTAATTGTTCACGCACCACACCCAGTGCTCCATGCAATACGTGCCCTCCTCAATACCCACCATCAAGCTCGCCCAAGCCCCCACTCCCCTCCCCTCCAAAACCCTCAGTTTGTTGCTCAGAGTCCAGTCTCTCATGGTTCATCTCCCCCTCCGATTTCCCCCCATCCCCCCTTCCCTTCCTTCTCACAGTGCCCTCCATGTTTTTCTTTATGCTCAGCATGTGAGACCATAAGATAATTTGCTCTCTCCACTTGACTTATTTCACTCCGCATAACCTTTTCCAGTCCCATCCATGTTGATACAAAAGTTAGATATTTGTCCTTTCTAATGGAGGCATAATATTCCATTGTATATGTGTACCATAGCTAGTATTTATCCATTCATCTGTTTTAAAACACATATTTAAAGGGATATACGCACTCTGATTTTTATAGCAACATTATCTACAATAACAAAATTGTTAAAGCAGCCCATGTCCATCAATAAATGAAAGGATAAAGAAGATACACACACACACACACACACACACACACACACAGAGGAATATTATTCAGCCATAAAAAATGAAGTCTTGTTATTTGCAGCAACATGGATGGAGCCATAATGCTAATAAAGTGAAATAAGTCAGAGAAAGACAAACAGATAAATACTATATGATTTCACTCATGTGAGATTTAAGAAACAAAACAAATGAGCAAAGGAAAAATATAACAGAGGCAAACCATGAAACAGACTCTTAACTATAGAAAACAGACTGATGGTTACCAGAGTGGAAGTGGGTGGTGGGATGTGTTAAATAGGTGATAGGAATTAAATTAAAATAATAAACCCAAAATAGAAATAAAAGTTAAAATATTGTAATAATAAAAATAATATGTAATTCTTCAGAAAGTAAGTTTGCTAACATGGGAAAAGATCGGTCTTATTATATTTTTTTCTAATCATTCTCACAATCTTCATTACTGACAAATAGCTTTAGAGAACCCACTGAAAATCTCAACTTATCTAGACTCTACATATTTACAAGTTGCTTAAAAGTGGTAATTTTATTTTTCCTTTTGGTATATTCTTTTTTTTCCATCTTGAAGATTTTTTTTAATTAACATATAATGTATTATTTGCTTTAGGGGTAAAGGATTGTGAATCTCCAGTCTTACACAGTTCACAGCACTCACCATAACACATACCCTCCCCAATGTCCATAACCCAGCCACCCTATCCCTCCCCCCTACACTCCTCAGGAACCCTCAGTTTGTTTCCTGATATTAAGAGTCTCTTACGGTTTGTGTCTCTCTCAATCCTATCTTATTTCCTTTTTTCTCTCCCTCCTCCCCATGAATTCCCACCCTGCTTCTCAAATTCCTCATATCAGAGAGATCATATAATTGTCTTTCTCTTATTGACTTATTTCACTTAGAATAATACCCTCTAGTTCTATCCATGTCCTTGCAAATGGAAAGATTTTGGGGTTTTTTCCTGGCCGCATAGTATTCCATTGTATATATACACACCACATCTTTATCCATTCATATGTTAATGTACATCTCGGTTCTTTCCATAGTTTGGCTATTGTGAAAATTGCTGCTATAAACATTCAGGTGCACATGCCCCTCTGATTCACTACATTTGTATCTTTAGGGTAAATACCCAGTAGTGCAATTGCTAGGTCATATAGTAGCTCTAACTTGTTGAGGCACCTCCATACTGTTTTCCAAAGTGGCTGCACCAACTTGCATTCCCACCAGAAGTGTAGGAGGGTTCCCCTTTCTCTGCATCCTTGCCAACATCTGTTGGTTCCTTTCGATATATTCTTATTTTTTGAAGATTTTATTTGTTTGTTTGTTTGTTTGAGAGCAGAGAGAGAGCACAAGGAGGGGAGGGGGGGTGCAGAGGGAGAGAAAGAAGCAGACTCCCTACTGAACAGGGACCAAGATGCAGGCTTGATCCAAGGAGCTAGGTCCCAAACCCTGAGCTTAGGACCTGAGCTGAAGGCAGGCACTTAAGGGACTGAACCATCCGGGTGTCCCTTCGTTTTGATGTATTCTAAATGTGTGGTTGTGTGTGTGTGTGTGTGTGTGTGTGTGCGTGTGTGTGTGTGTGTATGTGTTTTAACAGTACCAACATATAAACACATTTGCAGTTATTCTTTATACAGTGCATGGTTTCCTCCCTCCCCTTCTTCTCAGATGTCCCACAAAACATCTGAAATTTACAAATGTGACAGTGAATAAAAATGTCTGAGTAGTTCTGGATTGTCAAATGTGTTTTATCAATATGTTCATAGATAAATTTGACTGGTTCAAAGACTTACTTAAACCAATGTTTTTTGAGTATATGTTTGTATTTTTTTATCTCTGGATCTCTTATTTAATCATAAAAAATGAAATCAGTATGAATTGACTATAATTTTTTAAGCCTTTGAATGAATATCTGTCGTCTTTTAATTACCTAATGATGGGGCGCCTGGGTGGCTCTGTTAAGCATCTGCCTTTGGTGTGGGTTATGATCCCAGAGTCCTGGGATCTAGCCCCATGTCAGGCTCCCTGCTCAGTAGGAAGTCTTTTTCTCCCTCTGCCTGCTGCTCTCCTTGCTCTCTCTGTCTAATAAATAAATAAAATCCTTAAAAAAATAATTACGTAATGACTTTCCAGGGAATGAACTGAAACTAATAAACTTGTCATTTCCAAGATCTTACTTTTTCTAGTGAATTTGTATTGAGTTTTCATCTGAAAATATGTATTTTTACTCTTTCCTAGTTTTTGGATTCATCACCCACACTCCCTTGTCATTTGAAGATAAATTTTTGATTAGTTGTAATGGGAAAAAGTGAGAGCTTTGAAAATAGAATTCTGAGATAATTAAAAAATACATCAAATAAGTTATTGAAATTCTTAACAAGTAAGAAAAATGTTCAATATGAAATGCACATTAGGCTGTGTCCATGGAACAAAAAAGCAACTTGATAGAAAACATAAACATTTTTATTTTTGCTTAGATGATATGTCCATTTATCTGTTTTGCTTAGATAATATCTGGATGTTTGGAAATATTTTTTATTGGCTTATTTTTTTTTCATGAACTGAAACTTTAATGTCACATGGACAGCTACTTTTTTTCTTCTCCTTGCTTGCCATCAGCTAAAAGTGAATTATATTGAATACTGACCAATAATTATCAGAAGGATAATTAACGATAGGCCCAAATAATTCCCAAATAGTTTCATTAATTCCAAGTGTCAAAGGTTGTTTTCTTTAAACTTCATTTCTCTTTTGGTAACGGGAAAGTGGCCTTATCCATGACCATATTCCAACACCAACTGTCACCCTACAACCTGCACCACAGTCCTGACTTCATTCACACAGGTTTACATTCATCTATAGGCTATTAGGCCTGTCTCACAGGTTAAAACTAATGTCACAAGACATTTCCCATTCCCACCCTCAGATTCCTAATCCTATCAGTGATATCATTCAGTCTGAGTTCAAAGGTCTGAGAAACAGGGAATCTGATGGTGTAAGTATCAGGCCAAGGACAGAAGATAATGAAATGAGATGTTCCAATTCAACCGTGAGAGCAGGAGAAAAGGAATGAATTCTCCCTTCTTTCACCGAACTTCCCCTGCTCTTATTGTGCCACTTTCTCCCTATTTCACCATTGCCAAGCTTGTTCCTACCTCAAGGCCCTGGAATATATTTCCTTCTGTAATGTGCTTGATCCCCACTCCTACCTCTATCATGTGCCTAGATCTTCATCATTCTTCAGATATGATTTGTGTCATTTCATTATGCATACTTCTCTGATTACCCAGTCTAGAGTAGCTCCACCCACTACAATAGTTTTTCTCACAATAACTTTAAAACAATATTTACTGGTTTTCATTTAAAAAATTAAAGTATGTGCTTTCCCCCCATAAACTGTAAACCCATAATAGTAAGATTCATAATTTGTTCACTACTATATTACCACCACTCAGATCACTAGCTGGCTTATCGTAAGTGCCCCCAAAATATGTGTTTAATAATGAACGTAGCATGACCAGATGAATGAATGAAAACTCTTCTAGTCTCATAACCAGTGGTTTATAGGTGTTAACTTAATCTACTAAATATATTAAATATCCCCCAGGCTTTTTTATGCCTGAGGAAATATCACCCCCACAAATTAGAAAGTTGATACTTAAGTTTTGTTTTTTGTGTTTTGCGTTAGTTTGTTGCATTCTTTACCAGTCTTTTTTTCCTGTTATACCTGAGATATCCTGGAAAAGAAGGTGGAGGATGAGCTGTGAGTGAGGCTTGAGCTCCCAACTTTGTAAAAACCATTTGCCTGAAGCAATGAAGAAAGGTGTTAAAGAGAACATAAAATAAATGATGCAGATCGTCTATGAAAAAGAAACAGGGTACCAATATAGCTGAGTAGAAGGCAAGATTTCTCAAAAAGCATGTCACAGAGCAAGAACGAGGTTAAGTGCATGGAACTAAGGCAGTTATGTCCCAGTGGGAGACTAAATAAAAGAACCATTCGAGGGAGGGCAAAGGATACTTTCAAAATAGATTCCCCAAGCATCATGGTGTAACATACCAAATATACAAACTTTTTTTTTTACAGGTGTCAGTGATCAATTCAAAATAGTTTGCTCATATTTCCTTCCCAAATGGCAAAATATCGGGATGCCTGAGTGGCTCAGTGGGTTAAAGCCTCTGCCTTCAGCTCAGGTCATGGTCTCAGGGTCCTGGGATGGAGCCCTGCATCAGGCTCTCTGCTCAGCGGGGAGTCTGCTTTCCCCTCCCCCTCTGCCTGCCTCTCTGCCTACTCGTGATCTCTCTCTGTCACATTAAAAAAAAAATCTCTCCAAATGGCAAAATATTTCATCTGCTGTCATAGTCTCTAATTTGCTTAGAAGTGCAGTATCTCTGAACACTTCTTGTACCATTTTCACAGGAAAGGGAAAAGTCATGGCCAGAATACCAAAGGTAAATTTGCCACAAGTACTGCAGATGCATAGCAAGAACTTACCCAGTTTCATCCTGCATGAGATGTCACTATAAATTAATATTTTACCATATTTTTAAAATTTTCTGCTTTGCACTCTCTATTTGAAGCTATCCTGCCAGTTCCAACTAATCTTGCCAAATTGGTGAAAGATTCTGTTGGCTTTAGTGCAAAATCCAAACAAAAGATGGCTCTTTCTGCAAATACAAACAGCTTTCAAGAAATGCAACACTTCTCTTCTATAGCGATTTTAATGCTTGCTTTTATGGAGAGTTTCAATATAAAACAAACGTGTAGCCTAAAGTAATGGTTGTTTTATCAGGAATTTTAAAACCAGCCAGCAAAAGACTGCTGGGGCATGTAAATGGTACCAATCTAATATAGATGGTCAGGGAACTAGTTACTTTGGCTAGTTGAGTGAGTTCTGTTTAACTCACAAATTTCAGTTCCTAATCTGATCTAGATTTTATCACTAAAAGACCCAACAGCAAGAGAACTTGGGACTTTCAGGAAAATACTGGATCAGCCGAGTCCTGCAAGGAACTTTCAGATCAGTATGCTTCTGTATTTCTAAAGTTTAAATTACAAATTGGAGGACAAATCAGAATTCAAGCATGATAACAATCAGAGAACAGAGAATATAAAGTGACTATTATAATGAGATATTTTAATTTTTGTCAGACCATAGTTAATGGAATCAGTCTCATATTATAGTATTATGGAGTTCTTAATAGTAGATTCTAGATATAGGAATTGAGAGGAGAAAAAGGGTCATGTGAAGTAGCACATTCAAGAAAGATTTCCTTGAGCAGATAAGATTTATGATGGGCCTAAAAATAATGGGGATGACAGTTGCTTGGATGAATGCCAAAGATAAAGAAGGATATTTTGTTAGGAAGCCTCCTTGAGCGACAGGTGTGAGGCATAGGAGAGGAAACGAGCATTAGTGAAAAGTAAAACAGAGTAAAATAAAACATTACAAGTTTTGAAAGAACATCTATCTTTGAATAGAGAACCAGAAAGTGATTTTAAAGTGCAGAGTATAAATTGTGCAGAGCAGCCCATCTTGTTTCTCTTCTTTAAGGCACATAGTTAATGGCAGGAAGTTTGAATTTTAATACAAAATAATTATTTTTCATAATTCAGTTATTTCAGCAGAATAGTCTCATTCCTTCTTTTTATAAGATTTTATTATATGGGTGTGTTGCTTGAGTGAGAGACTTCTATCACATTTCAAATTTCAGGTGTTACTTTTTCTCCTCTAGAATAATTCCCAAATTTCAAAATGGAAACCTATAAGAATATGTAAAGTAGTCACCATTGAGCTATAGCTAGATTTCTTTCACGGGGCCTATGTCTTTCACCGGTTCAGAGTGAATTTTTGTATGATATTTCAAGACTAGAATGTAGCAGGTAAGGTAAGGAGAAAGCCTTAAGACCAAGGGCTGTTTAGAAAAAAAAGCTATGACTTACTATGTTGGCTGAGATGTCAGAAGAGGGCGCCACAGGCTTTAGGAGCACTTCTGTCAAGCCGTTACCAGCTCTTTAAGAAGGAAGGTAGTTAGAATGATGAAACCATGTTATTATTGTTTTCAAATAATTACAAGGTTTCTGCGTAGGCAGTTACAGGAAATGTTTCCTCAGAAGATAGAAATAATTATACTTGAAACTTATTTCACTAATTTTTAAGTGTCTACCTCAAATTCAAATTCTCAATGCAGTTAGTGTTTAAAAATACCAGGTTCTAATCTTCTTTTCTGCACGCCTACCTACTTGAGGAATGATAAAACATAGGCTTTCAAACTTAATCATTTTTGCCAGTTATTTCCAAAATCTCAGAGATTAATAAGGTCCTAGAGATCATATCTAACTCTCTTATTTGACAGAAAGAGAAGCTGAGATCTTAAAGGAGTCACACAATTGGATGCCGACGTAGTTGGAATGAGATTTCAGGATTCCCAGCTTTCTGTGGTCCTGTCTCTCGCAAGCTAGCAATTCCACTAAAAAGTTATGTGTACAGTAGTAATGTAAAAATGAATTATCCTCATTGGTTAGAGATGCTTACTAAAGCATTGAAAGATGAAATGACCTTATATCTGGGATTTGCTTTAAAACTCTTTAATAAAAATTATGAGGGAAGGCAGCTAAATGCAACAAGATTGGCAACATATTCTTAATTATTAAAGCTGGGTTGTGGGTACATTAGGATTCATCATGCCATTCTATTTTTGTTTTAATATATCTATAATAAATATTATTTTAAAAGTAACATGTTGGGGAAAGTCTATGTAATATAAATTATGGATAATCTACAGATTTTAATAATCCATTATAATAACCATGATCAAAAAGTTCTTATAAAACATACTTCCATACCAACAAAAATTTTATAAATAGGTGCCTGTTAAAGAGAGTGTTCCTGTTTATAATGCTACACACTATCATGTGCTAAAACGGGGGATTTTGCTTTTAAGAGAAATATAATTTAGGTCACAAACGTGGAAACTATAACTTTATTATTTGCACTGTATCACCTCTATTGGGTCCTTTAATTTTATCCAGCAAAACCAACAAATCTATGGTAAGGTGTGTATATTTGTGAGTATGTGGAGAGGGGAGCAGGATGCTTCACATTACAACTTGATTCTGCAACAATTGATTTGAATGAGTATTTCCAGAACAGTTTGATATTGTGCATTAAAACTTTAATTTTCAAGGAGAACAAACCAATTAAAAAAGCAATTCCTCTGCCCTCACCCACTCAATATGTATCTACACAGACATAGAATGCTGATGGATCATCAGCAGGGGAGCATCCGTGAAATGGATCAAGGGGGAAAAAGTTGAGACTCTGGTTACATATAAATATTTTGGATTCTTCTGACAGAGAAAAACACCTTTTAAACATCTGCAAACATATGTGCTTTCTGGTTGCATAGCATGTATGAGAACTAAGAGTTTACGTAGCAAAAAACTAACTTATACAGCAGCCCCTCCAAAAAACATAAATAAATAAACTAACAAATAAACAAGACCCCTTAGATATTTGGTAAATTAAATAAATGGCTAGCAAAATAGCAAAAGAAAAATTAAAGGCTGAAACTTAAGGGTAGAAGAGGATCATAAATCATTTTTGAAACAATGTTTCTGTGATTCTTCCACTCCAGAACACAATTGGGTTGGAGAGCGGCCAAGAATGACTTCCACTTCATGAAATGTAATGTACTTCTCTACTAAGGAAAATAGGGAATTTGGCCTAAATTTACTAATGCTCAAACCCACACCCCCCCCCATTGTTCTTTTTTTTTTTCTCCAAAGGGAGATGGGTTTCTGTTACCTTACCCTCATTTTTTTTTGGCTTTCGTATTTTGTAAATTTTATTTGTGCTTCTTGGACCGGAGGGGAATTTGCCGAGAGAGACACCAGCTAGGTAGTATACTAAGCATTTGCAAACAATAGTTCTTCCTCTAAAGGCTTGCTCTCTGTCTCTGAAGGAAGTCTCTGGGCAAATGATTGACATTCTGAAAACATTTTAAGAAAAAAGTGCATATGTGGGGAAGTAAAGGTCATGAAGAGCGGGGGCCTTTAGAAAACCTGGCTTGTGCAGGCCGTGTACACACACTGAAAAGTACCAAGATAAATGAAGCCAGGTGCACGAAAGAGAGACAGATGTCAAATCTGAGTTAGAGTCAAATTACTCACTTAGCCTGGTTTAGATTCATGTTGGTATGATGGAAGAGGGCCAAAATATGAAGTCTGGGCTGGGCAAAAACTAAGTGAACTAGATATACTTAGGAAATGAGTTTTATTTTGAATAAAAAGTAACCTTAGGTTCCAAAATGGAGCACTGGAGTTTTAGTTTTAAAAGAGAGAATATTCAGTTAAAAAATACCCTGTCCTTATAAGAGCAGAAGTGTTCTAAAGCAAGGGTGGGAATGGGAAGTGAGAGAGAGAGAGAGGAAAGCTGAAGTCCAAACAGAATACAATATTTAAAACTAAGATCATACTGACAGTCAGGACACCTGGATTCTAATGGCAGTTCTGAAGTCAGCTTGCTATGTTATGATATGTTACTGTAGGGAAATTCGATCACTCTCTGGGCTTTGTTTCCTCATCCAATTACTTGAGATGGTTATACTGAGTAGTCTTCCAGGACTTTTATAATTATGCATTTCTGGGTAAAGTCATTTGGAATCATTTATTGCAAATTTGCTAGATTTCGACTATTGTTCATTTATAGTTAATAGCTAATAAAGCTAATTAAGCTAACAAATTCATTTTAGTTTGGGACTTTTGCTACCATTCTGATCATGTTGATACTAAAACTTAGTTTTGAAACATGCTCAGTATCAGTCTTCACTGCTTATGTCTAGAGATAAAAATGGAGAAAAGTATAGAGAATTGGGCTATTTCCTAAACCCAGGAAAACACACTTTGGAAGTGGCTGATTTAGCAAAATCTTTGACAGTAGCTTCTTTTTACTTTTATACTCCAAACTCTTCTCCAGTCACTAAGATTTATAGTTAAACCTGGTGATCCTGTCCTCGTTGGCTGCTTTGCTGTCTCTTTTCATGGGCCCCCAAGGTTTATGCAACTGTTAAGAGATGTGATCAGTTTCTAACTTCCCCTTCGGTCTGTAGAGATTGAGGCTTTGCACATATGAATCCATCTATATCAAGATTTATTTCCTGGTCCAACTCAGATGATGTCCTCTTCCAAATTTCAGTTTCTTTTTTTAACCCTTTGGCTGTTACATTAGCCACCTCTTATAACGGAGGCTGTAGGTTTAAATATGCCAGTAAATTTCAGAAGGAAGTTAAGTGACAACCTATTAAGCCTCAAGTAATAACTCTTCTTTCAAAGGGCCATTTAATGTGGAACTTGTCTCCATGGACAAGTTCCAAAACAGAAGTTACCTTTCTAAGATAGTGAAATATTCCTGTATATTCTTTTTTTGGTCAGTTTCATTTTTGCCACAGCCTTGCTGTGGTATCTCAGACAGGAGTCAGTCTTTCAGGATAAGAGAAGTTCTTTTCTAAAATACTCTGTGGATACAAAACGGATGTATAACTGCATCCATTTGCCAAGTGGCATACAAAATAACTTTGGGAGGGGCACCTGGGTGGCTCAGTCAGTTAAGCATCTGCCTTTGACTCAGGTCATGATCCCAGGGTCCTGGGATTGAGCCCCACATTGGGCTCCCTGCTCTGCAGGGAGCCTACTTCTCCCTCTCCTCTTGCTTGTGTGCTCTCTCTCTCTTTCTCAAATAAATAAATAAAATCTTTAAAAAACAAAGAAAATTTGGAAATTTATAGATAATTTTTATTTTAATAACTAATGAAAAATATTATTTATAATAGAATTGATTTTTGCAATTATCATCCCTTTATGCCAGATGTAACTTGCCTTCCAAACATATAGTAATAAAACATTTTCTTTTAAAGGAAGTTAAATAACATTAAATACAATTACATTTCAAAAATTAAAGAAAAAGACACATACTATTATGCATATTAAGTGGGGATAAGCAGGTATGGAAAAATCATGAAAAATGTACAAGAATGATTGAAATTTGGGAAACACAGGACCAGGTAACCTCAAGGTTGCTGTCAGCCCTTACATTCTGTAATTCCAACAATGGTCACTAAAAGGAGAATTATGAAATTATTTTCTCTCCACCTCCTTATTCTCCTCCCTCCACTCAGTGCCGTGTTGAGTACTGTCTGTGGAGTGCTCATTTATTCCAAAAGTATCAGCACTGCTTAGGTCATATCTTCAGCAAGAGCAATTCACCCACTAGATGAAAGGTTGTCTTACCACAAATTGACATTGTTCTTCTTGGAAATTACGATAATGCTATAAACAGAATATGCTTTTTCAAAAGATGTCAGAAGGGTAAGAGAGATAAACCTTGAATTCTCATTTCACCATAAATGTTCATGAAAATGTCATCCGTTGCTGATGGTCATAATAAGCCTCATATAATCGCTTAAATTTTTGGACTGTATGATTGTTTCACAAGTTGAGGTATGCGCTCTCTACTATTGTGGGGCATGTGTTTCATGAGTGGCATGGTGCTATTTGAATATCTGCAACTCAGAATAAAACCAAAAGAACAAGCTAAATTCCTAAAGAAAAGATCTGTTATGATAGCTGTGAGAAAGCAATTTCAAATGACCTTCCGAGAAAGCACCATACCAGGGTTAGGAGTATGTGTATGTGTGCCTGTGTGTACCCTTTGGGGTTTATTGAAGCTCAGCTACCTTTTGCTGAGGTAAAACCCCTAACATTTTCCCCAGGAAGCTGCTATTTTTGACCCCTATCAGCATTTATTAGGGTTTGTGTTTTTGCTAGTTCTTTGAACACTAGAGATTAATGA
Organism: Procyon lotor; assembly: GCA_028646535.1. NCBI lineage: Eukaryota > Metazoa > Chordata > Mammalia > Carnivora > Procyonidae > Procyon > Procyon lotor. The sequence goes on from CM053612.1 coordinate 51,000,542, forward strand.
AGTTATCTTTTATGCGAAGAGTACCTATATTTCTATTAACATCTTGAGTCTCAGACAACCTAGGAAGGTAGGCAGAGCAGACATTACTGTCTGCACTTTAGAGGAAAGAAAACTGAGAACTAGCAGGAGAGGCACATCTGATCCACATTGTACATTAATGGCAGAGTAGGCAGCATAATTACAGAACCAAGGCATTTTGGCCTCTTAGGAAATTCTAGGTCTTATCTAGACCAGATTGTCACTGGAAGTAGCAGTGATAAAGGGTTCTGTGTAAAGAGGAAAAGGTAGAGGTGAATGTACTAAGCCGTTCCTTCAATGTTCAGGTATCTTTTGAAAGGCATGCCCTGTCCCGTACTTCCAAGCTATCCCGAGAGTTGAGCATCCTTGGAAGAAGCTGTTCTGTTGCCCTGGTTAAGCTGGTAAAAGGAAGCCATCTGAGGTTTATTTATATAAACATAACCTTTGAGCTATCTAGTCTGAGAATACAACTGAATAAATTATTACATAATATTTTTTGGCCTTCAGGTGAGTAAGCCTTTTATTTTCACTTTCAAATAACGTTTAATGTGGCAATATGTTCTTTTTAAACATTGATAAAGCCACAGAGCTAAGAATAGTATATTTGAGCTGTATTTCTGTCTTTGATTAAGACAGATTTCATAATATTACTAAGAGCCAAAGAGGAGCAATTGTAAATGGACTTGAGTCCTTAATTTGAGTCCTTAATTTCTCTTTTTTTCTGTTTCATTGTTAGTGTATAGAAATGCAACTGATTTCTGTGCACTGATTTTGTATCCTGCCACATTGCTGAATTCCTGTGTGGGTTTTAGCAATTTTGGGGTGGAGTCCTTTGGGTTTTCCACATAAAGTATCATGTCATCTGTGAAGAATGAGAGTTTGACTTCTTTTTTGCCATTTTAGTGCCTTTTATTTTGTTTTGTTGTCTGATTGCTGAGGCTAGGACTTCTGGTACTATGTTGAGCATCATTTGGCATCAGGGAAATAAAAATCAAAACCACAATGAGATACCACCTCACACCAGTCAGAATGGCTAAAATTAACAAGTCAGGAAAAAACAAATGTTGGTGAGGATGTGGAGAAAGGGGAACACTCTTACAAAGTTGGTGGGAATGCAAGCTTGTACACACACTCTGGAAAACAGTATGGAGGTTCTTCAAGAAGTTAAAAATAGAGCTACTCTACAACCCAGAAATTGCACTACTAGTAATTTACCCCAAAGTTACAAATGTAGTCATCCAAATGTAGACCTCGAATGGGGTCAATTACACCCCAATTTATAGCGACAATGTCCACAATAGCCAAACTGTGGAGGAAACCCAGATGTTCATTGACGGATGAATGGACAAAGAAGATGTGGAAAAGAAGATATATGTATATATATACCACACAAACAATATTAATGGAATATTACTCACTGTCAAAAGGATGGAATCTTACAATTTACATCGACGTGGATGGAACTGGAGGGTATTGTGCTGAGCAAAATAAGTCAATCAGAGGAAGACGATTGTCATATGATTTCCCTCCTCTGTGGAATATAAGAAATAGTACAGAGGATCATAGGGGGAGGGAGGGAAAACTGAATGGGAAGAAATCAGAGAGAAAGAGAAAAACTATGAGAGACTCTTAACTATGGGAAACAGAGGGTTACTGGAGAGAAAGTGGGTGGGTGGATGGGGTTATTGGGTGATGGGCATTAAGGAGGGCATGTGATGTGATGAGCATTGGGTGTTATATGCAACTGATGAATTACTGAACTCGACATCTGAAACTAATGATGTAATATTGTTGGCTAATTTAATTTAAATAAAAAAAGAAATGAGAGAGAAGGCAAAGCCATAAATAGAGATTTAGGAATCATCAGCATAGAAGTAGTAATGAAAATCATAAAAGTAGGTGTGCTTGCCCAGGGTGAGTGGCTAGCACTAGAAGACAAATGGACCTTGAATGTAACCTGGGAAAGGACAATATTTAAGGGTTGGACAGCGGGAGAGTTGCACCAAAAGGAAAACAAAAGGTAACAGACATAGAAGTAGAAGAAAATCAGAATAGCTATTGGATTAAGAAACATTAAGGGAACAAATTTTCAAAAGTGGTGGTAAACAATGTAAAACATTTTAAAAAGGCCAAAGGCAATGAAATGAAGACTTGAGAAAATACCACTTGATGTATTCATTGGGAAGTCACTAGTAACTTTTAATGGAATATTTTTATTAGAAACGGGATTACTAGGTTTTAAGACAGACTGGAAGATAAAGATATGGATGCAGTGGGAAAAAGTCACCTGTAGGAAAAAATCTTGAGTGTGAAAGGTGGTAAAAACAGAATGATAGCTAGTGAAAAAGAATCATTCTATGCTTAATGATACATAAAAACTTCTTAATCAAAACAGAATGGTAGGTGAGGCTATGGGGTTAATGTGGCTTATATCTGTCTATCTTTTAGTCATAAACAAAAAAAAATCTATGTGTGTGCTTTTTTGAATTTGGTTTTAACATAGCAGAAAAGCAAAATGAGCTCATTGTAACTTTAGTGTGTCATTGCACTATGTATCCCAGTATTTGTCTCCTCATTTTCCACTGAGATTAAGTAGTCTACTGAAACTGTTCCCTGACTCTGAGAAAACTATTTTCATAGTTCTGATGGTGCCTTTTTTTTTTTTTAACTTTGGGGATGCTTTAGTCATTTCTGTCACCTTTTAAAGAGCTTTTATTAACCTCTATTTACAAGTTTCAGTGAAAACAGGTGGCCCAGGGGAAGAAATAGATAAGTGCTGATGTGACTAATGAATAGTCCAGAGACACAAATAGTCATTTCCAAATGGTCTCCGATATTTTAAATTTCTTTATAAATGAATGATTTTGAATTTATACATATTTATAGTATATGTCTTTAATTTATTTTTATAGTATTTTCATAACAGCTTTTCTCTGCAGTCCTCAGTAGCGGGGATCTCAAAATAGCAACCTGTTCATAGGAGGACTCAGGGAAAGTCTGACTAACATTGTTGGCAAGGTCTCGGTTTCCCCTCCCATCTCACACCTACCCCTTTCTCCTTCTTGTATTTCCTTGACTTCTTTTCAGGCTTAATCCCCAAGTTAAATCATAGTCTTTCAATGTCTGCCAGTTCCCATTCATTCCCTAAGTGTGACTGAAATATGAACACATGAAATCTCCTAACCTGTGGTAAAAATTCTCCATGGCCTGAGCAGTTAATCAGGTCATATTTCATCAACAGCAGTGGGTAAAGTCTGAGAACATAAGGCATACATAAAGAGGCTAACTTCAGCTTAGTTTGAGTTTTATAAGTAGAGTCTTCAGGGATTTCATGGCTTTTTTTCTTTAGTTTAAAAAAAAAACTCATTTCACATCACTAGTAATCCTCAAATGCAACATACAGCCACCTGTTCATTGAAACTTATCTGTAACTCAAGCATCTCAGTAATTTCACTTAATTTCCAAGCCTCCAACCAGCAATAAGCCACCAGTTTTGAGTCTTAATATTTATAATAATTCTGCCTCATGTCTAGATAGTTGGTGATATGTTTTAAATGGTGATATTAGACTTAAAATAACCTTCATATTGTCGCTGATACAGCCCCAACCTTAAACATTAGCATTCAAGGCTCTCCTGTGGTCATTGTCTTTTGCAAGAAATATTCTAAACACTTTATCTGGGAAGTTTAAATTGCTCCATTAAATACTCTTGTATCCACTTTCATATGCTATATATCCTAAAGGCAAATCTCCTTGTTAACTATCAGGCTCTTAAATCTGTTCATTTAGGTTCATAGCTCACCTACTAGTCCTCAGCACCAAAACACAAATCCAGGACTACACCCAGAAAAAAGAAATAATGAAAGGAATTTGCCTTTGTGCCGGAGATATTTCTTTGCTCCTCATACTGAAGCCATGGCTCAACTCTACTGATTTAGATAGACTACTATTGAGATTTATGTTTAACTAATGTTATATAACATTCGCTTCAACATTCTTCCTCCTTCCTCCTCTTTTAGGCCCAGATTCAAATCCCATGAATACATTAAAAAAAAAAAAAAAGCCTCAATAGTTTCTGAGTTATCTCAACTTATTGCAATAAAACAACATAAGCGAGAATTAAATAATAACAGTATATTTGGCCCTTAGAGAAATCCAATTTATTCTATTTTGTGCATAGTGTCTGTAATTAATATGAGTAAGAGGACTACCAGAATGGCCTATTGTAGTTTCTTTGTCTAATCCATGATTCTACTGTATTTCTGTAAGTGAATATCCAAAGGAAAACATTGGTGGGTTTAGTTCACACATTTTCAATGGCCCAGAGTCTACTCAGTGAGATTAAATCTATCTGGAAGGGGAGTATGAAAAAAGGTAGCAAACTTTTGCTTGTTAAAAGTCTTACAAGTGGAACATATCTCCATTTGCAGAGATTCAACTAGCTGAGAAAAGCTTCCTTGATCACAGAAGAACATGAAACACACTGGTTACATAAAGAGTGGTTTAATCTGTTTATGTAAAAAGGTAATGCACCAGGAGAGACTGTGGACTCTGAGCAACAAACTGAGAGTTTCAGAGGGGAGGCGGTGGGGGTTGGGTGAGCCTGGTGGTGGGTATTGAGGAGGGCACGTATTGCATGGAGCACTGGGTGTGGTGCATGAACAAGGAATCTTGGAACACTGAAAGAATAAAATTAAATTAATTGAAAAAAAAGGTAATGCACCAACTAGCTCATCCACAGATATAAATATTACAGTAAAAACTCAGTTCCAGTAAATTACAACAGAAAATGCTGTATGAACAAGTTCTCTTTATGAACCAGGAAATAATAGGGGAAAAAGCTTCGCATTTTTGGTTGGAATATTGTTGTCCAAAAATAACCCTGAACATGTATTTTCTCTCTTTGAGGAATTGTAATCTGAGGCAAAATTGAGATCATGCACTGTTTTAACAGTAGTAGGCGAAGGCAGAGAAAGAGTCTCTGCTGAGTTCATTACAAAGAGTTCATTTTCTCATCAAATAGTGATTACTTTTCAAACCACACATCCCTCCCCACCGAAAATATCTTTACCACTAAATTCCCACCCACCTACCCACTGACGTAGAACAGAAACTCACAGAAAGCTCTAGATGCTTTGAAGAAAGAAAAGTGAGGGTGGATCAGCACCCACTTTTTCCATCTGGGCTCAGAGCACTTCTTTCCACATGCTGACTAAAATGCTACTGACGTGACCACAGACTTTAGTATCAAACTGCCTAAGGTCAAATCTTGGTTCGACCTCTTATTAGCAATGTGACTTTTGGCAAGTCATTTAATACTTAGGTCTTCAATTTCCTCATCTGTATGATGTAATAATAGAATCTGTATCCTAGGATAGCTTTGACTATTGTATGAGTTGAAATAGTGTTTGCTATCACCACTTTAGAACATAGAATTTTTCATCGTGCTGTTTTTGTTACCAGGTTTCATCTAAATTCAGAATATTTGCCTAGTTGCTTATACTGAACTTCAAAGTATGCTTTGATGTGAGGCATGTTTGTATATATGTTGTGTTCAAGTGGCATGTGCATAAACCAGAAAGTTTTGTGTACTGGGTGTTCCTAGACCAACTGATAATTTATCTTTTGCATAAGAGTAAATTTTTAAGCTGATTCTTATCTTTTTTTTCTCTCTATGGAAACTTCTACTACAATATTCTTTTCCCAGATTCTCAGCAGGCAAGCGCTTTTAAAACATAGTTCAATTATTTTCTTTGATTGTTAGTACAAGTTCCAATTTAAACACAGCCTAGTGGCCTGTGAATGTTATTAGCTTTTTTTTTTTTTTAGGTTTTCTTCAGTGCCCACACAGACTTCCACATTCCACCGCCCTCCCCTATGGGTCCCCAGGGACCCACAACTCTGTTTCAGATAGAGAAGAAAGGTGTGTGCTTTCATTTTGCACTTGTGAAACAGATTAGCACTAGAACTAATGCCTCACCCTGCCCCCAAAGCCCAAGAGCAAACAAACAAACAAACAAAAACCCAAAAAAGTTAGCCGGCTCCTCCTTTCTTTTCTGTTTTTGCCTTATTTCACAGAGACGAAATATGTTTCTTTAGTTTTGAAACTCCTAAGGGTCTTTCAGGTAATTTTATTTCTGTTTTTGAACTCTGTTCTGTCGCACACAGAGAGGAAAGTAGATAAGCCATGCCTGTTAGACACATGGTGAAACAGTTCACAGCTGGTGCAACCAAGGCCTACATTCTTGTTTGAATGTGGTTAAGCTGGGAAACTGAAGTGTGGGTGTCTATGGAAACAGCCACTCAAGTGATTATGAGATGAGACATAGAGAAACCAACTTGTAAAAGTAGTATGTTAACTCCAGCCTCCTCCAGAAGTGGCAAATGATAACCCTTTTGCATTTGTCAAATTGTAATTGGGGCTAGGAGGGCCGCCTTAAAATTTTCCTTCAGGCAGACTCAGCTTCCGGGCTACCAACTTTACCTTGGCTTAAAAAGGTGGATCTGAGTACTGGGGATATAATCAAATTTTGCTCTCTTGGGGCTCCAGCTATTTCCACAAGGACACAAACTCTTTCCCCATCACATTTGTAAGTGTGGCTGCCCAACTTATTTCGTGGTGCAAGAAGCCTTCTGTAGTGGGTTATAAGAAAGAATGGAAAGAACATTAACATTGCAGTTAGGAACTTGTTCTCAAGTCCTGGTTCACTCAATTATTAGCAGTAAGTAAGGAGGCTTTACAGCTTGTGAGAGTCAGACTGCCTGGGATCTTAATTCCAACTCTGCAAGTTAGTAGTTGTGTAACTTGAGGAAAACTACTTAACATTTTTTACTTCGATTTTCTCATCTATGAAATAGTTATAGTAATAGGCCCTATATCTCATAGGGTTATATGAGAATTTAACGAAATGATACATAAAAGTGCTCTAAGGAAAAATAATACACTTTTAATAAATGTTATATACCACCATCACCACCACAACCACCATTATAATCATCAAATCTATATCACATTCCAGGCAAAATGAAATAACTTTTTTCTTCCTAGTAAACTTATCTATAAAACGATCATCATGACTTAGGGGTATTGAGAAAAACCTCCAAATTTCCTAATTCTAAGCAAATATGGTAGTCTCTGAAGTGTCATATAACTTGAAGGTGATAATAATTGTTAATTGATGAATGTCAAATACAGAATCTAGCAAGTGACTACATGACCCATTCAAGGGCCTTTTCCTATGGTGAAATTAACTCTAAAAGTGAGAAGACAAGTACTTATTTTCCATATGTTTCTGAGTAAATTAATCATAGTTCTCTCATTGACATTTCTTCAACAATTTACATATTCTTACTCAATAGATGCCTTCAGAATATCAGCCTGGTTGATATAGAGCATACGAGATGTGAAAAACAGGCCTTTTTGGTTTTGGTATGATATATTACCGGAGAGAAGTCTAGGAATGGATTGTTCCTCATGTATTTTGGTTAGCTAAGGCCTGGATTTTCTGGGGATCTCAAAGGAATTAGAAATTTTGTGGTGCTCTTCTTGATTGCCTTTTTAAAACAACTTTAGCTTTTCTCCATAGCATTTTTCCACTAGTATGGTTAGGTGACAGTTTCAAAAACCCTGACATTAAACTCTAACATCATAGTTTTCTATAGTCTTTGAGGTAAGGTTTGAAGACTATCAGCTTTGTATTTTTTTTTCAGCTTTGTATTTTTCCTTGTGTGTGTCTTTTTGCTTGTTTCAAGTTTTTATTTAAATTCTAGTTTGTTGGGGCACCTGGGTGGCTCAGTGGGTTAAAGCCTCTGCCTTTGGCTCAGGTCATGATCTCAGGGTCCTGGGATCGAGCCCCGCATCAGGCTCTCTGCTCAGCGGGGAGCCTGCTTCCCCCTCTCTCTCTGCCTGCCTCTCTGCCTACTTGTGATCTCTCTCTCTGTCAAATAAATAAATAAAATCTTTAAAAAAAATTTCTAGTTTGTTACCATATAGGGTAATATTGGTTTCAGGAGTAGAATTTAGTGATTCATCACTTACATGTAATACCCAGTACTCATCACAAGTGCCTTTCTTAATACCCATCACCCATTTAGCCTATCCCCTGCCCACCTCCCTCCATCAATCCTAAGTTTGTTCTTTATACTTAAGAGTCTTTTATGGTTTGCTTCCCTCTCTTTTTTCCCCTTCCCCTTTGTTCTTTTGTTTTGTTTTTGAAATGCCACACTACCGTATGACCCAGCAATTGCATTACTAGGTATTTACCCAAAGGATACAAAAATGCTGATTCGAAGGGATACATACACCCAGATGCTTATAGTGGCATTATTAACAATAGCCAAATTATGGGAAGAGCCCAAATGTCTATCAACTGATGAATGAATAAAGATGTGGTGCGTATATACAATGGAATATTACTCAGCCATCAAAAAGGGAAAAAAACCAAAATTTTGTCATTTACAATGACATGGATGGAGCTAGAGTGTATTATGCTAAGCAAAATAATTCAGTCAGAGAAAGACAAATAACATATGGTTTCACTCATATGAGGAATTCTTGTGTATTTCTAACATACCTTTGTCTAAGTCATAATTAGCTGAATGTGTGTGGAGTTATGGTTCGGTGTTTAAATTAAGTGAATCTTTAGTTGCTTAAAGGTCCTAAAAATGCCAACTATCATCTTCATGATTACTCACAGAGTCAACACTCTATAGCAAGGCATCACTTGCTACTGTTTTTTTATTAAACTTTTTATTTAAATTCAATTTAATTAACATATACTGTATTATTAGTTTCAAAGGTAGAATTTAGTGGTTCAACAGTTGCCTACAACACCCAGTGATCATTACTTCAAATGCCCTTCTTTTCTTTTTTATTAGTTTATCATTTTATTTTCTTTTTTCTTTTTTTCTTTTTTTAAAGATTTTATTTGTTTGACAGAGAGAAACACAGCGAGAGAGGGAACACAAGCAGAGGGAATGGTAGTGGGAGAAGCAGGCTTCCCGCCGAGCAGGGAGCCCGATGTGGGGCTTGATCCCAGGACCCTGGGATCATGACCTGAGCCGAAGGCAGACGCTTAACGACTGAGCCACCCAGGCACCCCTATCATTTTATTTTCTTAGTATTTACAACCTTAAAATATTTGAAATTTATTTATTTTTTCCCAAATACGTTTATTTTATTTTTTCGGTGTTACAAGATTAATTATTCATGCACCACACCCAGTGCTCCATGCAATACGTGCCCTCCTCAATACCCACCACCAGGCTTGCCCAACTCCCCACCTCCTCCCCTCCAAAATCCTCAGTTTGTTGATCAGAGTCCACAGTCTCTCATGGTTCATCGCCCCCTCCGATTTCCCCCCATTCACCCTTCCCTTCCTTCTCACAATGCCCTCCACGTTTTTCCTTATGCTCCACATGTAAGTGAGACCATAAGATAATTGACTCTCTCTGCTTCACTTATTTCACTCCACAAAATCTCTTCCAGTCCTGTCCATGTTGATACAAAAGTTGGATATTTGTCCTTTCTGATGGAGGCATAATATTCCCTTGTATATATGGACCATATCTTCTTTATCCATTCATCTATTGAAGGACATTTTGGTTCTTTCCACAGTTTGGTGATTGTAGCCATTGCTGCTATGAACATTGGGGT
>CM053612.1:51010714-51042547 GCA_028646535.1 Procyon lotor
TTTGTTTCCTATGGTTGAGTCTCTTACGATTTACTCCCTTTCTGTTTTCATCTTATTTTATTTTTCCTTCCCTTCCCCTGTGTTCATCTGTTTTGTTTCTTAAATTCCACATACAAGTGAAGTCATATGGTATTTGTCTTTCTCTGGCTAACTTATTTCACTTAGCATAATATCCTCTAGTTCTGACCACATCATTGCAAATGATAAGATTTCATTCCTTTTGATGTAATTTTCCATTACATATGTACATACTACTTGTTCTCCACCCATTCTTCCATTGATGAACGTCTGGGCTCTTTCCATATTTTGGCTATTGTGAACATTGCTGCTCTAAACGTTGGAGTGCATGTGTCCCTTCAAATCACTATGTTTGTATTTTTTGGATAAATACCTAGTAGTGCAATTTCTGGGTCATAGGGTTCAAAGCAAAAAAAAAAAATTAAAAATTATTTAAAATTATTTAACTTTTTGAGGAACCCCCATACTGTTTTCCAGAGTGGCTGTAGCAGCTTACATTCCCACCAACAGTGTAAGAGGGCTCCCCTTTCTCTGTATCCTTGCCAACATCTGTTGTTTCCTGAGTTGTTCGTTTTAGCCTTTCTGACCAGTGTGAAGTAGAATATTATTGTGGTTTTGATTTGTATTTCCCTGATGCTGAGTAATGCTGAGCATTTTTTCATGAGACTGTTGATCACTTTTATGTCTTCTTTGGAGAAATATTGGTTCATGTCTTCTGCCCATTTCTTGACTAGAGTGCAAAATCAGAACTTTTAGAAGTTCGCTACAGTGGGGGACTTCCCTAGCTTAAAGGTGTTTAGGTGGTGCAGCAGGGCAGATCCCAGGTGGGAGAGATAAGTCTCCATATACCTGAGGTCACAAGAAGAACAAGGGTGCCTGAGTGCAACATAGTTCCCAGACACTGGAGTGGGGAAACCAGTGGAAAACAGCGAGTCTAGGTGCTGGCTTTCTGCTTCCTGTTTACATAAACTGCAAACTGCTGTGGGGTGCCATCCAAACCTTTGCAGCTCACCAGCAGATGGGACCAGTAGTTGTGTTCTATGGTTCATCAGAAAGCCCAGGGTCTATTGTGGGTTTTGTTGTTCTTGTTGTTCATTTGTTTGTTTTTGTTTAACAAATCTGTCATTGTGTCCTGTCTGTGAGGAGTACTTCCCAGAGGCCTTTGCAGTTATTTCATTCACAAAAGTTCCCTGACAGAAAACCTATCCACATTTTCTTAAATAGCTACAAAGACATGTTAACAATGCTTCTGAAGATGGGATTCTTATCCCATCCACAACATAATATTTCATCTGCCTCTGAAGAATATTTCTGACTCTAAGGAAAATAAAATGCATTTAATTAGCAAAGGAGACACCTGGAATAGTTGGACTAGAAATGACTGAGTTAAGACCACTCTCTCACCCCTACTACACACATACACACATCTGGGGAGAGCTTCCTATGAAAAGAATTTGTTAAAACTGCCAAATTTTTACTCCTGTCTGAGAGAGTAAACTAATAATGCCTTGTTTTGTGATGCTGATTTTCTTGTCCTTTTTTGCACACCTAGAAGTGTGTGCACACACATGCATACTGCTTCAACAAAAAGGAGGGCAACTGTTATTTAAATTATTTTACACAGAAGGGAACTAAAATCCAAAAAAGTTTGGAAAATTGCCTAAGATCATACAATTAATACTTAGAGAAATATAACTAGATCAGTTAGGGTGGGAACAATTTCTATGTTAAGTCTCAGTGTTTTCTTTACCCCTGAAGGTTACAAGTGAAAACCTTTAGTGACTTAAGGCATAGGCTTCTGGGGGTGGTGGGCAGAGGAGCAAATAAATAAGAAAATAAAAAAGAAACACAGAAAGAAAGAGGCATATGCATTGGAGGGTTAAAAACCCAATGACCATGGCCTCGGGGCTCTCTCTGTCTGACATTTAGATGCATATTTCATCTTGCTTGCAGGCTAACCTATTAATGAGGAATCTTCACAGACCTAACATTTGTGATAGAGGTAATTTTTTTTTCATAGCAGGAAACTTTCTTTAGCATATTTCTAATTTCATAAAGTAAATAAAATTATATTTCATTTCAATGCCCTTCAATTTAGGGGAACTTCTACTTTCATATGCAGGCTTCCCCATTATTAAAGAACTGCTTTTGAGTTCTCTATTATAACTGGATATCCATCTCCACCTAATTTCCACTTATTGGTCCTATTTCTTTTTTCTTGCATTAAAGAATTCGCTTCCTTCACTCTTACACACGACAACAATTTTTTTTTTTCCTTCTGAAGACAGCAAGGATGCTTTTTCCTCCCCTTCTCCAGCATCAGTTTTCACTTCCTCAGGAAATCCATCTTAGTTTCATCACATATTCTTCATTTGCCACGCTTTTCAGCCTCTTACTGCATTGGTCATCTTCCTCTGGGTATTTTAATTTATTTAAGCCTGTCCTAAAATGTGATTTCCAAAATTCATCTGACCAATGTGTATTAGAGCAAGAATGACACCTTCCTAATTGTGAAAAATGTACCTTTCTTAATGTATTAAAGAGTTTTGCTAGCTCATAGATAGACACATTGAACTGCGAAGTTAGTCTACTCAAAGCTATATCTTAAATGTGAATTCTTATCATGTCAGGTCTCTTTATATCTGACTTCTATAATTATTTTATTTAACATAAATACAAATGTATCTATTGTTTTACCCAGCGTTTCACAATTTTTAAATGATTCTAAACCATTTGACTCCTATGTTATAAGTACTTCTAATGAGCATTGTTATTACAGAATATTAGAAGCATTTCATTAGAATAGGGAAAGGAGAGTAAATACTAGTACAGGATAAAGAAATTATAGCTGACAAAAAGAAAATAAGACAGAAACACTCTAAAAAATGAACACAAGAAATAAAAAAGTAGTTAGTCCAGAAACATTCAGTATAGGGGCAGACAGACCTATACACATCATGAGAACTTTACTATACCTACTACACATGCAGTAGAAGAACTGAGCCATTAGAACACTCTTTTGTACCAATGAAATGCATGCCAAGTCTTTTTCAGACATTAAACTAGCTGTTTCTGAGAAGTAGTTGGCCAGTGACTGCTCATGAAAAAACTTTTATCGATCCAAACAAAATGAGTAAACCAGGACGATGTGACAAATTTATAAGGTTAAAAGAATTTAACTTAAAGACATGTTTTATATTCTGTATGTTCTTCCTATGTTCTCTAATACCATGGGGTATTAGTTGAGAATAGTTTATTCTTTTTTAACGTCTTAACTAGACAAATAAAATATGGCCAAAATTAAAAAAAAAAAAAAACACTTTTTTGGATGTACAAGTTTAATAAATAAAAAAAGAAGTTACTGGTAGAGAAAAAAGAATAATAATTTCAGAATCAAAAAACCTAGATTCTAGTGCTAGGTCTGTTATTTGCCAGTGAAGTGACAACTTTTGGCGAGTTCCTTACTTTCTTAGAGCCTTAGTTTCAGCATACGTGAATGGGATGATCAGCAATATGCTGTCTACATAGTTTTTTTTTTTTTTTTTTTTGAGACTTATATGAGAAAACATCTGAAAATGCATTTCATGGATCATAACGTGCTAAACACAAGGGGATTCATTTTATTTAACAAAATTAATGAAGGAAATTCTTTGATGTAGCCAAGTGATTATATAAAGTTACAGGACGAGGTTTTTGTTTTCTGAATGTTTGATGAGCCTGTATTCTGTAAAAGCCACCCAAATATCCATTCTTCTTGTAGGTGTCTTAGGGCATCATATCAACCAAAAATCAGTCTAGCAGATAAAGCCTTGTGTCAATAAGCAGTATCCACTGCAAAGCATTATAAGGATGTGTGTGGATGCTCAAATCCAACTAGAGTCAATGTTCTCAATATCTATCACATTTTCAGACATTTAAAAGATGCTCACAAAATAGTTATGCAGGGAATGAATGAGAGAGGGACAATGATCAGTGATTCTGATAAGTCAATAACTTTATAAGTACCACTACAATTTACTTTTTGGTGGTTTTTAGTATAATGCCAAAATTGTGTAACAATCACCACTGTCTAATTTCAGAAATTTTTCATCACCCTAAAAAGAAACTTCATACTCATTAGCAGCCATTTCCCTTTCCCTCACACACAGAGTCTCTAGAAACCACTAATCTACTTTTTGTCTCAGCATATTTGCCTATTTGTATAAATGAACTCATATCACACTGGCTTATCTCACTAGGCATTTTATTTTCAAAGTTCATCCATATTGCAGTATGTAGCAGTATTTCATTCCTTTTTATAGTCAAATAGCATTCCATTGTATGGCTATACCACATTTTATTTACCCATTCATCATATAATGGACATTTGGGTTGTTTTTGCTTTTTGACTTGAAAATAATGTTGAATAAACATTCATGTGCAGATTTTTGTGTTAGCATGTTTTCAGTTATCTTTGGTAGATAATCTTGAAGTAATTCTATGTATAACTTTTTGAGTAATGGTCAAATATTTTCCCAAAGTATCTGCATCATTTTACATTCCCACCGGTAATGTATGAGGGTTTGGATATTTCCACATCCTTGCAAACACTAGCTACTCTCTATTTTATTAAAACCGTCTGTGGGTATTAAGTTGTATCTTGTGATTTCAGTTTATATTTCGGAATAACTAATGATATTGAGTGTATTTTCCATATGCTTTTGGGTCATTTGCATATCTTTGTTAAAGAACTGTCTATTCAAATAACTGGCCCATTTTAAGTGGGTTATTGAATATTGTTGAATTGTAAAAGTTATTTAAATGTTTGGAATACTAATTATTTCTCAGATGTATGCTTGCAAATATTTTCTTCCATTCTTTGGGTTGTCTTTTCACTTTCCTGGTACTGTATTCAGGATCAAATGTGTGAATTTTGATGAAGTACAATCTATACATTTTTTCCTGATTTTGGTGTCATATTGAAGAAGCTATTGCTTATAGAAGATCAGAAAGATGTACTCTTATGTTTTCTTCTAATAGTTTTACAATTGTAGCTCTTAACATTTAAGTGTTTCATCCATTTTTAATTACTTTTTGTATTTGGTATAAGGTATAAGTACAGCCTCACTCTTTTGCATATAGATGTTCGGTTGTCTCAGCACCATTTTCTTGAAAAGATTATTTTTCCTCTACTGAACTGCCTTGGCAAAATTATGAAAATCAATAGACTATAAATGTGTAGGGTTATTTCTATCCTCAATCATATTCCACTGATCTATATATCTATCTTTATGCCAGCAACACACAGTCTTTATTTCTATAACTATGTATTAAGTTTGAAATTGAAAAGTGGGGGACTTTCAATCTTGTTCCACATTCTCAAGACTTTCAAATATTCTTGGCCCCTGATTTTTCCTTATTTATTTTAGGATAAGCATAAAATTTCATTTTTTTTCTGAAAATAAAACCCTGGGATTTTAATAAGTATGTTAAACCTGTAGATTAATTTTGGGAATATTGTCATCTTGACAGTATTAAGTTTCCCAATTCAAGATCACTTATTTAGGCCTTTAATTTAATTCAATAATATTTTTTAGTTTCTGGTGTACAAATCTTACAATTCCTTTGCTAAGTGTTTTGTTTTTCTTTGAATTGTTTTCTAAATTTTATTTTTGGGTTTTTCATTGTTAGTGTATAGAAAGAAAATTAAGTTTTGCATATAGATTTTGTATTACACAACTGGGGTAAATATTTTATTAGCACTAATACTTTTTTTAAAATTCTTTGGAATCTGCTACATATATGATCATGTGCTGCACACGCACAGATAGTTTTACTGTTTTCCAATCTGGATAACTTTCATTTATTTGATTATATTATTACCTTACTTAGAATCTCTAGCAAAATATTTCGTTAATGATGGCTTTCTTTCAGCTTTGCTGAGGCATTATTGACAAATAAAAATATACAATATTTAAGTGTACAATGTGAGGGTTTAATATATGTATACATTGTGAAAGAATTCCCACCAATGGGTTAATCAAGATATCCATCATGACACATATTTACTTCTTTTAGTGACAACATTTAAGTTCTATTCTCTTACCAAATTTCAAATATGCAATACAATGTTATCAACCATATTCATCATGTTAGATTATTAGATCCTCAGACTTTGTCTTGTAAATGCAGGATTGTAAACATTCAAAGACTCTTAATTTCCTTCTGTCCCGTAACCCCAGCAAACACTTTTCTACTCTCTGTTTCTATTAATTTGACTTTTTGTTTAGATTCCACATAAAAGTTTCCAGGATATAAAATCAATGCACAGAAATCAGTTGCATTTTACCAACAAGACAGAAGAAAGAGAAATTAAGTAGTTGGTCTCATTTACAATTAGACCCAAAACCATAAGATACCTAGAAATAAATCTAACCAAAGAGGCAAAGAATCTGTACTCAGAAAACTATAAAGTACTCATGAAAGAAATTGAGAAAGACACAAAGAAATAGAAAAACATTCCATGCTCACGGATTGGAAGAACAAATACTGTGAAAATGATTATCCTATCTAGAGCTATCTACACATTTAATGCAGTTCCTATCAAAATACTATCAACTTTTTTCAAAGAAACGGAACAAATAATCCTAAAATTTATATGGAAAAATAAAAGACCCTGAAATGCCAGAAGAATGTTGAAAAAACTAAAATTGGTGGGATCACAATTTCAGACTTAAAACTCTATTACGAAGCTGTAATCATCAAGACAGTATGGTATTGGCACAAAAACAGACACACAGGTCAAAGGAACAGAATAGAGAGCCCAGAAATGAATCCTTAATTCTATGGTCAGCGAATCTTTGACAAAGCAAGAAAGAATGTCCAATGGAAAAAAGGCAATCTCTTCAACAAATGGTGTTGGGAAAATTGGACAGTTACATGCAGAAGAATGAAACTGGACCATTTCTTTACACTACACAAAAAAATAGATTCAAAATGGATGAAAGTCATCAATGTGAGACAGGAATCCATCAAAATCCTTGAGGAGAACACAGGCAGTAACTTCTTTGACCTTAACTTCAGCAACTTCTTTCTAGAAACATCACCAAAGGTAAGGGAAGCAAGGGCAAAAATGAACTATTGGGACTTCATCAAGATCAAAAGCTTTTGCACAACAAAGGAAACAGTCAACAAAACCAAAAAACAACTGACAGAATGGGAGAAGATATTTGCAAATGACATATCAGATAAAGGGTTAGTGTCCAAAATCTATAAAGAACTTATCAAACTCAACACTCAAAGACCAAATAATCCAATCAAGAAATGGGCAGAAGACATGAAACAGACATTTCTGTAAAGAAGACATCCAAATGACCAACAGGCACATGAAAAAGTGCTCAACATCACTTTGCATCAGGGAAATACAAATCAAAACCACAGTGAGATACCACCTTATACCAGTCAGAATGACTAAAATTAACAAGTCAGGAAATGAAAGGTGTTGGTGAGGGTGTGGAGAAAGGGGAACCTTCTTACACTGTTGGTGGGAATACAAGTTGGTGCAGACACTCTAGAAAACAGTAGGGAGGTTCCCCAAAAAGTTGAAAATAGAGCTACCCTATGACCCAGCAATTGCACTACTGGGTATTTACCCTAAAGATACAAATGTGGTGATCTGAAGGGGCACATGCACCTGAATGTTTATAGCAATAATATCCACAATAGCCAAACTGTGGAAAGAGTCTAGATATCCATCAACAGATGAATAAAGATGTGGTGTGTGTGAATACACACACACACACACACACACGCACGCACGCACAAAATGGAATATTATACCGCCATCAAAAAAACCCCAAAATCTTGCCACTTGCAACCACATGGATGGAACTAGAGGGTATTATGCTAAGCAAAATAAGTCCATCAGAAAAAGACAATTATCAGATGATCTCACTGATATGAGAAATATGAGAGGCAGGGTGTGCGTCATGGGGGAAGGGAGAGAAAAATGAAATAAGATGGGACCAGGGCAGGAGATAAACCATAAGAGGCTCTTAATCTCAGGAAACAAACTGAGAGTTGCTGGAGGGGAGGGGTTGGGAGGGATGGGGTAGCTGAGTGTTGGACATTTGGGTGGGTATTGCTATGGTGAGTGCTGTGAATTGTGTAAGACTGATGATTCATAGATCCATACTCCTGAAACAAATAATACAATATATGTTTAAAAAAAATATTTCCTGGAATGGCCAGCAATCCCTGAACCGATGGATGAAAGATTACTCTAAACATTGCTGTGAAAGAGAGGAGAGGGCAAGGGGGTCAACACTCAAAGATGAAGACCCTTTGCTCTTCTTTGCTCCCACTTTTATTTTGATAATGACAAACCCTTATCACTGTCTCTCAAGCACATGATATGTGACGAGGGGTCTTACTGGAACTATTAAGATCTGTTTATAAGAAAGATGCAATGTGCTAATCTGTGTGTTCTACAAGTTCTGCTAAACATAACCTAAGGGGGAAGAGGGACAAGATGGCAGAGAAGTAGGAGACTCTGTTTCAACTGGTCCCCTGAATTGAGCTGAATATCTACCAGAAAAGTCTGAACACCCATGAGATCAGCCTGAGATGTAAGATTATACACTTCTGGATCTCTGTGGGGGCAGAAGATCACCAGTAGGGAGATACAGAGGAGTGGGAGTGCTCAGACTGAAATGGGAGGAAAGCAGAAGGGGGAGGGAGTCACCAGAAGTGACCCATTGGAAGTAATACCCCAACCTGAAAGTGCCCTGTGCTTGGGGACCAGCATTAACTTGGGAGCTGGTTAACAGCACTCAAAAAGAACAAAGGGTCTTAAAGGGCAATTGGTGGGATCAGGCAGCCACAGGCATGGACCTAAGCCCGTGGTCCCAAGGCAGTCACAGCTGGTGCCCACAAACACCTGAATAAGCCTGATGCAGGCTCCAGCCAGCAGTCCCTGGGCCTGCAGCTTTCCACAACCTGTGCCACCGCCAGGTCTGAGTGCACCTGATGTGAGCAAAGATCCAGGCAGCAGTTCCGGCAATTGCAGCCACCAGGATCAGGCTTGCCCCGACCAGTATTACTTGCAGTTTTAGTGGTGCAGAGACAAGTGGGGGCCTTGGGCGACGACTGAGACAGTGGCTGGGAGTGCACACCACCTGTGGGAGGTTGCACTGTTCAGCAGAGTTTGCAGAGGGGAGCCTGTGTGTTCTGGATCATCCAAAGGGGAGCAGACTGAGGCTTCTTTCTGAGGCAGAGGTCTGGGTGGGGACAGTTTACTTTGCTCTGATCCTCCAAAAAGGCGCAAAAAGCCGCCAGAGAACAAAACCCTCCAGAGAACAAAAGCTTGAAAACCCAGTTTCCACAGAGCCCAGCCCCTTGATAGGGCACAAGGCACTCAGCCCAGCAAGATTGACTGAAAAACAACAGGGCAGGACCCTCCCTCAGAAGACAAGCCAAAAGAAGAAGAGTACAACCACCACAGGGTCCCCAGAAAAGTGTAAAACCCCAACATCAGGGGAAAGCAATATATTAAGCTCCCGGTATTGCCCCAAAACCTGTATATTTCATAGATACAACTTTTCTTTCCTTTTCCTTTTTTCTTTTTCTTTTTTTAAATTTTATTTATTTATTTTTTTCAGTGTTATGAGATTTATTGTTTTGCACTACACCCAGTGCTCCATGCAATACGTGCCCTCCTCAATACCCACCACCAGGCTCGCCCAACCCCCACCCCCCTCCCCTCCAAAACCCTCAGTTTATTGCTCATAGTCCACAGTCTCTCATGGTTCTTTTTCTTTTTTTTTAATTTGTTCTCATGATTCTTATTCTTTTAATTTTTTTTAACCTACTTACCATTACAACTAGATGTTTAGTACAACATATGCCACAATAACTTTTTAACTTCAACTTTTTTCATACATGTAGCTTTGTTTCTTATTCTTTACTTTTTTAAAGATGATAGATGATATAGATAGATAGATAGATAGATAGATAGATAGATAGATAGATAGATAGATATAAGGTCCAAGGTAGTCCTTCTGGGTGGCTCAGTGGGTTAAAGTCTCTGCCTTCTGCTCAGGTCATGATCCCAGGGTCCTGAGATCGAGCCCGGCATTGGGCTCTCTGCTCAGCAGGGAAACTACTTCCCCCTCTCATTCTGCCTGCCTCTCTACCTACTTGTGATCTCTCTCTCTCTCTCTGTCAAATGAATAAATAAAATCTTTAAAAATATATTTAGATATAGATATAGATAAAGGTCCAAGGTAGTCTTTTTTCCCTATTCAATACTACCCCTATATATAAACCAGTTTTAATTTCCCTGTATCTTTGGAAAGTTGAGTCCTTTAACAAAGATAACAAGATACACCCAGGAAGAACTGCAATAAACTTCCTCACCCACGTTGAGGGTTTAGAAATACCTTCCCATTTTATTCTTTTGTCAGTGTTACCGTTTATTTGTTTTTGTTTTTGTACTGCATAAATCTTATTCTTGGGGTTAATTCTGGCTGGGTTTTGCTTTCTTTCTTTTTTTTTCTTTTACTTCTGTTGGTCTTCCTGTTTGTCCGTTTTCGTTTTTGAAACTTATAAATCTTACTTTTGGGGTTCATTTTGGCTGGGTTTATCTGCTTTTTTCCTCTTTTTCTCTCTCTTTTTTCATTTTCTTTTCTTTTTGGTGGTAACTTCTAATTGCTCTGAAACTTTCCAGGGTGCACCTTGCCTGGATCATGGTAGATATATTCAGCTATACATCCCTCAACCACCTCTCACCAAAAAAGCTAGGAGGAGGAACACCCAACAAAGGAAAAATTCAGAGTGTGACCTCTGCCACAGAACTATTGGATATGGACACAAACAGTATGTCAGAAAGGGAATTCAGGATAACAATTATCCAGGCAATGGATAATTGTTGTTATTATCCATTAGTGGATAATAGAGGTTTAGTGGCAACATAGAATCTCTAAGGGCAGAAGTGAGAGCCAATCTGGCAGGAGTTAAAAATGCTATCTGTGAGATCCAATCTAA
The DNA here is from genome assembly GCA_028646535.1 of Procyon lotor. NCBI lineage: Eukaryota > Metazoa > Chordata > Mammalia > Carnivora > Procyonidae > Procyon > Procyon lotor. The sequence goes on from CM053612.1 coordinate 51,021,755, forward strand.
CCTAAATACTCTAACAACTAGGGTAAATGAGGCAAAAGATAGAATTAGTGGTCTGGAGGACAAACTGATAGAAAAGAAGGATCAGGAGAAGTCCTGGAACAAAGAGCTTAGAAACCATGAAAAAAGAATTAGAGAAATAAATGATGCCATGAAATGATACAATGTCAGAATTATTGAGATCCCTCGTCAGACCCGTCCACAGAAACCTGGCAAGCCAGAAAGGGCTGACAAGACATAATCAGGGCATGAAATGAGAAAAACATGCAGCCAAGAATACTTTACCTAGCAGAGCTGATGTTCAAAATGGATGAAGAGATAAAGGGCATCCAAGACCAGTAAGGTTTAAAAGATTATGTGATCACCAAACCAGCACTACAAGAAATATTAGAAGGGTTTCTATAAAAGAAGAAAGGACCCAAGAGTGACACAGAACAGAAATTTATAGAACCAATCTATAAAATCAAGGACTTCACAGGTAACATGATGTCAATAAAAACTTATCTTTCAATAATCATTCTCAATGTGAATGGCCTAAATGCTCCCATAAAATGGCACAGGGTTGCAGCCTGGATAAAACGACAGGACCTGTCCATATGATGTCTCTAAGAGACACATTTGGAACCTAAAGGTACATCTAGATTGAAGGTGAAAGGATTGAGAACCATCTTTCATGCCAACAGGCCTCAAAAGAAAGGTGGAGTATCGATTTTCATATCAGATAAATTAGATTTTAAGCTAAAGACCGTAGTCAGAGATACAGAAGGAAACTACATCATTCTTAAAGGGTCTATCCTCCAAGAAGATCTAACTATTGTAAATATTTATGCCCCCAATATAGGAGCAGTCAACTACATAGGCCAACTGTTAATCAAAATAGAGTTATATTGATATGAATACAATAATAGTAGGAGATCTTAACACACCACTCTCAGTAAGTGTGACAGATCATCTAAACAGAAAATCAATAAAGAAACAAGAGCTTTGAATGATACATTGGACCAGATGGGCCTCATAGATATATACAGAACATTCCACCCTAAAACAACAGAATACTCATTCTTCTCAAGTGGACACGGAACTTTCTCCAGAATAGACCACACATTGGGTCACAAATCAGGGCTCAAATGATACCAAAAGATTGAGATTATTCCCTGTGTATTTTCAGACGACAATGCTTTGAAACTGGAACTCAACCACAAGAAAAAGTTTGGAAGGAAATCAAACACTTGGATCCTAAAGACCATCCTGTTCAAGAATGTTTGGATCAACCAGGAAATCAAAGAAGAACTTAAACAATTCATGGAAACCAATGAGAATGAAGACACGTTGGTCCAAAACATAGGGGATATGGCAAAGGCGGTCCTAAGGGGGAAATACATAGCCATCAAAGCCTCGCTAAAAAAAAATTGAAAAATCTCGAATACACCAGCTCTCTTTACACCTTAAAGAACTGGAAAATCAACAACAAATTAAATCAACCCCATGCACAAGACCGGAAATAATTAAGGAGAGATCAATGAGTTAGAAACTAGAGATACAGTAGAACACATCAATGAAACTCGAAGTTTTTTTTTTTAAGATTTTATTTATTTATTTGACAGAGAGAAAGAGATCACAAGTAGGCAGATAGGCAGAAAGAGGGAGAGGGGGAAGTAGGAACCCTGCTGAGCAGAGAGCTTGATGTGGGGCTCAATCTAAGGACCCTGAGATCATGACCTGACCCAAAGGCAGAGGCTTAACCCACTGTGCCACTCAGACATCCCTAGAAGTTGGTTTTTTGAAAGAATCAATAAGATCAATAAATCACTGGTCAAACCAATCCAAAAGAAAAGAGAGAGGACCCAAATTAATAAAATTATGAATGAAGGGGAGGTTTCATGACTAATCCCAAGGAAATAGAAACAGTCATCAGAAATTATTATCAACAACTATATGTCAACAAGTTAAGCAACCTAGAATAAATGGATGCGTTCCTGGAAACCTATTAATTTCCAAGACTGAAACTGGAAGAAACTGACAACCTGAATAGACCAATATCTAGTAATGAGATTGAAGCAGTGATCAAAAATGTCCCAAAAAACAATAGCCCAGGACCTGACAGATTCCCTGTGGAATTCTACCAAACATTCAAGGAAGAAATAATACCTATTCTCCTGAAACTGTTTCAAAAAATAGAAACAGAAGGAAAACTTCCAGACACTTTCTATGAAGCCAGCATTACCCTGATCCTCAAACCAGGCAAAGACCCCCGCAAAAAGGAGAATTTCAGACCAATATCCCTGATGAATATGAATGCCAAAATTCTCAATAAGATACGACTCACAGGATCCAATAATGCATTAAAAAGATTATTCACCATAACCAGTTGGGATTTATCCCTGGTTTGCAAAAATTCAACATTTTTGAATCAATCAGTGTGATAGAACATATCAATAAGGGAAGAAAGAAAAACTACATGGTCCTCTCAATTGATGCAGAAAAAAACATTTGACAAAATCCAACAACCTTTCCTGATTAAAACTCTTCAGAGTATAGGGATAGAGGGAACATTCCTCAATTTCATAAAATCCATCTATGAAAAAACCGACAGTGAATATCATTCTCAATGGGGGAAAAGCTGACAGCCTTCCCGTTGAGATCAGGAACACAACAAGGATGCCCACTCTCAGTACTGTTGTTCAACATAGTAGTAGAAGTTCTAGCAACAGAAATCAGAAAAAAAAAAAAATGAAAGGTATTCAAATTGGCAAAGAAGAACTCAAACTCTCTCTTCACAGATGACATGATACTTCAAATGGAAAAGCCAAAAGACTCCATCCCTAAATTACTAGAACTCATACAGCAATTCAGTAATGGGGCAGGTTACAAAAGCAATTCTTTCTTATACACTAACAATGAAAATATGGAAAGGGAAATTAGAGAATCGATTCCATTTACTATAGCACCAAGAACCATGAGATATCTGGGAATAAAACTAACCAAAGTGGTAAAGGATCTGTCCTCAAGGAACTACAGAATACTCATGAAAGAAATTGAAGAAGACACAAAAAGCTGGAAAAACATTCCATTATTATGGATTGGAAGAATAAACATTGTGAAAATGTCTATACTGTCCAAAGCAATCTATATTTTCAATGCCATCCAGATCAAAATTCCACTGGCAGTTTTCAAAGGGCTGGAACAAGCAATCTTAAAATTTGTATGGAATCAGAAAAGACCCTGAATTGCTAAGGAAATGTTGAAAAAGAAAAACAAGCTGGGGGCATCACGTTGCCTGAATTGAAGCTTTATTACAAAGCTGTGATCACCAAGACAGTATGGTACTGGCACAAAAACAGACACATAGACCCATGGAACAGAGTAGAGAGTCCAGATATAGACTTGCAACTATATGGTCAAATAATATTTGACAAAACAGGAAAAAAATATCCAGTGGAAAAAAAGACAGTCTCTTCAATAAATGGTGCTGGGAAATTGGACAGCTACGTATATAAGAATGAAACTCAACCATTCTCTTACACAACACACAAAGATAAACTCGAAGTGGATAGAAGACCTCAACGTGAGGCAGGAATCTATCAAACTCCTAGAGGAGAATATAGGCAGTAACCTCTTCGACATCAGCCACAGCAACTTCTTTCAGGACATGTGTCCAGAGGCAAAGGAAACAAAACCAAAAATGAGCTTTTGGTACTTCATCAAGATAAAAAGCTTCTGCACAACAAAGGAAACAGTCAACGAAACAAACAGGCAACCCACAGAATGGGAGAAGATATTCACAAATGACACTACACACAAAGGGCCAATATTCGAGATCTATAAAGAACCCCTCAAACTCAATACCCAAAAAACAGATAATCATGTCTGTCAAAAACTGAGCAGAAGATATGAACAGACACTTCTCCAAAGAAGACATGCAAATAGCTAGTAGACACATGAAAAAAATTTCATCATCATTAGCGATCAGGGAGATTCAAATCAAAACCACACTGAGATACCACCTTACACCAGTTAGAATGGCCAAAATTAACAAGACAAGAAACAACAAATGTTGGAGAAGATGTGAAGAAAGGGAAACCCTCTTCCACTGTTGGTGGGAATGCAAGTTGATGCAGCCACTTTGGAAAACAGTGTGGAGATTCCTTAGGAAATTAAAAATAGAGCTACCCTATGACCCTGCAATTGCACTTCTGATTATTTATCCCAAAGATGCAGATGCAGTACAAAGAAGGGCCACAGGTGCCCCAATGTTCACAGCAGCAATGGCCCCAATTGCCAAACTGTGGAAAGAACCAAGATGCCCTTCAACAGATGAATGGATAAAGTAGATATGGTCCATGTATTCAACGGAATATTACACCTCCATCAGAAAGGATGAATACCCTTTTGTATCAATATGGATGGGACTGGAGGAGATTATGCTGAGTGATATAAGTCAAGCAGAGAAAGTCAATTATCATATGGTTTCACTTACTTGTGAAGCATAAGGAATAACATGGAGGACATTAGGAGAAGGAAAGGGAAAGTGAATTGGAGGAAATCGGAGGGGGACATGAACCATCATGATATACTGTGGACTCTGCGAAAGGAACTGAGGGTTTTGGAAGGGATAGGGATGAGGGATGAGTGAGCCTGGTGGTGGGTATTTTGGAGGGCATGTATTGCATGGAGCACTAGGCGTGGTGCATAAACAATGAGCCTTGGAACACTGAATAAATAAAGTAAAATTTAAAAAATAAAATACAAAGAAAACAAAACAAAACAATACAATACAATAAAAGATAGGCTAAGGGACAATGCATGCATCTCTTACAGGGTGGCTGTTTGGGCTAAGAAAGCTTTGGTAAGTCAACTCCCTGTGGCATTCCTATGGCAGAGTGATCATCCAGGCCTTGGCATTTCAAAGGCTTATGCCCTTCTCTGAAACCTTCCCTCACACTCAACTGCCTCTGTGTCTCATTTTAGTAATCCAGGTGTTATGGATTATTTCACGCCCAACAAAAGGAAAAACATGCAGTGTTTACCTTTCTCTGTCTCGCTCATTTCACTTAGCACAGTGCTTTCCAGGTTCCTCTGTGTTGAGACAACTGACAGGATTCCCTTCTTTTTAAAAACTGAATAATATTCCCTTGTGTGCATTTCTTTATCCATTCGTCTGTTGACAGACATGTAGGTATATTTTTTTCCACTTGCATGGTCTCAGTTTATCTTATTTTTTTACATTTTTAATTCCAGTTAGTGAACATACAGTGTTATAATCATTTCAGGTATACGATATAGTAAGTCAATAATCCCATACATCGCCCTGTGCTCATCATAAGTACAGTGCTTAGGGGCGCCTGGGTGGCTCAGTGGGTTAAAACCTCTGCCTTCAGCTCAGGTCATGGTCTCATCATCCTGGGATCGAGCCCCATATTGGGCTCTTTGCTCAGCGGGGAGCCTGCTTCCCCCTCTCTCTCTGCCTGCCTCTCTGCCTACTTGTGATCTCTCTCTCTTTATGTCAAATAAATAAATAAAATCTTAAAAAAATAAATACAGTGCTTAAATCCCATCACCTATTTCACCCATCACCCCAACCACCTCCACTCTGGTAATCATCAGTTAATTCTCTATAATGAAGAGTCTTTTTCTTAATTTCTCTCTCTCTCTCTCTCTCTTTCACTTTGCTCACTTATTTTGTTTCCTAAATTCCAAGTGAGTGAAGTCTTATGGCATTTGTCTTTCTCTGACTGACTTATTTCACTTAGCACTATTCCCTTTAGCTCCATCCACATCATTGCAAATGGCAAGATTTCATCCTTTTTTATGGGTTAATAGTTTTCTATTATATATATATATATATACCATACCTTCTTTATCTATGCATTACTTGATGGACACTTGGGCTGCTTCCATATCTTGGCTATTGTAAAGTAATACTGCTATAAATATGAGGATGCAAGTATCCATTTGAATTAGTGTTTTTTGTTTGTTTGTTTGTTTGTATTTTAGGATAGATGCTCAGAATGTCCATTGCTGGATAATAGGGTATATCTATTTGTAACTTTTAGAGGAACCTCCATACTATTTTCCACAGTGGCTGTACCAGTTTGCATTCCCACCAAAAATGTAAGAGTTCCTTTTTCTCCACATCTTCTCCAACACTTGTTGTTTCTTATGTTTTTTTATTTCAGTCATTCTGACAGATGCGAATGATGTCTCATTGTAGTTTTGCTTTACATTTCCCTGTTGATGACTGGTGTCAGCATCTTTTCATGTGTCTCTTTGCCATCTGTATGTCTTTTTTTGAGAAATGTGTGTTCATTTCTTCTGCCCATTTTTTAAGACTTTATTTATTTATTTGACAGAGAGAGATCACAAGTAGGCAGAGAGAGAGGAGGAAGCAGGCTCCCCACAAAGCAGAGAGCCCAATGTGGGGCTCAATCCCAGGACCCTGAGATCATGACCTGACCTGAAGGCAGAGGCCTAACGCACTGAACCACCCAGGTGCTCCCTCTTCTGCCCATTTTTAATACAATTATTTGTACTTTGGATGTTGACTTGTATAAGTTCTCTATATTTCAGATACTAATCCTTTATCAGATATATCATTTGCAAATGTCTTCTTGCATTCTGTAGGTTACCTTTTAGTTTTGTCAATTGTTTCCTTCACTGTGCAGAAGGTTTTTATTTTCATGAAGTCTCAATAGTTTATTTTTGCTGTTGTTTCTCTTGCTTCAGGAGATATATCTAGGAAAACACATGCTATGACTGATGTCAAAGAGGTTACTGCCTGTGTTCTCTTCTAGAATTTGTATGGTTTCGGTTGTTACATTTAGGTCTTTAATCCATTTTAAATTTATTTTTATGTATGGTGCTAGAAAGTTGTCCAGTTTCATTCTTTTTCATGTTGCTATCCAGTTTACCCAACACTATTTGTGGAAAAGACTGACTTTTTTCCCATTGGATATTCTTTACTGCTTTGTTGAAAATTGATTGACAATATAGTTGTGGGTTGATTTATGGGTTTTCCATTCTGTTCCACGGTTTTTTGTGTCTATTTTTGTGTCAATGGCATACTGCTTTGATTACCTCAGTTTTGTAATATACCTTGAAGTTCAGAATTGTGATGTCTCCAGTTTTGCTTTTCTTTTCCAAGATTGCTTTGGCTATTTGGGGTCTTTTGTGGTTCCATACAAATTTTAGGATTGTTTGTTCCAGCTCTGTGAAAACTGCTCTTGGTCTTTTAATAAGGATTACTCTAAATGTGTAGATGGCTTTGAGTAGTATAGACACTTTACCCATATTTGTTCTTCCAATGCACAAGGATGGAATATTGTTCCATTTCTTTGTGTCATCTGCAATTTCTTTCACCAGTGTTTCCTAGTTTTCATAATATATGGCTTTTACCTCTTTAGTTAGGTTTATTCCTATGAGTCTTATTGTTTTTGGTGCAATTATAAATGGGACTTTTTACTTAATTTCTCCTTTTTCAGCTTCATTATTGGTGTATAGAAATGCAACAAATAAATAAATATCTTTAAAAAATAAATTCAACAGTTACTGTACATTGATTTTGTATCCTATTTTTCTGAATTTGTTTATCAGTTCTAGTATTATCTCCCCCCCGCCGTGGATCCTGTTAGGTTTTCTGTGTATAATATTGTGTCATTTGCAAATAGTGAAAGTTTTGCTTCTTCCTTACCAATTTGGATGCCTTTTATTTCTTTTTGTTTTCTGCTTGCTGAGGATAGGACTTCCAGTACTTTGTTGAGTAAAAGAGATGGGAGTGGATTTCCTTGTCTTGTTCCTGACCTGAGATTTTCCAGATTAAGGATGATGTTAGCTGTGGGTTATTCATAGATATTCTTTATTATGTTGAGGTATGCTCCCTCTAAACCTACTTTGTTGAGAAGATTTTTATCATGGATGGATTTGGGGCATTGTCAAGTGTTTTGTCTGCATCTATTCAAATGATCATGTGTTTCTTGTCTTCCTGTCCTTGATGTAAGGTATCATGTTGATTCATTTGAATGACGATTTTAGTGTGTTGTTGGATACAGTAAGTTAGTTTTTTGTTGAGAATTTTTGCATCTATGTTCATCACAGATATTGGCTTATAATTCTCTTTTTTATAAGCATCTTTATCTTGACTGTGGTGTTGGTAATGCTGGCCTCATAGAATGAATTTGGAAGTTTTCCTTCCTTTTCTATTTTTTTAACGTAGTTTGAGAATAGGTATTAACTCTTTTTTTTTTTTTTTTTTTTTTTTTTTTTTTTTTTTTTTTTTTTTTTTTTTTTTTTTTTTTTTTTTTTTTTTTTTTTTTTTTTTTTTTTTGGTATTATCTCTTTTTTAAATGTTTGGTAGAATTCACCTGAGAAGCCATCTGGCCCTGGAGTTTTATTTGTTGGGAGTCTATTCAAATTTTCTATTTTTTTTTTCCTGTTTCAGTTTTGGTAGTTTATATGTTTCTAGGAATTTATCCATTTCTTCCAGGTCATCCAATTTGTTGGCCTATTGTTTTTCATAATATTCTTGTATGATACTTTATATTTCTGTGGAGTTAGTTGTTATCTGTCCTCTCTTGTTTGTGATTTTATTTATTTGAGTCCTTGCTCTCTCTTTCCTTCTCTCTGGATAAGTCTGGCTAGAGGTTTATCAATTTTATTGAGTTTTTCAAAGAACCAGCTCCTGGTTTCATTGATCTGTCCTATTGGGGTTATTTTGTTTGTTTCTATACCATTTAATTCTGCTCTAATCGTTATCATTTACTTCCTCTACTGGATTTAAGCTTCATTTGTTGTTCTTTTTCTAGCTCCTTTGGGTGTAAGGTTAAGTAGTTTACTCAAGATCTTTCTTGCCTTTAGCTAGGCTTGTATTGCTATAAACTTCTGTCTTTAAACTGTTTTTGCTGTGTCCCAAAGGTTTTGGACCATTGTGTTTTTGTGTTTTCATTTTCATTTGTTTCCATGCACTTTTTAAAATATCTACTATTATTTCCTCATTTACCCATTCATTGTTTAGTAGCATATTATTCAACCTTCATGTATTTGTGAACTTTCTAGGTTGATGATCTCATATGTGATCTATTCTGGAGAATATTCTGTGCGCACTTACTAAGATGTGTAGTCTGCTCTTTTAGGATGCAACGTTCTGAATATATTTGTTAAGTCTATCTGGTCCAGTGTGTCATTCAAATCCATTGTTTCCTTGTTGATTTTCTGTTTGGATGATCTGTCCATTGATGTTAATGGGGTGTTCAAGTCTCCTACTACTATATTATTTTCAATTAGTTACTTTATGTTTCTTATTGTTTTATGTATTTCTGTGCTGACATGTTGATGCATAAATATTTATAATTGTTAAAACTTCTTGTTTGATTGTTCCCTTTATGATTATACAGCGTCCTTCTTTGTCTTTTCTTACAGTATTTGTTTTAAAATCTATTTTTATAATATAATTATTGTTATTCTGGCTTTCTTTTAACATCCATTTGCATGATAGATATTTCTCCATTCCCTCACTTTCAATAGGCAGGTGTCTTTATATCTAAAATGAATCTCTTGTAGGTGCACAAAGATGGGACTTTCTGTTTTTGTTTTTTATCTATTCTATCACCTTATGTCTTTTGACTGGAGCATTTAGTGCACTACATTCAATTTAATTATTGATAGATTAGTATTTATTGCCATTTTAAAATTAGTTTTGTGGTTGTTTCTGAAGATTTCCTGTGATTCTTCTTGTCTTTCTCTCTTTCATGGTTTGCTGATTTTCTTTAGCGATATATTTGATTTCCATTTATTCTTTGAATACCTATTAGTGGTTTTTAATTTATGGTTACCATTAGGTTTATATATGACCTCTTCTTCACAGAGCAGTCTATATTAAGTTGATGTTCATTCAAGTTTGAACTCATGCTTTACTCCTCTCCTTCCCAGGTCTTAGGTGTATGTTGTCAAACTTTATATCTATTTTTTGTGAGGTTTCTGAAGGATTTTTTTACAGTATTTTTCAATTTTACTGTTTTTGTGTTTCCTACCTCTTTACTATTACTTTTGTTCTTTCCAGTCTGTGTCCCCTTTAATATTCCTTGCAGGGTTGGTTTAGTGGTCATGGACTCCTTTAGTTTTTGTTTGGGAAACTCATTATCCAAGAGAGTAGGTCTTAAAAATTCCGGTCACAAGGAAAACATTTTATAACAATGTATGGTGGCAAATAGTTAATCTAGACTTAATTTTATAAACATTTTTAAATATGTATAAATATCAAAGTGTTACGCTGTACACTTGAAACTAGTATAATGTTATATGTCAATTGTACTTCAATTGTAAAAAAACATGGAGTGGGTAAATGGACAAAAATCATGAATCAGTTATACACTATCTACAAGAAACTCACTTTAAGTTTATGAACACACATAGACTAAAAGTGAAGGAATAGAAAAAAATATTACAAGCAAATGATAACCAAAAGAGAGTGTGAGTGGCTATTCTTACATCAGACAAAATGGATTTCAAGTAGAAAACTACAGAAACAAAAAAGTCAGGATATAATTATAAAAAGACCAATTAAATAGACACAATTAAATACCATCAATTAAATTGTTATAAAAATATAAAATTATAAATATATATGCATCCAATATCAAAACACCTAAATATACAAAGGAAAGACTGCCAGATCTTAAAAGAGAAATAGACATTTATACAATAAAAATTAGGCTATTTCAAAACTTCATTACCAATAATGGACACATAAAGAGAAAAAATCAATAAAGAAACAGTAGAACTCAACAACAGTATAGACCAAATGGACCTAACAGAGATATACAGAATATCTTAGCCAATAGCCATAGAATACTTATTCTTCCAAAGTGGAGATGGGACATTTTCTAGGATAGATCACAAGGTAGGACACCAAACAAGTCTTAAAAAATTTAAAAAGATAGAAATTATTCTAGGTCTCTTTTCCAATCACAATGAAATGCAACTAAAAATCAATAATAAAAAGAAAATGGTAAAATTCTCAAGTGAAAATTAAACAACAAACTTATGCAACCATTTGGTCAAAGAAATAAAAAAGGAAATTAGATGGCTAAAATCAACAACACAAGAAATAAGTGTTGACAATGATGTTGAGCCAAAGGAACATGTATATACTGTTGATGTGAATGTAATTGGTATAATCATTGTGGAATTACTCAAAAAATTAAAAATAGAAATACAATATGATCTAATAATTTCACTACTAGGTACCTACCCAATGAAAATGAAAACATTTATTCAAAAATATATGTGCACTCTTGAGTTTTTTGAAACATTATTTACAATAGCTAAGATATGGTTGCAACCTAAGTGACCATTAATAGACAAATTGATAAGGAAGACAGAATTGAAATATTATGAGATTTATATATATATGTGGAATATTATGCAGCCATAAAAATGATGAGATATGCCATTTGCTACAATGTGGATAGACTGAGAGGGTATAATGTTAAGTGAAAAGAGTCAGACTGAGAAAGATAAATGCCATATGATTTCACTCATATATGAAATCTTTTTTCTCCAAATTTTTATTAAGATTCCAGTTACTTAACATATGGTATACTACTAATTTCTGGTGTAGAATTTAATGATTCATCACTTATATACAATACCCAGTGCTTATCACTACAAGTGCCCTCCTTAATACCTGTCACCTATTTCACCCATCCCCCAACCCACCTCCCTTCTGGTAACCACCAGTTTGTTCTCTATAGTTAAGAGTCTGCTTCTTGCCTTGCCTCTCTCCCCCTCCCCATTATGTTTGTTTTGTTTCTTAAATTCCACATATGAGTGAAATCTTTAAAAAAAGAATAAGCAAAGAAACATAAAGCAGAATAAGACCTATAAATACAGAAAAAAACTGATAGTTGCCACAGGGAAGGTGGGTGGGTGATGGGCAAAATGGATGAAGGAGAATGAAAGATATAGGCTTCCAGTTGTAGAACAAATAAGTCAGAAACAAAAAGCATAGCATATTATATTGATATTATAATAGCATTTTATGGTGACAAATGTTAGCTACTCTCACGGTGAGCATAGCATAATGTACAAACTTGTCAAATTACTACATTATACAACTAAAACTAATGTAATATTGTGTATTATATTGTAAACTATACTCAAATAAAAAAAGGGAATTAGATAATAATATCTCAAAGGATGTGAAAATGAAAACATGACATACCTAAATTCATGGAATGAAGGAAAGACTGCAGTAAGAAGGATGTTTACAGTGTTAAATTCCTGTGTTAAAAAAAGAGATTTCAAATAAGAAATTTAACTTATATTGCAATAAATTATAAGAAGAATAAATTATGACCAAAATTAAGGGAATAAATTTTTAAATATGAGCAGAAATAAGTGAAATGTAAAATAGAAAAAAAATTTGACAAGATGAAGACTTCATTTTATTAAAAAATAAAATTTTAGGAATCTCTTAGCTAAACTAAGGAAAAAAAGAGAAGATTCAAGTAAATAAATCTAGAAATAAATAGGAGACATTACATCTGATACCACAGAAATAAGAAAAAAACATAAGAGACTATTATGGATAATTATGCATCCACAAATTAAGCAACATAAAAGAAATTAATAAATTCTTAGAAACATATAATTTAGTAAGACTGAATCAAGAAGAAATAGAAAACCTGGACAGAAATATAATGAATAAAGATATTAAAGCAGTAATCAAAAAACCTCCCAACAAAGAAAATCACAGGATAAGATGGCTTCCCTGGTATATTTAACCAAACATTTATTTATTTATTTATTTATTTATTTATTTATTTATTGCTTTTTATTTTATTTTTATTTAAGAAAACTTTTTTCCTTTTTTTCCCCCAAATACTTTTATTTTATTTTTTCTGTTTACCAAACATTTAAAGAAAAAAAAAATAATGCCAATCTTTTTCAAGCACTTCTAAAGAATTGAGGAACATCGAAAATAATTCTATGAGGCCAGGATCACTCTGATACCAAAGGCAGACAAAGACAACCCATGAAAAGTGAACTACAGGCAATATTCACAATGAGCATAGTTGCAAAGACACCAACAAAATACTAGCAGATCAAATTAAATGGCACATTAAAAGTACTAAACACCACGATTGAGTAGAATTTACCACCAGGATGCAAGAATGTTTCAACATATGAAAATCAATCAATATGATACACCACATTAACAGAATGAAAGAAAAAATCACATAGTCATCTCAATAGATGCATAAAAAGCCTTTAATTAAATTCCACAAAATTCAGGATAAAAACTGAGCAAATTGGACATAAAAGGAATCTATCTCAACACAACAAAGGCCATTTATGAAAAGTCCAAGACTAATATCATACATAATAGTGTAAACTGAAAGCTTTCCCTCTAACATCTGGAACAAAGGAAAGATCCCTATTCCTCTCATTTCTATTCAATAGAGCTTTGGAAGTTCTATTAAGATTAATTAGGTAAGAAAGTTAATTAAAAACACTCAAATTGGAAAGGAAGAAGTAAAATTACTTGTTTGCAGATCACATGATCCTATAGTAGAAAATCCTAAAAACTCCACCCAAAAACTGTTATAACTTATCAACAAATTCAATGAATTTACAGGATACAAAATCAACATACAAAACTCAGTTGCATTTTAATACACTAACAATGACTTATCCCAAAATTAAAAAAAATAAAGGGCACCTGGGTAGCTCAGTTGGTTAAGCATCTGACTTCAGTTCAAGTCATGATCTCAGAGTCCTGGAATCAAGTCCGACGTTAAGCTCTGTGTTCAGTAGGGAGTCTGCTTCTCCCTCTCCCTCTCTCTCTGCCCCTCCCCCTACTTGTGCTCTCTCTCACTCTCAAATAAATAATTTAAAAAAATTTGTAAAAACAATTTTATTTACAATAGCATCAGAAATAATAAAACGCTTAAGGAGAAGCTTAATCTACCAGGTGAAATACTTGTACATTGAAAACATTAATAAGATAAATTAGAAAGAAGACACAAATAAATGGAAAGACATCTCTTGTTTGTGGACTGGAAAGTTAATATTGTTAAAATGTATGTTCTACTCAAGGTAATCTACATATTCAAAACAAGCCCTTTTAAAATTTCAATTATATTTGAAAAATTAAATACAAAAATTTATTTGTAATCATAAAGGAACCCAAATAACCAACACAATCTTTTTCCAAAAAACAAAAAAACAACAACAAAAAAACAAGCTAGAGGTATCAATTCCCTGATTTCAAGATATAGTAGAAAGGTATAGTGTTCAGAACAGTATGATACTAACTTAAAAACAGACATATATATCAATGGAACAGAATAGAGAGGTCAGAAATAGAGCCATGAATATGCAGTTAACTAATCAAGGGAGTAAAAAATGCACAATGGGAAAAATATGGTTTGATTAAATTGTGTAGGGAAAACTGGATATCAACCTGCAAAATAATGAAAATAGTCTCTTATATGGTACAGAAAATCAACTCAAAATAGGATAAATATTAATCATAAGACCTAACACAATAAAATCCATAAAAATAAAACATAGAAAATAAACTTCTAGACATTGGACTTGGCAATAATTTCTTAGATATGGCACCAAAAGCACTAGAAATAAAAGCAAAAATCAGCAAATGGGACTACATCAAACTGAATAGCTTCTGCACAGCAAAAGAAACAATAAAAAATGTAAAAGTGACCTATGCAATGGAAGAAAATATTTTTGAACCGTATATCTGGTAAAGGGTTAATATCCAAAATATATAACAAATTGTATAACACAACACAAAATAAGAGTCTATTTTAAAAATGGAGGTAAAGTCTAAATAGTCATTTCTCCAAAGAAGACATAGAGGTGGCAGATACAAATGCAAATCAAAACTACAAGAAAATATCACATTAAACCTGCTAAAATGCCTATTATCAAGAACAAAAAAAGGTAAATGTTGGTGAGGATGTAAGGAAAACACATACACTGCTAGTGGGAATGGGAATGTAAATTAATATAGCTGTATGGAAAACAGTATGAAGTTCTTCAAAACTTAGAAATAGAAGTATATTTTCACATTTCTGGGTATGTAACCAAAAGAATCAAAATAATTACCTAGAAGAAATATCTCTACATTCATATTGTAGCACTATTGTCACAACAGCCAAGATACGGAAAACACCTAAATGTTAGGAAGTTTGAGAATCTGGCAGAGTATGAAGACCCTGAGCTCACCCTAAATCATGTTTATGACTAGATATCCACATCCATGTCAAGATGTTGGCGAGGATGCGGAGAAAGGGGAACCCTCCTACACTGTTGGTGGGAATGCAAACTGGAACAGCCACTCTGGAAAACAGTATGGAGGTTCCTCAAAAAGTTGAAAATAGAGCTACCTTACAACCCACTAATCTCACTACTGGGTATTTACCCTATAGATACAAACGTAGTGATCTGAAGGGGCACGTGCACCTGAATATTTATAACAGCAATGTCCACAATAGCTAAACTATGGAAAGATGTTTTATACACACACACACACACACACACACACACACACACACACACACAATGGAATACTATGCAGCCATCAATCCATCAATAAATGAAATCTTGCCATTTGCAATGATGTGGATAAAACCAGAGGATATTATGTTAAGTGAAATGACTCAGTCAGAGAAAGATAATTACGATCTCTCTGATAAAAGAACTTTGAGAGGCAGGGTGAGGGGTCGTGGTGGGAAAGGGGAGGGAAAAATGAAAAAAGATGGGACCAAGGAGGGAGACAAACCATAAGAGACTCTCAATCTCAGGAAACAAACTGAGGGTTACTGGAGGGTGGGGGTGGGGCAAATAGAGTGGCTGGGTTATGGACACTGGGGAAGATATGTGTTATGGTGAGTGCTGTGAATTATGTAAGACTGATGATTCACAGACTTGTACCCCTGAAGCAAATAATACATTATATGTTAAACAAACAAACAAACAAACAAACAAACAAACTGGGGAGGGATCTGAAGACTGGAAGGTTTTTGTCTGTAAAATAAAGGAGGTTAAATAAATAAAATCTTAATTTACATTAGAATCATTTAGAGTACTTAAACTGCTCATTACTTGGTCTCACTCGAGAGATTATGTTCATTGATTTGAGAAAAGAGATATTTAAAATGAATTTTAAACAAGTACTACCCAATTGTAGTGTAGGTAGGCTGTTTGAGAAATACTCTACCAGAATACCTCAGAATTCTTTTAGCTCTAAAATCATATGAAGCAATTTAATCCACTGTTTGTTCACAGTTCCTGAAATTTTCCCATCAACCATTTCTATTCTTTAGAGTGTTATGGCCAGTTTGTACCTTGTTACCACCATTAACATATTCATATTCATTAGCATGGATTACTCCATCAGATTAAATGAGCTTTCAAGATTTTTAAAAAATATTTTATTTATTTATTTATTTATTTATTTATTTATTTATTTATTTGACAGAGAGAGAGAGAGAGAGATCACAAGTAGGCAGAGAGACAGGCCGGGGTCAGGGGATGGGGAAACAGGCTCGCTGCAGAGCAGAGAGCCCAATGCTGGACTCCATCCCAGGACCCTGAGATCATGACCTGGGCCGAAGGCAGAGGCTTTAACCCACTGAGCCACCCAGGCACCCCAAGCTTTCAAGATTTGACACTGTGATAATAAGGCAGCTCAGGAGACATATGACAAGTGTCATACAAAAAGGCAATGTACATTGGGAAAACAGAAAACAACAGAAAAGATGGGAAGGCCTAGGTTACACAAAAAATGAATTATTTGGTCTTTCCCCCCCTCCATATGGTCTGAGTCAGTTAGCTATAAAAAGTTATTGAAAACCCAGCACATTTGATGTTTTCCACCAAATAACTGAAAAACTATGGCATAACAACTAAAGACAGAATATGTGTTAAGGGCAGAGCTGAGCTTTTAGGGATCTGGAAGTTGGAATATCTTGAAGACAATGCTTCCAATCTAGTTCTCAGATCAGTGAGATTCACTGAAAGGTTTCTGTGAAATTTTCAGAGAGGGAAATTGCCCTTGATGAGCTAGGTAGGCCAAGAAAAACTAGCTCTTATTTAGGAATGTAATTATTAACCTTATTTAGCTGAAAACAGAGTTAACAGTCTTAATAGTTTTGACAGGTCTTAAGTTATTCTCTCTCTATGGGCAGGGCCTTTCTTGTCATCTTCAGACAAAGTCAACTAACTGCATATAGTTATTTCTTAGATCACTGGTTGGGTTGTGGTGTGTGGGGGCAAGAGATAGAAAGAAAAAAAAGAGTAGGAAGGAAGAGGGGAAGAAAGGGAGGGAGGAAGGAAGGAAAGAAGGGAAGAAGGAAAAAAAATTCTAAGTGGTAAAAGGGTTGAGTGAGATGCTTTTATTTATTATGTGTTTTTTCTATTTCTCAAGAGGAAGGGAACATACCTTTCCACGCCAGGCATCTCATAGAAATTACCTCATCTACTCCATAATAGCCCTAAGAAAAAGTGGTGCACCAAAAGGGGAAGAGTGAAGAGCACGGTTGAGTTTGAATTTGAAAATTGTGGAAAGAAATGATCTAGTATGTACCCAGAAATGTAATATGAAGGGGCAGAGTTAGAGTTAAACTCATTATTTCTATACATTTGTGAATAGAAGCAGTGAGTTTAACCTTAACCTGAAAGAGTGGCTACTGTTTTCATTTGATGAATGAGGGTTATGAAGACAGTCTTAATAAGTGTTAATGATAAGATTCAATCCTATTTAGTTTTACTCCAAAGTCATTGGCTTTTGTCTTTTCAATATGTGTTTTTTAATTTGTTCTCAAAATTTGTTAGGAAATTTCTTCTGGACACTAGGCCTAGGCTCTTGGGCTCAAATAATTTGCAGGAGCTAATAGCCAGCCATGAGTCCCATCACTGCTCTACTTGAAACCTGAAAATGAAATTACTTCATTTAAACCTATTTAACAGTGGTTCTCAAATATCAATTAACAATAATATTTTCACAGAAATGGGAAAAATATAAATAATACATTTTCACAAGGCTAAATGTATTTCATTTAAACAATAAATATTTATCCCAAGGTTGGGTTCTTTCTTTAAATAAGAGTAGGAGATTAAAGTGTCTTTATTAGGGGCACCTGGGTGGCTCACTTGGTTAAGCATCTGCCTTCAGCTCAGGTCATGATCTCAGGATCCTGCAATCAAGTCCCACATCAGGCTCCCAGCTCAGTGGTGAATCTGCTTCCCCCTCTCCCCTGATCCTTCTTTCTTTCTCTCTCTCTTTCTCTCTTTCAAAAATGAATAAATAAAATCTTTTAAAAATTTAAAAAATAAAATATCCTTTTTAAAAATAAAATAATAATAATGTTAACAATAGATGTATTGGTAATTTCCTTTAATGCATTGGGAAGAAAAACTCTACGTCAGTCCCTCCTATTTCTTTTCCATATGAAATATTTTCTGTACTGTGAAATACAAGTCTATTGTGATAACAACCCTTGTTGTTATAACCTATTTAGTAATTCCTAGGGGTTTAAGAACCCTTAATTAAGAAGGAAATCAGAGGCAAACCAAGTAGCACTTGGCCTTTCTTCTCCCTAAACTGTTAAGAGGTGCTTACTCATTGCAGTATAAGGCACTAATCTTGACTTAAACACTAAGTTCTAAAATGCCTGTCTTGTGAGCACCACACTGGGTAATTTTGCAATGTTTTACAATCTAGAGCAACTTTGTGATTTCTTAACCAGTGAGGCCTTAGAAGACCTTCAGTAAAATTTCTGATTATACAGGTGATATAGATAATTTCATAAAACCACAAAATGTTAAGACTGCAAGGGTCCTTAGAAATCATAGTCCAATAACCTGAATTTACACATGAGGACACCGAGGCACTAAAGATAGACAGTTGGGTTTTCCGAGGATAAATAGTAGTGCTGTTGGTTGTTATAATAGCAATTCAGAAAGATTAATGTATTTGCCCAAGACAAAAAGTATTTTATCAAAGATAACTTGAATGTAGATGATGGCTTAAAGGTTTTTTCTAAATTTAGTTTGCTTTACTTTGAAAGGGAGAGCAGTTAAAAAGAAAAGCCTTGACCTAGTTTGTTTAGATAAGCCTGTTTCTTACTACAGCAATTTAGATAACTGGGACAAATCTCCATATTTGCTTGGACACACTCCTAGAAGAATAAATAGAATGAGGTTATCCCTCAATAACCTACTTAAATGACATCTTTCTTAACCTCACTTAAACTCATGCTTCTCTTTAATAAACAGACAAAGCAGTATTATGTCCTTCTTTAATGCTATTTATTTTATTTATTTTTGAATTCATTTTTTGTTATTATGTTCAATTGGCCAGCATATAGTACCTCATTAGTTTTTGATGTAGTGTTCAATGATTCATTAGTTGTATAAAGGTTAAAAATGGATTAAATATTGTGAATAAATGGGGGCGCCTGGGTGGCTCAGTCGTTAAGCGTCTGCCTTCGGCTCAGGTCATGATCTCAGGGTCCTGGGATCCAGCCCCGCATCAGGCTCTCTGCTCCGCAGGAAGCCTGCTTCTCCCGCTACCATTCCCTCTGCTTGTGTTCCCTCTCTCGCTGTGTTTCCTCTCTCGCTGTGTTTCTCTCTGTCAAATAAATAAAATCTTTAAAAAAAAATATTGTGAATAAATGCATGAATACGTGCCCTCCTCAACACCCACCACCAGGCTCGCCCAATGGGATTCCAACTGCTACTTTTGATTCATAAGGGAAGGAATGACATAAATATATATTTCAAATATATATCTATATTACGGATAAACAAAATAACATGCTTCGAGACCGGTTGGTTACCTAATGCATACTTTGGCAAAAGCACAAGCAGCTTCCTGATGGAAATTGTTTCCTCCTCTTGTTATTCTTCCATCTCTCCCTTGATCCTCATTCCCCATTGTTAGGATGTTTTGCCATAGTGCTAAGCCTGTAGAATGTGAGTCTGAAATAAGTTGTTCGTGACCATTTTTGCTATTCCTTGGGGAAAAGGCTACCAGAATGAACTGCCAGGAAAGCCGAGTCAAAAAACTGAGTCAGGGGGCGCCTGGGTGGCTCAGTGGGTTAAAGCCTCTGCCTTCGGCTCAGGGCGTCATCTCAGGGTCCTGGGATCGAGCCCCACATCGGGCTCTCTGCTCAGTGGGGAGCCTGCTTCCCCCTCTCTCTCTGCCTGCCTCTCTGCCTACTTGTGATCTCTCTGTCTCTGTCAAATAAATAAATAAAATCTTAAAAAAAAAAAATTGTCAGTTTCCTCACAACATTGTTTGAGTACCTGAATACAACTTGGCCTGAAGTAGCTAATTGCTTGAGCAAATACATCATCATTGTTTACTTAAGTACATTTCAGCAAGATTTCTCTGCCTTGTAGCCTTCATTACTTGAGTTTGTGGTGTGTGCGTTTTAATACTGGGCCATTCTAACTTGGATTTTATGCCTTATGAATTTCCTTTACTTTCCTCATCCTCAATCCTTCCTTTCTCAGTCTCTTCTTTTAGAGGGTGTTTACTTTTATGAGGATGAGAATCAGAATTACCTCCAAATATGTTTTATGCCTCAGCCCCAACAGAAGTGGGTTAGGATCTGAGAAATGGCAACGCTTGCAGTCTGACAGTTTTAAGTAAATAATTCTGACATGTAGCAAAACATCACCAGCACAGATCATTTGACTAGAGATATACCAAGTTTATTCCAACAATGAATTAGGTGTTGGAAAGAATAATACTTTTTTTTTTTAAAGATT
>CM053612.1:51042647-51060232 GCA_028646535.1 Procyon lotor
TGGGGGCACCTGAGTGGCTCAGAGGGTTAGGCCTCTGCCTCCGGCTCAGGTCATGATCCCAGCGTCCTGGGATCGAGCCCCATATCAGGCTTTCTGCTCAGGAGGGAGCCTGCTTCCCCCTCTCTCTCTGCCTGCCTCTCTGCCTACTTGTGATCTCTCTCTGTGTCAAATAAAAAAAATCTTTAAAAAAAAATTATTATGTTTCTCTAAAACCAGGTAAAGGCGTGCTTTACACCCTACCCGCCCCCACCCCCCACTCTCACCAAATGACCACATGCCATCAACACAGTCAAAAACTGGGCTTCAGATCAGTGGGGCCACCGTCCTCCGGCTCTGTGTAATCTGGGCAGACATGAGCCCACCAGAAGTAGATCCTGCCACTAAGGAGGGAGTCTTCCTGAGCTTCATAGACCGCTCCTACCAAATTTCAGGCCCATTTAATTTCTATTTCCTCCTTAGGATTCCTAACATGTTTTCCCCTCCTTACTTCGGCACCCCACCCCATCATGCTCAGGGTATGTGAATAAAGTGTTAAAAGCTTCCTTCCCTATTTTCAGAATGATCTGTTTTTTATCGGGACTTTTCAGTAGCTAACATCCACAGAAATACTGGTAGTGGGAAATGTTTGGGAGTAGGTAGAGGGATATTCCCTAAGTCCGTCAAAACACCAATGATAAGCAACACCTGCCCAGCCTATGTTTAAAGATAATGTAAGCCTATTTTCACCCACTGTCTTCCTTCCCAGGGGTCCTATATTAACATTACTAGATCAAAAACTGATCCAGCACGAAGTGAATGTTTTTAGAGTTAGGACGCCCTGATCAATATCTCCAGGGGGCAAAAGGGTAGGCCTTACTAATAAAGCAATAGAAATACTCAAAGAAAGTTACAAAAGAGAACGCGCTGAAAACAACAAGGACCTCATTACTTGAATTTATCATGTTTTAATTACTGGGGAAGGAGAGCATGAAGAGCAAAGTCACTGGTTAATACGTGTTGGCAAATAAATGCTGGCCTTTAATAAACTGGGTCCACAGGACCATGATGTATACCCTGGAGGCAACTCACTCTGGTCACTGCTGAATTAGGGGACTGACTAAATCATCTCAGTGAAGGCAGTTAAATAATTGCCACTTAAACTTTGGACTTTGTACCTCCAGCCTAAAACTTGACTCACCTGACAGCACCTAAAATGAAGGGTTGATAAATAGTTGAAATACACATGTATTCACATTTTTTTAAGATTTTATTTTTTTATTTGACAGAGAAAGACACAACGAGAGAGGGAACACAAGCAGGAGGAGTGGGAGAGGGAGAAGCAGCCTCCCTACTGAGCAGGGACCCTGACACTGGGTTAGATCCGGAGACCCTGGGATCCTGACCTGAGCCGAAGGCAGATGCTTAACGACTGAGCCACCCAGGCGCCCCTATATTTTTCTATTTTATGATTGTGAATCCAGAGTCACTTAAATTGTGCATATTCATATCTCTCATGGAAAGTGATTGATGAATTTTTCAAGGTATTATGCCAGTGAGCCTTTGGAAAAGAATTGGATCAGGAGGTTTAGTATGTAGCATTTTATTAAATACTAAATAACTCCATATCACTCTTCACAACTGATTTCCATTCTCAGATTGTTGTCCTTAGTTTAAACTGAAACCTAGTCATTACTTTCCATTTTGGCAACCTTAAAACTTTACAGAAATTTTTACTGACACACATCCTCATTTCCTCAGACCTCCTCTTGAGAAAATTCACTCATTTGAATGAGTATTTTACCTTGAAAATTAAACACACAATTGTGTCTATAGATAGTTAATTTTTAGCATACATTATTTAGATGATAAAATCCAGTATCCAACTAGTATCTGGCACTAGCTGGTACTCAAAATATATTTGTTAACAAACGGATGAATAACAAAATAATAACAGAAGAAACCAGATTAAGATGGACTGAGAAGTGGGAGGTAAGGAAGTGGAGACAACATCACTGAGTCTTAATTATTATGCATGCGTATCTTTTGGCAGTAGGGGAAACCTTTTACAGATAAGTTACAAAGAAAAGGCAAATAAATAATTTTGTACAAGAAATTTAACACATTCTATACAACGTATTCACTTTGCTGTCATCATTTGTACAAGCTCTTCATATTTTACTTGACCATCACCATCAATATCTGCTTCCCTGATCATTTCATCAACCTCTTTATCTGTTAACTTCTCTCCCAGGTTTGTCATCATATGACAAAGCTCTGCTGCACTAATATAACCATTATCATCCCTATAAAACACACAGAATGCTTCTCTGATTTCTTT
The DNA here is from genome assembly GCA_028646535.1 of Procyon lotor. Classification (NCBI taxonomy): domain Eukaryota; kingdom Metazoa; phylum Chordata; class Mammalia; order Carnivora; family Procyonidae; genus Procyon; species Procyon lotor. The sequence goes on from CM053612.1 coordinate 51,044,965, forward strand.
TTCACTTTCTTTCATTTTTCTTGCTCTCATTGTCAGAAATTCCAGGGAGTCAATTGTGCCATTACCATCAGCACCTACTTCATTAACCATGTCCTATGACTTTGCTTATATGGGACTATGCCCAAAAGACCTCATCACAGTTCTCAATCCCTTTACTATAGTTCTATCACAATCTTTGCCATATGGCGAAAAAGCTTCTTTGAATTCTGCAATCTGTTCCACAGCCTGTCAGCCATGCTGCAAGTGTTACTGGTCTCTGAGAAGTGACTACAGAACCACTCATCTTGATTGCCCAAAATGGATTCATATTGGACATTTGAACATTTTAATTCATCCTTGAATCCCAGGGATAAATCTTACTTGATCATGGTATATAATCTTTTTGATTAGTTCTTAAATCGAGTTTGCTAATATCATGTTGAGAATTTTTTCATTTTTTTTTATCATGGATATTGGTCTATAGTTTTTTTTTTCTTGCAGTATCTTTATTAAGCTTTCATATCAGGGGAATGTTGACTCCATAGAATGAGTTTGGCTTTCTCTTCCTCTTAAATTTTTGGAGGATTTTGAGAAGAATTAGAATTAATTCTTCCCTAAATTATTGGTAAAAGTGATCTGTAAGCCATCTGGTCCTGGGGATGTCTGTGTTTGGAAGTTTTGCTTTTATGATTGAAATACAATTGAAATACAGTGTAATATTAGGTTTAGGTGTTCAACATACTGGTCTGACAATTCTATAAATTACACAATGTTCACCATGATTAAGTGTATTTACCACCTGTCACCATACAATGTTATTACAATATTACTGATATACTCCCTATACTATATTTCTGATCCTGATGACTTATTTATTTTATAATTGGAAATTTGTACCTCTTAATTCCCTTCACCTATTTCACCCATCCCTCACTCCCCTCCCCCAGCAACCACCAGTTTGTTCTCTGTATTTACGAGTCTGTTTCTGTTTTGTTTGTTTCTTCATTTTTTTTAAGATTCCACATATAAATGAAATCAAATGATACTTGTCTTTCTTTGACTTATTTTGCTTAGTTCAACCATGTTGTTGCAAAATGGCAAGATCTTATTTTTAATGGTTAAGTAATGTTCTAGTGTGTGTGTGTGTGTGTGTGTGTGTGTGTGTGTGTGTGTACACCACATCTTCTTTATCCATTGTAAGATTGCTGACAACACTGACTCTCTCTTTGGCCTTTCATCTTGTTTATGTCTATGCAATGACCTCCCTCAGGGCTGTGTGTTTGAGGCACCTTGGAAGTCAACATACACCCTGACTGGAATATGAGAAGGCTTGTTCTGATCTTTCCTATAGTGATACACAGAAGGCAAGACTTTAGAGAACTAGTAGACATGACTGGTGCATAGAAGGCGCCACTTTAGATTATCCTTTGACCTCACCAGAATGTCCCTTGCTGTATAAAAGCTGTGGATTAAGGTACGGATGAAGAAGGACTCGGGCAGAAAGTAGCTGCTTTAGTGCCTGAATCATCTGTCTGCCCCACTCATCCATCAATAAGTTACCCTGAATAAAAGTCTGTAAACAGTATGGAATGACTTGCATTTTTTTTTGGTCTCAAAATGGTTTCTCAGTCTGGAGGATATTTTACCGTCCATCCTCCACTTTCTAACATTCATTTAGCTATCAGTGGACACAGGTTATTTCCATATCTTGCCCAATGTAAGTAATGTTGCAGTACATATCGAGGTGCATATATATGTTTTTTTCAAATTAGTCTTTTTGTTTTCTTTGGGTAAATTTACTGGGTAAATATTCAGTAGTGGAATTACTAAGTCATTTGGTATTTCTATTTTTAATTTTTTGAGGAATGTCTGTACAGTTTTCCACAGTGCTTGCACCAATTTGCATTCTCACCATCAGTGCATGGAATACTGATTCAACTCCTTACTCACTTTTGGTCTGTTCATACTAGCTATTTTATACTGGTTCAGTTTTGATAGGTTGAATGATTCTAGGAAATTATCAATTTCTTCTAGGTTATCTAATCTGTTGGCTATAATTGTTTGTAGTTGTTTCATAATTCTATATATTTCTGTAGTGTCACTTATTGTTTCTCCTTTTTCATCTCTAATTTTATTTATTTGAGTCATCTCTCTTTTTTTCTCAGTATTGCTAAGGTTTTGCCAATTTTATTTGCCTTTTTGAAAATCCCATTCTTATTTTCATTGATCTTTTTCTTTTTTTCTAGTCTCTATTTCATTTACTTCCACTCCAATCTTTATTCTTTCTTTCCCTTAAATTTGGACTTAATTTGCTTTTTTTCCAAGTTAGGTTGTTTATTTGCCATCTTGTTTATTTCCTAATATATATATTTACCAGTATTAACTTCCCTCTCAGAACTGCTTTTGTGCCATCCTATAGGTTTTGGTAAATTGTGTTTCTACTTTCATTTGTTTCTAAATATTTTTTGATTTCCATTTGATTTCTTTTTTTATCTGTTGGTTGTTCAAGAGTGTGCTGTTTAGTGTCCACATTTTTGCAGATTTTCCAGCATTCCTCATTTTGATTTCTAGTTTTGAACTGTTGTGGTCCAAAAAGATACTTGGTATTATTTCAATCTTTTATACATTTGCTAAGATTTGTTCTGTCTTATCATATGATTTATCCTTGACAGTGCTCTTTGTGCAGTTGAAAATGTGTATTTTGGGTTTTTTTAGGTGGAATATTCTACACATATCTGTTAGGTCCATTTGGTATAATGTATGTTTCAAGTCTATTATTTCCTTGTTGATTTTCTGTCTATATTGCTTTATCCATTATTGAAAGTGAAATGTTGAAGTCCCTTACTCTTATTGTATTATTGCCTATTTCTTATTTTGAATCTGTTAGCATTTGCTTAATATATTTAGGTACTCCAATGTTGGGTGTGTAGATATGGCCATATCTTTTTGATGCATTGATCTTTTTATCATTATACAATGATATTCCTTATCTTTTGTTACTTTTTGGCAATAAAGTCTATTTTGTCTGATGTAGCTACCCCTACTTTCTTTTGGCTTCTTTTTTTTTTCAACAAATTTTCTAGTTTTATTGAGGTAAATTTGGTATTCACCTAGTTTTTTTTCCCCAAATATGTTTATTTTATTTTTTCAGTGTCACAAGATTCATTGTTCATGCACCACACCCAGTGCTCCATGCAATACGTGCCCTCCTCAATACCCACCACCAGGCTCGCCCAACCCCCCACCCCCTCCCCTCCAAAACCCTCAGTTTGTTGCTCAGAGTCCACAGCCTCTCATGGTTCATCTCCCCCTCTGACTTCCCCCCATTTCCCCCTCCCTTCCTTCTCACAATGCCTTCCATCTTTTTGTTTATGCTCAGCACGTAAGGGAGTGAAATAAGTCAAGCGGAGAGAGCCAATTATCTTATGGTCTTTTGGCTTCTTTTATGGAATATCTACTTCCATTCCTTCACTTCGAGTTTATATGTGCCCTTAAATCTGAAATTGGCCCTTTTTAGGCAGCATATAGTTGGGTTTTTTAGGCAGCATATAGATTTTTTTTTAATCTACCCAGCCATTGTGCGTCTTTTGATTGGTAAATTCGATACCTTTATATTTAGAGTAATTATTGATATATAGGACTTACTAACGTCATCTTATTTTGGGTTGTTTTGTATCTCTATTGTTTCTTTTTTCTTTTGTCTCTGTGTATTTTTGTAAATTGGTTAATTTCCATAATGATATTCTGTTTCCCCTTTCTTTGTCTTTGTGGATCTACTCTAGGTTTCTGCTTTGTGGTTGCCTTTTACATTATTTAAAATGTCTAATAGATAAAGTAGTCCATTTTAGGCTGATAGAAACTTATCTTTGAATGTCTATAAGGTCTCCACTCTTTTAGTCTTCTTTTTTATATTATTGATGTTACAATTTGCTTCTTTTATGTTATGTATTTGTTAACAATATATTGTAGTTATGCCTACTTTAATTATATTTTCCTTTGACTTTTATACTGTAGTTGAGGGGTTAACACACTACCTTAATATAGAGTTACAGTTTTCTAAGTCTGACTGTCTATTTTTCATCTTTACCAGGGGTCATGTACTTTCATATGCTTTCCCGTCAGTGATTAGGGTCTTCATCTCAGCTCGAAGAACTTTAAACATTTCTTTCAAGGCAGGCCTAGTGGTGATGAACTCCCTCAACATTTGTTTGTCCGAGAAAATTTTTATTTCTCCTTCATATAAGAAGGATACCATTGCAGGATAAAGTCTCAATCACACTTCTGCAGTAGAAGGCTCATCTAAGGAAAACAGAGTCAAATTAATAGATATTTTTATCTTAGTTGGGACCTGTTCATATTGATCAAAAAGAAATTCTTATATTTGTTTGAACTTAGTGTTTGATGTTATTACTGAAGACATCTAAAATCATTTATCTTTAACCCCTTTTGATCACATATTGAATAGTTCATTTAAATAGTACTATAACTTATTAAAATATTTAAAGATAAAATTATATAAGGTATGAAATGTACTTTAATATGGAATATGGAAAATAGATATAAGCATAGAAAATGATTGGTCATGTGTTGATGCTGATGGAAGCTAAATAAAGAGTACATGGGTGTTCGTTATACTAATTGTTCCTCTTTTGAATATATTTAAACTTTTCCATAGTTACACACAGACTTATATGCACCTAAGTAAAAAAGTTAAACTCATTTAGTGACATAGGGCAGTACTGTGATTTCATACCATTTTTAACCCCATATTACATATTTTACTTTATGCAAGCATGGTGGGAGTCTTATGGTAAAGCTACTTCCTTCATGTTTTCATTCCTTGAGCCCAATACTTGGACCATTAGTATTTCAAGCTGGTTTTGTTTATTTTTTTCCTCATTATTAGATTAGCATTTTAAAAATATGAATGATACTTGTCATTGTACAGGTTGTGGATATTCCATATTGCTTAGAAAAGGCTGAAAAAAAAATCTTCCCATTATGCCCAGAATCAAACGTTGAAGAGCAAAAGATCCTAGGTTTGCCTCTGAACTTTGCTTCTGAAGCCCCTGCAAAAAGAAAACACTGGGGTCAGGGTGATAGGTCTAATGATAGTTCTCCCTTCCAAAGAACAGTTGATCTATTATTTTTTGAAGAGATTCAAGAAGACAAAAATAAGGCATCAAATAAGAGTTATACCTCTAGAGGAATTAGCAGATACGTAGTAAGGAGTTAAATAAATAAAACTTAGTCAACAAACAATGGAAGAAGAAATGTGGTCTTGACAGAATCAAATAAGTGAGGAAATTCTACTGAGGAAATGGTTAATGAAGTTCAAGAAAGTTACAGTACACTGTTTTGTTTCCCAAACACACATCACACCCTCTATAACTGAGGAATAAATAAGTTAAAAGACCACTCTTTCTTGAGAGTTTATCTCTCACTCCTTCCTCCCAAAATATGGTAGTGAAGGCAATGAAGTTACTTCTGGTCTGGCTTTAGAAAGGTACAGAATAGGTGTATATGTGATTTGAGCATATTGGAAGCATGGGCCAGAACCTATATTTATATCCCATTATTTTCTTCATGTCTACAAAAACATCAGAGATTTCTCTTTAGAAAAGGCTTTGCCACTTCCTAGGAAATTATTTCTGCATTAGCCAAACTGTGTAATTCCTTTTTTTTTTAATTTTCCTTTTTCCTTTTTATTTTATTTTATAAGGTTTATTTTTTAAATTCTAGTTAGTGTAATATTGGTTTAAAAGAGTGGAATTTAGTGATTCATCACTTATATAATACCCAGTGTTCATCACAAGTTCCCTCCATACCCATCACCCAATTATCCCTTCCCCCTGCCCATCTCCCCTCCAGCAATCCTCAGTTTGTTCAAAATGTGTAATTCTTAACAACTTGGTTATTAGAGAGGATGTCTGGGCCTTGCCAAAGCACTAGAGATAGAAGCAAGATGAAGAGGTAGTTGCTAAAGTGAAAGAAAGAGAACTAAGATGAGAAGAGAGCCAAAGACAATTGTACTGTCTTTGCATATTTTGTTTGTTTTTAAATCTGTTTTTGGAAGAGTAGAGGGGCACAGTGGAAAATTGGGGGGGGCAGTTTCTTGGCAAACTACAAAACAAATCAGACTATCAGGTCTCAACAACCCTAAGACTAAAGAGAAAACATTCCCTCTGTCACTTTATCTCCTTTTCTGCCCATAAACTATATTCAAGAAAATACAGGCATTGTCATTCAAATAAATTTGTCAACAAGTGAGTGTGAGGAATAATCTTAGTAGTGTGTGGATAGTTAAGACTCTGTCTGTGGGAGAACTAGATGGAAGGGGGTGGAGTAGGATGGGGGAACTTCTTTATCTTTCTCTTTGAGAATAAAATGCACCTCTCCTGGGAGAGAAAGGGAGAATGAAGACTCATGGGATTTATCTATGTGTGTGAGAATACTGAAAAAAATACGCAGGTTTATCATTTTATGAAAAAGTCACTAAATATACCTTGACGACTTCAGGAGGCAGAAAATATGTAATTACAGAGACCATCTTTATTATTAAAATGCAAATTATAAATTACAGATGAAAATAAATTCCAAGTGCAACATTTTCACAGTGTCTTGGAAGTAAAAACAGAAAGATGATATAATAGTGAAGTTGCACAAAAGTTCCACTCATGTACTCTTTCAGATCAAAGTAGCTTGATCTGTTGTTCCTAGGGCAGATGGTTCATTTTTTATGGAATTAAAATAGAATTAGCTGCTTACCTGAGTGACAGTGAAAACATTTAAACAATTTGAATATAATAATAATAATAACAATAATGACAATAATAGTAACATGGAAATCACCCCATATTCAAAATCTCTGTTTTTGGAATAACTATGTATATGTTGGTTTTAGAATCAGAACTCAAAAAACTTTATATAGGAAATGTGAGTTTATTTATTTTGAATTGTATATTACTATAGTTGAGGACGCTTACTTTTTGCACTTTGGTTTCTTTGAACCCAGAGAGTAATAAATGGGAGATTCAAACAGAAGATTTTCCAAGGAAAAGAGAAGCTCAGAGAGGAGACTGGCGTCCAGATGGCAACTGCAGTAGCACATTCCTCTGCTTCCTAAAAGCAATGCTTTTCTCCTGGAAATAAAGTCCAGAGTTGAAGGGGAAAAATCAAAAAGAAAGAAACAAGCAGAGATCTGAGAAGCTGATATATTGTGATACAGATAGATGATAGATAGGTAAATAGACAGATAGATAGATAATAGATGATAGAGGATATATTTCTTAAAATTATGGTAAGCGAAGTGGGTGATTACTCATTATATGCAATTTGAAAGACACTGCTGTTAAAATTTGCTTAAAAAAATCTTCCCCTCCAGTTTTCTTTTTTCCCCCCAAATACTTTTATTTTATTTTTTCAGTGTTACAAGATTAATTGTTCATGTACCACACCCAGTGCTCCCTCCAGTTTTCTACAGTGTCTTTCAGCCTTCCATTAAAAATAAGAGATTAACACTTTGAATTACGGTTTATCACTAAAACTTGAATTCAGATATCCCTGGACAAGTTAATATTAAGCCAACATTAGTCACTAGCATCTGAGTATGAATAAATTGATCAAATTATTGACTAGAAGAACAAGGGAATAGGACAGAAGGAAAAACGTATCGATGGAGAAGAGGAGTAAATAAAGTAAATTACAGGGGTGCCTGGGTGGCTCAGTGGGTTAAAGCCTCTGCCTTCAATTTAGGTCATGATCTCAGGGTCCTGGGATCGAGCCCCATGTCAGGCTCTCTGCTCAACAGAGAGCCTGCTTCCTCCTCTCTCTGCTTGCCTCTTTGCCTACTTGTGATCTCTCTCTCTTTCTGTGTCAAATAAATAAATAAAATCTTTTAAAAAAATAAAGTAAAAAAATTACAACACTTAATACAAACCTTAGACGGGCAGACCTGGGGAGAAGTGGTGGTCCTAGCTACACAGCATAATAATACAGTAATAAGTATCCTCTGCTTTAATAATGTAAATGACATGCAAGGGTTCTGGACCACCTAATAAATGGGCTCTAACCCCCTCAACCATTACTCTAAGAAGTTCATTAATGTCCAAGAAATATTTCCTCTCCTTTTTAGGAAAAAAATAGATATGTTTAAAGTAACATTAATATGTTAATAAAATTAAATCTCTGGTATCCCGAAATGACCCTAAAAAGTGTAATCCATGTTAATCTAAAAAACAGTAAACAAATATATTATAAACAAGACTCTTCCATTATAAGTAATGGAAAATTACTTGTGATTATTATTTGTGATCCCATTACAACGTTAAATTATATTCAAACACAAATCACTTTAAAGCAAACAGACCAGACATAGTTGCAGTTACTCTTTTTAAAACACAATTTAGCACTCATTTAGAACTCACATAACACATCAAAATGTGTACCTTATGATGAATAATAAGGAGACAAACACACCATTGCTAGCAGCACAGTCTGTCTTCTAACAAGGTATTATTTTAATAACAAAATACAAGCAAAATCAATACTTGTCTAAAAAAAAACATTTGAATATTTTTCACTCCTCTCAGATATTAGAATTAATTTTGATTTGCCAGTTCCCCCCAATCATATTAGTATCATAACTGTGTGCCTAAAACAACTCCTTTCCTATAAAAACATGATGGAACCCAAGTAGCATGTGTCTTTATTATATAGCACACAGGTTTTTAAGTAGATAATTGTTTTAAATTGGAGCTTGTTGCTAAAACATGTTTCAAGGTACTATAATATTTTAGACCTCAGATTTAATTTAGACTCATATCTTGGGTCTGCTACTTCCATACTAGTACTAAACCGGGAGCAGGTAAATAACTATAAGGGGAGTCCAATGCTGCCAAAGGTAATCTTTTGTACTTTTTTATTCCCAAAAAAAAAAGGTGAAAGAATCTTCTTCCATAGCTGCCGGGAGGTAGGCTGTGCAGAATTCACAATGGTATGACTGAGGCAAAGCTGGACCAGAAAAATTTCTGAAGACTCTAGGGTCCACATGCGTGGCTACCTTTAATTCATGAAGGTAGCTTGACAGGCTCCACTTAAAGAAACACAATGTGGTGAGGCTTTTAAGAGGTGTACCCTACCCTTCATCTTTTTGTTCTGGCCTAAGCTTAGTAATTAGTGCACTTCTTCTTTCATAGGCTCAAATAATGCAGTAACCTGTCAGAGATATTCAATGTTATTCTAGAAGCATGGCAGAAACTCCCTCTATTAGGCAGGCCCATACATTTCAATAGGTATTCTTTGGATATCGTTTAAGAGAACTGGAACTCTGATTATCACTTATCTGCCATCTCCCAGACCTATAGAGACAATTTAGGTCACATTGTATGTAATCTGGTGAGCTATCTGACCTGGGTGGATTCAATAAGACATTTTATGTAATCTTAGAGGTTACTGTATATGAATTTGTTTCTTGTTCTTACTTTAAACATACCAGAGGCCTGAGTTCAGATTTTCATTTTATGAATAAGTGTGACATGCTGTTCGTATTGACACTTAAATGAAGAAAATAGTTACTTGAGTCTTCAAACCATAGAGTATAATCACACATGGGAGATAAAAATAGTCCCATATTTATACCACTTTGTTCTCACAGAATAACGTATCGTCCATCCTAGTTAAAATACACTCAAAATATGGTATTTGAATATAAACTGTGATTACTAGCATAAATAGACAACTATATTGCCTCTAGGTATGGAGACTCAGTGTCCACTGCAGCAAAAGTAAGTGCTTATGATGAGCCCAAGCTAATAGTTTCTCTGTGTCTTAGGTTCACATAAAACTGATGACTCTAATTGAGTGCATATATATAGAATGCCACTAAAGTTTTACAGTTCAAATCCTGACTTATTAACAAATTATTACATAGATATGTCAACAACAGTGATGGTGGAACACAATGCTTTAAAAACAGATTCTGTTATAAAGATGTGAATTCCTTTTATAGGTAAGATAGAGCATAAGTGAACAGCTGTGAGTGCTTCCTGTAATTACTTTCCAGTGGTTTGGGTTATTACAAATATGTTCTGATATACTTGCATTTCAGACCACATTCAGGTTTTGTTTTAATTTAGCATAATTCAGTTGTCAGAGTAGAAGTGGTATGGTTGCTTACAAAGGATTTTGCATGGAGTTGGATGCTATCTTGTCTTGAAAGTCGTCTTCTGAACTCATTAGTGGTGAAGTAGTATATGATTGGGTCAAGACAGGAATTCAGACTAGCAAGACAGAGGGCAACAGAATGAAATATTAGAATCACTCTTCTGGCTAGGCAGCTTTGAATTTTGTTGGACTTGACCAGGAAATCTAAAGGAAAGCTGAAGTGATATGGTGCAAAGCAAATTAGGAATACTCCTGCACAGGTTAGAATCATTTTCAAGGCTTTCTTTTTCTCCCCAAGGTCTTGGGCCACAGGATATTTATCATGCAGTGATAAAGCTGTCTTCCAGGTACAATATAGGACAATTAGAAGAGGAGTGACAAACCCAATCAACTCGCCAATGGTCATCATGGCAACAGAATGGGCCAGACTGACATTCCTGGTAGGAAGATCCACAAAGCATTTGGTTCTGTTGCCTGAGGTGTCATCACTGGTTCTGAGGAGAGGAAAGAGCAGACAGGCAAGGCAGATGATCAACCAGCCAGCAATGCTGATGTATAGGTCATATTTCTGTTTGCAGTCATGGAAGCGAAAGGGGTACATGAGAAACCAAAATCGTCGCACACTTATGCAGACCAAGAAGTAGATGCTTGCATACATGTTGACATACTTCAGGTAGAAACAAAACATACAGAGGCCAGGCCCAAATGGCCAGTCATAATTCAAGTAGTAAAAGATCCTCAGTGGCAGGGAGAGAACTTGTAGTAAGTCAGCAATGGCTAAGTTTATCATGAATATCACAGCCCGTTTGGTTTCTTTCATATAGCCATAAAATACCCATAAGGCTAGTATGTTCCCTATGAGACCTGGCACAAGAATTACAGTATATGTCACTGCATAGATAAAATATCGAGTATCGGTCTTATATCCATCTGGCCCAGCACATGTGTCATTAGCAAGCATGTTTCTTTCCAGAGCAACTGTCTTTGCCAAATAGTTGTTCAAAACATAAATTCACAATTAACAGCCACTCTTTCTAAAAGACTTATTATGAATGGTTAGAGACAGTGAGTATAAAATAACCTCCTTTTTACTCCATCGGTCTGAGTCTCTACACATAATTTGGGCGCTTTTCAAAGAACTATTTGCATATTTGCTTAGGATTTTTTTTTATAGTAATTACACTGAAGTCTAGTATGCAAGCACAGATAACAAGCTGTTATAATTTTTTCCCCTTTGGTTTACTGTTATAAGGCCTTCTGGGACATCATAACAGTTGATTCTCTCCCATTTGGACCATGAATGTGCCACATAGCAGCTCTTCAACTTTCCATATGGTGATAGCCATTTCTTTACAGGTGTTTGACAGGCTGTTTTTTTCTTATGTTTGCCTCACGTAGAAGAAAGGTTTGCTTTAGTATTCAGTAAGTCCACAGTTCTTCAGAGGTGATTAACTTGGATAGATCAGCTTTCTGAGACTTTCCCAGTTATGTGTCGAAAGCTAAAAAATGGGAAACAAAGGCAGAGCTGCAAGTGAAAAAACAAACAAGCCAATTAGTGTCTGGCACTTTTTGCAAGAAAAGAAAAAGCCTATGGGTACAAAAATCTATTCATGTGAAGGAAAATTCCGATATAAGTGAGAGTGACAAGCCAGTTTCTATGTTACTTTAGAATTACAAGAAAATATAGCTAGAAGTCACCTGAAAGGTAATATAGTCTGTGACTGCGAACCAACTGTATTTGAGAGCTTGTTAGAAATGCCAAGGACTCTTAGGCCCACCTGGGACCTGCTGACTCAGTTTGCAGTTTAACAAGAGCCACATGTGATTTTTATGCATATTAACGTTTGAGAGGCTCTGATTTAGACCACGGATTCACAAATCACTTTGTCAGGCTTATCTGATGGAATTAAAAAAAATTCAACTTTCTAGAGCTTTCCTGGTGTCTCTTCCAGAGATTCTGATTCAGTACATAAGGTCTCACATTTATATTTTTGAAAACTTCCCATATGATTTAGTTATAGTCGACTGAGCATTTCTCCTTGAACCACCATTATAGGGGTCACTGACTTGGTCAAAATCCTTCTCAGATGTCTGCAAATAAGTGGGTAACCAGCTTCTCTTTTAAATACTTTTACATGGGTCATTTAGTCACCTATCAATTATCCAAGGTAACAGACCACAGTACTAGTAGAGAGAATCGAAATCTCAAGATAGTTGACTCAGCTGGATCCATAAGCTTTGTTCTGAGGTAAACAAATTTTAGCTTAGGGACTCAGTTGCCTTAAGGCTGTTAAAATTAGGGAAGATTTAACTGACTTTAAAGATATGTGGGAAGAACAAAAATGAAATAGGAATTCTGAAACATTCTGATTTGTATTATCAAGTCCATGGGCTATAAAGTGTGCTTGATTCGACCCCTAAAGGAATTGTTTTGTTATTATTTTGCCTCGATTGCTTGGTAAGGAAAATAGCATGTTTTGTTCAAAGATATGGTGCCCATTTTAACTAAAAGGCCTGATGAATGATATGAACTAGGCATCAGATTGAAGAGGTTAAATACCTGAGACTTCTTAGGTAAGGCCAAAGTAGGGAGATGGCATTATAAAATACAAGGAAGCACAGCTGCAAAGAATAGCATATCTATTGAAAGTGATTAAAATTAGAGATTCTTTAGTTCTCAAACTGAAATTCATCTTTATAATATTTTCACAAGTACTGATTTTGGATAGGTGACAGGCAAAATCGGGTGGCAAACCAAACAATCAAAAGCTCTGGGTTTTCAACCTCCTTTTAACTATTTATACATAAGTCATTGTCTTCTAATGTCACTGAATAGACATTAGAAGTTTATACACAGGTACACCCGGTTAATCTCTATTGAACATCCATCTTCCCTATCATGGGCAATGACTCTTAAATCCACATTTCTTTTGAGCTGTAGCTCTCTTTCCAACTATTTATAAAAATTCTTCTCTTAAATGTTTCATTATCACCTCAAAATTCAACACATGAACATGAAGTCATCCTTAGTTTTTATTCAAAATATGTCTTATCTTGTCAGATTATGTCATGTCTTTGATAAAAATATCCTAATGATTTTCCCTCTCATTTAGAGGAAGATCAAAGTTCTTTACAACAGCCTACATCTTTTGGATTCCCGAATGGTGCAGTCAGTTAAGCCTCCAAATCTTGTTTTCAGCTCAGGTCTGATCTCAGGCTTGGGAGATCAAGCCTCATGTTGGGCTCCATGCTCAGTGTGGAATCTGCTTATGTTTCTCTCTCCCGATGCCCCTCGTCACTCTCTTTTCCTCTTTTACTCTCTTTCTCTCAAATAAATAAATCAATCTTAAAAAAAAAATAATAGCCTACATCTCCTTACATGATCTGGCCCCTATTACTTTACTAAGCTCACCGACTAACATTCTTCCTCTTGTACTGTGCTCCAGCCACTTTGCCATGCTTGCTATTAGGGGAATGGACCAGGTACACTCCCGCCTTGAAGCCTTTGAATTGGCAGTTCCCTGTGCCTGAAATACTTTAGCCCAGTTATCATTTGTTCATTTACTCACCTCCTTCAGATCTTTACCTCAGTGTTACCTTTTCTGAGGCTTCCCCTGATCTATTTTATTTTTATTTATTTTTTTAAAGATTTTATTCATTTATTCATTTGACAGAGAGAGAGACAGCGAGAGAGGAAACACAAGCAGGGGGAGAGGGAGAAGCAGGCTCCCCACTGAGCAGGGAGCCCGATGTGGGGCCCGATCTCAGGACTCTGGGATAATGACCTGAGCTGAAGGCAGACGCTTTAATGACTGAGCCACCCAGGCACCCTGATCTTTCTATTTTAAAACTGCGTCTCTCCTCCAACATTTCCCATTTCCTTCACTTTTTATTTTATCCACTTTCAATCATAATTAATATACTCTATGTTTATTGTTTTTACTTATTTATTTTGTTTTTATATATTTCCCTACTAGACTACTGTAAGTCCAAAGACAGGAATTCTTATATTTTGTCCAGTTTTTGTGGTCTCCAGTCTTGGAGACCTTGACTCATTGTCACTTGTTCTCCACTTCCAAACAAGTTTCTAAGGGAGAGACAGCATACTATGGGGGAAATAATGTATGTTTAGAAGTTAGAATAACTTGGGTTTAAATGCTTGTTCTTTTGATTGCTCTGTGACCCTGAGTATATCACTAAACCTCTCTGATCCCTAATTTTTTCATTGGTAAAATGAGAAGAATCATAGTATCTAACCTACAGAATCAGTGTGAGAATTAATTGAGCTGTTGTAATATATTTAGCATAGTGTCAGTACATAATAAGCATGAGTTATTATAACTGATCCTATTACTATTTTCTGCAACTCCATTATTTCTCACAACCATCTCATTTTTTGATATTTTATATAGTCATATATTTATTCACATATTACTATTTTATCTGGTTTCATATAATTTTCCCCAAACTACTTTTATTTTATTTTTTCAGTGTTACAAGATTAATTGTTCCTGCACCACACCCAGTGCTCCATGCAATACATGCCCTCCTCAATACCCACCACCAGGCTCGCCCAACCCCCCACCCTTTCCCCTCCAAAACCCTGTTTGTTACTCAGAGTCCACAGTCTCTCATGGTTCATCACTCTCTCCGATTTCCCCCTTTGACCCTTCCTTTCCTTCTCACAATGCCCTCCATGTTTTTCCTTACTCTCCACACGTGAGACCATAAGATAATTGACTCTCTGCTCGACTTATTTCACTCCGCATAATCTCTTCCAGTCCCGTCCGTGTTGATACAAAAGTTGGATATTCTTCCTTTTTGATGGAGGCATAATATTCCATTGTATATATGGACCATACCTTCTTTATCCATTCATCTGTTGAAGGGCATCTTGGTTCTTTCCATGGTTTGGCAATTGTGGTCATTGTTGCTATGAACATTAGGGTACGTGTGGCCCTTCTTTGTACTGCATCTGCTTCTTTGGGGTAAATACCCATCTCATTTTTGAAATTTGCATTGTTTTTACTCTAGTTCAAGCCTTTATTACTGAATTTGTCTCCCTATCCCCTATCTTGTCCTTCTGTATTGTGCATAATGCTGTCAGAATTTTTTTCTGAGATGA
>CM053612.1:51060332-51072796 GCA_028646535.1 Procyon lotor
AAGATTTTATTTATTTGACAGAGAGAAACACAGCGAGAGAGGGAACACAAGCAGAGGGAATGGTAGCAGGAGAAGCAGGCTTCCTGCCGACCAGGGAGCCCGATGCGGGGCTCGATCCCAGGACCGTGGGATCAGGACCTGAGCCGAAGGCAGCCGCTTAAAGACTGAGCCACCCAGGCGCCCCTGTAAAGGCCTTTCTTAAATTTCCTGTTCTTCATGGAAACTTCTGTGATTAACTCAGCACTGTTATGCTAATCCCCTTTTCAAATCCTCATTTATAGCTCTCTTAAAGTACTTAATTTTCTCTGCTTTTTAGTTAGCAATTTGTATCTGTGTCTTATTTATGCCTCTGTTCCCCTGCCTATTCCACTCTACCACAACAAGCCCAGAAATTCCTTGAAGTTAGGGGTTGGGGCTTAAACACCTTTATATCCCCCGGAGCACCTAGAGCCATGTTTGGAATGTGATGGGCTCATCTAATATTTACTCAGCAAATATTTATTCAACATCTACCATTTTTCAGGCACCACTCTTGGTACTAGGGATATAGACAGTGGGAAAAGCACATGATCTTTGTCTTCTCAGACCTTATTTTCTAGTGAAGCAGAATGATAATTGTCTCACAATATTTAAAAAAAGTGTGTTTGTAGGCAAAGTACAGTGTATTCTATAAGCACAAATGAGGGGAAACAACTAAAATATTAAGAACATATTTGCTTAAGTGAAGTGAAATCAAAGTCACGACCATCCTCCTAAAGTCCATAATTTTCCTGGTGGTTATTCTGTCATTGGCCACATTTAAGTGCATTTTCGTATGTATATCCTAGCCTGTAACCTTGCAATAGAATATCTCCCTTACAATTAATTCCTCTTGCTTCTGGGAGAGCTGACTATATTTTCCCTTTGTTTAAATATCATTATTTTCTAGCAGGAAAAGTCGCTTGGGAAGTCTGAAAAGGCTTTCTATCATGAAAAAAAAAAAAACCCTGTTTAGCTGTTCTATAATGAATATAAATTCCCCATTATCTAAGAGTAATGGAGGCAAAAAAAATGAAGGAGGCATTTTTTTTTTCAGCACATGCCACTATTTTTTGAGATTTTCCTTTCTCAGGAAAGAATCCATATTATAACAGGTACTGAAACAGACTCCAGTTTGAATGAGATATTTATTTGAAGAAACATGCCAACTCTTTGATCAAATTATTTTTTGCTTTCAGGAGACTATTTTTCCTTAATTTTACTTACTTTCTTTTGGGAAGGGAAAAAAAAGAGAAAAAAATGAAACTAATCACCTAAATCTGGCCTGATTCTCAGCAATCTACAGGTCAGAAACCATTTCATATGGAGTTCTCATGAGAAGTTATTATTTTCATTCATGAATATTTATGTTTATCCAAACCTGAAGCTCTAACAAATTTCACTCATGATATGGTTCAAGAGTATTATCCAGCAATATTATGTCTTTGGTTGCTTATCAAGGAAAAATGTGATTCAAATATCAGGGATAACTTTTTGTGTCACCTTACTGAGACTTCCTCTGAACAAGTTACTATTATCTATGAAGACGCTAGATTTTACCCATCAACATGCGTTTCTATATTTTAATAAAAGAAAATGAGTCATTAAAAAATATTAGACCATCAAATGACCTAATTTTTAATGGTGGTCTTTGAGACATATTAGTGGCAAGTAAAGACTATGTTTTGGGATGTGGAGTTCTGCCCAGCAACCATCCAGTCGTAGGTCATAGGCAACTACTTACCCAAAAGCCAGCTTTATTTTAGAGTTCTAGTTAGGTACATTAGTAAGCCAAGAAAAGGCAGACCAAGTGCTCCAAGTGACAGCAAATGATGTGGGACTGAATATGATGTGTACGTGTGTGGGAGGCAATAATACCACTATAACACATAAGTAATCACAAATATTGGATGGAAAGAGCAAACATTTCTTCCTGATACTGATCAACACACATTGCAAATATCAGGGATTATTTTTCACTTTTGAAGATCTTCAAAGTCAAATAGCTTATAATCTTTCCAGAAAACCTTTCTGGCAACTGCAACTAGGTAAAGAGCTGACTACAGCACAGTAAGCAAGTACTTCAGAAAGTCTTTGCCTGGCTAATTCTCCTAAGGGAAATTCACCAGTTCTGCCCTACCGAAAGTTCAATCAGAATTTTTATTTTAAGGAAGGTGTTCAGGGGCGCCTGGGTGGCTCAGTGACTTAAAGCCTCTGACTTCGGCTCAGGTCATGATCTCAGGGTCCTGGGATCGAGCCCCGCATCGGGCCCTCTGCTCAGCAGGGAGCCTGCTTCCTTCTCTCTCTCTACCTGCCTCTCTGCCTACTTGTGATCTCTCTCTGTCAAATAAATAAATAAAATCTTAAAAAAATAAAGAAACAAAGGTGTTCTGCTTGGATGCCACATTCAACTAGGCTCCCAACTCCTCTTATATTTGATACCTCCTATGATTCCCTCATAAGCCAACTTCATAAAGGGAGGAAATAACTATGTGCGGACAGATAATGCAGTTACTATGAGCATTGCCATTTTGCCAAGAAGTTATTTCATTCAGCTGGATCTAAATTTCTTTGCTGAGATCTGAAGCCCATTTCCTCTTCAACAGATAGTGCAGCTTGTTACTCTGAGTAGCACTATTTTAATTACCAAGGAGACAGCAAGGAGTATATTACTCAATCTCACATTACCAGTAAGTAATGCCCAGTCACACTGCCTCTCCTCAGATATTCTAGTTTGTAATCATTTCATATCCTGGAGACAAAGGCACACTAATTGGTATTGGCGACCTCAGATGCCATTAAAATCTGTACTGGTAATTAACAAGTGCTTTAGCCACTATCTACTTCCTTGCTCCTACCACCCATTAAAAAACGTTAGTCAGTTTGTTCTTATACAGCTCCTGTCTCAGTGTCTTGTTCTCATACACATGATTTAAAGCTCTCTATTTTTATTTTTTCACTTTTTCTTAAGCCATGTTTCTCAAAATGTGGTCTCTGGGGGCCGCCTGGGTGGCTCAGAGGGTTAGGCCTCTGCCTTCGGCTCGGGTCATGATCTCAGGGTCCTGGGATGGAGCCCCACATCAAGTTCTCTGCTCAGCCGGGAGCCTGCTTCCCTCTCTCTCTCTGCCTGCCTCTCTGCCTACTTGTGATCTCTTCCTCACTGTCAAATAAATGAAATATTAAAAAAAAATGTGGTCTCTGCACTAACTGGAGTGCATATTAAAAATGAATATTTCCAGATGGAAGAAATCTTAACTTCCAAAGGATAGAGCCAAGGTAGCTACACTTAACAAGCTTCCAAGAGAAGCAAATCTGAGCGCCTTCAAATCTGAGAGTTTTCCTTGAGTTATAAAAGGCAACATCAATATCAATTTAGTCATTTTCTTAAGCTCCATACCAAAATTAGGTCCTTGCTGGCATTCTCTGTGCTTTCCTATCTCCTTTCCTTGGGCTCTTGATTTTCCCTCTCCTTAAAGTGCTATATCCCCATCTTTACCTATTGAAATCCTGTCCATCTTCTGAGGCCTGTCTTTAAAAAAAATGCTACCTTCCCTATGAAAGCTTTCATTATCCTCTGCCTGATTATGATCATACTCACCTATGAACTCCCATAGCACTTTGCATTATAAATATGCTTTCTTTTCTTATTCATGCCACAAAATTGTGATCTCATTACCAGCAAACACCATGCTTTATTGATGTACATAACCCTCCACCACTAAAGTGCCCAGTTATTTTGCATGTAGTAGGAATGCAGTTATATTCAGCTAAGTTTATTGAACATCTAGGTCAGAGCTTGATACAATAGGAGGATCCCTTTATGTCTCATATATGCTATTTTATTTTGTAAACAATTTGAATATAGCTCCATACTGACTATTGTTTAACTTGTGGCTCATAATGAATCTCAAGTCTTTATTTGTACATGGTGAAAATACAAGAGAAAGCAGTAAATCACTTTTCATGGGTACTATGAAACACTGAACAAACGGTTTCTAATTACATGTATCCAACTACCTAGCTATCAGTGTCTCCTGTTTTTATAACTCTGGGTATAGGTATCCTAACTTTCATTTTGAAATACAGTTCACCATTTTACAAAGTTCCATTTTAAACATTATATTTCAAATATTTTTACTTTGCAGATATGATGACAAAATCACATTATGGTGCAGTGGGAAAACTGTATGTATTTCCTATTCTCAGTGATGACATGGCTCTGGGGATTTTCTTCCACTCTTCTTAATGCTCATCTGGTGTTTCAGACCAGACATCAGAATCTGGACGAAAACAAGACTTTTTAAAGGAAAGTTAAATGCTTCCAAGTTTATATAAAATCAAGTAAGGTCCAATATAACCAGGTCTTTCTGGCTGTTTTTACTTTTTTTGCAGTCTTTTTCTTGCAATTTTCTCCCTCAGAGTGTGCCCTATCCAATCCTTCATAGGATTAATAAGCTGCAAAAGTGAAGGAGTAAAGCAACTTTATGAGGTCTGGTAAAAAGAGCAAGAGTGGAGTGGAAAATTAAACTAGACTCCAGGGCTTCACTCCAGTGTTGGCTTTGATTTTGAGTGTAGGTGGCTACCTAATGTGGTGTGACTTCAAGGGCTGCCAAAAAGACCTCCTGTAAGAAAAATAAAGTAAAAATCCTTTCCAATTTGTTGGTTGAAACCCAAACTCCTTTTTCTTAAGAATAAGACTTTTTCCCTATAAAGACAATTTAGGTTTGGAATACCAGACTTCCACCTTTAAAGATGGAGTCCAGGAACTTAAAACTGGCATCTTTTCCTGGGGAATATCAGTACCCCACACAAACTCGGACTTTCTGTATCATGTGTAATAGATCCTAGAGTTTTTGTGTTCTATGTTTTTCAGCTCAGTTAGTGTATCAGGTTTTTGTCCTTGGTGCTTAGTATTTTCACCCCATAGTTGTGTTTTATTTATATGTTGAGGACATTTTTTCTCCACAATATTATTCAAAATCTAGAGCATCTTGTTTTATTTATTTTTTTAAAGATTTTACTTATTTATTTGAGAGAAAGAGAGAGAGCACAAGCAGCTGGAGGGACAGAGGGAGAGGCAGAAGCAGACTCCCTGCTGAGCAGGGAGCCCTACATGGGCCCAAAACACTAGGATCATGACCCAAGCTGAAGGCAGACACTTAACTGACTGAGCCACTCAGGCACTCCTATAGCAGTTTGTTTTAAAGAGCAAAAGGGAGGGTGCCTGGGTGGCTCAATTAGTTAAGCAACTGCCTTCGGTTTGGGTCACGATCTTAGGGTCTTGGGGTTGAGACTCAAGTCAGGCTCCTTGTTTAAAAAGGAATCCCTCAGCCCCTTCTCTCCCCACTTGCATGTTCTCTCTCTCTCTCTTTCTCTCTCTCCATCTCAAATAAATAAATAAGTAAAATATTTTTTAAAAGAACAAACCATATTATGGAAGCCTCTCAGCAGATGCCTGAGGTCTTTAGAAACTGCATCAAAAAATCCCGATAGAACATGATTTAGATTTTAAGCTTTTAAATCCTAAAATGCAAGGGAAAAACAAAATAGATTGTTTAGCTCTGGATAACTACCCTAGAATGTACCCATGTAGCTCTTTAACTACCTTAAAAATTGCTTATGGAACATTTGACATACCAATAATAAGGCAATTAATCTAAAATATGGGGATCTCATTTTTGGATTTTAATGACAGATACTAGATCACATCCTTAGATCAGACTTGGAAGGAGGTAAGGGAGAGGAGTACAAGACAGTGAATGCTGCTATTCCAGATGATTAAATATAAGACTCCTCTAGTGTCAGTTTTGTCTTTGCTGGATTTGTCTTACATTTTGGCTTTTAGTAGCCTGTCTCTTTTGGCACTCCAACTAAACAAGATTATTTCTTTAATTCTCAATTTTCTACAATTTTTTCTATACTTGGAAAGTGGACCTTATAAATTAGGAAAACTCTAAAGGAGTTTACTTTGTCAGTCACTTTAAAAATAAATCCCCACAATGCAGCTGCATGTCACAGCCTGGCTGGGTCTTAGCCTGCTCCACTCACCTCAGTGCTATAGTGCAAGCACATGTTACAAATGAGTTGGGTGTCAGTCCCACCCATGTCTGCACCACAGATATAGCCCAAACACAAGCACACACAACCAGCTCAAGAGATACCTGTTGAGCACCTAGCTCTGGTGGTCAGAGGAGATTGTGCTTCTGGACTCCATGTGACTTGTCCTACACAAGACCATTCCTTCAAGACTGGGAAAATTAGTTGATTTGTGTAATATATAGAGCCAAACACAGCGAGTCAGGGAAAATAAGACAGAGGCATATGTCCCAAACACACAAAAAAATAAGACCAAATATCAGAAAAAAGATATACTAATGTAATGGAGATAAGCAATCTGCTTGATAAAGACTTCAAAGTAATGACTATAAAAATGCTTACTAAACGTGGGAAAACAATGAATGAAGCACAGTGAAATTTTCATTAAAAAAACAGGATATGTAAGATAGTTCCAAACATATGTTACAGAGCTAAAGAATACATTAACGAAACTGAAAAATACACTAGAGAGCTTCAATAGGATAGTGGGTGAAGCTGAAGATCAAATCCATGAGCTGGAAGGTAAACAAACAGAACTCATTCAGACAGAGCAGGAAAAAAAAAAAAAGATAACTTAAGGGACATTTATGACAATGTCAAGGGAATAACATTTACATTATGAGTCCTGGAAGGTGAGAGATAGAGAAAAAGAGCCAAAAAAAATGTATTTGAAGAAATAATGGTTGAAAACTTCCCTCATCTGGGGGATGAAACAAACAGGCTTAGAAAGCCCAGAGTTTCAAACAAAAAGAACCCAAAAAGATCCACACTGAGACATGCCATAATTGAAATGGTGAAAGTTAAAGATACAGAATGAATTTTAAAAGCAACAAGAGAAAAACAACTTCTTACATACAAGGGAAATATGAAAGAATATCAGATTTTTTTTCTCCAGAAACTTTTAAGCCAGAAAAGAATGGCACAACTTATTCAAAGGACTGGAAGGAAAAATTTCCAACCAAAAGTTATCTACCTGACAAGGTTAATATTCCGAATTAAAGGAGAGATCAAGAACTTTCCAGATAAACAAAACCTAAAGTAGTTTATCACCACAAAACTGGCCTTATAAGCAATGTTAAAGAGACTTCTCTAAACTGAAAGAAAATAGTACTAAATTACAAACAAAAATACATACAAAACTAAAGATCTCACTGGAAAATGTAATTATATAGTAAAGGTAGCAGGTCAATCACTTAAAAAACAAGTATGAAAGTTAAAATTTTAAAAATAGTAAAATTAACTGAAAGTACAATAACTAGTTAATGAATGCATAAAATACAAATATGTAAGAGGCACCCGGGTGGCCCAGTTGGTTGAGGATCCAGCTCTTGATTTCAGCTCAATTCATGATCTCAGGGTTGTGGGATTGAGCCCCACATTGGGTTCTGCACTCAGCACAGTCTGCCTGACCTTCTCCCTCTGCTCAACCTCCTGCTTGTGCTTTCTCTCTATAATAATAAATAAAACCTTTTTTAAAAAATATGTAAAATGTGACATCACAAACAACAACAATAAAAAATATAGGGGAAAGATAAAAAATTTGGTTTTGGAATGTGCTCAAATTTAAGTTGCTATGAACTCAAACTAGACTATTATATACATAGGAATTTATATGTGACCCTTACAGTAACCACAAAGCAAAAGTCTGCAGTAAATATACAAGAAAATCAAAGAGAAATCTAAATATAACAACAAAGAAAGCTATCAGATCATAAGGAAAGAGAAAAAGAAGACAGGAATACAGAGGAACTACAGAAACATCCAGAAGGTAATTAATGAAATGTCAATAAGTACATACCTATCAGTAATTACTTTAAATACAAATCAGCTAAATTCTTTAATCAAAAGACTTTGAGTGGTTCAGTGGATTAAAAAAACAAACAAACAAACAAGAACCATCTATAAGCTATGTCTTGTGTGAGAGACACACTTCAGAAGTAAGGACAACACAGATTGAAAGTGAAGGAATAGGTAAAGATATTCCATGCAAATCAAATAAAAAGGAAGGGTGTGTAGCTATAGTCAGCAGACAAAATAGACTTTAAAGAAATACTGTAATTATAGACAAAGAAGGGAAATAACAATAAAAGGTCCAATCCAACAAAAGGACCTAACATTTATAACTATATATATGCACACATCATAGAAACACCAAAATATATAAAACAAATACTAATGGACCTAAAAGGAAAAATTTACAGTGATGCAATAAAAATTTGAACTATCCACTTACATTAATGGACAGATCATCTAAAGAGAGAATTAATAAGGAAACATCATCCTCAAATGACACATTGGACCAGATGGACTTAATAGATATAAATAGAACATTGCATCCAAAAGCAACAAATTCACATTCTTTTCAAGTGCACATAGAATATCTTCCATTACAGACAACATGTTAAACCACTAAACAAACCTTAATAAATCAGGAAGACTCAAATTGTATTGCACATATCCTCTGACAACAATAGTATGAAGCTAGAAATAAATTAAAAGAAAAAAAAGGAAAAAAAACACAAAAATATGGAAATTAAACAACATGCTTCTGAACAACCAATGGGTCACTGAAACAATCATTGAAGAAATTTTGAAAAAAAAACAAGAAGAAATAAAAACAGATTTATGACATAACCAAATCCATGTGATGCAGCAAAAGTATTGCTAGAGGAAAGATCATAGCAATTTAGCCTTACCTCAGGAAACTAGAAATAGCTCACATAAACAACCCAACTCTATACCTAAATAAGCTAGAAATGGAGTAACAAACAAAATTCAAATTTAGTAGAAGAAAGGAAATAAGATCAAACTGGAAATAAATGAAATGGAGACTAAAAATAAAACAGAAAAGATTAATTAAACTAAGAGGAGCTTCTTTTCAAAGATAAACAAAATTGATAAACCCTTAGCTAGACTCTCCAAGAAAAAAAGATAGGTTAAATAAATAAAATCAGAAATGAAAGAAGTTACAACAGATACCACAGAAGCACAAAAGATCATAAGAAACTCCTACTAATATACACCAGCAATTAGGACAACATGAAAGAAATAGATAAATTCCTAGAAATACACAATTTTTCAAGACTCAATCATGAGGAATTAGAAATTCTAAATAGATTACTTGTTAGGAGATTGAATTAATAATCAACAACCTCCCAACACATAAAGATCCAAGACCAGATGGTTTTACTGGTTAACTCAAATAAACATTGAAAGAATATTTGATATCTATCCTCAAAATCTCCCAAAAAATTGACTTCCAAAGTCGTTTTACAATGCCAGCATTACCCTTGACAAAGACACCCCAAAGAAAGTGTATTACACGTCAATGTCCCTGGTGAATATACTTGCAAAAATACTGAACGAAATATTAGCAAATCAAATCCAACAATACCTTAAAAGGATGATGCACCATGATCAAGTGGGACTTATTCCAAGGATGCAAGAATGGTTCAACATCTGCAAATCAATGTGATACATTATATTAACAAAATGAAGAATAAAAATTACACGACTAAATGATTATACATGATCACAGATGCAGAAAAATAATTTGACAGAATTCAGTATTCATTTATGATAAAATAAAGAAGTTATGGAAGGAATGTCCTTAAATATGATTCAGGCAATATATGATAAACCCACAGCTAACCTCATGATCAATAGTGAAAAGATGATTTTCTTATTTTTTTTTAAAGATTTTATTTATTTGACAGTGAGAAACACAGCAAGAGAGGGAACACAAGCAGAGGGAATGGTAGCGGGAGAAGCAGGCTCCCTGCTGAGCAGGGAGCCCGATGCGGGGCTCCAACCCAGGACCCTGGGACCATGACCTGAGCCGAAGGCAGCCGCTTAACGACTGAGCCACCCAGGTGCCCCGAAAAGATGATTTTCTTCAAAGATCAGGAACAAGACAAGAATGCTCACACTTCCTACTTTTATTCAACATAGTTTTGTAAGTCCTAGCCAGAATAATTAGGTAGGAAAATAAAAAGGCTTCCAAATGGAAAGGAAGTAAAGCTGTCAGTATTTGCAGATGACAAATACCTCCCACTTTATACAGAGAACCCCTAAATACTGCAGCCCCCCACAAAAAAGCTAATAAATGAATTCAGTAAAGTTGATAGAAAATCAACATGCAGAAATCTGTGGTGTTTCTACATATTTACCAAAAATCAGAGGGAAATAAAAATAATCTTAACATTGCACCAGAAAACAAAATATTTAAAATATATTTACCCAAGGAAGTAAACCACCTGTATACCTAAAACTATAAGACAAAGCTGAAAGAACTTGAAGATGACACAAATAAATGGAAATATATTCTGAGAGAGGGAAGATGGCAGCAAAGTAGGAGGATCCTAGGCTTTCCTCATCCCATGAATACAACTAGATAACTATCAAATTATCCTTGGGGCGCATAGGTGGCTCAGTAGGTTAAAGCCTCTGCCTTCAGCTCAGGTCGTATCTCAGGATCCTGGGATCGAGCCCTGCATCAGGCTCTCTGCTCAGCGGGGAGCCTGCTTCCCCCTCTCTCTCTGCCTGCCTCTCTGCCTACTTGTGGTCTCTCTCTCTCTGTCAAGTAAATAAAAAAAGCTTAAAAAAATATCAAATCATCCTAAATACCACAGAAATTGACTTGAAGACTGACAGAAAAAACTCCACAAGTAAAGGGAGAGAAAAGGCCACACTGAAGAAAGTAGGATGTGTGTAGACACAGTATGAGAGAGAAAGAGATCATCTACTCTGCAGTGAAGAGGGAGCCATGGTCATAAAGAAGGCTGAGAGACAGACTAACACACAGGGGAGTGCATGGAAAAAAATGAATCCCCATAGGAATTGGCTCAGAAAGCCAAAAATCTTCAGAGAGACTGAATTTCATGACTTCTAGCAACCAGTGGGGCTTAAAATCTGGAGTTTGAAAGATCTGGGGGCTTGACTCAGGGAGATCCCTAAGGCAGAGTGGCCACACTTGAAGAGAAAAAAAGGGCAAAGAGCCTGTAGATATATAGCATGGAAACAGCAACCTGAAGAGCACCTGGACACACAGTGGGGAGGTTATTTGCTCATTTCAGAGAATGTCCTTGAGAAGCAACTTTCACAGAGAGACCTCTACAGGAACAAAGAAATGACAGGTGCCATTTCCCTCCCTTGCATTTCAGTATAAGCAGAAAACCGCTTCCAGGAACCAGCACATCACCAACACTCATTACCTAACTTACTTACAAGCCCTTCCCTGCCATGCCTTAGTGGAACCATGCTTCTCAGTCATCCTTGCCTCAAACTCAGCGTGGCAAGGCCTCCTTCCCCAGAAGACGTACCTATACCCTTGACAACACCACATCTCCCCACTCTGGAGTTTTGCAGAGCCTGAGTTCTGGTGGTGGGGGCAACAGATCTCTTTTCACAAGCAAATCAGAATGCATCTAGTTAAAACCCACCACATTCAGGCCAAAGACTAAACATTGCCTACCACAGACAAAGAGAGCTTCTGCAGAAAACCAGCCTGAAAGATAAAATAGCCAGGAAAAAAGAGCAGAAAACATGCAACTCATGTTGGAGACATCTCTGCAAGTTCCAGGACGTGGAGAACAGGGGACACTACATGATGGGGAACTACAGGACCTCTTCTTCATAACCCTCAAAAACAGAAGATGTAGCTGACTTACCTAACAAACACACACACACACACACACACACAGAGAGAGAGAGAGAGAGAGAGAGAGAGAGAGAGGCACAGAGACTTAGACAAAATGAGAAAACAGAGGGATTTGTTCCAAATGAAAGAACAGGAGAAGGCCATGACCAGAGATATAAGTGAAACAGAAATAAATAACATGACTGATGGAGTATAAAGCATTGATCATAGAGATACTCACTGGACATGAGAAAATACCAGAAGATATCAGTGAAACCCTTAACACAGAAATAAAAAAGAACAAATTACAGATGAAGAGTGCAATAAATGAGATTAGAAAGAAGCTTAATGCAATAAACACCTGGCTGGAAGAAGCAGAGCAAGGAAGTAATGCAAACAGACAACCCACGGAATGGGAGAAGATATTCACAAATGACACTACAGACAAGGGGCTGATATCCAAGATCTAAAGAACTCCTCAAACTCAAAACCCAAAAAACAGATAATCACATCAAAAAATGGACAGAAGACATGAACAGACACTTCTCCAAAGAAAACATACAAATGGCTAACAGACACACGAAAAAATGTTCATCTTTAGCCATCAGGGAGATTCAAATCAAAATGACATTGAGATAAGACCTTACACCAGTTGGAATGGCCAAAATTAACAAGACAAGAAACAACAAACGTTAGAGAGGATGTGGAGAAC
>CM053612.1:51073296-51113162 GCA_028646535.1 Procyon lotor
TTTTTTTTTTTCTTTTGTTTGTTTTGGGTTTTTTTGTAAATACCTACTAGTGCAATTGCTGGATTGAAGGGTAGTTTTATTTCTCATTTTTTGAAGAAACTCCAAACTGTTTTCCAGAGTGGCTGCACCACTTTGCATTCCTACGAACAGGATAAGAGTGTTCTCCCTTCTTCACATCCTCACCAACACCTGTTGTTTCTTGTGTTGTTGAATTTAGTCATTCTGAAAGATGTAAAGTGATATCTCATTGTAATTTAGACATGCATTTCCCTTATGATCAGTGACTTAGAGCATGTTTTCATGTTTCTGCTGGCCATCCATATATCTTCTTTGGAAAAATCACTCTTTGTGTCTTCTGCTTATTTTTAACTAGATTATTTGTTTTTTGGGGGGTATTGTTTGATAAGTTCTTTATAGATTTTGAATACCAAAGCTTTATCAGATATGCCCTTTGTGGGGTCCCTGGATGGTTTAGCCAGTTAAATGTCTGCCTTTGGCTCAGTTCATGATCTCAGGGTCCTGGGATTGAACCCGGCATCACGCTCTCTGCTCAGCAGGGAGTTCTTTCTCCCTCTCACACTCCTTCTGTGTTCTCTCTCTCTCTCTTTCTCTCTCTCTCCTCTCTCAAGTAAATAAATGAAACCTTAAAAATAAAAGTTTATCCTCCGCAAATATATTTTCCCATTACAAAGATTGCCTTTTAGATTTGTTGATGGTTTGTTGATGGAACAGATGGATCTCACAGATACATACAGAACATTCCACCCTAAAACAACAGAATACTCATTCTTCTCAAGCACACATGGGACTTTCTCCAGAATCCACCACATACTGGGTCAGAAATCAGTGCTCAACTGATACCAAAAGATTGAGATTATTCCATGCATATTCTCAGACCACAATGCTTTGAAACTGGAACTCAACCACAAGAAAAAGTGAGGAAGGAATTCAAATACTTGGAAGCTAAAGACCAACCTGTTCAAGAATGTTTGGGTCAACCAGGAAATCAAAAAAGAACTTAAACAATTCAGGGAAACCAATGAGAATGAAGACACATCGATCCAAAACCTATGGGATACAGTAAAAGCAGTTCTAATGGGGAAATGCATAACCATTCAAGCCTCACTCAAAAAAATTGAAAAATCCCAAATACACCAGCTCTTTTTACACCTTAAAGAACGGGAAAATCAACAACAAATTAAGCCAACCCCATGCACAAGAAGGGAAATAATCAAGATTAGAGCAGAGATCAATGAGTTAGGAACTAGAGAAACAGTAGAATGCATCAACAAAACCAGAAGTTGGTTTTTTTGAAACAACAATTAATAAGATAGATAAACCACTGGCCAAACTAATCCAAAAGAAAAGAAATGACCCAAATTAACAAAAATACGAATGAAAAGGGAGAAATCCCGACTAACCCCAAAGAAATGGAAACAATTATCAGAAATTATTATCAACAGCTATATGCCAATAAGTTAAGCAACCTAGAAGAAATGGATGCATTCCTGGGAAACCAACTAAGTTCCAAGACTGAAACAGGAAGAAATTGACAACCTGAATACACCAATATCTAGTAATGAGATTGAAGCAATAATCAAAAAACTCCCAAAAAACAAGAGTCCAGGACCTGACTGATTCCTTAGGGAATTCTAACAAACATTCAAAGAAGAAATAACACCTATTCTCCTAAAGCTTTTTCAAAAAATAGTAACAAGGAAAATTTCCAGACTATTTCTATGAAGCTAACATTACCTTGATTCCCCAAACCAGGCAAAGATCCCATCAAAAAGGAGAATTTCACACCAATATCCCTGATGAATATGGATGCCAAGATTCTCAACAAGATCCTAGCTAATAGGATCCAACAGCACATTCAAAAGATTTTCCACCATGACCAGGTGGGATTTATCCCTGGGATGCAAGGGTGGTTCAACATTCACAAATCAATCAATGTGATAAAACAAATCAATAAGAGAAGAGAGAAGAAGAGAGATGGTCCACTCAATTGATGCAGAAATGCATTTGACAAAATATAGCATCTGTTCCTGATTAAAACTCTTCAAAGTACAGCGATAGAAGGAACATTCCTCAACTTCATAAAATCTATGAAAAGCCCACAACGCATATCATTCTCAATGGGGAAAAGCTGACAGCCTTCCCTTTGAGATCAGGAACATAACAAGGATGCCCACTCTCACTACTCTTGTTCAACATAGTGCTAGAAGTCCTAGCAACAGCAATCAGACAACAAAAAGAAATAAAAGGTATTCAAATTCACAAAGAAGAAGTCAAACTCTCTCTCTTTGCAGATGTTATGATACTTTATATGGAAAACCCAAAAGACTCCACCCAAAACTATTAGAACTCATACAGCCATTCAGTAATGTGGCAGGATACAAAATCAATGCACAGAAATCAGTTGCTTTCCTATACACCAACAATGAAACAGTGGAAAGAGAAATTAGGGAATCTATTCCATTTACAATAGCACCAAAAACCTTAAGATACCTGGGAATAAACCTAACCAAAGAAGTAAAGGATCTGTACTCAAGGAACTACAGAACACTCCTGAAAGAAATTGAAGAAGACACAAAAGGTGGAAAAGCATTCCATGCTCATGGATGGGAAGAATAAACATTGTGAAAATGTCTATACTGCCCAGAGCAATCTGTACTTTCAATGCCATCGCGATCAAAATTCCACCAGCATTTCTCAAAGAGCTGGAACAATCTATCTCAAAATTTGTATGGAACCAGAAAAGACCCCAAATTGCTAAGGAAATGTTGAAAAAGAAAAACTAAAGTGGGGGCATCACGTTGCCCGATTTCAAGCTTTATTACAAAGCTGTGATCACCAAGACAGCTTGGTCCTGGCACAAAAACAGACACATAGACCACTGAAAGAGAGTAGAGAGACCAGATATGGACCTGCAACTCTATGGCCAAGTAATCTTTGACAAAGCAGGAAAAAATATCCAGTGGGAAAGAGACAATATCTTCAATAAATGGTGCTGGGGAAAGTGGACTGCTACATATAGAAGAATGAAACTTGACCATTTTCTTATACCATACACAAAGATAAACTCGAAAAGGATAAAAGACCTCAATGTTAGGCAGGAATCTATCAAAATCCTAGAGGAGAACATAGGCAGTAACCTCTTAGACATCAGCTACAGCAAGAGGACATGTCTCCAAAGACAAAGGAAACAAAAGTGAAAATGAACTTTTGGGACTTCATCAAGATAAAATCTGCACAACAAAGGAAACAGTCAACAAAACAAATAGGCAACCCATAGAATGGAAGAAGATATTCACAAATGACACTACAGACGAAGGTCTGATATCTAAGATCTATAAAGAACTCCGCAAACTCAACACTCAAAAAACCGATAATCACGTCTAAAATGGGCAGAAGACATGAACAGACACTTCTCCAAAGAAGACATACAAATGGCTAGCAGGCACATGAAAAAATGTTCATCATCATTAGCCATCAGAGAGATTCAAATCAAAACCACATTGAGATACCATCTTACACCAGTTAGAATGGCCAAAATCAACAGGACAGAAAAAACAAATGTTGGAGAGGGTGTGGAAAAAGGGCAACTCTCTTACATTGTTGGTGGATTGCAAGCTGGTGCGGCCACTTTGGAAAACAGTATGGAGGTTCCTTAAGAAATTAGAAATAGAGCTACCCTATGACCCTGCAATTGCACTACTGGGTATTTCCCCAAAGAAGCAGATGCAGTACAAAGAAGGGCCACATATACTCCAAAGTTCATAGCAGCAATGGCCACAATCACTGAACTGTGGAAAGAGCCAACATGCTCTTCAACAGACGAATGGATAAAGAAGATATGATCCATATATTCAATGGAATATTATGCTACCATCAAAAAGGATGAATACCCGACTTTTGTATCAACATGGTTGGGACTGGATTATATTATGCTGAGTAAAATAACTCAAGCAGAGACAGTCAATTATCATATGGTTTCACTAACGTGTGGAGCATAAGGAATAACATGGAGGACATTGGGAGAAGGAAAGGAAGGGTGAATTGGGGGAAATTGGTGAGGGAGACAAAACATGAGAGACTGTGGACTCTGGGAAACAAACTGAGGGTTTTGGAAGGGAAGTGGTGGGTAGTTGGGTGAGCCTGGTGGTGGGTATTGAGGAAGGCATGTATTGCATGGAGGACTGGGTGTGGTGCATGAACAATGAATCTTGGAACACTGAAAAAATAAAATTAAATTAAAAAAATAAAGTCTAGTTTGTCCACAACAAGCATTACTGCTCCAGCTTTCTTTTGACATTCATTTGCATGGTAAATATGTCTTTAGGTCTAAAATGAGTCTCTTTTAGGCAACAAATAGATTTTTTTTTAAATCCATTATGACACCTCATGTCATTTTATTGGAGCATTTAGTCCACTGATATTTAAAATAGTTATTTTTTGATATTTAAAATAGTTATTGATAGTTATGCATTTATTTCCACTTTCTTGCTTTATCATTATTTCTGGAGATTTTTTTCTTATCTTTTCTTTTTTGTCACTTTGGTCTCTTCTTTGCACTTAAAGACTCTCCATTAGTGTTTCTTGCAGGGTTGGTCTACTGGTCATGAATTCCTTTAGTTTTTGGTTTTCTGAGAAACTCTTCAATTCTTTTTCTATTCTAAATGACAGCCTTGCTGGATAGAGTATTCTTGCTACAAATGTTTCCCTTTCAGCCATTTGTCATATAATGCTACTCCCTTCTGGCTTGCCAAGTTTGTGTTGGGACATCTTCATCTGGCCTTAATGGTTTTTCCTCTGTACGTTAGGGATTCCTTTTGTTTTGCTACCTTTAAGATTTTTTTCTTTATATTTTGGAAATTGAATCAGTATATTTTGGTGTTGGCTCGATTTTGTAATTTTTGATGATAAAATCTTTATGTCAGGAGTTCTTTATGCCTCCTGGATATCAGTGTGTTTTTCCTTCTGTAGATTAATGAAGTTGTCAGCTATTATTTCTTCAAATAAATTTTCTTCCCACTTTTCTCTCTCTTCTTCTTTTGGTACTTCTATAAAATGAATGTTACTATGTTTGATGGAGTCACTGAGTTCCCTAAATTTACTCTTGTGTTGCATAATTCTTCTTTCCCTCTTTGTTCAGCTTGATTATTTTCCATTATTGTCTTCAAGGTTATTTATTCATTCCTCTCCTTTTCTCAGCATGCTATTCATTGCATCAAGCCTGTTTCTAATCTCATGTATTGGACTCTTCGTTTCTGAAACCTTTTCAATTATTTTATCTTTGTGGTAAGGGTCTCACTGATGCCTTCTGTTCTGTTTTCAAGCCTATTGAATATCCTCAGGATTGTTACTTTAAATTCTCCATCATACATTTTACATGCATCTCTTTTGTTTAGATCTCTGACAATGGTCTTGTCTTATTCTTTCATTTGGGATAAATTCCTCCATCTTCACATTTTGTCTAAGTCCCTGCCTTCTTCCCTGTGTTAGAAAGGCCAGTTATGGGATGCCTGGGTGGTTTAGTTGGTTAAGTGTCTACTTTCTGCTCAGGTCATGATCTCTGGGTCCTGGGATTGAGCCTGCATTGGGCTCCCTGGTCACAGGGAACCTGCTTCTCCTTTCTCCCTGCTTGTGCTTTCCCTCTTTATCTCTCTCGCTTTCTCAAATAAATAAACAAAATCTTAGAGAGAGAGAGGAAGGCGACTTATGTCTCCTCTTCCTGAAAGTAATGGCCTTATAAAGACGAGGTCATGTAGTGCCCATGTCCTGGTGCTTCAGGGTGTGTCATCAATGCGTACTGTGTGCACTCTGCTATATATATATATATATTTTAGCTGCTCTATCCTTCAGGCCACTTATCTGCAGAAGCTCCCCTTGCCTGTTGTAGGCAGTATTTCATACTTGGCCTTAATGTGTTGAGTTTTAACTAGGTGTGCTCTGGTCTACTTGTGAAATGAGGCCTGTTACCACTGCCTCCAGAACTGAGGACGTGTAGAACTCTCTGGTCTGGAGGAGTGGTGTGTGCAGGGGGTTGTGCTAGTCTTCTGGGTGAGGGGCCTGTCATGGTGGGAATGAGTCAAGAGTTTTTGAAAAAAGCATTCTCACCATATCACAAGGTTTGGGGCCTGTCATTTGTAAAGTAGGTAGCTAGCACATGTGCTTTGGTGCTTTCTGCAGGTGGTTCTGTGTTTATTCTGAGGTCCAGGGGAAGGAAATGGTGCTATCCAGCTCTTTGTTCCCAGTGAGGTGTCTCTATGTATGTAACCTCTCAGGGACATGCTCTGGGAGTGAATAATCTCCCTACTTTGTGCCCCAAACACTCTTCAGATTGTTTTTTCTACACTGTCTGCCTCTCTGTTCTTTGCCTGTGTTCTCTCCAGGAGTAGTGCAGTGCACTCAAGGCTATGACCTGGCAGGCATCAGCTAAACCTCCGGACCTTTAATACTTCAGGATTTAAGCTAGGCTGGCTGCAAGAACTCATGGAAGTCAGCCTCTCTCATTTTCCAGGTCAATTCTTTGGGAAAACATTTGTCTACATTCCTCTGTGTGCTTATTTCTCTCTCACCATTCTCTGTGACCATGGTTCCCTCCCCTCTGTAGCACTTGCAATCCACTTCTCTAAACCATACCTCCATGCTTCCTAACTTCTTCTATGTAGTCTCTTCTCTACCTTTAGTTGTGTAGTTTATTCTGCCAGTCTTTATATCTATTTCTGGGGTATTGATATGATTTGATAGTTATCTAATTGTGTTGCTAGGATGAGGCAAGCCTAGCATCCTCCTACTCTGCTGGCATTTTCCTCTCTTCCTCCCTCATTTCTTCTTTGAAATAGGTAGATTAAACCAAATAACTTTTATGGGCAATTTTAGCTGTAATATTGTATCATTTTACTTCTGGGTTTTAAATAGCCTTAGTATTCCATGTCATATTTATGTATGGATGCATATATAATTGTTGCATAATATATAGATATTTTATAAATAATGAGGCATCATTTATAGTTGACAAGAACATGGGAATCTGGAGCCAGTCTGCCAGAGGGGAGGTGGCTGGGAAGATGGTTAAAATAGATAAAGGTGATTAAGAGGTACAAGATTCCAGTTATAAATAAGTCATAGAAAGAAAAAAAGACAGCATAAATAATATAGTCAATAATATTATAATAATTAACACTGTATAGTGACAGTGACTACAGTTATGGTGAGCATTGAGTAATGCATAGAATTACTGAATCAATATTTTATACATCTGAAACTAACATAGCATTATATGTTCATTACACTTCAATTAAAAAAATTTCAGACTCTGCCACTGACTAGCTGTGTGACTTTGGGCAAGTTACTTAAACGTTTCCATGTCTCAATTGCCTCATCTGTAAAAAGAGGTAATAGTGACTACCTCTATGAGTAATGAGTTAATATTTCTAAGCTTCTATAGTAAGTGCTATATAAATTTTCTTAGAAATGAACAAATTCTGGGGCACCCAGATGATTCAGTTGGTTAAGTGTTCAACTCTTGATTTCAGCTCAGGTCATGATATCAGGGTCTTGGGGTCAAGTCTCATGTCAGGCTCCACACTCAGTGGGGATTCTGCTTGAGATTCTCTCCCTCCCTCTCTGCCCCTATCTCCACTCGTGTTCTTTCTCTCTCTCTCAAATAAATATATCTTTAAAAATAAACAAATTCTTAACATTTTACAGAGTGTAAAATAACTGTATGCATACCTAATTATTGCAGCCAAAGACTGAATGCTGACTAATGTCTCCAGGAGGAAATCATTATAAGAAATTACATATTTTTTCATGCATATCTTTTTTTACTAGTAAAAATTTTTATTGTTGTTGTTTGTTTTGTTTTGCTTTTTGTTTTTTTGGCTAGTAGTAATAGTTAAGTACTTCTCTTTCTCTCTCAAGCCTGAGGTTGTATCATGATTAGGGACTTCTATGGCTATTAATAAATAAAAAGGCACTTGAATTCCCCCAGTTAACTTGACTTTTACATCACAGCAGGAACTCAGGTTCAACCAGCACTTTCATTTGTTAATACTTCCAATGGAGGTATAGTACTACATTAAGGCAAAATATAATTATTTTTGACAAAGGAAGCATGCCATGTAGGCTACTCCACTTATTATTAATCACTAATTTATGAGTGTTGCAAAAATAATGTGCTTCAGATAGGCATTTATTTTTTTTCTTCTTGTCTCACTGAGCTCTCATCCTGATTACATCAGGGGAAAAGTCTCAAGTGGTCTTGAACAGAGATTCTTTCCCCTTTTATGAGAAAGTGCAACTAGAAAGAAAAGATAGAATTATTTCAATTTTGTTTCCAGATATCCCTAAATCTATATACTACATACTTAAGTTAAACCTGCACATATTCACATATAAGGAATATGAGCACTCTAAGAAGTTTTGTTAATTATTAAAGCCCTGACCTCCTGGGTAGGGATATAAATGAATGTGACCATGTTTAGGGTCTTTTTTTCCTCCATGTTAAAGTGATCTGTGCAGTCATTTTGCTCCTGATTTTTTTGAAGTATGATTAGCATGTAGTGTTATATTAGTTTTAGGTGTGCAATGTAATGATTCAATAACTCTACACATTACTTAGTGCTCATCAAGATAAGTGTTCTCTTAATCCCCTTTATCTATTTCACCCATCCCCCCCTTGTAAACACCAGTTCTCTGCATTTAAGAATCTGTTTTTTGTTGTCGTTATTGTGTGTCTTTTTATTTGTTTGTTTTGTTTCTTTTTTAACTTTTTTATAAGGAGAAAGAGAGTGTGTATGTGTGTGAGAGAGAGAGTGAGGGGGGTGTTCAGAAGGAGAGGGAAAGAGAATCTTAAGCAAGCTTCACACGTAGCATGGAGCCCAATGCAGGGCTTAATCTCAAGACCCTGAGATCATGACTTGACCTGCAATCAAGAGTCAGATGCTTAACTGACTGAGCCACCCAGGGTCTCCTGTTTCTTTCATTTCTTAAATTCCACATGTGAGTGAAACCACATGATATTTATCTCTCTCCAACTGATTTTGCTTAGTGTAATACTTTCTAGGTCCATCCATGTTGCAAATACCAAGAGCTTATTCTTTTTATGGCTGAGTAATATTCCATTGTATATATGTGTGTATATACCACTTCTTTATCCATTCATCTATCAATGGACACTTGAGTTGCTTCCATAATTTGCCTGTTGTTAATTAAACTATTTGGACTACACCAAAATAAACAGCTTAAGCACAGCAAAGGAAACCATCAACAAAATAAAAAGGCCACCTGGAAGAAGATGTATGTAAATGATGTATCCAATATTCCATTAATATCCAAAATATATAAAAAATGCATAAAACTCAACAGTAAACACTCACAAATAATCTTATTAAAAATGGACAGAGGACCTGAATAGACATTTTCCAAAGAAGACATACAAGTGACCAACAGACACATGAAAAGATATTCAACATCACTCACTAACCATCAAGGAAATGCAAATCAAAGCTACAATGAGATATTGCTGCTGATATTTTTTTAAATGAGCTTAAATATTAAACACGTCCTCTTACAATAGTTAGTTATCTAGGCTGGTGCTTCAATAATATCTTTCTTCTAAGAATAGACATCTAGAAAAAGAAGCCAAAGAAACCTAAAAAACATCCCCCTCTCTCCAAAATCTGCATCTTCCAAATATGCTTTTAACCTAAGAATCAATGATTTTTCAGCTTACCAATCAATAAATAGACACTTGCCTATTATTCATGTGATTCACTGACAACTACTCTATTATTCCTTCTCAATAAATGACATCCCCTTCCTCAATGCACATATATTACTCTCTACTATATGACTAGAGTGGAGAATATGTGCTGAGTGATATTTATTTATGTATTTGTATTTTCTTAATAAATAAAGTCAGGGTCAGTATGATTGATTTTTCCTTTTGCTTTGTTTCCAATATGACTCAACAAGATAACATTTAAAAGAATAGTATATTCTACCAAATGCTCCAGAAACACCAGCCTTTCATGTTCTATAAGATTACATTCATTTACTGCAAGAACCTGGTCATTATCTGGTAATCTATCAATGGAACAGCAAAGGTAGGTGAGGTAACTTGTGAGGGCTCTCAGTCCACTGTTCACAGAGTGAAAAAAACATTCTTTTGGGATGATGCTGAAATGGAATCAAGACTATTTGAGTACCTACTGTTTTCTCCAATGGTGGTGGAATTCCTTAATCATAGCAATAGGGCCTTCTAAAGAAGCCA
This sequence comes from Procyon lotor, assembly GCA_028646535.1. Taxonomy (NCBI): domain Eukaryota; kingdom Metazoa; phylum Chordata; class Mammalia; order Carnivora; family Procyonidae; genus Procyon; species Procyon lotor. The sequence continues at coordinate 51,083,582 of CM053612.1, forward strand.
TGGGGAATCTGACTGGTTTAATTCATTTATGCCTGAAAAAAACATAGAAGAGCAGTGGTCAAATGAAGCATTAGGAAGATTCTCATAGAGGGCTGGGATATTTCAGTAGATGGATGTTAAGACTCCAAAAATGGATTACCATGTGCAAAAACAGTATGGAGAGAGTTATACTTAGCTGGTGGTGGTAGCAAAGTCAAGTGGGAATCCTTTTATCATTTGACAACTTTTTTTTAACTTGGTAGCCTTTGGAAAGGATGAGAGATGATAGGAATGTCAGTGGCAGGGTTCATATGTTACTCCTTGTTCACAAGGAGCTCTTAACTAGCCTGGAAAAATCCTATGGCTTCTAGTCAAATACAACTCATTTGGAGGAGAGGAACAGGCTTGTTCTCAAGTGGGGATTTTTTTCTGAGCTCTCATAACCACAACTGCTTTATTGATTAATGAATATATCTGGAGGGAAATCCAAAGGCCACTGACTGCCAGCACAGCTGATGCTGAGATAGATTAACTTCTACAAAAAACAAAACAAAACAAAACACTGCTTTGCAGGTACCCTTGCAATGCTTGTAGATGACTCTTATGTGAGATAATTTAGATGCACCAAAAACAATACTCCACTCCTTTCTGCTCGATGTTGTACAGTGACCTCTTGCCTGGGCTTGCCACCTTACCTGATATATTCATTATAGTTTTAGCCCATTAAATACTTTATCTCCACGAATTTCTTTTTTTTTTTTTAATGGCTTGTATTTTTTTTTTTTTTAGAAAGGTGGGGGAGAGAGGGAGAGAGAAAAAAATATGTGAGTGGGGGAGGGAGGAGCAGAGGGAGAGAGAGAATCTTAAGTAGGCTCCATACCCTACATGGAGGCCAATGTGGGGCTCAGTCTCATGACCCTGAGATCCTGACCTGAGCATAAATACAGAGTCAGATACTTAACTGACTGAGCCACCCAGGCACCCCTCCAAGAATTTTTTAATAAATGAAAATAATACAAAGGGGATTTTCAAATTAACCCATTAACCGTAGTCAATCAGATATGCTAAATTTCACCTTAGAGAGTGGACAAGATGAAATATACAAATGAAGATTCATTTTACTTTGTAGAAGAAGGTAAGTAAAGGAACATAGATGGGAACAATTTTAGGTAGTGCAATATATTAGGATTACCAGAGAAGCCAGATTTACCTAAGTGTTGGCAGAAAATTCTACAAAAGGGAGGAGTGGGCAGGAAAGATAGAAGGCAGACAATCAATATAATAGCTTCCACCTAGACAAATTTGTGTTAAACTAGTGTTTTTAAGAATCTTTTCTCATCTAGGGGTGCCTGGGTGGCTCAGTGGGTTAAAGCCTCTGCCTTCGGCTCAGGTCGTGATCTCAGGGTCCTGGGATCGGGCCCCGCATCGGGCTATCTGCTCAGTGGGGAGCCTGCTCCCCCTCTCTCTCTGCCTACCTCTCTGCCTACTTCTGATCTTTCTCTCTGTCAAATAAATAAATTAAATCTTTTAAAAAAAAAAAAGAATCTTTTCTCATCTGGACTGCAAACTCCTTGGGAAGGGGGATCCTTTCAAAGAGACTAGAGTTTGAATACCAGCTTCAGTTGGGAGGTCTTGAAATCACTTGCTTTCTGCCCTCTTCCTTGCCCTGCTTCAGTTTCCTCCTCTTGTACAATGAGTACAATAATGTACACTCCTGGAGCATGTTGTTAAGATTACATTAGATATCCCAAGTAAAAGCCACTAAGAAAGTGCTCATCACATCATAGATGCTCTATATGTACCATTTGTCTTTTTCTTCTGGACTCCAACATATATTAAATAAGACGCTTGGTACACAGGAACTTCTCAATACGTGCTTTAAAAAGACCTAATGAAGGAAAAATTAGTGGTGAGAATAAAATAGACTGCAGTAACCAAAAGGCATTCCCAGGGGACTCACAATCCATAGGAGTCTATTATGGGGGCTAGGAAAGAAAGCCCAGACAGAAAATTACAAAACAACAAAGTTATGATGCCTACTGGTACTTTGTTGTGTGTGAAGGCATACCCAGAACTATCCAAGTCCCATCTGAGTAGGACAAATGTGTGAGGAAAAACTATAGCAATAGTTCATAGGAACAGAATTCAGTGACTGAGCAGAGTCACAGATTAATCATAAACCTCGCCAGGCAAATCCAGCTGGAGAAAAACAGATTTTATTGAAATGGTGAATATTCTCAAGCACTTTTTTCAAGTCTTTTTAAAATTATATTTCATGGGCAAAAGTCATGTAAGATATCAAAAAAGGGGTTTTAGTTTGGGAGGTCATTTCATTGGTTTCTTTTAGAAAAGCCATATACTCCAAAACTATTCTGTGTTATTTGCTGGCTTTTTCAGCACTGGCACTTCAGAAGATAAGTGGCCAAGACAGGCCACATAAAGCTGAGAGAAAGAAGAATATGAGGGGAAAACCACAGGTCAGAGAACTAAGACACCTGGCTTCTTGTCTTCACTTTATCACTAATTGGTGTTATGACTTTGAGAAAATCACTTCTATTTCTTTTCTTTTTTTTTTTTTTAAGATTTTATTTATTTGACAGAGAGAAACACAGCGAGAGAGGGAACACAAGCAGAGGGGATGGTAGCGGGAGAAGCAGGCTCCCTGCTGAGCAAGGAGCCCGATGCGGGGCTCGATCCCAGTACCCTGGGATCATGACCTGGGCCGAAGGCAGATGCTTAATGACTGAGCCCCCCAGCCGCCCCTCACTTCTATTTCTGGGCCTCAGTTTTTGATCTGTAAAATGCAATAGCTGGACTTTTTATCCCTAAGGCTCATTTGAGGTCTGATAGTCTAAGTCTAGTACAAAATTTGATTTGGTTAGCCTGGGAAGATGGTGTAGTAGGTGAATTCTAAGCTCATCTCATTCCATAGCTACAGCTAGATACAGCCACACCAATGAAGCTTACCCAGGAAACAACCCAAAGACCGGCAGAACAGAATCTTCACAGCTAATCCTAAGGAGGAGCCTATATCAAAAATAGTAGTAGGGGAAGAGATGTGGTTGTGAACCAAACTTCTTTCCAGGCTAACCACAAATGGAAGGGAGAGAAGAAGCATGGGAAAGAAAAATAATAAGCCCCATGCCAGGTACCCCAGACATAAAGGACCTGCACTGGGAAGATAAGTCCTCATAACGTTTGGCTTTGAAAACCAGTGGAGCTTAACTTTGCACTTTTACAATAAGCAGTATTTAACTCTGGGGGCTTTAAAAATTAGCATTTTTAGCTGTGGGAGAGCCAGAAAGGAAACTAAGTCTCAGCCATTAAAAAGACTGAGTAATAACACCTGCAAGACACAGCATAGGAGCAGCAGCTTGAAAAATGCCTGGAGTATAAGGGAAGGAGATCTATTTACTAATTTCAGAACATGTGCTGGAAGAATAGTGTTCTTTAAAAGACTTCAAGAACAAAAGAGCTGGTGGGCACAATTTATCTCCCCAACCCCAACCTAGATATCCAGGCACCCCCTGAAACCAACTTGAACACTCTTCACCTAGCTTGGCAACATTGAAGGCCCCATCCCTGTGTTCTCCTGCATAGTTGCCCATCCAATACAATCCACTCAGCAATAGTCCCTCCAAAGTGATCCCTGCTCTGATTAGAGGAAGAGATAACCACACATACCACCTCAACTGCAGCCCCAGCAGTGGGCTGTGGGTAGAGCCCTGATCTACCAGCCCTGCTGGCCTCTCCTATCAATAAAAACCTCACCAGGGACAACACAAGGAGAAAGCCTTGTAGTTTGGGGTCCCTGCAACCCCAAGAGATAGAGTGAAGGCAGACATCTGAGTCTGACTACAGATCCCACCCATCAAGGAAATCCTCTCAGGGGACAGTGTAGGGAGAGCAACCTGCAGTTCACTCTAACAGCAGTCCCAACAAAAGAACTGAAGATAGGCAACAGATCTGACTCAACTATAAGAACAAGGTAGTCCTAGACTGACCCCTTAATGATACAGGGGACAAAACCTGTCCACAACAGGCAAAGTGGTACATTGCAGCTGACTAGACTGAAGGCAAACATGGCTCAGCCACAACAACAGGGTGCATGGAACACACATAGAAGACACCCTTGAAATGCCTCACCTGGGTAACCAAGAGACATTACTGTACAGGACATTGCAGGATCTGTTCTTCATAACACCACTATTTTCAAGATGAGGAACATAACTGACCTTCCTAATACATAGAAACAAACAGAGGAAGCTAGACAAAATGATGAGGTAGAGGAATATGTCCCAAATGGAAGAACAGGAAAAAATCACAGCAAAAAGAATGCCTGGGTGGCTCAGTTGGTTAAGCGGCCACCTTTAGCTCAGGTCATGATCCCAGGGTCCTGGAATCCAGTCCTGCATTGGGCTCCTTGCTCGGCAGGGAGCCTGCTTCTCCCTCTGCCTCTGCCTGCCACTCTGCCTACTTGTGCTCTCTCTCTCTCTCTTTCTGAGACAAGTAAATAAATAAATAAAATCGTTTAAAAAATTTAAAAAATCACAGCAAAGAAGATAAATGGAATAGAGATAAGAAAAATGCCTGATAAAGAATTCAAAGTGATGGCCATAAGATACTTACTGGACTTGAGAAAAGAATGGAGGATCTCTTCAACAAAGAAAAATATTTAAAAAGGAACCAAAGATGAAAAACTCAGTAAATGAAATTAAAAATACATGAGAGAGAATATGTAGTAGATTAAAGGAAACAAAAACAGATCAGTGAGTTAGAAGACAAAATAATAGAAACAAACCAAGCCAAATGAAAAAAAGAAAAATTAGAATAGGTTAAGGGAACTCAGCAACATCACCAATTGTAATGATATTGGTGTTATAAGGGTTACAGAAGGGAAAGAGAGAGAAAAGGAGACAGAAAATTTATTTGAAGAGTAATGGCTGAAGTAATCCCTAATCTGGGGAAGGAAACAGACATCCAGATTCAGAAATCACAGAAAGCTACCAAAAAAAGGAAGCCAAGGAGGTTTGCACCAAGACACATAATAATTAGAATGGCAAAAATTAGTGATAGAGAGTTTTAAAGGGAGCAAGAGAAAAAAAGAAGAAGAAGAAAAAAAGAAAAGCAGTTACATAACAGGGAAAGCCCATAAGGCTATCAGCTGATATTTCAGCAGAAACTTTGTAGGACAGAAGAGCATGATGACATATTAAAAACGCTGAAAGGGAAAAAACAACAACAAAAAACAAAAAACCCTGCAACCAAAAATACTCTATCCAACAAGGCTTTATTCAGAGTAGAAGGAGAGATCATTTCCAAGAGAACAGTTAAAGGAGTTCATCACCACTAAAATAGCTAAAAAGCATTAAAGGGAATTCTTTGAGTGGAAAAGAACAGGAGTAAGAAAATTACAAAGGAAAAAATTTACAAGTACATGAAAACTTAATAAAAGTGGTAGATTGATCACTTATAAAGCCAGTGTGGAGGTTAAAGCTTAAAAGCAATAAAATCAATTATACCCACAAAAATCAGTCAAGGAATTCACAAATTAAAAAGATATATGGCATGACATCATATACATAAAATGTGGAGGGTGGAGTCAAAATTCAGTGCTTTTAGAATAAATTCAAACATAAGCTATCATCAACTTAATATAGACTGTTATATGCATGAGATTATATATAAGCCTAATGGTAACCACAAATCAAAAACCTGTAATGGATTTGAAAAGAGAGAGAGAGAGAGAGAGAGGAAGGAATCCAAGCATCTCATTAAAGAATGCCATCAAACTACAAGGGAAAAGAGCAATGGAAAAAAAAGGAACAGAGAAAAAAATATAAAAACAAATATAAAATAATAAAAAATGGCAATAAGTACATACTTGTCAATAATTACTTTGATTGTAAATGCACTCAATGGTCCAATCAAAGACACAAGGAGAGAGAATATACAAAACAGTAAAACCTATCTATGTGTTCCATACAAGAGGCTCATGTCAGACCTAAAGACATATATAGATTGAAAGTGAAAAGATGTAAAAACACCATGCAGATGGAAGCAAAAACAAAGTGTGGTAGCAGTAGTTATATCAAACAAAATAGACTTTAAAGATATTTATTTGTTTGTTTGTTTGTTTGTTTGTTTGTTTGTTTTAGAGAGAGAGAAAGAGAGCCTCAAGCAGATTCCTCCCTGAGCACAGAGCCTGATGTAGGACTTGATCCCAAGACCCTGAGATCATGACCTGGGTCAAAATCAAGAGACAGAAACTTAACCAACTGAGCCACCCAGGCTCCCCAAACAAAATAGACTTTAAAGCAAAGATTGTAACAACAGACAAGAAGGATATTATAATCATGAAGGAACAATCAAAGAAGATATATAAATTATAGATATTTATCAACTCAATATGGGAGTATTCAAAGACATAAAGCAAGTATTAACAAACATAAAGGAAAACCTCCACAATAACACAAAAATAGTAGGGGACTTTAACACTTGACTTCCATCAATGAATAGATCATCCAGACAGAAAATCAACATGGAAAGAGTGGGTTTGAATGACACATTGGAACAGACGAACTTAATATATATTCAGAACATTTCAATAAAAAAAAAAAACCAGCTGAATGCACATTCTTTTCAAGTGCATATGGAAAATTTTTCAGAATGGATCACATGTTAGGACATAAAACAAATCCCAATAAGTTTTAAAAATGTTGAAATTGTATCATCCTTCTTTTCAACCACAATGGTATGAGACTAGAAATCAATGACAAAAAAAATCTGAAAATAACAAATACATGGAAGTTAAATAATATGTTAGTAAACAATTAATGGATCAATGAAGAAATTAAGGAGGAAATCAAAACATATGTGGAGAGAAATGAAAATAAAAGCACAATAGTTCAAAATCTTTGGGATGCAGCAAAAGCTATTGTAAGAAAGAAAATTATAATACAGGCTTACCTCAAGAATAAAAAAAAAAATCTCAAAAAACAACCTAACCTTATACCTACATGTACTAGATATATAACAAAATAAAGCCCCAAACCAGTAGAGGTAGGGAATAATAATAATTAGAGTAGAAATAAATGAAATAGAAACTAAAATAACAATAGAACAGATCAATAAAACCAGGAGCTATTTCTTTGAAAAGACTGACAAAATTGATAAACCTTTAGCCAGACACATTAAATAAATACAAATAAATAAACAAATAAATAAAATCAGAAATGAAGGAGAAATAACAACTGACATCACAGAAATAAAAATGATTATAAGAATATGACAAAACATTATATGCCAATAAATTGCAAAACCTGGAAGAAATGGACAAATTCCTAGAAACATGTTATTTTCCAAAACAGAATCAGGAAGCAATAAAAAAAAATGAACAGACAGATTACCAGCAATGAATTGAGCACGTAATTATAAAGTCACAACAAACAAAAGTCCAGAAACAGATGTCTTCACAGGTGAATTCTACCAAACACTTAAACAGTTAATACCTATTCTTCTCAAACTTTTCCAAAAAATAAGAGAGAAAGGAAGGCTTTAAAATGCATTCTACAAGGCCAGAATTACTGTAATAACAAAAACAGATACAGACATTAAAAAAAAATAAAGAAAACTATAGACCTCTAATGAACATAGATGCAAAAATCCCCAATATAGTATTAGCAAACCAAGTCCAATAATACCTTAAAAAATGGGATGATCAAATGGGATGATCAAATGGGATTTATTTCTGGGATACAAAGGTGTTTTAATATTCTCAAATAAGAGAAAGGATAAAAACTACATGATCATCTCAATACATGCAGAAAAAGCATTTGGCAAAGTACAACATCCATTCATGGTAAAAAGCTCTCAACAAAGTAGACTTAGAGGAAAAATACCTCAACATAATGAAGGCCATATATGAAAAGCCACAGTTAACATTATACCTAATGGGAAAAACTGAGAGTTTTTCCTCTGAGATCAGGAAGAAGACAAAGATATCCATTTTCATCACTTTTATTCAGCATAGTACTAGAAGCCCTAGCCAGAGCAATCGGACAAGAAATAATAAATAAAAGGCATCCAAAGTGATAAGGAAGAAGTAAAGTAAAACTGTCACTATTTGCAGATGACATGACACTCTATATAGAAAACCCTAAAGATACCACCAAAAAACTACTGGAACTAATACATGAATTCAGTAAAGTTGCAGAAAAGAAAATATACAGAAACCTGTTGCATTTCTATACACTAATAATAGAGTAGCAGAAAAAGAAATTAAGAAAACAATCCCATTTACAATTATATCAAAAATAATAAAATACCTAGGAATAAAGTTAACCAAGAAGGTGAAATGCCTATACTCTGAAAACTCTAAAACATTGCAATTACCATATGGTTTCACTCATACGTGGAACATAAGGAATAGACCAGAGGACCACAGAAGGGAGGGAAAACTGAATGGGAAGAAATCAGATAAGGAGACAAACTATGAGAGATTCTGGACTCTGGGAAACAAACTGGGTGATACAGAAAAGGGGAGGTGGCAGGATGGGGTGATATTAAGGATAGCACATGTTGGGATGAGCACTGGGTGTTATACACAACTAGTGAATCACTGAACACTACAACAAAAACTTAGGATGTGCTATATGTTGACTAACTGAACATAATGAAAAATTTTTAAAAAATTAAATTTAGGGGCGCCTGGGTGGCTCAGTGGGTTAAGCTGCTGCCTTCAGCTCAGGTCATGGTCCCAGGGTCCTGGGATCGAGCCCCGCATCGGGCTCTCTGCTCAGCAGGGAACCTGCTTCCCCCTCTCTCTCTGCCTGCCCCTCTGCCTACTTGTGATCTCTCTCTCTGTGTCAAATAAATAAAATCTTTAAAAAAAATTAAATTTAAAAAACTATAAAACATCAGGGAAATACTAATTGATGAAAGAAACTGAAGATGACACAAAGGAATGGAAAGACATTCATGCTCATGGATTGGGAGAGCCAATGTTGTTAAAGTTCCCATACTATCCAAAGAAATCTATACATTTAATGCAATCCCTATCAAAAAAATCAAAAGTATTTTTCATAGAACTAAAGCAAACAATGCTAAAATTGGTATGCAATCACAAAAGACCCTAAATACCCAAAGCAATCTCAAGAAAGAAAAACAAAACTGTAGGCATCGCAATCCCAGATTTTAAAGTATATCACAAAGGTGTAGTAATCAAAACAATATGGCGTTGGGACAAAAATACAGAGATCAGTGGCACAGAACAGACAGCCCATAAATAAACCCACACATTATGGTCAATTAAGTTATTACAAAGGAGGCAAGAATGAGTCTCTTCAACAAATGGTATTGAGAAAACTGGATAGCTATATGCAAAAAATAAATAAATAAATAAATATGGACCACTTTCTTACACCATATACAAAAATAAACTCAAAATGGATTAAAGAACTAAATGTGAGACCTGAAACCATAACATTCCTTGAAGAAAATATAGACAGTAATTTCTTTGACATGGGCCATAGAAACATTTTTCTAGATACATTTTTTTTAAGATTTTTTATTTATTTATTTGACAGAGAGAGAGATCACAAGTAGGCAGAGAGGCAGGCAGAGAGAGAGGGGAAAGCAGGCTCCCCACTGAGCAGAGAGCCCGATGCGGGGCTTGATCCCAGGATCCTGAGACCGTGACCTGAGCTGAAGGCAGAGACTTTAACCCACTGAGCCACCCAGGCGCCCCTAGATACATTTCTTCTGGCAAGTGAAACAAAAGTAAAATTAAATTGTTGGGACTACACCAAAATAAGAGGCTTTTACACAGTGAAGCAAACCATAAACAAAATAAAAAGGCAACTTACTGAATGGAAAAAGTTATTTGCAAATGATATAACCAATAAGGCTTTATATCCAAAATATATAAAGAATTTATACAACTCAACACCAGAAAAAAAATGATATGATTAAAAAATGGACAGAGGACCTAAAAAGACATTTTTCCAAAAGGAATACAGATGTACAACAGACACATGGAAAGATGCTCAACATCACCAATCATCAGGGAAATACTAATCAAAACCACAATGAGATATCATCTCACACATGTCAGAATGCCTAGACTCAAAAGTACAACCAATAACAAGTGTTGCTGAGGATGTAGAGAAAAATGAACACTTGTTCACTGTTGGTAGGACTTCAAATGGGTGTAGCCACTATAAAAAACGGTGTGGAAGTTTCTCAAAAAATTAAAAGTATAATTACAATAGGACCCAGTAATTCCACTACTGGGTACTTGCCAAAAGAAAATGAAAACACAAATTCTAAAAGATATATGTATCCCTATGTTTATTGTACCATTATTTACAATAACCAAGATACAGAAGCAACTCAAGTCCATCCTCATATTAATGATAAAGAATTGGTATAGAGTGGGATATTACTCACCCACAAAAAATGTTTTATCTTGCCATTTGCAACAACACTAATAGACCTAGAAGGTACAATGCTAAGTGAAATAAGTCAGAGAAAAACAATGTCTCTATTTTTAAACTCAAAATGACTGAAATTTGATCATTGGATTTAAGCTAATGTATTCATGACCAAGAACTAGAGGATATTATCAATTAAGTTGATTGGACTTTCACAGAGACCATGAAGGCACTTTCCTAGTAGTCTTTCAAGTCATTCCTGGGAACCATCATGGACCCAAGCTAAAAGGGGGATAGTACCATGGAAGGAGAGTAGAGGACGCATGTTAAACAAGATCCACCCTTCAGATCTTGTACTAAACTTGCTTATCAGCCTACACATTGAGTAAATAATTCAACAAGTGCAGTTAATACAAACTTATTGAGTACCTGGGGCAGTATCTGGGTTTTCTTCTTTTTTTTTTTTTTTCTATTGTCAATATGCTTTTTTCATTGATAAGCCCAATGATGACAGGTAGTAATTCAATGAACTTTTTTTCATTTTTTTGTAATTTAAATTCAATTGGCCAACATATAGTGCAGCGTTAGTTTCAGATGTAGAGTTCAATAATTCATCAGTTGCATATAAGATCCAGGGCTCATCACATCATGTGCCCTCCTTCATGCTTATCACCCAATTACCCCATCCCCCCACCCACCTCCTCTCCAGTAGCTTTCAGTTTGTCTCATGGTTTTTCTCCCTCTCTGATGACTGCCCATTCAGTTTTCCCTCCCTTCCCCTATGATCCTCTGTGCTGTTTCTTATATTTCATCAATGAGCCTTTTTATAATTTTTCAAATTGATGATAGAACTGAACAGTTTAAACAAATATTCTATTTTATTAATCTTCATTAATAATCTGTTAATCTCTATTAATGCTTTAGTCTTAAGAAACAAGGTAACTGAGGCCTAGAGAAAGTAAGGTATTCTTTCTTTTTTAAAAAAGATTTATTAATTTCTTTTAGAGGAAGAGAGAGCATGAGTGGGGGTAAGAGGGAGAAGGAAGGAGAAACTCAAGCAGACTCTGTACTGAGTCCAGAGCCTGACTTGGGACTTAAGCCCTCAACCATGAAATCGTGATCTGAGCTGAAACCAAGAGTCGGACACTTAACTGACCATGCCACACATGTCCCACACATGTTGATAATTCTTCTACATCCTCATTCATAGTTATATAGCAACTTAATGGTAGAGACAGGACTAGAATCTAAGTTTTAATTCAAAAGCTTTGGGTTCCTTTATCCACACCATACTTCCAACTATACATTCTCTAATATGTGAACAGATATTTCTCTTCCTATGTAGTCACACCATTTGCATGTAAGCTTTGTTTATGTTATTAAAGGCATCAATTTTTAAATCAACACCAGTGTACAAATCACTGAAATGCATGTCCTTCATTTTGCTTTCTGCAATGGTATGCTAAGCAGTGTTCTTGCTATGTGCATAAAAACATAACACTTATGCCTGCCTTTTCTCCATCTGTTTCTCTATCCCCAGCCCCACATACAGAAACACAGACATGCAGACATCTATTTTCACTGGCATGCAAGACTGGAAGAAAGTAACTAAAACAGGACGAATGTTTTTTCTTGGCCATCCCTTTTCCTACAGTTTGTTAAATTATCAGTCTGGGAAAAAGGAACTAAGTGATGAGATGAACAATAAATTGTTGTAAATCAAGTTATTGTGCTAGATGCCACTGGAGAGAAAAAGGAGACATGTTCTCCTTGAAAACTTATAGTCTGGCAGCAGTGGCAAAATACACATAACAAGAGAGAAGTGATTAAAATCAATTGCTAAAGTAAATAAGCCAAATAGTAAGCTCTCTAGAAAGCTGGCCACATATTTAAGGCACAAATCCACCATGGTTCTTAATGTGCTTGGAGTATTCCATACGGCCTTTCTCAAAGCAGTAATTTCACTAATTCATAAATCTCATACTTCTCTCCCCTTTTTTCCAACTTCAAGCCTTATAACAATTCTGCTCCTCATAAGCATTTTAAGGTAAAAGCTTGACTAAGCATAATGGTACCATGTGCTGAGGGAAAAAGGCAGATGTAACTTAACTTTCCCAGTATAGTTTCAATCTAATTGCACACGGTATTTTGCAAATTTTACAGAGCAAAATAATGTGAAGTATGTATTTGGTATTTGCATGATGAGTAACACCTCTGAGAGAGAGGTGCCCTCAACACACTATTCTCACAAATACAGAAACTGAAAAATGAAGAAGCTTACTTCCTTGTTTAGGTTTATGCCCCTAGCTAGTCCCCAAAAAGCAGAAAGTGAAGCTCAAGCTTCTGATTAGTGCCTGCTGAAAATATGATTTAGATCAGAGTTCAGAGATTCATGTCCCAAGACCCTACCTCTACTTCCTCTTGGATAAGAAAGCATAAAAATGGAGGGCAGGGTGCAGAGAGCAGGAGGACATGGGGAATGACCAACATTATCAGGAGACAGACTGTCCTAAACCTTGTACCTGTTTGTTTGTTTGTTTGTTTGTTTGTTTCCCAGAATTCTGTAGCTGATTAGGTCAGATCGTTACAACACTGAGGTCCTAAACTTAAGTATGTGAGTTAAATTCCATTAATTATCTCTCCAATGTAGCCATATATTGTATTCTGAACCTGTGACAAGAATCCTGTAACTCCAAATCCTTGCTCCAAAGGGAAAAAAATGATTCATAAATATAAATAGAGATCTACTTTCACTTCTTTTTTAATTCAATTTTTTCATTTATTTAGTTAACATATATGGTAAAATTGGTTTCAAGTGTACAATTTAGTAATTCATCACTTATGTATAACACCCAGTGCTCACCATAACAAGTATCCTCTTTAATACCCATCACCCATTTAGCTCATCTCCTGCTCACCTCCATCCATCAAATCTGTTTCTTCTCTATAGTAAAGAGTCTCTTAAGGTTTGCTTCCCTCTTTCTTCTTTTTTCCTTCCCTTATATTCATTTGTTTCTTAAATTTCATATGTGAGTGAAATCATATGGTATTTGTCTTTCTTTGGTATTTGACTTATTTCACTTAGCATAATACACTCTAGCTCCGTCAATGTCATTGCAAATAGCAAGAATTCATTCTTTTTGATGGCTAATACTCCAGTGTGTGTGTGTGTGTGTGTGTGTGTGTGTGTACCACTTATTTATCCATTCATCAATGAATATTTGAGCTCTTTCACTAATTTGGGTATTGGTGATAATGCTGCTATAAATATTGAAGGGCATGTGCCCCTTCAAATCTGTATCTTTGTGTCCTTTGAATAAATATCTAGTAGTGCAATTGCTGGGTCATAGGGTAGTTATGTTTTTAACTTTTTGAGTAACCTTCATAAAATTTTCCAGAATGGCTGCAGAGTTTGCATTCCCACCAACAGTGCAAGAGATTTCCCATTTTTCCACATCATCACCAGCACCTGGTCTTTCCTGTGTTGTTAATTTAAGCCATTCTGACAGGTGTAAGGTGATATCTCATTGTGGTATTGATTTGTATTTCTCTGATGGTGAATGATGCTGAGCATCTTTTCATGTGTCTCTTAGCCATCTGGAGGTCTTTGGCAAAATGTTTATGTCTTCTTATGTCTTCTGCCCATTTCTTAACTGGATTATTCATTTTGGGGTGTTGAGTTTGATAAATTCTGCATAGATTTTGGATACTAGTCCTTTATCAGATATGTCATTTGCAAATGTCTTCTTGCATTCTGTAGGTTACCTTTTAATTTTGTTGATTGTTTCCTTTGCTGTTCAAAAGCTTTTTATCCTGACAAAGTCCCAGTAGTTCATTTCTGCTTTTGTTTCCCTTGGCTCTGGAGAGGTATCTAGTAACAAGTTGTTACAGCTGAGATTAAAGAGGTTGTTAATTGTGTTCTCCTCTAGGATTTTGATGGTTTCCTATATCGCATTTAGGTTCTCCAAACATTTTGAATTTACTTTTCTGTATAGTATAAAAAATGGCCCACTTTCATTCTTCTGTGTGTTGCCACCCAGTTTTCCCAACACCATTTGTTGAAAAGACTGTATTTTTCCCATCAGATGTTCATTCCTGCCTTGTTGGATATTTCTTGACCATAGAGTTGTGGGTCCAGTTCTGGGTTTTTTATTCTGTTCCATTGATCTATGTGTCTGTTTTTGTCCCAGTACCATACTGTCTTGATAACTAGTTTTGTAATATAGCTTGAAGTACAGAATTGTGATGTCTCTACCTTTGCTTTTCTTTTTCACGATTGCTTTGGCTATTTGGGGTCTTTTGTGGTTCCACAGAAATTTTTGGATTGTTTTTTCTAATTCTGTGACAAATGCTGGTGGTATTTTGATAGAGATTGCATTAAATGTGTAGATTGCATGGAAGTTAAAAAACATCCTACTAAAGAATTAAGGGTAAACCAGGAAATTAAATAATACATTTTTAAAAATACATGTATGCAAATGAAAATGAAAACATAGCATCCAGAACTTCTGGAATGCAGCAAGGGTGGTCATAAGAGGGAAGTACATGGCAATGCAGACATACCTCAAGAAGTAAGAAAAGTCTCAAAGACACAACCTAACATTATACCTAAAGGAGCTAGAAAAAGAACAGCAAATATAGCTTAAAGCCAGCAGAATAAGGGAAATGATAAAGATTAGTGCCAGAATTAATGATATAGAAACAAACAAAAAAACAAAAAATTAGTAGAACAGATCAATGAAACTTAAGAGCTGGTTCTTTGAAAGAATTAACAAAATTGATAAAACCCTAGCCAGACTTATCAAAAAGAAAAGAGAAAGGACCCAAGTAAATACAGCTACAAATGAAAGAAGAGAGATCACAACGAACACCACAGAAATACAAGCAATCATTAGACAATATTGTGAAAAATTATATGCCAACAAAATGGGCAATCTGGAAGAATGGATAAATTCCTAGAAACATACAAACTATCAAAACGGAAACAAGAAGAAATAGAAAACTTGAACAGACACATGACCAGCAAAGAAATTTAATCAGTAATCAAAAATCTCCCAAAAAAAACAAAGTCTAGGGCCAGATGGCTTTTCCCAGGGGAATTCAGCTAGACATTTAAAGAAGAGTTAATACCTATTTTCTCAAACTGTTCCAAAAAATAGAAATGAAAAGAAAACTTCCAAACACCTTCTATGAGGCCAGCATTATCTTGATTCTAAAATCAGACAAAGACCCCACTAAAAAGAGCTCTAGGCCAATATCCCTGATGAACATGGATGCAAAAATTCTCAACAAGATATTAGCGAATAGAATCCAACAGTACATTAAAATAATTATTCACCACAACCAAGTGGGATTTATTCCTGGACTCCAAGCGTGGTTCAATATCTGCAAATCAAATGATGTGATATACCACATTAATCCTATCCTAAAGAATATCCTAAATCCTAAAGAAAGGATAAGAACAATATGACCCTCTCAATAGATGCAATAAAAACATTTGACAAAATATAGCATCCATTCTTGATAAAAATCCTAAACAAAGTAGGGACAGAGGGAACAAAACTCAACATCATAAAGCCCATATAAGAAAAATAAAAACACAGCTAATATTATCCTCAATGGGGAAAACTGAGAGCTTTCTCTCTACTTTCAGGAACAAAACAGGGATGTCCACTCTAACATTGTTATTTAAAATAGTACTGGAAGTCCTAGTCTCCACAATCAGACAATAAAAAGAAATAAAAGGCATCCAAATTAGCAAAGAAGAAGTCAAACTTGCACTATTCACAGATGGCATGATACTCGGTAGAAAACCTGAAAGATTCCATCAAAAAGTTACTGGAACTGATACACAAATTCAGTAAAGTCACAAGATAAAATCAATGTACACAGGCACCTGGGTGACTCAGTTAAGCGTCTGCTTTTGGCTTAGGTCATGACCTCAGGGTCTTGGGATCAAGCCCCAGGTAGGGCTCCCTACTCAGTGGGGAGTCTCCTTCTCTGGCTCCCTCTCCCTCTGCCCCCCTACTCATGCTCTTTCTCTCCCTCTCAAATAAATAAACAAATAAAATCTTTAAAAAATAAAAATCAGGGCGCCTGGGTGGCGCAGTTGTTAAGCGTCTGCCTTCGGCCCAGGTCAGATCCCAGGGGCCTGGGATCGAGCCCCGCATCGGGCTCTCTGCTCCGCAGGAAGCCTGCTTCTCCCGCTACCAGTCCCTCTGCTTGTGTTCCCTCTCTCGCTGTGTTTCTCTCTGTCAAATAAATAAAATCTTAAAAAAAAATAAAAAAATAAAAATCAGCACACAGAAATCTGTTGCATTTCTACACACCAATAATAGAGCAGCAGAAAGAGAAATCAAAGAATCGATCCCATTTACAATGGCACCAAAAACCATTAAGTACCTAAACAGTGAAGTAAAAGATCTGTGCTCTCAAAACTATAGACCACTTATGAAAGAAATTTAATTTCCACAAAAAAAAAATTTCCACAAAAAATGGAAAAAACATTTCATGCTCATGGATTGGAAAGACAAATTTTGATAATATGTCTATACTACCCAAAGCAATCTACACTCTCTTCTGATCATTGGTGTGTAGCTTCAATTTTGTGTGTGAATTATCTAATGGTTTTCCTTCTAGTTTAGATGCCCTATAATATAGAGTGAAGTTGGAAAACAACAAATAAGCATACACATAAATAACACATAAATCTATTCTTCTGTACGTGTTTTAGAGATTCTCAATGAATAATTTTCTTCTGAGCCTTTTCCTTGTGTAGATTTTAACTTGCATCTAAAATCACACATTCTGTCCTACTCTCTGATATAGCTTTGTACCTGGAATTCAGAAGCTTTGCTCTAAACTTAGCATAACATAGATTAGCATAACGTAAGAAAACAAATACTTTGTGAAAACTCTAGTATGATTTTCTTTTTGCATCTCAGCGGCTTAATGTGAATGGCAATGGTGACTTTCTGTTTAAAGCAAACCGTGTTATGGAGTGATACACCTTTTTCTAAATTCCTTTTGTTTAGTCAGATTTAATATGTGCTACTTTATCCTCCCCAAGTAAATAGGCTCCCTAAGGGTATGTGTTATATCTATATGACTCCTATTATTACTTATACTACACTAGAAAAATAGTAAACATCATAAACATTGGTCAAAGAGGAAATATTTCATCTTTGTTTTCTATGATCCCCATTTTTAAACCCATGTTATTCTTTACTTTATATGTTTTAATCTCCCTCCCATTTCTTAGTTCACCTAACCTAAATCTAATAAAAGAACAACTTATTTTGAAATTGGTACATTTTATTTCTATTATTAATTCTCTTGATTCTCAAAATAGTGAAATATAACTGTATCATATACACACAGTACAGCTTAATGGAAAGAGCTTTGGCAACAAATAGAATTGTGTTTCAAACACAACCAAGACAGTTATACAACTTTGGGCAAGTTGTTTAATTTTTGGTTTCCTCATCTATAAAATGGGGAAAATAATAGAGTATTGTAAAAATGTAAGCTATCTTTCCCAGCACTCAGTACATCACAAGTGCACAATAAATAAGAAGCATTATTGTTTTTTGATGATAGAGCACCTAAAATCAAAGTTAGAGCCAGTAGTAGATAGGTAGTAAAAGCTGATAGATTCTAGGTAGCTGCTCAGATGCTTATTAGCTTTTACTGGAATGATTACTAGGAAGATAATCATTTTAGAACAAGGTATAAGTTCTTTTGGGAGAAAATCAAAAGATTGAGAATAGCATGGATTTCATGTAGACCCTTACTCCATGGTGGGAAGCACTAAATGTACTTATAAACCCCCAAATCACATTGGAGAATTCTTTTTTTAAAAAATTATTTATTTATTTATTTATTTATTTATTTATTTATTTGACAGAGAGAGAGAGAAAGAGAGAGAGAGAGAGATCACAAGTAGGCAGAGAGGCAGGCAGAGAGAGGGGAAAGCAGGCTCCCAGCTGAGCAGAGAGCCTGATGCAAGGCTCAATTCCAGGACCCTGAGACCATGACCTGAGCCATAACCCACTGAGCCAGCCAGGTGCCCCTGAAAATACTTCTTGATAGTAGTTTTAATTCTAATTATTCTCCCTTTGCTATAAAAACTATATTGGCTTCCCAGAGATGTGAGAATAGATCAAGGCCAAACACTCAGAATTCTCCATGAAGAAAATGAAGTCAGCATGCTTAGGAACAAAACCAAGGAAATCAAAACTAATTTACATTCCAAAGTGAATTTTCCAAGCCTAAAAATAACTCATACCACAAAAAGGTTATGTGAAATTAAAATTAATTTGAAAACAAAATTTTAGATATGAAAATAAATAAATTCTATCTTGTAATAAATGTGCTGAAAATTTACAGAAAAAGACAATGACTGATAACCATTTCTTAGAAGTACTTCATATTGCTTGGCCCAATATGAAAACACTGATTTTAGACTCAAAATTTCCTATGCAACATGATACAGTCTTTGGAAGGCAGTATGTTATGGTGGTTCACCAGCAATTTTAATTGTATATGTATCCAAAATATTTTCAACAAATTCCCAAATGTGTTGCTAAATGAAAAGTCTGGGTGAAAATGTATCTCTATTTCGTGTATTAAAGCATCCCACGTATTGGAGATTCCATATCATTTGGGGAGAGCCAGCCGGTATGATCAACCATCATGCTCATATTCTCCAGATACTGGTTTAGCCTAGGTTTTCACTACAGCTATGCTTAGCCCAAGTCCCAGTTAGAGAGTAGCTTATAATCCAGCGTAATAGACCTTAGTATCTATACAAAATTGAACCATGTCACATAGATTTTCAAATTTATTGATTCCCAAAAGTTACACAGTTTTAAATTGCCCAAGTGATTTTTTTCTGTAGGAAAAGCTCAGTCACACAGATGGCATTTATAGATATGCAATTCTTACAACTTTAACTTAGAACCAAGATGGTTATTAATAGGTAATTCTATGTCAAATATGACCCAGGTCACACTCTATGAATTCTGAAAAACATCACTGTTCTCTGTGTATATTGCAAAATATCTTCATAGCACTTTGCTTAATCAAATTTCATGGTCCAAAATTGAGGGAAGCTTACTCTGTCTTCCACAACCAAAAGGACCTTTCAGCAACTGGCCAGAACAAAGATGGCTAGGCCAAAATCCAACGGATGATCACGTACTCTGGGTAACTCAGGCCCCAAATCAACTTTCCTTAATTCATCTGTATCAGTTATCTAGACTGGCCACTTCACTCTCTGTCATAGTCACACTCTGCCTCTGCTAGGTAAATCATCATTGGGTTAATTTTATTATATCCATTGGTGTGAAATTAATCACGAATCATTTTTCTTTTTAGTCCTGATAAGCTTTTGGATGTGATAGACTTTCAGAAGAAAAGGTATTACTGTACCAGATAGTGTGATGTGGATATTTCTATTTTTGGTATTTCTTCCACAGAGGGACTAATGCTAGGGCAAGTGACCAAACTTTCCTTTATCATATTAAGTTTTATGAAATATTAAAAATCAGTAACACATACATTTAACCCCAACATTCTTAGAAAAATGAGTAATTCGCTAATACCTTAGAATGCACTGGCGAAAAAAAGATTAAACGACAACAATAATAGTCTTAGCTATTCAGCATATTTTTTGTTCCATACAAACTTTAGAATTGCTTGTCCTAGCTCTATGAAAATTGCTCTTGATATTTTGATAAAGACTGCATTAAATATGTAGATTACTTCGGATAGTACAAACATTTAACATTTGTCCTTCCAATCCATGCATGGAGTATTTTTCCATTTCTTTGTGTCATCTTCAATTTCTTTCATCAGTGTTTTATAGTTTTCAAAGTACAGGTCTTTCACCTCTTTCACCAGATATTTCTTATAAGTTAATGACTTATTTTTATATGATAAAATAATTCCTACACTTTATATAAATAACATTAATGGTAATGATTTACTGCTTAGAGTACAACATAAGGTGACTTGTGAGCTGGTTCTCTGAAACTACTTTGAGTAGCTCCTCAAATACTTTGTGTAGCTCCTCTGTTTTGAATATGTCAGACCAAATAGTGTACCAGAAAATAAATGACATGTAAAAGACAAACTGATTTATTATTCATCAGATGTGTTTTTTAAACACCCATTTCATTCTAAACCTGTAGAAAGAAATGTTTTCTTGACATTTCTGATTGATGTCACATCAATATGTATAAATAAAGCCAATATGTAAAAATAAACCACCCTGGTTACGAAGTGAATAAAGACAATGACTGCAAATGACAGAAAATGTGGGCAGCCGCGAACTAGCTGGAGTGAGTTGACCAAACCGGGCTCAGACTTGCGTCCCCTGGACACCCACAAAGGGTTAAGAGCCCTGCAGGTGGACAGGCTGAGTAACGCTTGAGAAAGAGCTTGAGCAATGGGTCCTGAAACTCGCTTGGACGTGACTGCTCATGTAAACAGGATTGGCACAATACAACTAGGCCTAGCCATAAATCTGTTGTGAGTCCGTGATGTTTTTGCTGGTCTACAAACTACATCCAACGTTCTTTTGAAGTATGTGCACCTGGTATAAACAACCTATCCACTAGCTAGAGAGTCAGCCTTGAACGCCTGGGATAGAGATAGTGGGGAAGCTTGAAGAGTTTCTCATGCATGCAGAATAAGTGCTTCCTTATTGTTTCACTGATGCTATATAATGCTGTAGAACTTTGAATAAAGTGGCACCGCTTGGACATCGCCCACTGTGTCCCTCCTGTTCCCATCTCTTTACTTCTCTACTATTTCCCCATACCCTTACCCTCGAAGCCCTGGATGAGTTGCTGCGCAGCGTGCGACAAGAAATGTTTTCAAAAGACAGAAATTAAGCTTCACAATTCTAGATTTCAAGTTATATTATAAAGCTGCAGTGATCAAAATAGTACGGTACTGTCACAAAAATAGACACATAGATCAACAGAATGGAAAACCAGAAATGACCCCACAACTGTATGATCAATTAATTAATCCTCAAAAAAGCTGGAAAGAATACCCAATGGGAAAAAGTTCCTTCAACAAATGGTGTTGGAAAAACTGGACAGCAATAAACAAAAGAATGAAACTGGACCATTTTCTTACACCATACCCAAAAATAAATTCATAAAGGATTAAAGACCTGCATATAAGACATGAAACCACAGAAATCCTAGAGAAGGACACAGGCAGTAACCTCTTTGATATTAGTCATAACACATTTTTCCTAGATACGCCTCCTGAGGCAAGGGAAACAAAAGCAAATGATAAATTAGTGGGACTTCATCAAAATAAAAAGCTTCTGAACAGAGACGGAAACAATTATCAAAACTAAAAGGCAACCCATGGAATGAGAGAAGATATTTTTAAATGGCATATCAGATAAAAGGTTAGTATCCAGTCTATAAAGAATTTATAAAACTAAACACCCCAAAATTGGATAATCCAATTAAAAATGGGCAGAAAACATGAATAGATGTTTTTTCAAAGAAGACATGCAAATGGCTAGCAGTCATATAAAAAGATGCTCAACATCACTGATCATCGGGAAATGAATATCAAAAGTACAATGAGATTTCACCTCACACCATTCAGAATGGTAAAATCAACCAAATGAGGAACAATAGGTGTTAGGGAGGATGTGGAGAAAGAGGAACCCTCTTGGTAGGAGTGCAATGTGGTGCTGCCACTGTGGAAAACAGTATGGAAGTTCCTCAAAAAGATAAAATAAGAGCTACCTTAAAATCCAGCAATTGCACTGCTAGATATTTTTCCAAAGGATACAAAATACTGATTTGAAGGGATACATGCACCCCAGTGTTTGTAGTAGCATTATCTACAATAACAATATTATAGAAACAGCCCAGGTGTTTGTCTACCAATGAATATACACACATTCACACACACACACACACACACACACACACACACACACACACACACCGTGGAATATTACTTAGCCACAAAAAGAATGAAATCTTTTCATTTGCAATGATGTGCATGGAGCTAAGGAATATTATGCTAAGTGAAATAAGTCAGTCAGAGAAAGACAAATACCACATGATTTCACTCATATGTGGAATTTAAGAAACAAAACAAAGGAGCATAGACTGTATCAAGAGAACTCACTTGATTTTCAAATCCCAGATATCATGTTGTTTATACGATAAGCAGTAATAGTCAAGCTACTAATGACTGCATCCTCTTCTGGATTCACATGCCACTAATTATTATATTAACTTCCTCACACTTTATTCTAAGTCTGTTTTGCCTTTATGCTTACCCTGTAATCTTGATTCTACTCAAACTTGGAATCTCCTAGAACTCAGGACTTCTGAGTACTTCCTCTTGTCTTATAGCTTGGCCAAACTATTGCTTTGGCACATGAGCATCCAGTACATGGCCAGGTGTGTGTTAATGTTGTAATATAGCACGTTGCGCATATTAATTTTCATTTTATTTTTTTATTTTCCTGTGGGCATAGTAGAATAATTATCTCATACCCTTGCAAGGAAGCAGTGGTAAAACCCACCAAAACAAAATTTGCTACATTATAGGGTCCTTGGGAGAAACCTGAAGGGTGCCCCTTTATTCTTGAGTGATTTCAAAATGTCATCTTTTAGCATTTCCCAATGAATAATACAAGTGTCTCTTAATCCTCAAGCCTTGTTAAGCAGGAATAAAAAGTGAAATGAGCACTGGATGAGGTGTCAGAGATGTAGGTTTAGCCTCTTCTCTGTCATGGACTCATAGAGGTAACTGGCCCAGTCATTTCAATTCTCTGAGCCTCGGTTTTTCCAATTGTAAAATACAAACTGTCAATGTATGCCATTTTTCAAAGCATAAAAGAGTCTTAGATGTTTTCCACTGATCTCATCAGTGACAGGATTAGAATCTGTTTCTGACAATTTTCTTTGACTCAGGGTCTACAGACTGATTCTCTAGACCTATGGCACAAGAAAAAAGCTTTTGGGAGTTCACTTTAATGGGCAAGGGAAACAGCACTATCTGTTGTCTTCTCTTTCAGGATTAGATAGGGTTCAGAAGAAAGAGTTAAATTCCCTTTCTGACTCTGAATATCTTATTATCGCCAAAACTGTCTATGAGATGAATGCAGAAAGCATGCTTCTTTCTCCTATTCATTTCAGTCACCTAGTGCAAAGGGGGAAAATTGAGTTCATTCATTCCTAAGGGTCTCCTTAGTTCATTCATTCCTAAGGTGAAAATTCAGTGAATTTTTTGGAGGAGTCAATGTCTCGCTTTGTATTTATTTACCTTTACAATATGCAGTACTATATTGTACCACCCAAAAACGATAGATATATTAGATGATTCCTGTCTCACAGAAATATTGCTCCAAACGTATAGCAAGATAGAGCAGTACATGTGTTTACAAGTGCAAATAATATTTTTTATAATTAAAAAAGTACCCCCCTCAGACACAAACTTCTTGAAGGATGGTTTTTATGTGATGCAGATATTTGCTAGTGTGGCCAGTGGAATCTTTCCTTCAGCTGAAAAACTTGAATCCCATTTATAAAATCCCATCTATAAAATTAATGCCTTTGCCACAATACCTGATATTTACAGCAGCTGAAGGAAAGAAATACTCCTTGCTGAACGATCCAAAGCTCTCTAACAAATGTACTCTAGTTGAATAAAATTTTACCTTTTTTATTCCTTGAAAAAATTAGAGCAGTATAAAATGAAGTCTATGACAAAAAATAATAAAAAAACTAAAAGTCCATGCACACCATTGTTAAGAGCAGAGAAAGGAGCAGGAAAATCATTTGAGACTTTGTCCTATGTCATGCTGGAAATCCATCTTTTCCTTTTTTTTTAAATTACTCTTTCCTTTTTTATAATCTCTAAATGCAGCTCCTAACAATTACATGCTACTGATAACCGCATCGTTTGGTTTAAAGTTAGAAGGCACCTTCCTCAATATTTCTACTTGAGCACAAAAGAGAAAAAACATGCAAACCAGGAAACAATTTTACTTACATTTTGTCAAAATAAGTTAATTATGAGTATCTAAAAATGTAAATTTAACTTAAAATCATTTAGCTCATTGTTGTTTCTTTTAATGTACTGATTATTCTGATAGATATAGCTTATCTATGAGAAACAGAGCAACTATATATCTTGTCTTATTTCTTTTCTCTCATTATAATTGTGTTTTGTTGTCATTGTTGTTCTGCAGAGCATTCTTTGAAAGCAGAATCTCTACATCTAACTTAACTACAATTTACATTTGTGGTAAAAATATATAACTTATACAAGCTGATAAGAACATGCGTTCATGTTAGTAAAGATCCTGAGACATTATAGTTCTTATTTTTTAATCCTAGCTGAATCCTATTGAAAATAACAGAAACCTAACTATTTTAATCATTTAGCAGATAAAAATATCACCTCCAAAAAGTTATAACAAAGAGTAGATAAAAATATTCTGCACACTGCAAGTGACTCTACTTAATACAGAGTTGGTTAAATTACGAATGTTCATGAGTATATTTTATTCAATAGCGATTGAGTGAAACACATTAAGAAAAATCTCTCCATGTCAAACTTACATTTCTCCCCATTCTAAGTTACCTCCCCCTCCTGCATCAAGGAGCCAACTGTATTTTTTTTTTTTTTGCTCGTGCAAATACTAAGGAAATGACATACAAGAATGGTCCAGGCTCATGATATCCATACCACCCTTAAACCTGAGGTGGCTACCCAGAATCTTGTGTGAAGAGATCAATTCTAGATATTAATAGTAAAAGGCTCAGATAAGATCTAATTATTCATTAAAAAAGGAGCCTACCGTTTCAGTTCCTTTCTGTTTTCTCCAGAGATCTCCAAAGAATTCAAGTGACAGCCACTCCAACAAAGATACTACTGATATATCCATCAATTCCAGCTCCCTGTTCTGAGAAAAAAATCCAATCCTTTCTCACTACCAAAAAAAAAAAAAACAGAAATAAAGACAAAAAGAAAGGAGAAAAAAGAAAAAAAGAAAGAGAGAGAGAAAGGAAAAAGAAAGAAAAGAAAAGAAAGGAAAGGGAGGAGGGAGGTACAGAAGGAGAAGGGAAAGAATAAAAAGAAAACAAAATTTTAAAAAGCCAAAAGAAAAATGAAGATAGCAAAAGGAAAAGAAAAAGAAAATTCTCAGCATTACCTAACCACTACCATGTTAGAAAACATGGTAGTGAGATGTCAGAGTGAAATATGCACGCCTCTGTGCACACTGAACATTTCCGTTTTCCAGGGGGCAGCTTGAGCTAGCAAGCTCACTGGTGCTCTCTCTCTCTCTCTCTCTCTCTCTCTCTGATTAATGATACAGAACTATGCTATGGGCTGTACATAAAGCCTGCTAAGCTTCACACTTAGCAAAGAAACTCTTGTTTCTATTTATAGTACCCCCGTGCATTGTCTTCTAATCTTGTGGTTGCACTAAGCTTTGAGCTTGTGATAATACTTGGGTCTATTTGTTTATGGAGACTTTTGCAGAAGTTATGTGCCCTCTGGCCCCTTTCAAAGATAGTGGACCACTGCATCTTCACTGTGATCCTTTCTCTCAGGCACTAAGTTGTAGTGTTGAGGTACTAAAGTAAACACTCCTTACCTAAAGTTGCCCTTAGGTAGCTCCCAGTAGGAGATTTCAAAGTGGGAATGACCTCTGCCTAGGGTATTCTTTTTTTTTTTTTTTTTTGGTAATGAATTGCAATGAATTTAATATAAAATAAAATTGCTTCCAGTACTTGGATGGAGCTCTGCTTTTTAGCTAAGTCTCCTTGAATAACAAATTCAGGTCAGCCTGGTGCTTGGAATCCTAGGAGCCGTTTGTGGTTCCATGTCATCCAACCTGAGGCAAAAACTCAAATCCAAATGAGCGTACGTTTCAGCATCAGATTCTGTTTCCTCCCCATCCTGACCCCTGCCATCCTTCTCAATTATTTCAGTGTTCACATCAGAGACCCATCCATGTCTTGGTGCCTTGGTGCTTGGCTTCATCACCTCTGAAGTCTTCCTCCTCTTATCTCTGCAGCCTACTTTCAAGAGCATCTTCTTTTTTTTTCCCCCAAATATGTTTATTTTATTTTTTCAGTGTTACAAGATTAGTTGTTCACGCACCACACCCAGTGCCTAAGGTATTCTTAGATGTGTAGCCCTTAAAACCCTGAGATTAAAATAAATACTCTTTAAGAGAAACTTGGAAGATACCTAACTCACCTCCCACTTCTTGTTCACCCACTCCCCATTCCCCCCAGAGTCCTGGGCCAGGAAATGCAAGTAAACCCCCATTTCCTCTCAGTGTCAGGGATAATTGGGTGAAAAGAGCCTGATTTCCTGTAGCCCAGACTCTTAGCCACAGCCTATTGAAGATGGTGTTCCAAGTAGCCTCAGAGCTCCATAACCCAGCACCACACTATATTAGACACCTAACATACCACCACCAGCAGCAGGATCCCTGAGAGATGAACAAGGAGCAATGGAAGGCAATCTTCAAGACTTAAGTAGTATTTTAGACCAGAGTAAGGGAACTTTTCACATAGACCATGGGAGAAAGCAATATATTAATGCAGGTCCAGCCTCATGCCAGGACACACATTCACAGTATATTATAGGAAGCATCTGTTGGACTCTACCTCAAAATACTTTCTTCATTAATGCCTGAAACACAAGTCCTTTGGAGGCAAGCATTTCCTTCTTCCTAAGTCTTGATTTTCAAATCCTGACACTCTTAGAAATACACTTATTTGAAAACTTTGGTGTGAATGAGTTTATTAGACTTGGAAAGATGAGAGTAGATGGTGGGAGCAGGAAATAAAAGAAAAATGAAAAGATTCTAGGACACAAAAACTGAATTACAAAAATAATATTTAATGATTTTGCACTACGCTAGCTATGGTGAGACTAGTTCTCAGCAAGTGTAGTAAATATAGGGGGAAGGGGCAAATTAATCTATGTTTGCATTAAGTCAGATATATTGACAACAGATCGCAATTCATTGTCCCTGCTGTATCTTTTATTCTGTTCTTCACAGTCTGGCAGAGTATGGCATTAACGCTTTATTTGTTTATTTAAAGAAAATTTTCCTACTTGCTTTTTCCTGTCTTGAGTTTATTGTGATGCTCTCTCCCTTCACTCTAACTTATCTCCATTCAGCAAACACCTACTGAATAACTGCCAAATGCAGACCAGTAAATCAAATATAGCTGAAAAAGAGAGAATGAAGGGAAAAAGAGTAGGAGAAGTTGATGGTAAACAAAAGGATACCACCTCCCAGCAACATTTTAGAATGTTACAAATAAGACATTATGTAGTTGCCTCAAATATAAGGCAACATACATGTCATAAGGGCGTAAAAATGTCATGTCTACTGCTGCAAGATTTTACAGAAGTCAGGGATCTCAGGGGTGCTGGGATAAGGAATGGAATTTCAGGATGTGAGTCAAGCAAGTCTTCCAGGAGAATGAGAGATTGGGCTAGGCCTATTAAAAATAGTAGGAATTCAATAAGCATAGAACAGAAATATATATTTTCAGATTTCTAAAAGCCCATAAATTTTCCTGTTTTGCATAGGCTCACCTTTTATTATCTTCATTTTCTTCCTGTCTGCTTCCACCAAGTAAGATTTGGGCATGGACATATCAGTCTTGTGGTTTCAGCTCTCTGTCCCAAATAGAACTCATAGGAGCCAATCCTCATGTATTGTGACATAAAATACCTAGCAGTAAAATTTCCTGGCCTAGATTGTACTTACAGTTCATTTTTAGATCAAAGAACTTTAGTCCAATTAGAATCAAAGTAATACCCCTACAAGAACATTGTTAAATTCCACTCCAAATTGGTCAGATAAGAATACTATATCAGAACTGAATGGAATATGAGTGATGATTTAGTCTAAGCTCTAATTTTAAGATGAAGACTATTAAGAGAGAAGGACCAGATTCATGTTTCATAATGAATTAATGATAAATCATGGACTTAAACCCAGGTTTCTTGGCTTTTAAGACAATATCCTCACCAAAGTCATTTCCATCTGGCTAGTGTCTCATGGCATTAATGGTATGGGTAATTTGTTCACAATTATATCATCTGTGGCAAGGCTTTGTCTTAGTTACAGAGGAAAGGTCAAATATCAAATAAACTCAAAAGCTGAATTCTATGCCTCTGCCTTTATACATAAAAGGGGTGGACCCACGTGGACTCTGAGAAACAAACTGAGGGTTTTAGGGGGAGAGGGGTGGGGGATTTGATGAGCCTGGTGGTGGGTATTAAGGAGGGCACGTATCACATGGAGCACTGGGTGTGGTACATAATCAATGAATCTTGGAACACTGAAAAAATAAAATTAAATTAAAAAAATTTTTTTTAAATTTTTAAAAAAGAAGAATACCACCAGTCCACTGTGATCAAATACAGGAGTCTAAAGTCCTCTAGAAAACTGTGGGACACAATACAAAATGTAACACTGATGTTCATAACAAGCATTCCTAAGGATTATATTTTTATGCAGTGTGGACAAACAGATTAAATCCAGGTGGAATTCAGTAACATCAAATGTGGGATGATTTTCAACAAATCTCAAACAAGAATATGCCAGCCACTGTTCTAGTCCCTGGGAATACAGCAGGGAACAAAACAGACAAGGTTTCTTTTGTCTTCCAGCTTATATTATAGTTGGATAGGGGAAGGAGGATAGGCAATAAATAATTTGCCTGGGTGGCTCAGTGGGTTAAAGTTTCTGCCTTCGGCTCAGGACATAATCTCAGGGTCTTGGGATCGAGCCCCGCATTGGGCTCTCTGCTAAGCAGGGAGCCTGCTTCCCACTCTCTCTCTGCCTGCCTCTCTGCCTACTTGTGATCTCTCTCTCTCTCTCTGTCAAATAAATAAATAAAATCTCAAAAAAAAAAAAAAAAGACAATTTAAAAATGTCATGTGATAGTGACTTGTTCACTTGACCCCATGTACCTTTTTATTTCCATCAATGATATAGCACGGTGGAGAAGATTATGGCCTCTGGAGCCAGACTGCCTAGGTTCAAAACCACTACTTAGGGGTGCCTGAGTGACTCAGCGGGTTAAAACCTCTGCCTTCAGCTCAGGTCATGATCTCAGGGTCCTGGGATC
>CM053612.1:51113662-51158020 GCA_028646535.1 Procyon lotor
TTGGTCTTCTATATCGCTGATTCTTTCTTCAGCCTCATTTATTCTAGCAGTGAGGGCCTCCCTTTTTAATTGTACCTTGTTAATAGCTTTTTAAATTTCAACTTGGTTTGTTTTTATTTCTTTTATTTCTCCAGAAAGGGATTTTATTTCTCCTGAAAGGGATTCTCTAATATCTTCTATGCTTTTTTCAAGCCCAGCTAGCATCTTGATAACTGTCATTTTGAACTCTATTTCCGACATAATACTAATGTCCGAATTGACTAGGTCTCTAGCCATAGGTACTGTCTCTTCTTTTTTTTGTGGTGAGTTTTTCCGCCTCCTCATTTTATCAAGATAAGAGTAGATGAGTGAGAGAGAAAAATACTCTGGAGTTCCGCAGTTTTCACTGATTGATTAACTAGGTCTTGGCTGGATATTCTCGCTGATCTTCTGGGGAGGGGCTGTTGCCGTGGTTCTCAAATGTCTTTGCCCGAGGCGGAATTGCACCGCTCTTGCTAGGGGATGGGCCAAGCACTTTGCTCAGGTCCACTCTCAGGAGTCTTTGTTCCCTGAGCGCTTTCCATACCGCCCTGGAGGCCGGGAATGAAAATGGCGGCCTCCCAGTCTCCGGCCCAGAGGAGCCCATTGCTGGCCGCCGCGATCCTCCACACGCCGTCAGAGGAAAGCGGTCAATCACTCCCGTCTCTCTTGTCTGTGGCCCACGCTCTGTGCTCAGCTAGCCCGTTGGGGAGCGCTTCTATCTGTGGCTCGCGGCCCCATCTGGAGTCTCCAAACCCAGCAGATTCCTGCTGCGCGCTCCCGCACCGCTCCTCCCAGAGGAGGAAGGAGGGGGTGTCTCCGGAGCTGCCTCTCATGGGGTCCCTGCTTGAAGAGCAGGAGCCCAACCATGTCTCAGGTCATATAGTCCAAGGTAAGCCTAAGCTGACAGGGCACTGAGTTGGCTCCTTCTCTGCCGCCGGCTTCTCCGCCCCAATACCTGGGAGCTCTGCCGCGCTCGGGTTCCCCTGGTCCCTCGGTGACCCCACGGGTCCTGAAACCACACTCTTCCTGCAAGGGCTGAACCCCCTACTTAGCCTCTGGAGTGATGTCCATCAGTGTAGCAGACTAAAAGTTCCAATTTTGTGCTCTGTGGCTCTGCGGCTGCTGGGAACCGGCCCCTCCCCCCTGGCTCTCTCTTCCGTCGCTTTAAATTAACTTTTCCCACACGTCCTACCTTCTGAAAGTGGTCGATTTTCTGCTCCTAGAATTGCTGTTCTTCCTCTCTTCTCTCTTCTGTTGAGTTTACCGGCTTTTAGAATGGTTTGTTACCTACCTAGCTGAACTTCTGGGATCTGATGCTATCTCAGCCTCCTATACTTCCGCCATCTTGGCTCTCTCTCCCCTCAAAAAAAGAATTTTTAAACATCTTCCTGTACAGGATTTTTACTGGTGCCATGCATAGACCTCAGAAGGTCTTGGGACCTCTTAAAGCATTTATGAAAAATTTCTGTGAACACTTCTTTTGGGAAAAGTTCCATATTTTAATCAGATCCTTGAAGTGACTGGGACCAAAAAATTTTAAGGATCACTGGACTAATGAGGGTTGCCACCATACACTGTGTGCTATCAGAAGTGCAACCTGGCAGGAAAGGCCCAGAAAATGAGGGTTTTCAGATAATATTCCCCCAAATGGTTATAAACACTTAAGTCTGTCCAATTTCCTCATTTTATAGGTGAGGACACTGAAGCCCAAAGACAATTATACAAATTGTCTGATGTAGTATAATTATAATTACAGTATACTATAATAGTGTGATATAGATGAGCTCAGGCAGGCCTTTTTAGTTGTGCTTGTCACCTGCATTGCTGTGTTGCCCAGAGCAGCTGAGCCCAGCATCATGACATATGCCTTGGAGAACTACATCAACCAAACTGTTGCAGTTATTATTTCTGAGGAGAGAATGATTGTGGGAACAGTGCAATGTTTTAACTAGACCATTAACTTGAGTTTGGATGAAAGCCATGAATTAATATTCAGCCCTTCACAGGAGTAAAACAAGTGGTGCTAGGGATAAACATCGGAACAAAGTCACAATGTTGCAGTTATTGATGAAATTGCTGAAGAACAAATCCTGCACTTGATTTGAGGACTATTTGAGCAGAACTTCTAAACCTTGTATCACACTGAGGAAAAACTACATACCTTGGACATCTGTAAATCTTTGTATAGAAACTGATTATTCTGAGGATGATGTATGGAATTTTTCTGAATGTGTAATGGTGGACTTTGACTCCATATAGATTCATTGTAATATGACATGTAAATTAAAATATTTCTACATGTCTTTGAATAATATAGATGAGCTCAGTGTAAATTATTTTAAGTCTAAAGAGAGATAATTTCTCTTATTCTCTATTTTCCTTGATGTTTCTTTTCTGAGGGTCACTGTAAATAGAAAAGAGTGTGCTCACTGTGTTGGATACAGGGTTATGCTGGTATTTTTAGATCTGAGTAATGATAGAAGAGGAGAAGTGGTATAATGGGGAAATAAATGTTGAATTCCAGGGCCATGATATTTAATAAAATTTTAAAACACGGGTCCCTTATTTTAGAGAATCTCTAAAATTGTATGAAATTTTTTGAGTGTGTATGTGTGTATTTTATGGAAAATATTCTATAGATTTTATAAGCTTTTAAAGAGTCTATGACATGCAAAAAAGTTAAAAACCACTGACCTCATTTATTCATTGAAGTAAACTAAGGCCCAAAGAAGATAAGGGACTCACCTGTTCTTGTAGTTAGGAAGTAAAAAGCTGAGAAAAGGACCCAGTCTCTCAACTTTGGTTCAGTGGTTTTTACATTGTGCCCTAGGCAACCTTTTTCTCTACTATCTTATCTTTCTAAATATGTTGTATTTATGCTTTTTGCCCTATTTAATACCTGTGGGAAAGACCTGATGAGATATACTCAAGACCACAGACACTTGTAGACTCAATACAGAAAGGTATTTTTAAATGAGTGCAAGGAAGTCTTCTAAACCTCAAATCATTCAACTAATACATTTTCAAATGAATCTAGCCACTGTGATAGTGGTAAGAAGTTAAAGTTACATAGGTAAGTTTTTAGTTATAGACACTGTAAAATTGGACCTACTTGATTTATATAGGAAGCAATTTGTTAAAGATTATTAGATCTTATTAGATAAATCAATAGATCTCCAGGAGAGACAAAAAAAAAAAAAAGACCCAGATGCCACACAGCTAGGGATAATTCAGCAAGGAGAAAAGTCACATCCTGAGGATATTCTAGGAGAATATTCATTATCCAACACATAGTACTATGACTATTAGAGACTGTATGTGACACTTTGCAAAGATTGTTTAAAAGAATAGGATGCCCCTGCCATAATTATTTCCATAAGATCCAAGCTCACGGGGTGCCTGGGTGGCTCAGTCGTTAAGCGTCTGCCTTTGGCTCAGGTCGTGATCCCAGAGTCCTGGGATCAAGCCCCACATCGGGCTCTCTGCTCAGCAGGAAGCCTGCTTCTCCCACTACCATTCCCTCTGCTTGTGTTCCCTCTCTCGCTGTGTTTCTCTCTGTCAAATAAATAAAATCTTTAAAAAAAAAAAAAAAGATCCAAGCTCACCCATATGGCCCCAGCCTCATATTGCTTTC
The DNA here is from genome assembly GCA_028646535.1 of Procyon lotor. Lineage (NCBI taxonomy): Eukaryota > Metazoa > Chordata > Mammalia > Carnivora > Procyonidae > Procyon > Procyon lotor. Next base: position 51,117,318 of record CM053612.1, read on the forward strand.
TTCTACTTCCAAGTGTTGTAAATTTTCATCTGCTCAACCAAATTTGGGTCACATGCCTGTACATCAGCTGCCAAAAAATAATTTTAAAATATGTCTTTGTGTATGTATGCATACATGCAGTGTAAATTTTAGTTTTCTAACTTAATTGTACAAGAATTCAAACTAGAATGAGGTTGGAATGGGTATTGGATCAACAAACATAGACTATCTTCCATGGGAGGTAAGATTAGTCAATGATTTTACATTGCAGTATGCAAAGGAGGCTAGTATTAGTGGGTCACTCAAGGAATAATTTAAAATAAAAATTGACATGCTGAAACCTTGGGACACTACTAAACCAGTTAACTTCATAGTACACTGGTATGACACAAAACTCTGGAATTTTAGTTTAAGCCAAACAGGATTAAGAAGAGAACAATTCAAAAAGGTAAAATACCCTAAATCCATATCTACAGTCCTTAAATTGCAAATGATGTTTTAGGAATTGTCTGTGTTTTTGCATGTTACCATAAAGAACTGACTATATCAGGAGTTTGAAGGGACTGAGGGGTGGGACCCTGCCAGCTCAGGAATGCCTGATCCTGGTTCAAGAGCACAATGAGGTAAAAACGAATCAACAGCAGAGTAAATGGAATAGGGATAGATAATTGGGTGCTAGGAATAGAGAGAATGCAAAGAGGCTGATAGTTGAGGAGAAAGGAAGAAGGAAAAATGGATTAAATGTGGAGGTGGTGAGGAGATTTTTCAGCTAGAGTAAAATATGAGAAGTTCATAGGCAACATTCTCTGTGTCTGTACTAAACTCTGGAAAGAGATAGTAGTCTTGGGAGGCCAAGGAAATGGGACCAGTTGGAGGCCACTGTATGTTGATTTTCCTGCCCTGTATCCCAGATCTGACTAGAAGAACAGTGGCTAATAACTGATGAAGGCGCTTTTCTTTTATAAGTTATATGGAGGAGGTCTTTTTTTTATAGGTATAGCTTCCATAGATTATTCATATACAGTAGGAAATAAAAAATGATCAGTAAAAAGCAATTTTTCCTTGGCTTAAGGAATTGGACTAAATTGGTTCCATCAATCCCTTCTGATTTCAAAGGTTTGCTGAAGCTTCTTTTGGTTGGGGAACAGAAAGTTAATTTGAAACCATCTATCCAAGCAAAATATTCACACTCAAATGGACTATTTATATTTCTTCTTAATTAGGATGTGCAAATTTCATGAGCCACACTGTCTATATCTCCAATCTAGAATGTGCCTACTTCTTTCAAGCGTATTTTCCCAGTCATTTTGCTTTGAAACTTATACACAGCAACAAATGAAATCTTTAATATTGACCTACTATCCAGCTTATATTAAACCAAAGGTACTTAAAACTATTTATCAGCAATTGCCTTTTTAGTTTTGCTTGTCCTCACTTACTAAACAAAGGTCACATCTCCAGCTCATTGTAAGCATCAACTGAACTTTTAACAGGAATAGCATCAACTCAATTCTCTGTTAATCCAGCAAAAAGCAAGTGATGTAGAATGACCAAACTGCTCCTCTTGCCACTATGTAGAGAGTATCTGAGTCCCTGGTTCCCCATCCCAAAAGGTCATGCTCCATCACAAGTAATTAATCAAATACCCAACAGGCAAGTTCTAAGCCATCTGCTCCTTTTTGGAGCCTTCCCATATGTCTCATTACTATTCCTTTCACTCTGTTCTCCATATGTCCTGGAGAAGGGAAAGAAGTGCAGGTATTTTAATCCTTAGAGATTATCATGATATTAACCAAGATATCCTCTACCATACCCCAGATGTTTTAGTAAGGATCATGTCATATTGCAAATGACTAAAACCCAATTCAAACTGGACCTAAAAAAAATGTGTTAGCCAATATACGTGAAATTTCCAGGACTTCAAACATTTCTGGATCTAGGTTATAGACAATGAAAGCAGAAACATGCTTCTTATCATATATCTTCTCTTATTTCCTCTAGCTTGGCTTTATTTTTAGGTAGGCTTTCCATAAGTGGTGATAATCTGTACTTCCAATAGTCCTGAAAGGTAAGTAGATTAAGTATTATTATATTCTTCTTACACATGAGGAGAATGAAATACAAAGGACTTAAATATTTGAGAGAATTGCTCAAGGTTATGTAGCTTGGTAAGTAGATGACTATATCAGACACCTCACAATATTTCAGATTTACTCCAGCTGTTTCTGAGGCAATTACCTATAGACAGATATAACTTGACAGCATCATGCCTCAACCATACCACATATATGGCTCATTTTTGGCTCAAGGTTTCTCTGTGCTGCATTACATGCTTACTGGAAAACTTGAAACTGTGACCATGCTTTTAAAATGTTCATAATTATAGATCCAACATTATCTTAACTAGGATTGGCTTTAGTAAGATGGATTTTAAATAGGAAAAGCACCTTACCTTACTCTTTTATAAAAAAAAAAAAAAAGCCATGAGCCAGAGAACAGTAGCATTGTAGCTAAGCAGAAACACAAGTAGAAAAGAGAAATTTCAGCTGACCATTCTCAAGCCCAGTGAACAGTAAGCAACAATCACCAGCAGCAACAAAAATAAATGGCATGTTAGGCTGGATTAATGGAAATAAACTAGGATGATAGCATTGATAGTTATATTCTACTCTAAGCTAGTCAGACTATTCCTAAAATAGCTTATGAAGTTCAGGTAGTAACACTTGAGGAGAGAATATGATGACAAGAGAATATCTAAGATGATAAAAATATATTTACAAGATAAATTATTTGAAATAACTGAGGACATTTAGTGTGCAGAATGTGGGAGTTTGGAATGAAGAACATGATATTTACCTTTAAATAACTCAGTGGCTGTTTCACAAAATAATTATATCTTATTCAATGATTACTATGCACCAGCTACAGAGCCAAGGCCTTTATGTGACCAGATCAGTCAACACAATACTAAAGGGAGAACTGGAAGAAGTAAATACAAATTCCCAAGAGACATATGTTTGCTGAATGCAAGAAATACCATTGAAGCAATTATTGAAAAAGACAGCATAAGCAAGCAAATAAGTTCCCTGTCCCTATGGAGGTCTGAAAGCAGAAGCTGAACTATTATTCATGATGGTGACTGCTATGGAATGAATTGTGTCCTCCCGAAAATTCATCATATGTTGAAGCCTTAATTTCCAACGTGACTGTATTTGGAGACGAAGCTTGTGAGGGAGTTATAGGTTAAATGAGTTCATAAGAATTGGGCCTTAATCCAATAGAGCTGGTACCCTTATAAGAAGAGGAAGAGACACCAAAAATCATTTCCTCTCTCTCTCCCTCTCTTTCTCTGTCTCTACACACACAGTCACACACACACACACACACACACACACACACACACACACACACACTGACTCTCCCATGTAAGAAGGAGGGACCTATCTGTCAGGAAGGAAGCTCTCACCAGAAACTGAACCTAAGTCTGGGACTTTCCAACTTACAGAACTATGAGAAAATCAGTTTGTTAAGTTACTCAGTCTATGGTATTCTGTTATGTCAGCCTGCATCGTATGTGCCAAATAGTCAGTTTCTGCAAGCACACCCTGATTGTCCCTGTTAATCGTAAGAATGCAGAGATCCCACCCACTTCTATATTCCCATCAATCAGAAGGCGTAGAAGAATATGTTGTTTGATCTTCAAGGTCAGGGGTTCCAGGTGTGACCAATCCAGAGCATCTCCTTTATAATGAAGAATGTCCAGATGGCAAGCCTTGATCTCCTTGAAATGCTGGCTGTGCGAGGAGGGGAAAGGCTACACACAGTTGCTATGCTACTCTATAAAAGCTTACTGCATGTAGATCCCAGCAGTAGATGTTTTGTCCCATTGACTGCTCCTAAACTCCCTGTATTTAAGTTCCCTGATAAACATATCCCTCATTCACTGTCTACAGATCTTTTCTTTGGCTTCACCAGGCCATCATCCACCTTTGCTTAGAGTCTGCTGGGGTGCAGTTACATACACCCTGAGCAAACTAAAACAGGAATGTTGCAGAAGAAATTTAAGCAAAAGAAGAAAACAGTCTGCAACAAAAATTCTAAAATTGTTTGAAAAAGCCCTGGGGGATCTGCAAAGGCAGACAACAACTGAAAAAAAAAAAAAAAAAAGCTCAAGGACAAATGGCTCTCGTGGCTGCTTTTGTGATTTTCTCTTTATCTTTGGCTCTTAACATTTTGACTACGTTTCTGTTTGTAGACTTCTTTGTGTCAGTACAATTCTGAAGGTTTTTAAAATTTCTTGAATGTGAACATTACTGCTTTTAATCAAAATGATAAAATTTGTGACCATCACTTATGTCAATAATTTTGTCATTTTATTCAGTTTCTCTCCTTCTGTTATTTCCATTATGTATGTGTAGTCTTCTTCATCTTGCCCCACTTTCTTCTAAGATTGTTCACTTACCTTCACTCCTATTTATGTCTTTCAGATTGCATAATACATATTGCTCTATCTTCAAGTTTGCTGATTCTTTATTCTGAAAATTACGTGTACTCTTGAAGTACAGATTTTCCAGAATTTCCATTTTTATCATCTCTATATCTTTATTGATATTATTTACTTGATAATATACAATTTTCATGTCTTTAAGTCATTAAACATAGTTTCCTTCAGTTTTCTGGTACATATTTATAATAATTGCTTTGGAATCTTTGTTTCCTAAGTCCGATATCTGGACACTCTCAGAGATTTTTTCTATTGCTTGTTTCTTTTCCCCATGTATAGGCCATATTTTCCTGTTTCTCTACATATCTTAAATTTTTGTTGATAATTGCACGAATGATATATTGTAGTAACTTGATACTGAGTCTCCTCCCTTGCTGGGACTTGTTGTTTTTGATGTTTATTTGGTCATTTGTTTGATTAATGACGTGGGTGGGCTACTTCTGTGAAGTTTATTTCTTTTGCTCTTGTATAGCCTCTGATGTCTGTTCTCAGATTTTCCTTTTTTAAAAAAATCTTTTAGTCTGGCTTCTCTTGTTCACCCCTTGTTTATTAAGTCACTTATTGGTCAAAGCTTGTACTTAAGGTCACTAAACCAATTAGATCATTGGATGTGTGTGTTTCTACAGTTCAGGAAACTTGGGATTTTGCTTCAGTCTCATCCTGGGATGAGTGGCTCAGAAAATCTCTCTATGGCTGCCCATGAGAGAAGTTCCTTCTTTGGTTACACAACCTTGGGTGTGTGCAGTCTTCCAGACCACGAGAGTTAAATGTGATCTTATTTTTCTCCCTGGATTCTTAGGAGTCACCCTGAGGTCAGAATCGTTTATTATTTTGCCAGCGTTTGGTCAGAGGTTGTACTTAAGCCCCTCAAGCCAACAAGGCCTCTACTTTTTGCTGAGTGATTTGTATGTGGCTTGGAGAATGTTTTTAAACCTGTCCCATGCCTGCTATAACTGTTCATGAATAGTAGTATACACAACCTTCCCAACTTCCACAGTTGAGTGTAATCCCAGGAGAGTTCTTCTTGTCGGTCTTTCTCTAATTATCTCTACTAAACTTCTGTCTGCTCTGCTGTTTTGCTTATATCACAGCTACAGGCTGCCTCTTAGTTGCTCTCCACCAAAATCTCCATTGCTTTGATAAGGCCCTTAGACATGGAGTTCTCCGGTGTGTATGCCAAAAAGTCAGTCTGTCCCCTCAGGCAGAGTGGTTATTGTGGTTTGTTTCTTTTCTTGGGAAGATCTGTGCCATTGCACAGGAGCTAAAGGTGGAGACAGCATGCTTCTTCTCTTGGAGTGACAATCTTGCTCAACTAGTGGGCTCTGGTGGAGAGAAAAACATAGTTGCTCTACCAGTGAGTTCTGGTGTGGAAAGAAGCATAGTAGCCCCTGATTGTTATTCAGCTTGCTTCTCCCACAGTGGAATCTCTGCCTTGTGAGCAAATTGGGGTGAGGCCAGTCAAGCTGACGTATTCTCTGTCACTGTTGGTGCAAAATCCTAGCCCTCTGAGTAGGATTTGGGTGGCAAGAAGGACTTTCAGTCGTCTCATCCATGTCTTCTGAGAATAGAGCTTGAACAACATAGTGCTGGGGGAGGGCATGAGATACACATATATCCTGCCCTTGTAACATTCAACTATACAGTGCCAAGAGTAAAGCTTCTTTTACACAGAGCTGGGGATGGCAAAGAATGGGAGAGGTTCCTAGCTCAAATGCCACAGACTATGACGCTTACTGCTGAGATTTACTACATTTAGCAAGTTTTCTTGGATAAATGTTTTACCATGTACTATGTGCTGCTTAGATCAATTTTCAGATAATTTAAATCATTTTTTCCTGTAATTTTCACTACTTAAATGTTTGTTGCTCTGCAGCGTCTACTGAGCTCTCCCACTACCAGGTCTATCTTCATAAATGAAATTTTATTGTAATAGAGCTATGCTCTTTCAAGTATGAGCTCATTCACAAATGTATGTATGTCTATGTCTACTTTTAAATTCAAAGGCAGAGTTGAGTAGTTGCAACAGAGATCAGATGGCCTGCAAAGCCTAAAGTCTGCACTTTCTGCCCCTTTACAGAAAATGTTTGCCAACTTCTTACTTAGACATTTTTTTAGAAGCCTCTTGTTTTTTTTTTTTTTTTAGAAGCCTCTTTTAAGAGGCAAATGATCTTAGAGAACTGTGGGAATATAGTTGACTTGACCAGTGATCCAAATCATGTTACAAATTGGTATGATCAGCTGCTCCAAGGGAATGGAAATTCCAATTTGGAAACTGGTGGCTGTGATCTGAGAAGTATCTAGAGATTCTGTTGATTTTAGAGAAAGGCAGGCCTGGATAGAGGCCTGAGGAAGGGACTAGTAAAGGGACAAAATGAGGCTATATATTGTGAGTGGAGGAATGGAAGAAAAGTTTAGCACTTTTTAGCACTTTTTAAAAGTTTAGCACTTTTCTAAAGTGCTAAAAGAATATTGTGCTAAAAGGATATTGACAGGTACCTGCACCCTGTTTCCCTTGATGCAGTTTGAATCACTCTGGCTTATTGACATTATGCTTTCTGCCTTTACAAGGAAAAATACATATTTTTAATTATCAGACTTACAAAATGTCAAACACTGCAGAAGCAGATATTTATTAGCGTTTTGGAAGGTACTTTCTTCCCAAACTCCTAGCTCTCTTTTCCTCAGAGCTTCAGGTATACAGGAGTACATGTTTCTCACGCTCACTCCCTGTTCCCAAGATGGGATAAAGCTTTTCCAAATTTGGCCCCGAAGCTGTGAAATTCCTAGTATGATTTGTAACTTTTCTATTATCTCACAGCTGTGCACAGATGGTTCCCTTGTTATAAAAAGCTCTTTTTGTCTTCCTCCTAAGTATCTGTACTCAGTCCATGACTAAATCCCCTCTGCACACATATCATTCACTTTTCAGGCTCTCCAGGTAACTAGACAGTAGGGATGAATAATTTTAGGTAATCTATAAAGCTGAAATTAGTAGTCTTTTCTAATGGAGTCTCCCTTTAACTACAAAGTGCCTCTGCTCAGACTGCTGTTTTCTTGTTACAAGATTATAACTGTCTCTGAAGTACAAGGGGAAAAAAACATTACCAACGAGGAGTGTTAAGCTGGGCTTTCACCCCAGCCCTCTAACTAACTCAGTGTGTAACCTGGTTACCCTTACCTCCATTCATCCAGGCCTATTTCTTCCTCTATAAAAAGGAGGAGTTACATTAGATGATTTCTTAGGCCACTTACAACCCCACAAATTTCTGAAATCTACTGAGTCTTTGATTATTTTTTCCTAGTTGTGCTCTTTGGACTGGAAGAGTTTTCTACTGCTAGGGATAGGGGGTAGGAAGGGTGGATTTTTTCCAGCAATACAGAGAGCCCAAAGCATACATTTCCTGTGCTTAACTCATATCGCCCTGTTTGGGCCACAACCTCTGCAAATTTGGCCTCAGAGCTATGAATTCTAAGCTTGATGCATAACACTACATTTCTCTCACAGCTGTGAGCTGTTGGCTTTCTCCATTCTCACAAGTCCTCATAGGCCCTTCCTTTTCACTTGAGGATTTAACTCTTTGGAGGATGAAAGCCTCACATATACCTGTAGATCAGCACTTTCTTCCTTCAACTGTACAGCAACCATCCCCATGAAGTCACGTACATGTGGTTTTGAGGTCTTGCAAATTGAACAACTGAAACAAGATACATATAATTATTTCTAATAGAAGTCTTAACATAACATGTAAAGGGCCAAGGTATTGAGCTACTGTGTAATAGTATCAAAAACATTACTTTTTTAATTTCTAGAATTTAAAAAGTATATGAGATTCTCTGGACTTTTTTCTCATCTGTTAAGTGAAGATAATAATACTTGCTTTACTCACTCCATATTTGTAGGTGCTTATCTTAGTTAATGATGTGAATGAATTTTTAAAAGTATTCAGTATTGTCCATAGATATAGTAAATGCTTGCAACATGTTTTTCAATGGCAAATAAATAAATTGTTACTATTGTTGCATAAAAATATGTTAAAGGAATTGTCTTGACTACTACTGTGTATATAGCATAAGTCTGGCCACCTAAAATTGTTGCTAATTAGGATGATGGAGTGAGTGTTTCCTTCATCTGGAAAAGCCAGCTAATTTATCAATACCAACAAAGGGCTTATAGTGGGATCTCAACACATCCTCACAGTGAATGGTGAAAGGAAAACTTTGATTTTCAGAAATGCAAATTTTGGATTTTCAATCTTCCTAATATATATCTCTTATCTCTTTTAGAACCACCAAGGTGTGTGGCTGGATTCATCAAAAAGATCCCATAACGAATATCTCTTCTACTTTCTTTAAGTACTTAAAATATCCCCAAGTAAAATGTGTGTGTGTGCCCACATGTGTGCCTGTGTGCGCGCACACACACGCACACACACACACACACACACACACACACACACACACACACATATCTGTGCCTTTTTTAAAAGCCTTTATCCCAGCTCAAATGAAACAAGAAAACTTACATGTAATAGATGTTAAATAGAGATTTGTTCAGTGTATTGAAATGACAGTCCATTTGAAGAGTAAGCTGTTCTTAGCATCTTAGGGGAAAGAGTGGAAGTTAAGTCAGAAGAGGAGGGAAAGAATAGCTTAATGGGAAGAGAGGAGAAAGGATAAGAAGCTAGAAAGTCAGGGGAAAGGACACCATACATTTGCATGGTTTTCTCTAGCATTGGCCAAAGCAAAAACATGGGTGTAGCCTTCTGAAATAAGTCTAACAGTGACTGAGAAGTTTATGGGCTTCAAATGTCAGGCTTTTTGCATTCAGGCAAAAGTAGAGTTAATGTAAATGCTTATTTTCTGAGTTTTTAGGTTTTTTTTTAGTTTTTAAAGATTTTTAGAAAGGAGGTAGAGTTCAAAGAGATGATTCTAACATTTTTTTTCCTCAAATTTTCTTACAGTTTGATGATGGCTCATAGAGGGAAACAAAATTCTTGTGAGGATAATGATAATCATTAAGATATTTTTTCCTGGATTTCTTAAACTTAATTTTCAGGAACTCACAGAAAGGTCCGTTATTATGGAATTTACATGGTTGCTCTCTATTTTTCAGACATAAAATTTCCCTTTGAGATGCTACACGTGAAACTGAAATTTCAAGGTTTTAAACTGATATTTAAGGCACTTACTTGGTTTTAGATTCTGGCTTGAACTCTTATATTCTCTCTTAGAAAGCTCAGTTGGGAGCAACAAACTGAGGGTTTTGGAGGGGAGGGGGTGGGGGCTTGGGCCATCCTGGTGGTAGGCCAGAGTTCTCTAACAGCCCACCTCTGGGGCCCACCTCTGGGAAACAGAGTTTGAAACTTGAAGCTTCTCAAATTGAAATTATGTCTCTGAGTGCTTAATCTATTGCTAATTTTAAAAGTAAAGAAGCTACTGTTCTGTGTTTCAGCTGTCTGTCAGTGTTGAAGATTATTTAGTGGAGTGCCAAGAAGAGACTGATATAAATGCAGGTGGTGATGAGTGCTATGGAGAACATATTCAAGGGGTACTATATCAAAATTTAAAACCCAAGTTAAGCTGATTGCTTTGGAAAAATCGGTCAAGATTTCTTTGTTTAGTTTTCTATGTGTTTGAAGTTATATTTTAACATCAATTTAGTTTGTGAACTTTTGTGGCTTAGAAATTAACCGCTTCTCCTTTGTCAATGAGGCTTATTTCTTTAGATTCATGGAGTGAGTACAACTTAAGTGAAGAAACATGGGTAGAAAGAACCAGCTAGTGTATGTTCACCACATTGATCAACTAATCCTAATTAGAAACACCAAAACAGTCTGTGAAATGGAAAAATATATGCCTTTTTACCCATCAGAATCAAAACTATCCTTTATCTTTCAGAGGCTCTTGCAAATATTCAATGATTATCAATGTCTTGGACTTTACGGTTATATTTTCCTCATTTACAATGAATTCAGTATTCACTACTTTTTTGGGGGTTATATTCTCCTTCTTAACTAAATGATAGGTAAACTCCTAGAGAACACAGTCCCTACTCACTTAGAGCGTATTGATTAAATGGCTGAACAAATTAATGTGGTCTTAGAAATGAGTAAAAAGCAAGGAGGAAACTAATTCTGGGAGGTTACAGGGCCGGAACAGCATCTTATATTTTATTCCAGTGGTCTGCATGCCAACCTATATGTCCTATATGTCCTAAGCTTTAATGTGTATAGCAGGGATTTTTTTTTTTTTTTTTTTTTTTTTTTTGCCATTCCTGTTCTGTCTTTGTCAGAAGTAGGGTTAAAGTCACTTTGAATAAGGCGTGTTGGCTCAATAGGATAGACTTGAGATACCTGGATAGTTTCTTCATGATGCCATGCCTCTCTGGTAAGTTTACCTCCAGTAAGTTCCCAAATCTGTACTTTTTTTAAATTAACAGATAAATACTAATGGGTTTTAAATGTTTGATCTCACATATTCACTCTGATTGTAATAGTTACCTTTGCAGGGGATTTTTGTTTTAAACCCAAGGAAGTGATGTTATATCCTGTTTTTGCCAGTGGTTTATGAATAGCAACCAAAGTTCATTTCTCAGCAAAGTGATGAGTCTGTAAACTGAAACAAATAAAATAATCGATTCAGAACTTCTAACATATAGTGCTACTGACTTAAATAAGAAATGCAAATGCAGGTCATCCTGAAGCCAAGAGTTTTGAAATAATGCAAAGTAAAATATTTCTATGCTTGTCACTGTTCAAGGATAAGCTGTAATCCTAACAATGATTATTAATAATCACACTAATAATAATGCCATAATATAGAGAAATAAGGAATCTCTGCCTCAAAACATTCATAGACTATCATTAATATTTTAGAGTGTTTGGATTAGATCAATTATGTCTTTATTGATAGACAATAAAATCAATAAAATCACAATTTATAAAATTTATAATTTTATAAAAAGACAATCAATAAAATCACAATTTATACTAAGATTACTAATTAGCTCCATTTTGAACGCTTACTATGTATTAGTTACTGTCCTTGATACTTTATATGCATTTTGTCATTCAATCTATGAGGTATATGTTACGCCGTCATCTCCATATTAAAAACCAGGAAACAGAAATGTTAAGTGATTTGCTTAGACTCAAACAGTCAATGAAGACAGCAGCAGTACTTTAAATCACTTTATGATTATAAAGTACTATAAATCACTTTATAGTCTTTCAACCATTATGCCATATTTTCAATCTTGCATCAAGATTCAGGTTGAATTCAAAGAGGCGAAAGACAAGATTCCTGCTCACTAGGAGCTTATAGGCTAGTTGGTAGGGCATGACTCACAGCCAGATACATTTCACAGGCACTGTAAGTTTTCAGTTTCAGCATTCTAGCTTTAAGTGCTATAAGCACCCAGGTATTCGAACTTAGTCCAAGGCACTTCTCAAAATCATGTGAATGGAATTTGAGCTGGTTTTACTGCACTGAAGAGTCACCTAAGAATAGCAAAGGTAAAGAGAAAAACCACTAACATTTACTGCCCATTTATTATTTTACAGGTGCACAATTTCCTTCAAATTTTAATACAGAAATTTTGTTGTATATAATAAGCATAGGAAAAAGGGTTTTTTGTTGTTTTAAGTTTTTAAGTTTTTATTTTAATTTCAGTTAGTTAATGTACCATGTTATATCAGTTTCAGGTGGGCAAGGATGTGTAGGAAAAATTTTTTAATGAAAGTTTCTTAACATTTCTCAAAAGTTTATATTTGGAGAAAAATTATTGCTGAGTTATCTAAGGCAAAAATAATATTTGACTGTCAGAACAAATGATAATCCCTTTCAGCATGTTCTGTATTTAAAGCAAAACATTTTCAATTCAGTTAACATAAAAAGGCTTTTAAGTTGCCATGTTATCTGCATTAAGATTTTTTTTAATTTGAGTATAGTTGACACATGTTACATCAGTTTCAGATATACAACATAGTGATTCAACTTTTCTATACATTATGCTATGCTCACCACAAGTGTAGCTACCTTCTGTCACTATACAATACTATTATAATAATATTGACTTATTCCTTATGCTGTCCCTTTTATTCCAGTGGCTCATTCATTCCATAAATGGAAAGCTGTATTTCCTTCTTACCTTCACCTATTTTTTCCCATCCAGAATATTGCTGCAAAAAGTGGTTGGGGCTGAAATTTGGATCCAGGTGTGTCTGATTCCCAAACCCAGTAAACAAATATTTTACAATTGGAAGAGCATAGATATGAACCTTCACTGTTCCTATCAGTAAAAGTGTGATGAAAATAATACCAACAACCTTATAGTTATGACATTGAATCACAGAATAGCGTTACCTATTCAATGATTTTTCAACCTTTTGTGTAAGGTTGTTACATGAAGTAAATAAAATAATGTATGTATGAAAGTGTCTTGTATATATTAGACAGATGATAAAGTTATTGCCAATTTTATTATTGTAATGCATCAAGAAGGATATTTATAATGATGCATTAATTTTGAAGCATTTTGGTCTTGATGCTTTTTAAATATTGAAGATGTATAAACTGGAACAAATCTTTGGACAATTATTAGTTATGTCTACATGGAGATAACTATTATTATTTTTTACAGATAAAATCCCCAACAGAAAAATGGACCAGTCAGACTTTAACAAAAATATGTCTTCTTGGAAACTGGTGTTATCAATACTGCTTATCTCCATTACCTTTTAATAGTTATTTATAATAGTATTTATTGCCTTAAGCTGTCAATGCTTTACAATAGACAACATACTGAGCCTAATAGAGCCCAATACTGCAACCTTAGGCAAGATGAGGCTTGTGTAATCTTGTCCATGGTTAATTGATAACAGTAAAGGAGAAGACTCCTCACCCCAACTGTACTGTGCTTTGGTCCCAGGGGACAAAAGGAATTCTCTACTGACCCTCTGAGTGGGCACTGTCTCATAAGATGTGGAGATGCTACTCTAGAGCTAGACACAAGTTACAGAATAAATTATAGGAGTGTTGACTAAAATGTGAAATAATCATATGTGACATAAGCTCAGTATTAAGTATATTGAATCACAGACTTAGAAAAGCATTTCCTCCTCAATTTTCTTTTAATATTTCAGATTATATTGAAGATAAAGTCTCTGGCTTTAGCCATTTGTGTTTCTTTAACATTGATAATTTCCCTTTTTATCATAGAAGGAACAGACCTCAGGCTCAGAGTCTTAAGCAGGCTCCAGTATCTGGAAAAAAAATAATTTTAATGTTTTTATTTTACTAATTTATTTTTAATATTATTTTCTATTTATGGTAAATTATACTGATTTTTATTTATGAAAATAACATTTTAAAATTTAATTTAGTTAAATAACAAGGCATAAGTCAATGTAAAGGAAAATGAACTAAATTATAACTCATGGTAACCAAGTATAACAAAAATCAAAGAGATGATATGAAGTGTGGTAAACACACATACAAAAAAACTTTATCATCCACAGAAACAAGAACTTAAACTCAAGAGAATTAGAAGAATTTATTCTTCTCATTTTCTGTGACTATTTAGTGAAAATAGAATTATGTAAACAAAATGAATCTAGGTACTTGATTAAAATTATCACTTTTTTAATAGTCAAATTCATCTTTACGTGCATAATCATCTGTAGCAAAAGAACTGAACACAAAATGGTCTAAATAAGAATAAAGTTTTCATTAAAAAGTTGTTCATTCCTACAAAATGTATATTTTGGATATAATTGGAAGGCACTTTTTAAGGAAAAATATATTAAAGTATAAATACAGTTAAGGCATAGGGACTTGAAAGGGGCCCTTGCAATGAAAGGCCCTGACATTTAAATTTCATTTGCATAATACTATATTTTCCTCCACGTAGACACTGTGGTTTTCTTCCACATTAGCCATGAATGCTCACAATTTTGTGAATACTTTGCGTTTCTGAGACTAACATCTGGACAGTCCTCTCAGGTGAGTTAAAAATAGGCCAATAAGAATATTCACAGCCTATTAGGGTCTCCTAAAAATGATGTTCAGAGGGTGCCTGGGTGGCTCAGTCGTTAAGCGTCTGCCTTCAGCCCAGGTCAGATCCCAGGGGCCTGGGATCGAGCCCCGCATCGGGCTCTCTGCTCTGCAGGAAGCCTGCTTCTCCCGCTACCATGCCCTCTGCTTGTGTTCCCTCTCTCGCTGTGTTTCTCTCTGTCAAATAAATAAAATCCTTTAAAAAAAAAATGATGTTCAGAAATATAATTTGGCACATCTTTGGAGTCTTATAACAATTTTCTATATAATCCTTTTCCATTTTATTGTGACATTTCAGACAAACAGAATACAATGAAGTAGGGAAGGAGAAAATTAGAAAAATAACAGTATGCTTAGTCACGTAAACTTCATATAGGCAAATTTTAGTAAAGTGTTATAGTCAAATATTAAAAAGAAGTTTACATAAGTAGTCTTAATCATAGTCATGCAAATTACATAGGTTCAGTTCTAGAAGTAACTTGTCAGTTCAATTTTTGTCCAGATAAAAAGGTAATTCAAGATACTTCATCCCAACACTACTCAACTCATTTAATTATTATATCTTGTATATGTTTTCCAACTCAGAGGATGACATGGCACAGTAAGACTTCCATTTTTTATTTTGCATTAAAAGTATATCTTGCTAAATGAACAAGTCATGGTAATGTAATATAATGTACAGCATGGTGACTATGGTTAATAATAAGGTCTTGCATATTTCAAAGCAGCTAGGAACGTGGATCTTAAAAGTTATCATCTTAACAAATTGTGACTATGTATAGTTATGGATCTTAACTGAGTTTATTCTGGTGGTTATTTTGCATTATCTACAAACACCAAATCAATATTTTGTATACCTGAAACTAATAATGTTATGTCAATTATGCCTCAGTAAAAAAAAGTTTAAAGTAAGAAAAAGTAATTCATTAAAAATTAATGTTATTTACAATTAAGACTACCTTATTTATTTTTATACTTTATTTTTCATTTTATTTTACTTTATTTTATTTAGTTCTTTACTTTTTTTCATTTAATTTTATTTTTTCAGCGTTACATGATTCATTGTTCTTGTACCACACCCAGTGCTCCATGCAATACGTGCCCTCCTCAATACCCACCACTGGGCTCACCCAACCCACCAGCTCCCTTCCCTCCAAAACCCTCAGTTTGTTACTCAGAGTCCACAGTCTTTCATAGTTCATCTCTCCCTCCGATTTCCCCAAATTCACCTTTCCTTTCCTTCTCCCAATGTCCTCCATGTTTTTCCTTATGCTCCAATTGTAAGTAAAACCATATGATAACTGATTCTCTCTGCTTATTTCACACGGTATAATCTCTTCCAGTCCTGTCCATGTTGATACAAAAGTTGGATATTCATCCTTTCTGATGGAGACATAATATTCCATTGTATATACGGATCGTATCTTCTTTATCCATTCATCTGCTGAAAGGCATCTTGGCTCTTTCCACAGTTTGGCAATTGTGGCCAATCCTGCCATTAACTTTGGGGTACATGTGGCCCTTCTTTTCACTACATCTGTATCTTTGGGGTAAATACCCAGTATGGCAATGGCAGGGCCATAGGGTAGCCCTATTTTTAATTTCTTCAGGAATCTCCACATTGTTTTCCAAAGTGGCTGCAACAACATGCATTCCCACCAAGAGTGGAAGAGGGTTTCCCTTTCTCCACATCGTCTCCATTTGTTGTTTACTATCTTGTTGATTTTGAACATTCTAACTGGTGTAAGGTGGTATCTCAATGTGGTTTTGATTTGAGTCTCCCTGATGGCTAATGATGATGAACATTTTCATGTGTCTGTTAGCCATTCATATGTCTTCTCTGGAGAAATATTTATTCATGTCTTCTGCCCAATTCTTGATGTGATTATCTGTCTTTTGAGTGTTGCGTTTGAGGAGTTCTTTACAGATCTTAGATATCAGCCCTTTGTAGTGTCATTTGTGAATATCTTCTCCCATTCCGTGGGTTGCCTGTTTGTTTTGTTGACTGTTTCCTTTGCTGTGCAGAAGCTTTTTATCTTGATGAAGTCCCAAAAGTTCAATTTCACTTTTGTTTCCTTTGCCTTTGGAGACATGTCATGCCATGGAAGAAGTTGCTATAGCAGATGTCCAAGAGGTTACTGCCCATGTTCTCCTCTAGGATTTTGATAGATTCCTGCATCATGTTGAGGTCTTTTATCCATTTCGAGTTTGTGTTTGTGTACAGTGTAAAAGAATGGTCAAGTTTCATTCTTCTCCATATAGCTGTCCAATTTTCCCAGCACCATTTATTGGAGAGACCCTTTTTTCCACTGGATATTTTTTCCTGCTTTGTCGAAGATTATTTGACCATAGAGTTGCAGTTCCATATCTGGGCTCTCTACTGTTCCACTGGTTTAGGTGTCTGTTTTTGTGCCAGTACCATGCTGTCTTGGTGATCACAGCTTTGTAGTAAAGCTTGAAATCAGGCAATGTGATGCCCCCAGCCTTGTTTTTCTTTTTCAACATTTCCTTAGCAATTCGCAGTCTTTTCTGATTCCATATAAATTTTAAGATTTAACAATCCTAAATTTTAGGATTTAGGATCCATATAAATTTTAGAATTAAATAATTCCAGCCTTTTGAAAAATGCCAGTGGAATTTTGATCGGGATGGCATTGAAAGTATAGATTGCTCTGGGCAGTATAGACATTTTAACAATGTTTATTCTTCTGATCCATAAGCATGGAATGCTTTTCCGTATTTTTGTGTCTTCTTCAATTTCTTTCATGAGTGTTCTATAGTTCCTCAAATACAGATCCTTTACCTCTTTGGTTAGGTTTATTCCCAGGTATCTTATGGTTCTTGGTGCTACAGTAAATGGAATCGACTCTCTAATTTCCCTTTCCATAGTTTCATAGGAAAGCATCTGATTTCTGTGAATTGATTTTGTATCCTGCCACATTACTGAACTGCTGTATGAGTTCCAGTAGTTTGGGGATGGAGTCTCTTGGGTTTTCCATAGAAAGTATGATGTCATCTGCGAAGAGAGAGAGTTTGACTTCTTCAGTGCCAATTTGAATACCCTTTATTTCTTTCTTTCTTTTTTTTTTTTTTTTTGGTCTAATTGCTGTCGCTAGGACTTCTAGTACTATGTTGAACAGGAGTGGCAAGAGTGGGCATCCTTGTCGTGTTCCTGATCTCAAAGGGAAAGCTGTCAGCTTTTCCCCATTGAGAATGATATTTGCTGTGGGCTTTTCATAGATAGATTTTATAAAGTTGAGGAATGGTCCTTCTATCCCTATACTTTGAAGAGTTTTAATCAGGAATGGATGCTGAATTTTGTCAAATGCTTTTTCTGCATCAATTGAGAGGACTACATGGTTCTTCTCTTTTCTCTTATTGATTTGTTTTGTCACATGGATTGATTTGCAAATGTTGAAGCACCCTTGCATCCCAGGGATAAACCCCACCTGGTCATGATGTTTAATCTTTTGAATGTGTTGTTGGATCCTATTAGCCAGGATCTTGTTGGGAATCTTGGCGTCAGTATTCATCAGGGATATTGGTCTGAAATTCTCCTTTTTGACAGGGTCTTTGCCTGGTTTGGGTATCAGGGTAATACTGGCCCCATAGAAAGAGTTTGGAAGTTTTCCTTCTGTTTCCATTATTTGGAACAGTTTCAGGAGAATAGGTATTATTTCTTCCTTGAATGATTGGTAGAATTCCTCAGGGAATCCATCAGGTCCTGGACTCTTATTTTTTGGGAGGTCTTTGATCACAGCCTCAATCTCATTACTAGATATTGGTGTATTCAGATTGTCAAATTCTTCCTGTTTCATTCTTGGAACTCTATAGCTTTCCAGGAATGCATCCATTTCTTCTAGGTTGGTTAACTTACTGGCATATATCTGTTGATAATAATTTCTAATGATGGTTTCTATTTCCTTGGTGGTAGTCATAATCTCTCCCCTTTCATTCATAATTTTCTTAATTAGGGTCCTCTCTCTTTTCTTTTGGATTAGTTTGGCCAGTGGCTTATCGATCTTATTGATTCTTCCAAAAAACCAACTTCTGGTTTTGTCAATGCCTTCTGTATCTCTAGTTTCTAACTCATTGATCTCTGCTCTAATCTTGATTATTTCCTTTCTTGTACATGGGGTTGGCTTAATTTGTTGTTGATTTCCCAGTTATTTAAGGTGTAAAGAGAGCTGGTGTACTTGGGATTTTCAATTTTTTTGAGTGAGGCTTGGATGGCTATGTATTTCCCGCTTAGGACCAACTTTGCCGTATCCCATAGGTTTTGGACCTATATGTTTTCATTCTCATTGGTTTCCATGAATTCTTTAAGTTCTTCTTTGATTTCCTGGTTGATCCAAATATTCTTGAGCAGGATGGTCTTTAGTCTCCAAATGTTTGAATTCCTTCTAAACTTTTTCTTGTGGTTGAGTTCCAGTTTCAAAGCATTGTGGTCTGAAAATATGCAGGGAATCATCTCAATCTTTTGGTATCTATTAAGTCCTGATTTGTGAACCAGTATGTGGTCTATTCTGGAGAAAATTCTATGTGCGCTGGGGAAGAATGAGTATTCTGTTGTTTTAGGGTGGAATGTTCTGTATATATATATGAGGTCCATCTGGTCCAATCTGTTATTCGAAGCTCTTGTTTCTTTATTGATTTTCTGTTTAGATGATCTGTCTATTACTGAGAGTGGTGTGTTAAGAGCTCTTACAATTAATGTGTTCATATCAATATGACTTTATTTTGATTAACAGTTGGCTTATGTAGTTGGCTGCTCCTATACTGGGGGTGTAAATATTTACAATGTGAGATCTTCTTCGAGGACAGGCCCTTTAAGAATGATGTAGTGTACTTCTGTGTCTCTGACTATAGTCTTTTGCTTAAAATCTAATTGATCTGATATCAGAATTGCTACCCCAGCTTTCTTTTGAGGCCCGTTTACATGAAAGATGGTTCTCTGTCCTTTCACTTTCAGTCTGGATGTATCTTTCGGTCAAAATGTGTCTCTTATAGAGAGTATATGGACGGGTCCTGTCATTTTTTCTAGTCTGTGACTCTGTGCTGTTTTATGGGAGCTTTTAGGCCATTCACATTGAGGATGATTATTGAAATATAAGTTTTTATTGATGTCATGTTGCCTGTGAAGTCCTTGTATTGATGTCATGTTGCCTGTGAAGCCCTTGCCTAGATTGTAAGTTTCTGTTCTGTGTCAGTCATGTGTTCTTTCTTCTTTTACAGAACCCCCTTTAATATATCTTGTAGTGCCAGCTTGGTGGTCACATACTCTTTTAAATCTTGCGGGTCTTGGAAGCTCTTTATCTCTCACTCCATTTTGAATGTCAGCCTTGTTTGATAAAGTATTGTTGGCTGCATATTCTTCTCATTTAATGCCCTGAACATATCATGCCAGCCCTTTCTGACTTGCCAGGTTTCTGTGGACCAGTCTCACATTATTCTGATGAGTCTTCCTTCTCTACATAAGGAATCTCTTACCCCTAGCTTCTCTCAGGACCTCTTGTCTAAAATTATAATTTGCAAATTTCACAATTATGTGTCTAGGTATCTTTCTAGACTCCTTGATCTTGGTGGGGGGGTGTCCTTTCTGCCTCTAGGACACGAACACTTGTCCTATTCCCAGATTGGGGAAATTTTCATCCAGAATTTGTTCAGCTATATCTTCTAGTTTTCTGTCTTTCTCCACTGCCTCAGGGATTCCAATAATTCTGATGTGAGAACGTTTCATGGCATCATTTATTTCCCTAAGTCTGTTCTCATGGTTCCTAAGCAATTTGTTCCAGCCCTCCTCCTGACCTTTCTTCTCAACCATCTTGTCCTCTAGATCACTAATTCTATCCTCTGTCTCCATTACCCTAGCTGTTAGACTATTTAGATTAGTTGGATCTCATTGATAGCATTTTTAACATCACCCATACTGGCTCTCAACTCCACCCTTAGAGATTCTAGGCTGTCATTGTTTTTCTCCATCCTAGCCATTCCCTGGATTATTGTTACCCTGAATTCCCTTTCAGACATACTGTTTATGTCCATATTCAGTAGTTCTGAGGGAGAGGGCACAGTCTCTGGGTTTTTCCTCTGTTGGGTGTTCCTCCTCTTAGTTATATATCACCCATGATCCAGACAAGGTGCACCCCAGAAGGTTTCAGAGCAGTCAGAATTCCCCACCAAAAAGAAAGAAGAGAGAGAGAGAGAGAGAGGGAGAGAGAGAGAGAGAGAGAGAGAGAGAGAAAGAAAGAAAGAAAGAAAGAAAGAAAGAATGAATAAAGGAAATCCCAGCCAAAATGAGCCACCAAAATAAGATTTATAAGGTATATAAACAAACTCAAACAAACATAAAGACCAACAAAAGTAAATGACAAGAAATAAAAGAATCTAGTCAGAATGAACCCCAAGAATAAGATTTATATAATACCAGAACAAAAACAAATACACAGAAACACTGACAGAAGAATAAGATGGGAAGGTAGTTATAAATCCTCGATGCAGGTGAGGAAGGTTATTTCGAATCTTCCTGGGTGTATCATAGTATTAATCCTCTAGTTGTAATGTTAAATAGTTTTAAAAAAATTTAAAGACCAAGAATTGAGAGAACAAATCAAAAAAGAAATAAAAAGAAATAAAAAAACTTGTATCTATGAAATATACAGGTTTTAAGGCATTATCAGGAGCTTAATATATTGTTTTCCCCTGATGTTGGGGTTTTATAGTTTTATGGGGACCCTATGGTTATTGTCCTCTTGCTTTCAGCTTGTCTTCTCCGGGGAGGGGCCTGTTGCATTGTTTTCCAGTCAGTCTTGCTTGGGTTGAGTTGCCCTGGGGCTGGGCTCTCTGGAAACAGATTTTTCAGGCTTTTGCTGTCTGGAGGTTTTTGTTTTTTTGCAGCTTTTTGTGGCTTTTTGTGGCTTTTCAGAGGGTCAGAGCAAAGAATCTGCCCATACCCAGACCTCTGCCTCTGAAATAAGTCTCAGTCTGCTACCCTCTGGGTGGTCCAGAACGCAAAGACTCCGCCTCTGCAACCTCCACTCACACCTCAGCCTCCCACAGGCCACACTCCTTCCTAGCCCCCATCCCAGTGGCCTTACAAGGTTCCTGCTCTCCTCTGCACCCCACGCCTCTGAAGCCGTGAGTGATATTAGAAACTTGCTTCCAGTGACTGCCATTGCTGAGACTGTTCTCCAGGCTCTGGGCCCACACTGATTCCTGCCCGAGATTAGCCATGTTCTCTCAGGTACAGGCTGGGAGCGGCCAGACCCTGGGGCTAGAGGTGGATCATTGAGGTCCTAGAGACCACCGACTAGGGTTCACACCAGGCTCTCTTAGGTGCCTGTGGGAGTGCACCCAGCCCAGGAAGTGGTAGAAGCAGAAGAAAGCTGCAGGCTCATGGACCATGGACTGGACCCCCCGCTGGTCTCTCTTCGATGTGGGTGGTTGCCCGTGGTGGTGTCCTTCCTGGGGACATGGGCTTAGGCCCGTGCTCATAACCACCCATTTCCACTAGTTGCTCCTTAATATCTTTTGCTCTTTTTGAGTGTTTTTAACTAGATTCTAAGTTATTGCTGGTCCCCAACCACAGGGCACTTTTGTTTGGGGTATTACTTTCCTTGGTTTGCTTCTGGTGACTCTTCTGTTTATCCTCTGATATCAGTCCAAGTGTTCCCACTCCACTTTACCTCTCCACCACTGCCCTTTGCTCCTGTAGAGATCCAGAAGTGAATAATCTTACTTCTCAGGCTGATTTCATGGGTGTTCAGCATGTTCTGGTAGATATCCAGCTCACGTTAGAGGCTGGTTGGAACAAGGTCTCCTATTTCTCAGCTATCTTGCCCTTTCCTCCTAAAAATTAATGTTGCTCAATAAAATTACTTATTTTCCTATCTTGAGCCAACTTTCAGCTAGTTATATTTGATCATTCTGGAATAAATGATACACACAAGCACATATGCATACCACACATACACATTATGCCCCTCCCTTGCTACACACGCATACACACATCCATTTAGAGTTTGCTAACTTGTATCTGAAATTAGCCTGCTCAGTTCATAGTCCATGAGATATTGGAATAGTAATTCCACTTTCTTTTTTCTTTTTTGTCATGACCTGAACCATGACTAAAAGTTAAGTCTTCCAAACAGAATGTATTATCTCTAAAGTTCTAAATTTAATTGAATGTGAAGCGAGAGTAAAAAATAAAGAAAGAACTAAATTCATGATAACTATGGAAGATAGGATTCTAAAAATAAGATAATGCTCATGGAAATTTTCTCCATCATTGAAATTTGTAGGGACAGTATTGTATGACAGAAATCATAATAGGTAACACTTATTGAGTGTATACTTGTGACAAGTATGCTGGACATTGGAAATATAAGTTGAAAAATAAGATGTGGTCCCTATTCTCAAGATTCTAGTCATTAAGAAAAATTGGTCTTTAATTTAATGAGACAAAAAATATGAGAAATGGAATGCTAAATTCCAGGTAGTAAGTTTGGTGCCTACAGAATTACATTAATTCTCTGGGGTTACAAAAATCCTCACTTGGTTCATCAACATTCACTGGGAATTAATTACTAGGCAGTATATACCAAACTATTGAGCCAGATAGTTGGATCACATTCACTGAACCGTCCTTTTGCTAACTAGAAATCTCCATTTTCAAGCCCTCATATGTCACACCTTATGAGGCCTTAGAAGTTGGAGGACAGGAACTTTAGAATCAAAGACTTAGAACTGATTATCTTCACCATGTACAAGATGGGAAGCCTTTAATTTTTGAAATTTTTGAAACACTAATTTGGCTTGAATGGAAAAAAATGGATGAAGGTGTGACTGAGGAAAGGAGCTAGGGCTAGGCTAGATGTCAGGCCAAGGAATCTGGGTTTTTATGTCATTGGCAGTGGATACCAAAGGAGATATGCTGAGGAGAGAACTAAGAGGTGATAGTAAATACAATTTGAGGTCCATGCGCAACCAGCCTATAAGCTACCAATAACCAATAACAAAGGTTAAGTTTCCCTTATATACCCTCTCTCATCTTTGTCCTAGGCTATATGTGGTTCTTCTGTCACCTTCTCCTTCTTCCTATAATTGCTCTTCCATTTCCCCAGTTCCACAAATGTTGAAGTGTAACAATAAAGCAATAGCTTCTCAATGTCCTGTAGGTGGAACAAACCCACAGAAATACAATGAGAATCCAATTGAACATCCATCACTGACCAAGGAGAAGAATGGTCCAGAGGAGACAGAGTAACTATAAAATGGCAAGCTAGAACTAGAGCTGGAATAGAAGCAAGAGCAGGAGCAGATTCCTGGCTACTATATAAACACACACACACACACACACACACACACACACAAACACACACACACAAAAAGGTGGTACTTTAAATAATTTACCTGGAACTTACACAGATCTGATTTTATGAATACTTTATTGAATTCACTGGAAATAAGAGAAAGAGCTGAGAATATAGATGAAAGAAGGAAAAAGTAACTAGTCTTGTGAGATATGATCTTTGTTCGGCACCCAGTCCTTCACACCTCCACTTCCTTACTGAGAAAAGAAGGCATAAAGTATCCTTTTTAATAGAACCACAACATGAAAGCAAAAGGCTAACAACCTTCCAGAAGCAATTTTTAACATTTCAGTAGTTAGTGCACAGCTTATAAACACAATTTAGAGAACTACAAAAGTCAGAGCATACTACAATATGGTAACATAGTTAATAGAATCCAGGTAGACTTCGGCCTCATTTATACTTCTATTTGTATTCAACGATTTCAACCAATCTGCCAAGATGCAGTGACTCTCTCTCTCTCCCTTTCTCCCTCTCTCTCTCTCTCTCTTTCTCAATATATATATTTAAAGGAATATTATATTACATATATTTAATTATATATAATAAAATATATATATTATATACTATATTTTCTTTTAAATTGTTTAAGTATTCCTTTAAATATATTTTATATATGTTCCTTTAAATTACCAAACAAGCATTTATTGAGCACCTACTATTTTCATGATGCTGAGAAATATAGATTAATTATATGATCACCAAATAACAATACTTTAGTTTATACCCAGAAAGCAGTCTCCCATAAAGAAATAAATACACAAGTCTTTTTTTAATTAATTTATTTATTTGACAGAGAGAGAGAGATCACAAGTAGGCAGAGAGACAGGCAGAGAGAGAGGGGGAAGCAGGCTCCCCACCAAGCAGAGAGCCTGGTGTGGGGCTCAATCCCAAGACCTTGGGATCATGACCTGAGCCGAAGGCAGAAGCTTTAACCCACTGAGCCACCCAGGCACCCCAGGCACCCCAAAACAAGTATTAATCTAGCAACAGAAAGTAACTATAAAAGTTTTAATATTCCTATTGGAAATTAGGTTCAATTTCAATACATTATGGAATACAAAATATTGTATTGTCCTTGATGGGTACCTTCAAGAACTTTGCTGTATAGAAGAGATTACATGGTTCTACACTGAAAGTTCAATCTGAAATAATTTGTAAGACTGGATAGACAGGAGAAGCAAGAACACACTTGACATGGAAACAGTGTGAGCAAGGGCAGAAGTGTGTATATATATGTTTTCTTAGGAGCCTAAGCTTTTGCTTATTTCATATTTATTCAGATTTGCTTATCTGATATATTTAACCAGACAAGATATTGTAAAACTGCGCTGAATTAAGGATGTTCTTTGAACCTTTAAATGTCCATCAGCAAATGTATCCATGTCGAAACAATACTGCTAGGTAACCTGTTCTCCCTTCAGGCTCTCTTCTTTACAACTGTAGGTTCCTTTAGATTTGTTTCAGGTCCATTCTTTCCAAAAGTTTTGGAGACTTTGTGTTCTATCTACAGAAGTCATCCCTAGGAAATATTGACTGTGCTCTCTTGTATTTTCACTATTTTCCTATGGCTATCACCAGTCTCTGATATTTGATTTCTTCAGAGATCCTTAATCTTAATCATAACTTTATCCTCTCAAAGGCTGGACCTAACTGATTCATGGTAGGGGACAAGTAAATGGTTCTTTCTGTTACTCACAGGAACCTCAACCTGTATTGTCATGACCCTGGACACTACTTCATGCCTTCGTATCATCTATGATATTGATAAGTTTTTAAAATATTTAATTCTGGGGCTTCTGGATGGCTCAGTGGGTTAAGTGTCTGCCTTCAGCTCAGGTCATGATCGCAGGGTCCTGGGATCAAGCACTTCATGGGGTTTCCTGCTCAGCAGGGAGTCTGCTTCTTCCTCTCCCCCTGCCTGCTACTCTCCCTGCTCGTGCATGCTCTCTCTTCCAAATAAATAAATAAATAAAATCTTTTTAAAAATTTAATTATATCCTATGTGTTTTATCAGTTAAGACAGGCACTATCTGCTTTCCTTGATTCTTTTCTTAATACTATCTCTCCCCGTGTCCTTATATTTAAGTAATCACTATAATTTAAAAATAATTATCATGTACATTTCTTATTGGATCTTTATTTTTTAAAGATTTTATTTATTTATTTGACAAAGAGAAATAGAGATTACAAGTAGGCAGAGAGGCAGGCAGAGAGAGAAAGGGAAGCAGGCTCCCCACTAAGCAGAGAGCCCGATGTGGGGCTCAATCCCAGGACCTCAATCCCAGGACCCTGAGACAATGACCCAAACTGAAGGCAGAGGCCTTAACCCACTGAGCCACCAGATGCCCCTCTTATTGGATCTTTATAAGAGGCTTCCGAAGCAGAAAGATCATAGTTTATTATCACCACGTCGCAGAGGAGCAAACAGCGTCAGTTTGTGAAGTGTCTTACTCAAGATCACACAGTTAGGGGTGGCAGAAAGAGTATTAGAACCCAACTTTAGCCTATTGTTATCAGTTACAGCTGTAAGTTTAAGCTTGCCATTCTTGGGACTCCTGTACTCCAGTATTTTGGGAAATAGTGCATAGAGGGATAGGATCAGCTATTTGCCTGGCCCAAAATTACAGGATTAAGATGACTACATATAGACCCTCTTCTAGAAGTAGGAGTAAATTGGAACCTTCTGGGGAAGTCTTAGAATTTCAGAATAGTTGATAAGCCAGTCTGTTTTCTGTGCTTCTCCAAATCTTCCAGATAATGTTCATTACTCATGAAAACAATAGGCCAACTTCAGAAGAAAAGATTAATGTATCTCAAATAAGACTCCAAATGCATAGGAGGATTTCTACCAAGTGCCCTTAGGGAGGAAGGGAGCAAAGGCCAGAATGAGGAGATGTTTTCTCAAAACCATTATGCAAAATGAAAAATAGCTTCTTTAAGAGCAATAAAGTAATTTTAATTAAACTATTTTTTAATGAAACAAGTAAAACAAGTAGTAATTTTGAAATTATATATATATAATTTATATATAAATACATATAAAATTATATATAATTTTAATACCTATACCTATATATACATATATACATATATAAACACATATATATACACCTACACCAATATATATCTATATATATACCTATACATATATAAATTATATATCATTTTATATATGCCTATACCTATATATACACTTATATATAATTTTATATATAATTGATATATATGATTATTGAAATTATATATATATTGTATATAACATGTGAAATTATATATAAAATTATATATATATTTTATATTAATTTATATATAAATCTCTCTCTCTATATATATATATATATATATACCTATACATACAAATAAATAAATTCTGGTGATATTTATATTCCAAGAAATTATAGGTGTCAAACAGCTTGTCACACCTCAGTAATCTGGAAGCCAAATATCTTGCAAACTCAACTATCCAAACACAGCTGACAGAGTCAAGAAAGAAGTAAAATAGTCCTGAATAGCTAAAATGGATGTCATAAAGTCCATAAATCAAAAACTATACACTTTGTTCCATAGGATGTTTCCCCTTTTCCACACACATCCTTTCCAAATAAAATAATCAGTCTTTATTCATTTCTGTCAAATTTCAACTCTGTTATAACTAGCTTGATTAGTGTGTTCACAAAAACACAAAAGATTACAAAGAACTAATTGAAATGATAGGGACTTCATCCATGAGTCCATTTTATTGTAGGTACAAGCAAAATCTCAATAGCTACAAATTTTAATTGCTCTGAGAGTAGCAAATATATAGTACAATAACTGATGTTTATAATGATGACCCTCAGTTATCATGAAAATATTACATTAAATGATAGAGTTGAAGCTCTTCTTAAATAATAACAATACTAATACTAATCAAAATAAACATTTTTAAAGTGCTTTAAGGTTTAGAAAGTACTTTCCAAGAATGTATGCCTCATATTGAGATCATCTAGACTTACGGACATATAATAAAGAAGAAAACCCAAAGAGAAGGAACTTGCTCTAAGACACCTAGCTTCTCAGTGGGAGACCTAAAACTAGTATCTTGGTCTTCTGAGGATGGATTAATGCTTCTTTCAAATATTATGTCCCACTATTTTTTTAAAAAAACTTCTTAAGTGAATAGCACATAATATAATTTATAAATTTAGATATTCAGGTACTTAAAAGAGCTGATCAATATTTTCTACAAAATACAACTGTTTAATATACAAATCTGCAGAGGACTTCAGAGTACCTAGGTTTTGTTTGTTTGTTTGTTTGTTTGTTTTGTTTGTTTTTTTTACTTTTCTCTTTTTTTGTAATTTAAATTCCTGCTACTTAACATACAGTGCAATATCAGTTTCAGGTGTAGGATATAGTGATTAAACATTTCCATACAACAACTGGTGCTCATCACAAGTGCACTCCTTAATCCCCATCAGCTAACCCATCCTCCCACTCACCTAACCTCTGGTAATTATCAGTTTGTTCTCTATAGTTAAGAGTCTGTTTCTAGTTTTCCTCTTTTTTTTTTCCCTTTGTTTCTTTGTTTTGCTTCTTTAATGCCAAACATGGGTAAAATCACATGGTACTTGACTTTCTCTGACTGACTCTTTTGTTTATCATAATACTTTGTATCTCTATCCATGTCATTACAAACAACAAGATTTCATTCCTTTATATGGCTGAGTGATATATACATATATATGTGTGTGTGTGTATCTATTCCTCAGTTGATGGACACTTGGGCTGTTTCCATAATTTCACTAACATTGAGGTGCATATAATACTTCAAATTACTATTTCTGTATTCTTTGGGTAAATATCCGTAGTGCAATTGATGGATCATAAGGTAGTTCTATTTTTCACTTTTGAGGAAAGTCCATACTGTTTTCCAGACTGGCTGCACCACTTTGCATTCCCACCAAGAGTGGGCAAGGGTTCCCCTTTCTCCATATCCTTACCAATATCTGTTATTTCCTATGTTGTCCATTTTAGTCATTCTGACAGATGTAAGGTGATATCTCGTTATAGTTTTGATTTGTATTTCCCTGATGGTGAGTGATGTTGAGCAGCTTTTCATGTGTGTGTTAGCCATCTGTATGTCTTCTTTCGAAAAGTATCTATCGAGTCTTCTGCCCATTTTTAATAGGATTATTTATTCATTTTGAGGTGTTGAGTTTTAAAAGTTCTTCATATATTTTAGATACTATCTTTTTATTGGATATTAATTTGTAAATATTTTCTCCAATTCTGTAGGTTGCCTTATAGTTTCATTGACTATTTCCTTTGCTGTGCAGAAGTTTGGTTTTTGTCTGTTTGTTTTTTATGTAGTCCCAATCTTTATTTTTGCTTTTGTTTCCCTTGCCTCAGGAGACTTATCTAGAAAGAAGTTTCTATGACTGATGTCAAAAACGTTACTGCCTATTTTCTCTGCTGTTATTTTTATGTTTTCAGGTCTTATATTTAGGTCTTTAATCCATTTTGAATTTGTTTTTGTATGTCGAATAAGAAAGTGGTCTACTTTTCTTCTTTTGCATTGTTGCTGCCTAGTTTTCCCAACATCATTTGTTGAAAAGACTTTTTCCCATTGAATATTCTTTCCTGCTTTGTCAAAGATTAATTGACCATATAGTTGTGGGTTTATCTCTGGGTTCTCTATTCTGTTCCATTGATCTTTATGTCTATTTTTATGCCAATACCATACCGTTTTGATCACTACACCCTTATATCACTTAAAGTCCAGAATTGTGATACCTCCAGCACTGCTCTGCTTTTTCAAGGTTGCTTTAGTTATTTGGGTTCTTTTGTGTTCGATACAAATTTTAGGATTGTTCTAGTTATGGAGAAAATGCTGGTGGTATTTTGATAGGGATTATATTAAATGTGTAGATTTCTTTGAGTATTATAGACATTTTAGCAGTATTTATTCTTCCAATCTATAAGCATGGAATAGCTTTCCATTTCTTTGTGCCATCATCAATTTCTTTCATTAGTGTTTTACAGTTTCCAGAAAACAGGTCTTTTACTTCTTTGGTTAGATTTCTTCCTAGGTATCTTTTTGGTTTTGGTTCAATTGTAAATGGTATTGATGCTTTAATTTCTCTTTCTGCTGCTTCATTATCAGTCCAGTGTGTCACTCAAAGCCATTGTTTCCTTCTTTATTTTATATTTTGATGATTTGTCCATTGATGTAAGTGGTGTTAAACTCTGCTACTAATTATTGTGTTATTGTCAATTACATCCTTTATGTTTGTTATGCATTGTTTTAGGTGCTCCCATGTTGGGTTCATAAATATTTACAATTGTCAGATATTCTCGTTGGATTGTCCCCTTTATTATTATAAAATACCCTTCTTTGTCTCTTTTTAAGGTGTTTTAAAGTCTAGTTTGCCTGATGTAAGTATTGCTACTCTGGCTTTCTTTTGACATCCATTTACATGATAAATATTTCTCCATCCCCTTACTTTCAATCTGCAGATGTCTTTAGGTCTAAAATGAGTCTTTTATAGGCAGCATTTCTATCCATTCTCACACCCTCTGTCTTTTGATTGGAGTGTTTAGTCCAGTTATAATCAAAGTAATTATTGATAGATACGTATTTATTTCCATTTTATATTTGTTTTGTCATTGTTTCTGGAGATTTTCTCTCATCCTTTCTTGACTTTTTCACTTTCAGTCTCTCCTCTGCACTCAGAGTCCTCTGTAATATTTCTTGCAGGGCTGGTTTAGTGGTCATGAACTCCTTTAGTTTTTTGTCTGGGAAACTCTTTAACTTTCCTACTCTGAATGATAAACTTGCTAGATAGAGTATTCTTGGCTGCAGATTTTTCCCATTCAGCATTTGAAATATATCACACCATTGCCCTCTGGCTTGCCAAGTTTCTTTTGAGAAATATCCATCTAGACTTACGGGTTTTCCTAAGTAAGTTAAGGGCTTCTTTTTCTTGTTGTTTTTAAGATTCTTTTTTTCTTCATCACTATATTTCGCAAATTTAATTACAATTTAGGATAAATCTGGATATTGTTTCCTTCCCTAGATTAAGGAAGTTTTCAGCTATTATTTCTTCAAATAAATTTTTTGCCTCTTTTCTCTCCTCCCCCTGTCCTCCTCTTCCTCCTCCACCTTCTCCTCCTCCTTCTTCTCCTCCTCTTCCTCCTCCTCCCTCTTCTTCTGCCTCCCCTTCTTCTTCTGTGACTCTTCTAATAATGGTGTTATTACATTTGATACCATCACTGAGTTCCCTATGTCTATTCTCATGTTGCATAATTCTTATTTTTCTCTTCAGCTTCCTTATTTTCCATTATTTGTCTTCTAGATCACTAATTCATTCCTCTGATTTTTCCAGCCTGCTGTTTGTTACATGAAGTCTGTTTCCAATCTCATTCATTGTGCTCTTCATCTTATTGATCCTTTAACTCTTTTATCTCTGTGGTAAGGGTCTCACTAATGTCCTCTGTTTTGTTTTTTTTTTTAAGCCAAATGAGTATCTTCATGATCGTTGCTTTAAATTCTCCATCTGCTTTACTTAGATCTCTGGACATAGTCTTATTCTTCCATTTGGGATGAATTCCATCTTTGCATTTTGTCTAAGTCTCTGCTTTCTTCTCTGTGTTAGAAAATCCAGTTATGTCTCCTGCTTCTGAAAGTAGTGACATTATGAAGAAGAGGTCATGTAATGCCCAGAGCCTACTGCTTCAGGGAGTGTCTCTGTTATGTGCTGCATGCATTCTGCTGCTGTGTTTCTGCTGCTCTATCTTTCAGTCTAATCATCTGCAGAGGCTCTCTTTGCTTGCTGTGGGCAGTGTTTGGTCCCTGACCCGAATGCATTGAGTTGTAACCAGGTGTGTTCTGGTCTGCTTGTGAAATGACACCTGACACCACTTACACAAGAACTGAAGCCTGCTAAACTCTGGTCAAGAGATATGGTGTGGGCAAGGGTTTGTGCTCACCTTCTGGGTGAGGGACCAGTTGCACTGGGACTGAAGCAAGGTGACTGAGAAGGACAGCCCCACCAGAGTACTGGGTTGGGTCTTGGTGTAAGCAAGTTGACTAGCCCGTGTAAGAACTGAGTTGCTTCCAGTAGGTGGTTCTGTATTAAGGGGCAGGGGAAGGAAATGAAACTGGTTAGCTCCTTTGTTCCAAGAGAGTTATCTCCATGAATGTTGCCTCTCAAGAATGTGTTCTAAGGAGAGTGAATATTCTCCCTTCTGTGTGTCCCAGGAGTTCTTCGGATCTTTGTTTCCATGCTGTCTGCCCCCAGGTTGTTTGCCTGCCTTCTCTTCAGGAGTAGTACAACACCCTCAGGATTCTATTTCAGCCAAGCTCTCTCACCTTTAAAACTCCAGGCTTTAAGCCCTGCTGGTTTCAAGAACTCACAAAATTCACCCCCTTTTTTTCCTCCCAAGTTAATGGCTTTTGGGAAATGTCCTCCTTATGTGTTTCCCAGTGTGGCCTTCTCTTGCCCTTCTCCTTTCTGTCAGCAAGGGCTGCAATCCCTTCCTCCCTTAAACCATATCTCCATACTTTTACCTTATTTGATGTGGCTTTTTCTCTTCCTTTAGCTGTGGAGTTTGTTTTACCAGTCTTTAGGTCAGTTTCTGGGGTGTTTATGTTGATTTGATAGTTATCTAGCTGTATTTGTGGGACAAGACATGTCTAAGGTCCTCCCACTCTGTTGCCATCTTCCACTGACAAGAAGCACTTTCTTTTCTTTCTTAAATTATTTTTTATTTGAGTGTAGTTGACACACAATGCTTCATTAGTTTCATGTGTACAATATAGTGTTTTAACGAGTTTATACATTAGATTTTACTCTATTTTTCCCAACACTGTAGCAAATGTTATTATGTTTCTGTTCTAATAGGCAATTGCTACTACTACTACTACTACAAAAAAAAAAAAAAATCACACAGATAAGTTTATGAATTTCCAATCTTATAAAGACAAGAAAGTAAGTCTTTATAACTTTATAAACTTGACAACTGCTTTATAAAATACCATTTTATGCATGAGCAATTAATCTTGTAACACTGAAAAAATAAAATAAATATATTTGGGAAAAAATAAAATAAAATACCATTTTAATGAAAATATATGAAATTTTAGGTTTCAAATTTTTCAATGGTAGTGATTTGTATTACAAAATTATTTCACCAGATTTTTAAAAATAGTAATTTTTCATTCTGCATTCATAATAATATTCAATTCACCAATATTCTCTTTATATATGTCTTTACTTGTGAGAAATGAGGTATAAACAAAAAACTACACATATGTGATACTTTATTAACTCATTATTTAAAATCTATCAAGCAAAGTTGTGACTGAGGTTGTATATAGAGGAATTACTGTAGAATTAATGTAGAAAAATAATTGCACAATTGATTTTAATAAAAATATTATAAAAATATTTTCTGAATGAGTACCAATATATGAAAGTAAGCATCATATCGCACATACTCTTAGACTTTCAAGCAAAGAGCTTTCATTATGAACCTTAAAACTCTGAAGTTTATGAAATATGTTAGAACACAATTGTCTTCTGCGTTTAAGGTGTATGTGTTGTGTGTGAATCTCATGATACTTTTGAGATATTTGAGATGAATCTGAATTGTTTTTTTCCCCAGGGGGACAAAAGGAAATGCTCATGGATATTCCAAGTTATACTGATATTAATTCCCACAACTAATATTAATATTAAAAACTCTTTCCTCTTTAGTCTACTTTACTCAAGTAGTATATATTTTCTAAATAAAGCTAGGATTGTATTATTCTTCTGTACATTTTTGTATTACAAAATGTATTTAATATTTTATTAAATATTATTATTTAATATTTAATTATACAATAATAAATTTTAATTATTAATTTAATTATTTATTTAAATTATAATAAAAATTATACAATACATTGTATAATACAATGTATTATAATGTTTGGATAATTCACTTATGTCCACTTATTTTCAATTACCTTTTTTTTCTTGCAGAAGAAAGTGAAAACCTTGGACCCATTGCTGAGGAACAGGTGTGCAATTTATTCTGTTGCTTATTACTTTCTGTAAAGAAAGATATTTTATTATATGCTCCATAGAAAGTATGTTTCCCTTTGGATAGAAAGTATAGTCATGAATAATTCCTTCAGAGGGATCATTTTGAAGTTGAAAGAAAGGAGGCCATGCTTTAGTAGACACTTAAAATACCATTTATTTTTTAAGAAAAAAATCTTCAAGGTGACATAGCTAAACTGATAGAGAACACAGATTATGCTAGCTAGTAATTTGATTACAATGTTTTTGAGTCATTCAAAATTTCAAGAGAGATAGTTTGAAGATCCTCCTTCCTGTGATGAATTTCTAAAGCACTGTCTTTGCATCTCACACATGACTGAAGAGCCAAACCACTGTGTTCCAAAAACCTATCACGGAATTCTGAAGTCATAAAATAATACACAATGGGATCAAGACAGCAATTCAGATTTGCAAGACATAGAGAAATGATATGAAAACATAGGGTGCTCCTAATAAAGGAACAGTTTGAAAAGACATGTTGTTTCACCATCATAAAGAAAGGAAAGTTGAAATGGTAGGGAGTGAAACACACAATGAACACCACTGCACACATCAGTACCATCCACAAAGCCTTTTTTCTCTCTTTGGTATTCTGAGGGGCAACTTGGAATTCTTGTAAAGATTTTCTTGTTTTCCACGTGCAATAAGTAATAATTACAACAGGTAAAAGAAAACCTCCAAGTTCAGCTACAGTTATCATGCCAATGGAAGAAGCCATGCTAATGTGTTGAAACCCTAAATCGGCAAAGCAAGATTCAGTGTTGTTGGTTAAATCAGAACTTCTCAGAATTGGAAGTGGCAAACAGGCAGTCCCCACGATGATCCAGATGGCAGCACTGATGCCCACGTCGTACCTACGCTTCCAGTTTCTGGCCCTAAAGGGCTTGAGGAGAAAGAAACATCTCTGAAGGCTGATGCACGTCAGGAAACAAATGCTTGCATACATGTTGAGATACTTCAGGTAGAAGCAGAGCAGGCAAAGGGCCTTCTGGAAGGGCCAGTGGTGGCTGATGTAATAGTAAATCCGGAGGGGTAAGGACAGCACGTGAGCAAGGTCAGCCACGGAGAGGTTGATCATGAAAATGATGGCTTTATTTTTCTTGCTGATGAAACGGCACAGAACCCACAAGGCTGCACTGTTGGCCAGAAGACCGGGGATGAATATGAGGATGTAGGTGGTTGCATAGAGAGAGTACTGAAATGACACCTGAAGATCAGTGCACTTTGTTCTTATACTGTTTGTGCTGTTACTTCCCATCTTGAGGATGTATGTTCCTTCCTTGAGGAAAGCATTAGAGTGATGATCTCTGCAGAAAATACAGTAAAAATAGGGTCAAGGGCATGCCAGTTCATGTTTGGGTATTCACATATTTTTGTGTCCTGCCAAAGAAGTATTCAAGTGTGAACTTTCACAAATTCAAAAAGTATTTTTTGTGTAAACTGAAAATATCATGGCAATCTACAAATACATAACAGCATTGTGGAGCATAACTTTAGAAATCAAAAAGATCACTCTTTTGGCAATAACCTTAGTCAGATTTTCCCCTTAGTCAAAGGGAGTAATCAAACTTGTAGTCAAAGGGAGTAATCAAACTTGTAGAGATAACCAACAAGCAAGACCTTACTGGAAAATTGCCCCAGACATACATTCTAACACTTTCTTGGGTTTCCATATTTAAGTATTACAATTGTCTTCATCTGCATTTTCAAAGTTTGAGATCTAACTGAGTTTCCAATCATTAGTGCTAGAAAAGACTAAAACTGAATCAATTTTAAATTGCTATCTTATCAGGGATTAGGTGACTGCTGAGATGAGTCTGGGAACCTTTGGGAATGAAACACAAGATAAGGGCCTGGGAAAGGCTGACAGGTCATCAGGCATTAGAAGGATGGAAGCTTATAAAACATGGTGCAATGCAGGCAGATAAACTCTGGCTCATTCGGAATTTGGCTGAGAGTAAAATTAGTCCTGTTTGTATGTCATGGCACTTTTCATAAAGCTTCTGTAACTTTAAAGATCTTTATCTTTAAAGATTATAGGATTATGGTAACTTCAGACATTCACATTTATTGAGACTATCCTCACTACCATTTCAAACAACTACCAGAGTATGTGAAAAACTAGAAAGTATCTGGTGGTAGTTGCAGCAAAGGGGGCTCTCTCTAATTTAGCTCTTGAGACACGTTCAGTGAAAAATTATTTTGAACTGTTACATTTTTAACAATCATAATTGTTAGAGAGTTCTTCCTTCTAGTGAGTTAAACTCTGTATACCTGTCATTTTAACTTAGTTCTGCCTACCGATGTCCAATATAGTTTACTCCCTGTTGCACCTGAAACTCTTTAAATATCTGAAGACAGCAATCCTGCCTCTAATAAATCTTCCTTTATCCTGGTTAAACATTCACTCCTAAAATGCAGAGTCCCTGTTCCTGGTTTTCTTTTGGATGGGATCATTATAGCTTTTGGCCCCAAACTACTACAATACAGCTTATTTTAACCCTTGAAAATGACAGTTTACCCAAATGTTTGATATTCTCAGGAAATATAACATGCCTTTGGTTGTAGAAACAAAAGGATAAATGGAATTTTAATTGTGCTTTTTATGCTTGTAAAGGCAGTTAGTTTGTTTCACATTTTATGGAATTAAAGGGAAATTGAGACACACTTAAGCAATATAGTCTAAGACAGTGCCTATTCAACCCAAAATACAACCAATTGGAATTGTAAAAGTTCAGTCAAAACACTTATACAGTTCCAGACCATCTATTTGATGCCTTTGCACTAACTACATGGTGCTTTCAGATACACACTATATTTACTGAAAGTTCATTGTAGTCAAACAACCAGCTCATTCAAGTAACAACTACTTTGAATTTTTTTTCCCACTGAGTTGACTATTTTGCTAAATCAGCCAGTCAGTCTAGCAAACTGTAAGTCCAGCCAACGCTATCTATTTTTGTGGTCTGTTTGTTTACCCACTGAACTAACTAAAACAATTGATCTTGTATTCTATATACTGAGTTTAAATAAAAAGGGATGTAAACTTGAACCAGAATTATTCTTTTTTGAACCAGAATTATTCTTGAAATAAAATTTAGAATAGTTAACATACATGAAGTCTTCCCTAATCATCTTTGGTTTTGTTATAATAAAAATCAGTGAATGCCTACTTTGGATGAAGTGCTATGCTAAGTATGTTGTATATACTCACTCAATCCATCCTCCATAGCAATCTTATGCAACAACATAACATTACCACGTTTTACAGTTGGGGAAACTGAGGTCCCAAGAAAGGCAAGCCTCACCTCCTCCAAGACTTTCTTGACCTCTCCAAACCAGAAGTCACTTCTATGGCCTCATATTATCCATAGTTTTGATCACTTTTCTGGTGAGAATACATTTAATACACTTAATGGATGTAGTTATTGCCTTTGCATGGAGTAGACTGCAATCTCCTACATATCAAAGATTTATTCTCTTACTACTTTCTTTTCTCCATAGTGAAGTGTCTCCTAAACTGTCTTGAATGTATTATGGATCCACTACGTGTTTCTTGAATGAATGACTTGAATGCATGATGAGTGGATAAATCTGTGGGTGTGGGGGGGGGAGTCGCACTGAGAGAGAGTGTCTGGGGAAATATAATTTAGATGTGATATTTGATTTGACCACCAGGTGTCAGAAGTATACCAATGTTCAAATATTTTTAAATATTTAACACATTTATTTTAAAATTCCATTAAGAGAGAAGTTATACTAAAGGAGAGAAGCATCAACAACATCCTGTGTAACATCAGAAGAAGAAGAAGAAGAAAAATCCTGTAAAGGGCATTTTAGAGAGTTTTAATTTATTTTATTCTTTTAGCCTCCATATTTCCTCATTCACATCTCTGAAAATAGTTGGCTTCTAAATTCATTAAAGCATCCTAGAATATTAGAGCAGTTAAAGACTATCAAGACCTTCTGATCATGAAACTTTTTATAGATGAGAATACCAAGGCTAAAAACAGAGAGATTAAATTTTCCAAATTCACAGATAAAATTACTTGCAAAGGATGAATCAGAATCCTCTTGTTTTCCACTATAGAGTAATTTTACTTTTCCAGGCACCTCTAAGATGAAACCCATATTTTTGTAATTACCTAATAACAATACAAATTTTTAGAAATAAATCAATACTGGATTTTAGAACAGCAACCTTGACAGTGAACTAGTAAAGCAAGAGCGATTAGGGTTTTTTCAACCAAATATTCTAGGAAAAATATACTGTTTTTAAAAAGTAGAATTAATATTTTTTGTCCCTAATAATAAGGTTGTGTAAAACATCTGCTTAGTGAGGGTTTCTGGGTGGCTCGGTAGGTTAACTGTTGGACTCTTGGTTTTGACTCAGGTCATGATATCAGGGTCCTAAGATCGAATCCTCACTGGGCTCTATGCTCAACTCCAAGAGTCTGCTTGAGAGTCTTTTCCCCTCTTCACCTCCCCCTGTCTCATCCTCTTTCTCTCTCTTTCTCTTTCTCAAATAAATAAGTAAATCTTTTCAAAAATCTGCTTAACAGTCTTAGATGAAGTTGTTTTTAAACTTTTCTTATTTTGTTATGTAATGGTTACAGTTTCACATTAGAAAATTGAAGCAGTGATCAAAAAACCTCCCAAAAAACAATAGTCGAGGACATGACGGATTCCCTGGGGAATTCTACCAAACATTCAAGAAAGAAATAATACCTATTCTCCTGAAACTGTTTCAAAAAATAGAAATAGAAAGAAAACTTCCAGACTCTTTCTATGAAGCCAGCATTACTCTGATCCCCAAACCAGTAAAAGACCCCATCAAAAAGGAGAATTTCAGACCAATATCCCTGATGAATATGATGCCAAGATTCTCAACAAGATCCTAGCTAATAGGATTCAACAGCACATTAAAAAGATTATTCATCATGACCAGGTGGGATTTATCCCTGGGATGCAAGGGTGGTTCAACATTCGCAAATCAATCAATGTGATAGAACAAATCAATAAGAGAAGAGAGAAGAACCCCATGGTCAATTGATGCAAAAAAAACCTTTGACAAAATTCAGCATCCGTTCCTGATTAAAACACTTCAAAATATAGGTATAGAAGGAACATTCCTCAACTTCATAAAATCTATTTATGAAAAGCTCACAGCAAATATCATTCTCAATGGGGAAAAGCTGACAGCCTTCCCTTTGAGATCAGGAACACGACAAGGATGCCCACTCTCACCACTCTTGTTCAACATAGTACTAGAAGTCTTAGCAACAGCAATCAGACCAAAAAAAAATTAAAATTAAAAAATAAAAAGTATTCAAATTGGCAATAAAGAAGCCAAATTCTCTTCGCAGATGACATGATACTCTCTATGGAAAACCCAAAAGACTCCACCCCCAAACTACTAAAACTCATACAGCAATTCAGTAATGTGGCAGGATTCAAAATTAATGCACAGAAATCAGTTGCTTTCCTATACACTAAAAATAAAAATACGAAAAGGGAAATTAGAGAATCAATTCCATGTACTGTAGCACCAAGAACCATAAGATACCTGGGAATGAACCTAGCCAAAGAAGTAAAGGAAAGTACTCAAGGAACTATAGAACACTCATGAAAGAAATTGAAGAAGACAC
Organism: Procyon lotor; assembly: GCA_028646535.1. NCBI lineage: Eukaryota > Metazoa > Chordata > Mammalia > Carnivora > Procyonidae > Procyon > Procyon lotor. The sequence goes on from CM053612.1 coordinate 51,156,967, forward strand.
AAAAAGGTGGAAAAGCATTCCATGCTCATGGATTCGAAGAATAAACATTGTTAAAATGTCTATACTACCCAGAGCAACTTATACTTTCAATGCCATCCCAATCAAAATTCCACTGGCTTTTTTCAAAGGGCTGGAACAAACAATCTTAAAATTTGTATGGAACCAGAAAAGACCTTGAATTGCTAAGCAAATGCTGAAAAAGAAAAACCAAGCTGGGGGCATCACACTGCCTGATTTCAAGCTTTACAAAGTGGTGATCCCCAAGACAGCATGATACTGGCACAAAAACAGACACATAGAACAGTGGAACAGAATAGAGAGCCCAGATATGGACCTGCAATTCTATGGTCAAATAATCTTTGACAAAACAGGAAAAAATATCCAGTAGAAAACAGACAGTCTCTTCAATAAATGGTGATGGGAAAATTGGAAAGCTATATGTAGAAGAATGAAACTTGACCATTCTCTTATACCATACATGAAGATAAACTCGAAGTGGATAAAAGACCTCAATATCAGGCAGGAATCTATCAAAACCCTAGAGGAGAACATAGGCAGTATTCTCTTCGACATCAGCCACAACAACTTCTTTAAGGACATGTCTCCAAAGACAAAGGAAACAAAAGTGAAAATGAACTTTTGGGACTTCATCAAGATAAAAAGCTTCTGCACAGCAAAAGAAACAGTCAACAAAACAAACGGGCAACCCACAGAATGGGAGAAGATATTTGCAAATGACACTACAGACAAAGGTCTGATATCTAAGACCTATAAAGAACTCCTCAAACTCAACACTCAGAAAACAGATAATCACATCAAAAAATGGGCAGAAGACATGAACAGACACTTCTCCAAAGAAGACATACAAATGGCTAACAGACACATGAAAAAATGTTCATCATCGTTAGCCATCAGGGAAATTCAAATCAAAACCACACTGAGATACCACCTTACACAAGTTAGAATGGCCAAAATCAACAAGACAGTAAACAGCAAATGTTGGAGAGGATGTGGAAAAAGGGGACCCCTCTTCCGCTCTTGGTGGGAATGCAAG
>CM053612.1:51158520-51168988 GCA_028646535.1 Procyon lotor
ACCCCATAGAAGAAGATGCAGTACAAAGAAGGGCCACATGTACCCCAATGTTCATAGCAACAATGGCCACAATCATCAAACTGTGGAAAGAGCCAAGATGCCCTTCAACAGATGAATGGATAAAGAAGATATGGTCCATATATACAATGGAATATTATGCCTCCATCAGAAAGGATGAATACCTATCTTTTGTATTAGCATGGATGGGACTGGAAGGGATTATGTGGAGTGATAAGTCAAGTGGAGAGAGCCAATTACCTTATGGTCTCACTTATGTGCTGAGCATAAAGAAAAACATGGAGGGCATTGAGAGAAGGAAAGGGTGAATGGGGGGAAACCAGAGGGGGAAATGAACCATGAGAGACTGTCGACTCTGAGCAACAAACTGAGGGTTTTGGAGGGGCGGGGGTGGGAGGTTGGGCCAGCCTGGTGGTTGGTATTGAGGAGGGCACTTATTGCATGGAGCACTGGGTGTGGTGCATGAACAATTAATCTTGTAACATTGAAAAAATAAAATAAAAGTATTTGGGGAAAAAAAAAGAAATTTGAGATAAAGAAAAACAAAATATGTACATGTCTATCATCAATATTTCCATTGTTAATATTTTGGTCTATTACCTACATTTTCCCCATGCCTATAGATGTATAAATGAATACATGTATAGATATTTTAACCAAATTTGACTCATATACACATACTCTTTTATAATCATAGCTTGTATTCAATCATAATTATTATGAACATGGTATCATTAATAAATAGGCATTTTATTAATAATCATTTATTTATCAATTTATTAATAACCATTGTAATGGTACTTAGAATTGCACCAGAATTATATACCATATTTTATTTAACTAGTGGACATTGAGGTAGATTCTCATTTTTCATTATTGGAAACAATGCCTTGCTCTACTCATCTTCATACATTTGAGCAACTATTTTCTTTGAATAAATTTTTTAAAGTGAAATTTGTAAGCTTTTGATCTATAATACCAAATTATCCTCAAGGAAGACATCCTAAACTAATTCTCTTTCAAGTTACAATACTGACGTTTTCTCACAGTATCACAATGTCAAATCTATTTTCCAAATATATCAAATTCTTTTCAGCTAAAGGAAGAAGTATAGTGTACAGAATTTTGACTCATTACTTAAGGTCTAACTCAGTAATTACTTTATCTAGTCATAAATCAACTCAGACAGAATTTATTATTCCCATATTAACACAGTAGTTTTGAAACTTGAACATGTCTCAGAATCATCTGGCATGCTGTCCCACCCATGGTTCCTGATTTAGTGGGTCTAGGTTAAGGCCCAATAATTTACATTTCTAATAACTTCCCATGAGATCCAGGGACTACACGTTGGAAACTATTGTCCTAACACACTTTATACCAGCAAGGATTGTGTTTTATCTGAGAAACCAGTATATTATCTCCATACAAATATTGTGAATCATTTAATTAATGCTGTAGGCTGAATGTTTGAATTTTTATCCCACCTCAGAGTTATATGTTGAAACCTAATCCTAAATGTGATGGTTTTTGGAGTGGAGACTTTGGGAAGTAATTAGATCTTTAAGGGATTATTGCTCTTATAAAAGAGGTCCCAGGGAGATCCCTTGCCCCTTCCACCAGTGAGAAGATGGCCATCTTTAAGCCAGAAAGTGGACTTTCAGCAAACACCAAACCTGAAAACATCTTGGTCTTGGACTTCCTAGCCACCAGAACTCTGAAAACTAAATATGGTTTAAGACACCCAATCTAAAAAGAAAAAAAAAAAGACACCCAATCTATAGTCTTTTTATTATAGCAGCACAAATAGACCAAGACAATCATTCTTTTCCACCCTGAATGAGGAAACTCATGGAGAAGTTTGTGACCTAACTTTCATAACTGTAATTTAATCTGGCTTATTTATCTACATCCAATTATTTCTCCTGTCTTGACTATATGGAAAAAAAGCGATAGTAAAACATAACAGAATCAATGACAAAAATACGGTATTATGCTCAGGTTTTAGAAAACAACCAGAATGCTTCTGTTAAAAAAAAATTCTACTGATGCCTGGGTCAGGGACAGTTGGTTGAGTCTGACTCTTGATTTTGGCTTGGGTCATGATCTCAGGGTCCTTAGATCGAGCCCCACACCAGGCTCTGCACTGGGTATGGAGACTGTTTAAGATTCTCTTCCTCTCCCTCTACCCAGCCCTCTGCTGGACTGCTCTCTCTATCTCTCAAACAAAACAAAACAAAACAAAACAAAAACAAAAACAAGACAAAACAAAAAAATCTTCTATACTTCTCAATGCTATAATGAAAAGATGAGTTTTTAAGGTGTTTCTTTTTTTTGGTTTTGTTTTGTTTTGTTTTGTTTTGTTTTGTTCGAGGAAGGCAAGATGGTGGAGGCATAGGAGACGTTGTTTCAAAATCCCACCTCTGAATTCAGGTGGCAATCTATCAAACCATTTAGAACACTCACAAAACTAGCTTGAGATGTAAGAATATATATCTGGATCTCTACAAACAGAAAAGCAACTGCTTTTGGCAAGGTAGGAAGGGTGGAGTCATGAATCTGCAGGGAGATATTGGAAGATAAACAGAAGGAGGAGGGAGCCACCGTAAGCTGACACCTGAAAAGTGATATAACATGGGAGGGCAAAATCAGAACCCTTAGAAATCTGCTCTAGTAAGAGACACCCCTTCCTGAAGGGGGCTTTGAGAATGCAAAGGCAGAATTCTTGGTAAGGCATTGTGATCTCAGGATACAAGGGACCACAGAGCAAAAGGATATTCCTGAAACAGTAGAGGGCTCAAGTGTTGGAGCCAGGAAGTAAGTAGGTTATGGTCAGCGAGCACAGGAAAGGACTCTCAATTAGGATTCCCAGAAACTGTGAACCAGATGGGTCAATGTCTGCTCTTAACTTGAACAGACTGAAAAAATCTTGAACCGGCATCTACACCATGGCAAAAACTCAGAGGAGTAGTGGAGAGGGAAAGGCTTTAGAGCAGAACCAGACCTGATTCTGGAGCTTTGGGTGGGCATGAGAACACACAGTCACTTGTGGTTTTAAAAGCACAAAGACAAAGATACTCCTGGGCCCCTGAAAACACTTCTGGGAGAGTAGCTGTGGGCTCGCACTGCAGAAAGCTGCAGTTTTCAGCAGTGCAAGCAGAAGTGGAGACTGTCTTGCAGAGTTTATTAAAGTGAGCAGACTCAGAATTATCTGCCCTGAGCCAAAGGTTTGGCTGTGGCCATTTTGCTCTGCTCCCATGAAGGGGCGTGGAAAGGACCCAGAATACAAGAAATACTCAGAAATCTGGTTTTCACTAAGCCCATCCCCAAGATAGGGGGCAACTCTGCAAGGGCAAAATTACCTGAGAAACAGAGCAAAAGTCCCCTCCCCCAGAAGACAGGCTAGAAGAACAGGTGGATGACAATCTTTTGGATCCGATAAGACTGTAAAATCCCAACACAAGGGGAAAATTATATATTGAGCTCCAGGTGGTTCCTCACAACTTGTTTATTTTTCAGATATGTTTCCTTTCCTTTTCTTTCTCTCTGTTTTTTTTTTTTTTTCCTTTCCTTATGCCATTTTCCGCTGCTATATTCTTTATATCTTCTCATTTCAACTAGATGTCTATTATATCAACTCATCTTTTCATAGGCTCTTTTTATTTTTATTTTTTTTTTATTTTTTTTTTAAAGATTTTATTTATTTGACAGCGAGAAACACAGCGAGAGAGGGAACACAAGCAGAGGGAATGGTAGCGGGAGAAGCAGGCTTCCAGCAGAGCAGAGAGCCCGATGCGGGGCTCGATCCCAGGACTCTGGGATCTGACCTGGGCCGAAGGCAGACGCTTAACGACTGAGCCACCCAGGCGCCCCTTCATAGGCTCTTTTTAACTTGTATTTTCCACACCTGTATTTTTTATAGATATATGCTTTATTTTAACCCATTTTTCACTCTACTCATTTATACCTTTTTATATATACAAGTTTTACTTTCCTAGTAGTTTTTGGATGTAGTGTCCTCTAACACACAGACCAAAATACACCCAGGACCAAAAGAAACACCCTGCTTTGTCCACATTCAGAGATTATAGCCCCTCTTTTCCTCCCTCTTTTTAAATTTTCTTTATTTTCTAATACATACATACATATACATATATATATATATATATTAATTTTTTTCATTTTTTTTAATTTTATTCTTGTGTTTCATTTTGGCTTTTTATTTTTGATGGTGGCATCTGACCATGATGGATTTTGTTAGGGTGCATCAAATTTCAGTCGTGGTTGATATTTTGGACTCTGTCCATTCGTTCAACTATCCATCGACAGAATGACTAGGAGCAGGCACTCCCAACAAAGAAAAGAACCAGAGACAATGTCTTCTGCCATAGAACTAATGGATATGGATATAAGCAAGATGTCAGAGATAGACTTCAGAATAGCAATCATGAAGTCAATAGCTAGGCTTGAAAAAAGCTTTAGTAACAATACAGAATCTCTAAGGGCAGAAATGAGATCTAATCAGGCTGAACTTAAAAATGCTATGAATGAGATACAGTCTAAACTGGATACTATAAATGGATAAATGAGGTAAAATAATGAATTAGTGATCTAGAAGATAAGTTGATAGAAAAGAAGTAAGCTGAAGGAGACAGGGATAGACAGCTAGTGGCACATGAAAATAGAAATAGAGAGATCAAGGATGCAATGAAATGCTACAATGTCAGAATTATTGGGATCCCCAAGGGGGTAGAGAGAGAGAGAGAGGATAGAAGACATATTTGAGAAAATCATACCTGAGAATTTCCCTAATCTGGAGAAGGAAACAAGCATTCGAGTCTAAGAAGCAGAGAGGACCCCTTTCAAAATCAATAAAAATAGATCAACATCCCAGCATGTAATAGTGAAGCTTGCAAATCGTAGAGCCAAGGAAACCATCATGAGAGCAGCTAGGGGGAAGAGATTTCTTACCTACAGAGGGAGGAACATCACAATAACATCAGACCTGTCCACAGGGACCTGGCAACCCATAAAGTGCTGGGATGACATATGACTGATATGTCATCAGTGACATATGTCCTGCCAATATGTCCTGGCAGGACATATTCAGGGTAATAAATGAAAAGAATATGCAGCCTAGGACACTTTACCCAGCAATATTGTCATTCAGATTGGAAGGAGAGATAAAGAGCTTTCAGTACAGGCAGAAACTGAAAGAATATCTGACCACCAAGCCAGCACTGCAAGAAATATTAAGGGGAATTCTGTAAATGAAGAAAAACCTCAAGAGTCACATAGACAAGAAAGAACAGAAAACTTACAGAAAGAGACCTCACAGGCAATATAATGGCACTAACCTCATACCTTTCAATAGTTACTCTGACAATAAATGGGCTGAATGCTCCCATGAAAAGACACAAGGTTTCAGATTGGATAAAGAAGCAGGACCCATCCATATACTGTCTATAAGAGACACATTTTGAACCTAAAAACACTTCCATGTTGAAAGTAAGGGGATGGAGAATGATTTGCCATGCTAATAAACCTCAAAAGAAAGCTGGGGTAGCAATTCTCATATCAGACAAATTAGATTTTAAAACAAAGAATTTAGTAAGAGATGTAGAGAAACACTATATCATAATTAAAGAGTCTATCCAAGAAGAAGATTTGTAACAATTGTAAATATATATGCCCCTCAACAAGGGACCAGCTAATTATGTAAACCAATTAATAAACAAAATAAAGAAACATATAGATAATAATTCATTAATAGTAGGAGACCCCAACACTCCACTCACAGCTATGGACAGATCATCTAAGCAGACAATCAACAAAGAAACAAGAGGTTTGAATGACACATTAAACCAGATGGACTTCATAGATACATAGAGAATATTCCATCCTAAAATAATAGAATAGTCATTCTTCTCAAGTGCACATGGAACTTTCTCTAGAATAGACTACCACATGATGAGTCACAAATTGGGTCTCAACCAATACAAAAAGATTGAGATTATCCCCTGCATATTTTCAGACCACAATGCTTTGAAACTGGAACTCAACTACAAGAAGAAATTTGGAAGTAGCTCAAACACTTGCAAGTTAAAAAGCATTTTGCTAAAGAACAAATGGGTCAACCAGGAAATTAAAGAACTTAAACAATTCATGGAAACTAATGAGAATGAAAACATATAAGTCCAAAATCTATGGGATAGTGCAAAGGTAGTCTTAGAAGGGAAATACATAAACATCTAAGCCTCTATCAAAAAATTAGAAAAATCCTGAATACACAAGCTAACATTACACCTAAAGGACCTGGAGAAAGAACAGCAAATAAAGCCTAAAACAAGCAGAAGAAGAGAAATAATAAAGATTAGAGCAGAGATCAGTGAAATAGAAAACAGAAAATGAGTACAACAGAATGACAAAGCTAGAAGCTGGTTCTTTGAAAGAATTAAAAAGATCAATAAACCACTGGCCATACTTATCCAAAAGAACAGGAACCCAAATTAATAAAATCATGAATGAAAGGGGAGAGATCACGACTAACACCAAGGAAATAAAAACAATTATTAGAAAGTATTACAAGCAACTATAGGCCAAAAAATTAAGCAATCTCTAAGAAATGGACACATTCCTGGAAACTTATAAACTACCAAGACTGAAACAGGAAGAAGTAGACAATCTAAAAAGAAACATAATCATCAAGGAAATTGAAGCATTAATGAAAAACCTGCCAAAAAACAAGAGTTCAGGGCCAGATGGCTTCACAGGGGAATTCTACCAAACATTTAAAGAAATAATGCCTATTCTACTGAAGCTGTTTCAAAAAATAGAAATGGAAGGAAAACTTCCAAACTCCTTCTATGAAGCCAGCATTATCCTGATCCCAAAATCAGACAAAGACCCCATCAAAAATGAGAATTAGAAACCAATATCCCTTAAAGAAGATGTGGTGTATATATATACAATGGAATACTATGCAGCCATCAAGAGAAATGAAATCTTGCCATTTGCAACGACATGGATGGAACTGGAGGGTATTATGTTAAGTGAAATAAGTCAGAGAAAGACAATTACCACATGATCTCTCTGATACGAAGAATTTGAGAGGCAGGGGAGGGGGTTATGGGGGGGTGGGGGAGAGAAATGAAACAGGATGAGATGGGGAAGGAGACAAACCATAAGAGACTCCTAAACTCACGAAACGAACTAAGGGTGGCTGAGAGGTGGAAGGGTAGGGATAGGGTGGCTGGGTTATGGACATTTGGGAGGGTATGTGCTATGGTAAGTGCTGTGAAATGTGTAAGCCTGACGATTCACAGACATGTACCCTTGGGCAAATAATACATTATATGTTAATAAAAAAAATAAATTAATAAAAAAAGGAAACCAATATCCTTGATGAATATGGACGCCAAAATTCTCAACAAGATACTAGCCAATAGGATCCAACAGTACATTAAAAGGATTATTCACCAAGAGCAGGTGGGATTTATTCCTGGGATGCAATGCTGGTTCAACATTTGCAAATCAATCGACATGATAGAGCACATTAACAAAAGAAAAGACAAGAACCATACGATCCTCTTTATCAAAGCAGAGAAAACATTTGACAAAATACAACATCCTTTCCTGATTAAAATCCTCCAAGTACAGGGATAGAGGTAACATAACTCAATATTATAAAAGCTATCTGTGAAAAGCCCCCAGTGAATAGGATTCTCAATGAGGAAAAACTGGGAGCTTTTCCCTTAAGGTGAGGGAACACAAGGATGCCTACTCTCACCATTATTGTTCAACATAGTACTAGAAGTCCTAGCTTCAGCAATCAGACAACAACAACAGCAACAAAATAAATAAAAGGCATTCAAATTGGCAAAGGAGTAGTCAAATTCTCTCTCTTTGCAAAGGACATGATACTTTATGTGGAAAACCCAAAAGACTCCACCCCCAAATTATTAGAATTCATGCAACAATTCAGCAACATGGCCCAATACTAAATCAGTGATATCCAAGATCTGTAAAGAACTCCTCAAACTCAACATTCAAAAAACAGAATCACATCAAAAAATGGGCAGAAGACATGAACAGACATTTCTCCAAAGAAGACTTACAAATGGCTAGCAGACTCATGAAAAAATGTTCATCATCATTAGCCATCAGGGAGATTCAAATCAAAACCACATTGAGATACCAGCTTACACCAGTAAGAATGGCCAAAATCAACAAGACAGTAAACAAGTGTTGGAGAGGAAGTGGAGAAAGGGAAACCCTCTTATATTGTTGGTGGGAATGAAAGTTAGTGCAGCCACTTTGGAAAACAGTGTGGAGATTCCTCAAGAAATTAAAAATAGGGGCACCTGGGTGGGTTAAAGCCTCTGCCCTCGGCTCAGGTCATTATCCCAGGGTTCTGGGATCAAGCCCCGCACTGGGCTCTCTGCTCAGCAGGGAGCCTGCTTCTCCCTGTCTCTCTGCCTCCTTATGATCTCTCTCTACTCTGTCAAATAAATAAATAAATAAACCTTTTTTAAAAAATTATTTTTTTTTTATTTTTAGGTTTTTTTCTTTTTTTTTTTTTAATTTTTAGGGTCATACACCCTATGACCCTGCAATTGCACTACTGGGCATTTACCCCAAAGAAGCATATGCAGTACAAGGAAGGACCACATGTACCCCAATGTTCATAGCAGCTATGGCCACGATCATCAAACTGTGGAAAGAGCCAAGATGCCCTTCAACAGATGAATGGATAAAGAAGATATGGCCCATATATACAATGGAATATTATGCCTCCATCAGAAAAGATGAATACCCAACTTTTGTATCAACATTGATGGGACTGGAAGAGATTATGCAGAGTAAAATAAGTCAAGCAGAGAGAGTCAATTATCATATGGTCTCACTTATATGTGGAGTGTAAGTAAAAACATGGAGAACATTGTGAGAAGGAAGGGAAGGGTGAATGGGGAGAAATCAGAGGGGGAAATGAACCATCAGAGACTGTGGACTCTGAGCAGCAAACAGAGTTTTGGAGGGCGTGGGGGTGGGGGGTTGGGCAAGCCTGGTGGTGGGTATTGAGGATGGCACATATTGCATGGATCACTGGGTTTGGTGAATGAACAATTAATCTTGTAATACTGAAAAAATAAAATAAAAGTATTTGGGGAAAAAATAAATATTTTACTGGAGGTTGTAGCCAGTGGAATTGGGTAAGAAAAGAAAGGAAGTACAACTATATTTATTTGTAGATGACATAATCTTACACATAGAAAATCCTAAGTAATCCTTTAAAAATATTTTTTAAGTAATAAGTAAATTCAACAAGGCTGCAAGATACAGGCCAATATGCAAAAATCTATGATATTTCAATGTACTAACAAGAAACAGTCTAACAGGTATATGAAAGCTATACCATTTACAGTAGCATCAAGAAGAATAAAATACTTAGAATAGATTTAACCAAATATTTGCAAAACTTATAAAGGAAATTTACTAAATATTGTTGAAATAAATTAAAGAGGACCAAAATAAATACAATGACATACCATGCTTGTGAATTGTAAGACCATATTGTTAAGATAGCAATACTCTCAATTTGTAGATTAATACAATGCCTATTCAAACCTTAGCTGACTTATTTTCAGAACTTTATAATTTAGATTTAAGTTTACATGGAAATGCAAAAAACTCAGAGTACCAAAACAGGTTTAGAGTAGAAGGAAAAAAAATGGAGGACTCACACTTCCTGATTTCAAACCTTACTACAAATCTACAGTAATCAAGCCAATATGACACTAACATAATGATAGTGTAGACCAGAGGAATATTTTTTTATTATGTTATGTTAGTCACCATACAGTACATTAGTTTTTGATGTAGTGTTCCAAGATTCATTGTTTGCGAATAACACCTAGTGCTCCATGCAATTCGTGCCCTCCTTAATACTCATCACTGGACTATGGGGAGGGGGACAAACCATAAGAGACTTCTAGACTCACGAAACGAACTAAGGGTGGCTGGGAGGCGGGGGGGTAGGGATAGGGTGGCTGGGTTGTGGACATTGGGGAGGATATGTGCTGTTAAGTGCTGTGAAATGTGTGAGCCTGACGATTCACAGACATGTAACCTGGGGCAAATAATACATTATATGTTAATAAAAATTAAAAAAAAATACTCATCACTGGACTAACCCATCTCCCTACCTCCCTTCTGAAACCCTCAGTTGTTTCCCAGGGTCCATAGTCTCTCATGGTTCATCTCCCCTTCCAATTTCACTGCTTTTTTCCCTTCCTTCTCCTAATGTCCCCCATGTTATTCCTTATGTTCCATGAATAAGTGAAACCATATGGTAATTGACTTTCTCTGCTTGACTTATTTTACTCAGTGTAATCTCCTCCAATCCAATCCATGTTGATGCAAAAGCTGAATATTCATCTACACATAGCTG
>CM053612.1:51169088-51183497 GCA_028646535.1 Procyon lotor
GACTGAGCCACCCAGGGGCCCCTGTACCAAGCAGTCTTGATGATCACAGTTTTGTAGTAGAGCTTGAAATCAGGCAACGTGATGCCCCCAGCTTCACTTTTCTTTTTCAACATGCAAGAATGGTTCAACATTTGCAAATCAATCAATTTGATAGAACAAATCAATAAAAAGAGAGAAGAACCACATGGTCCTCTCAATTGATGCAGAAAAACCACTTGACAAAATTCAGCACCTGTTCCTGATTAAAACCCTTCAAAGTGTAGGGATAGAAGGAACATTCCTCAACTTCATAAAATCTATCTATGAAAAGCCTACAGAGAATATCATTCTCAATGGGAAAAGGCTGAAAGCCTTCCCTTTAAGATCAGGATCAAAATGATGCCCACTCTCACGACTCTTGTTCAACATAGTACTAGAAGTCCTAGCAACAGCAATCAGAAAACAAAAAGAAATAAAAGATATTCAAATTGGCAAAGAAGAAGTCAAACTCTCTCTCTTCACTGATAACATGATACTTTCTATGGAAAACCCAAGAGACTCCACCCCCAAACTACTAAAACTCATACAGCAATTCAGTAATGTGTCAGGATACAAAATCAATGCACAGAAATCAGTTGATTTCTTATACACTAACAATGAAAATATGGAAAGGGAAACTAGAGAATCGATTCCACTTACTATAGCACCAAGAACTAAGATACCTGGAATGAACCTAACCAAAGAAGTAAATGATCTGTACTCAAGGAACTATAGAACACTCATGAAAGAAACTGAAGAAGACACAAAAAGGTGGAAAAGCATTCCATGCTTATGGATCAGGAATAAATATTGTTAAAATGTCTATACTGCCCAGAGCAATCTATACTGTCAATGCCATCTCCATCAAAATTCCCCTAGTATTTTTCAAAGTGCTGGAACAAATAATCTTAATTTTTTTTTAACTTTAAAAGACTGTGAATTAAAAAGACCCTCAATTGTTAATATAAAAGACCCTGAATTGCTAAGGAAATGTTGAAAATGAAAAATCTTTTTTCTAGTAGGAGCAAGCTCTCCACTCTTGCTTGAGGATGTTACTTACCTTTTGACAGAAGAACCTGTAATATCTTCTATCAATGTAGTTGTTTTGCAAGGCACTGCTGATTCTTTTCAGAACTTATCCCATCACACTTTTTTTTTTTGCTTCCACATCTATAACTAGACTCATGTTCTAGCAGGAACCAAAAGGCGAGTCCACAGTGCGCCCCATTAGAAGGAATAATTCACACCAAAAAAACTATATAATTTCCCAAATTATACAAACATAAATCTGGGAGATATGTGTTGGAATGGATCTTAAGTGTGTATAATAATGGTTGAAGAAATATGTTAGATCAGGCTGAATTTATTGGTAGGGATTTTTTTTCAAGGTTTTATTTATTTATTTGATGGGGGGAATCACAAGTTAGTAGAGCAGCAGGTAGAGAGAGAGGGAGAAGCAGGCTCCCCACAGAGCAGAGAGCCTGATGCAGGGCTCAATCCCTGGACCTTCTCATCATGACCTGAGCCAAAGGCAGATTCTTAACTGACTGAGCCAAAGAGGTGCTCCTATTGTTAGGGATCCCTTAAGCAAAGATTCCTAGTTCAAAGTTTGAGAAGTTAGAAAGAGCTCTAAAAATTTGATTGGTTTGTTGGTTGACATGAATTTAAAGGTGACCTACACTGCACTAATTTGAAATGTTACAGCTGCCTTGGTATACTGGAGAGGAAGCCAAAAAGGTTTGGAATAACAGAATGGATTTATCCAGTAAAGTGTGTTTACCCACTCTGGAAGAGTGCAGAGGAGAAACCTCTCACCATACCTGTGAAAAACGCACATGTGAAGGAAGCACCAGCATCTTTGAAGAGTTCTATAATTGCTCTCGGTGTCAGGGAGCAGGTTACAGCACCTAACTGCCAAACACAGGTGGGCATGGTTAACATAATGGAAGTAGAGTTTATTCAGGAATTAGAATAGTTTAGCTCACAGAAACATATTGTATTGGCTATGGTGTCTCTAGAAAAGAAATAGATGGGCAGTCTACTCATTTCTTACTTGCTAAACAGAAGCTTAACTTAAACTACAAAACCAGAGTGTGAAGGCTATACAATGAACCCCTAGAATTGAATCTATTTATAAACCCAGAATTTTTTTAATTAGGAGACCAGTTCCCCTTGAGGAACAAATTTTCTAAACTGCCAAAAATGTGTACTGTTAGTATTTCCCCCAGCCTGTCCCAAAGGAATATATGGCCATTTTAAAAAGTATTTGTGAATTAGGGAAAGGAAATAATCAGATTTTTTAGGAATTGTTGGACACTTGCTCTGAAGTGACACTAATTTCAAGATACTCAAAATGTTACTGTGGTCTAACATTCAAAATAGGGAATTATTGAAGTCAGGTTATCAATGGAATTTTAGCTCTTTTCTGCCTCACAATAAGATCAGTAGGTACCTGAACCCATCCTTTGGTTATTTTCCCAGTTCTGAAATGTATAATTGGAATAGATATACTCAGTAACTGGCTCCTTGACTTGATGAGTAGGAAAAGTCAAGTGGAAGCCACTAGAACTGCCTCAACCTACAAAAATGGTAAACCAAAATGAATATCACATTATTGGAAAGATTGAAGAGATTAATGCCACCAGTAAGAATTTAAAAGATGTAGGGGGAGTGGGAGCACCTGGGTGGCTCAGTTGGTTGGGCACCTGCCTTTGGCTTGCATCATGATCCTGGTACCCTGGAATCGATCCCCGAGTCAGTATCCTTGCTCAGGTGGGTGTCTGCTTCTCTGTCTCCCTCTGCTGCTCCTCCTGCTCAGGTTCACTCTCACTCTCACTCTCTCTCAAATAAATGGATAAAAACTTTAAAAAAATAAAAATGTAAGGGGAATGATTCCCACCACATCTCCATTTAATCCATCTGGTCTGCGAAGACAAGAGATGGATCTTGGTGAATGATAGTGGTAGCTCTGTTTGAGCATCTCTTGGTCTAGCAAAGATTTTTCTTGATACCTGCTAGTAAAGACCACTGGAATCAGTTTGCTTTCATCTGTCAATGGCAGCAATATACTTTCACTGCCCTATCTCAGAGGTGTATCAACTCCAACTCTGCCATAATTTAGTTCACAAGGACTTTTTTTAAATTTCTTATTTAAAATTCAATTTAGTTAACATATAGTACATTATTAGTTTCAGGGTAGAATTCAGTAATTCATCAGTTGTATATAACACCCAATGTTCATTACATCAAGTGCCTTCCGTAATGCCTATCACTCAATTACCCCATCCTTCCACCCTCTTCTCCTCCAGAAACCCTCATTTTGCTTCCTATATTTAAGAGTCTCTTACGGTTTGCCTCCCTCTTTTTTTTATCATATTTTATTTTTTCTTCCTTTCCCTTATGTTTATCTGTTTTGTTTCTTAAATTCCACATATGAGTGAATCATATGGTATTTGTCTTTCTCTGACTGACTTATTTAGTCCACAAGGACTTTGATCACCTTTCCCTTGCACAAGATTAGGGATGTCATGCTGGTCCATTGCATTGATGGTATTATGCTGATTGGATTTGGTAAGCAGGAAGTAAAAACTACTCTAGGCATATCAGTAAGACCTTTACTTGTGGGGAAGTGGAAAATGAATCCCTTAAAAAACTAAAGCTTTCTACTTCAGTGAAATTTCTAGGGGTCTAGTGGGCTTGGGCATGTTGAAATAGCCCTTCTAAAATTAAAGATATATTGATACATCTGGTCCCTGCTACCACCACCACCACACACACACACGTGCCTGCATGTGACACAACATCTAATTGCCTTGTTGAATTTTGGAGGCAACATATTATGCATTTGAGTGTGCTACTCAAACATATTTATGCAGTGACCCAAAAAGTTTCCAATTTTGAGTGAGGCAAAAAACAAGATAAGACTCTGCAACAGGACCATACTGCCATAAAAGCTGCTCTGTCATTTTAGGTTGTGCAATACAGCAGATCAAGTGGTGGTTAAAGTGTCAGTGGAAGATAAAGATGCTATATGGAGCTTTTGAAGGGCTTCTATAGGTGAATCACCGTAGCAAAACTTTAAATCTGAAGCAAAACTCTGTCATCCTCTGTGGATGCTCTTTTGAGAAACAACCCTCTTCTTGCTACTAGGACTTAGTAGAGACTGAATACTTCACCGTGAACCACCAAGTTACCATGCAACCTGGACTTCCAGTCATAAATTTGTGCCATAAATTTGATGATGCACAAAAACATTACATTAACAAATGAAAGCGGTATATAAGAGACCAAGTTCAAACAGGTAAAGAAGGCACAAGTAAGTTGCATGGGGAAGGTCCAAATTCTCATAGCCCTGTTACATTATCTTCTTTCTCACATTCCACACCTCTGGTCTCATTAAGATTTTTCTCTAACCAGTTAGGCTGAGGAAGAGAAAACTCAGACCCAGTTTACAAATGATTCTGTATATGTAGGTTCCACACAAAGTGA
Source organism: Procyon lotor (assembly GCA_028646535.1). Lineage (NCBI taxonomy): Eukaryota > Metazoa > Chordata > Mammalia > Carnivora > Procyonidae > Procyon > Procyon lotor. Next base: position 51,173,595 of record CM053612.1, read on the forward strand.
ACAGCCATTATATACCTTTTCTGAGATATCTCCTGAAGGATTATAGTGGAAATAAATGGCTATCCATGAGCAGAACTCAAACCGTGGACCTGATTATTCATTTTCCTCAGAAGGGAAAGTGGCCAAAGGTATGAGTGTGTGAGTATATATACACGCTACTAGTACATACACACACACACACACACACACACACACACACACACTCATATAGTATATACACACTACTATATATATATACACATACACACTATATATATCTATATATATTCACATATATATATTCACATATAGATATGTGAGATATCTATATGTGAATATATATATCTGATTTTTATCTATATATCGATATATAGATAAAAATCAGATGCTGTGGCCAATGGTTTTGATGAATAGTCAGGGATTCAGAAACATATAATTGGAAAATTGATGGCAATGAGGTATGGGAAGAGATACCTGGATAGAATTCTCTAAATGGGTAAAAAATATGAAGATATTTAAGTCTCATATAAATGTTCCCTGAAGGATGACCTCAACAGGGGAAGGTTTTAATAATTAAAGGGATAAGATGACAAAGTTTGTCAACTTCTTTCACCAGCCACACCTGTCGTTGCACAATAAGCTCATAAACAAAGTGACAATGGTGGTAGGGATTGATATTTTGTCTGAGATCAACAACATGTGTCTCCACTCACTAAGGCTGACCTGGCTAGTACTAAGTACCCAATATTCCTGCAAAAGGAACCAAGGCTGAATATTTGATAAGGCATCATTATCAGGGGTGATCTGCCAGCTAGCTGGTCACAGGTTTATTACATTGGAAAACTTATTTCATGGATGAAGAAAGACTTTCTTAGCAAAGAACTCACATCACAACAAAATTAAGTGGAGCAATGGGTCCATGCTCACAGAATTCACCATTCTTACCATGTTTCCCATCATGCTAATGCAGTTGATTTGATGACCTTTGAAGTGACTATATCTCTCCAGGAGGCTATAGTTTCTTCCATAGCCAGGATTATAGGCCCAACAGTCAAGGGCCCTTTTCACTATTACCTGCAGTAATAAACTGGCAAAAATTTTACCTGCCATCCCTGCAACTTTAAACTCTTCTGGTTTAGATGTCTTATTTCAAAAGAGAATGCTTCCAGAAAAAGATACAACAATGATTCCAGTAAACTGAAAGTTCAGACAGCCACTAGGCTATTTTGAGCTCTCAATGTTTCTTCATCAAGAAGCAAAGAAGAGAATTACTGTATGACTATAATAATTGATCCTATTTACCAAAGGAAAATTGGGTTGCTACTACGTAATGCAAGTAAGGAAGTGTATATGGGGCTAAAAAACACTATCTTTATTACAAGAGATAACTTAGAAAATCTTTTAGTACTATCATGTCCAGTGAGTAAAGTCAATGGAAGACTATAACAACCAAAATCAGGTAGAACTGCTAAAGGCCTAGAACATTTAAGAATATATTTTTGAGTTCTCTAACAGTCAAAGAACTATGACAAGATGGAGTGCTTGCTGAGGAAAATGGGAATGTAAAATGGATAGCGAAAAAAGTTAATTAAAAATACCAATTATGAGTAAATAATCAGTTGCAGAAATGAAGGCTATAATAGTTATGACTATTCTTCCTTATATTGCTATGAATATTTGTATCTGAATATATACCTAGTATACTATACATCCTTTTGTTTCTGCTCTCTTTATCCCCTTATCATCTAACATAAGATGTAGTAATAATATTTATTTTATATCACAGTATAAAAGCTATAGAATATCAAATTTTAAAAGTATACATTACCAAAGGACCTTCCATTCTCTTATGGAGAAAGTGCTGGCATGTTTTCAGTTGTACATAATACAGTGGCATTGTGTTACACGAAAATATGAACTTATTGCTGTCCTGATTTGAATATTAAGGATATTGATATTGATTCAAACCATTGAATATGGTTTAAGAAGACGTATATAGGTGCCAAGTAGAGAAGTGGTAGAATGTGATGTTCTTTTTTGTGTATCAACTTGGATAGACTACAGGCCCTAGTTACTCACTAATGTAAGTGTTTCTGTATAGGTATTTTACATATGTAATTAAAATTTATACTCAGTTTACTTTATTTTTCCCCCAAATATGTTTATTTTATTTTTTCATTGTTCCAAGATTCATTGTTCATGCACCACACCCAGTGTTCCATGCAATATGTGCCCTCCTCAATACCCACTACCAGGCTCGCCCAACCCCCCACCCACTCCCCTCCAAAACCCTCAGTTTGTTGCTCAGAGTCCACAGTCTCTCGTGGTTCATTGCGCCCTCCGATTTCCCCCCATTCACCCTTCCTTTCCTTCTCACAATGCCCTCCATGTTTTTCCTTATGCTCCACACGTGAGACAATAAGATAATTGACTCTCTCTGCTTGACTTATTTCAGTTCACATTATCTCTTCCAGTCCTGTCCATGTTGATACAAAAGTTGGGCATTCATCCTTTCTGATGGAGGTATAATATTCAAAACCATACTGACATAGCACCTTACACCAGTTAGAATGGCCAAAATCAACAAGACTGTAAACAACAAATGTTGGAGAGGATGTGCAGAAAGGGGAAGCCTCTTCCACTGTTTGTGGGAATGCAACTAGTGCAGACACTTTGGAAAACAGTGTGGAGATTCCTCAAAAAATTAAAAATATAGCTACCCTATGACCCTGCAATTGCACTCCTGGGTATTTACCCCAAAGAAGCAGATGCAGTACAAACAAGGGCCACATGGACCCCAATGTTCATAGCAGTAATGGCCACAATCGCCAAACTATGGAAAGAGCCAAGATGCCCTTCAACAGATGAATGGATAAAGAAGATATGGTACATATGAACTCAGTTTACTTTAAATAAAGTAGATTATTTCAGATAATCTGGATGGGCTTAATTCAATAGTTAAAAGGCCTTAAGAGCAGAATTGAGACTCTTGTAAAGAAGAAATTCCACATGTGGACAGCAGTTTCAACTTATACCAAATAGTACCCCAGCCTATTCCTCCTGATATCCTGCCTTATAGCTTTTGGAATTGCCTGACCAGTCTCCACAATGTGTAAACAAATCTTGATAATCTCCTATGGTTGAATCCTGAAATAATCATTTGCTTCACACAATAAACAAAAATTAACTCAAATTAGATCATAGGCATAAATATAAGAACTACATCTATAAAACTCTTAGGAGAATTCATCAGAATAATTTCTGTGACCTTGATTTAGGGAATGGTTTCTTAGATACATCACCAAAAACACATTCAACAAAATAATAGATGGAAATAGATAAATTGGACTTTATGGAGATAAAATACGCTTTGTACTCCAGAGGACACTATTAAAGTAAAAGGACATTCAGAATGACAAAAGATATTTGTAAATAATATATGTTTGATAAGGAACTTGTATCCCAAATATGTTTAAAAATAATCTCTTGTAATTCACTGTAAAAAGACAGAATTTAAAATGAGCAGAGAGTTTGAATAAACATTTCTCCAAAGAAAATATTTAGAAATGGTTAAATGAAAACATAAACACATATCCAACTTTATTATTCATTAAAGAAATACAAATGAAACCCACAATTAAATAACATTTCCTGCCCACTAGGATGATTAAGATTTTTAAAAGGCAGAAATGAATCAGTGGTTTTCAGGGCTTAGGTGAGGGAGATGTAGAAAAATTGCTAATGAGTAAAGGTTTTGAGGGGAGTATAGTGAAAATACTCTAAAATTAGATTAGAAAATACTCTAAAAATTAGATTAGAGATCAAAAATTTCTAATTTCTAAAATTAGAAAATACTCTAAAATAAGATAATATACTTAACTGGTATATGCAACTGGTAGCTGCATAACTACCATGCATAACTACATAATACACTTAAAAATGATTTATGCAACTTAAAAGTATATATTTTATGCTATGTGAATTATATCTTAATGAGGCTGCTACAAAAATAATTATACAAGGAGGTAGACTCAAAAATACTCCAGAAGAATCAAAAGGGAATACTAAAAGCTCTTTAAGTAATTGAATCATAACCAGGAAAATAAAAACAGAGAAATGAAAATGATAAGGAAAAATAGAAAACTCTAAGACTTAACTCAACATATTAATAATTACATTAGCTGTAGACATGTAAATAGTCTAAATAAACCAACTAAAAGACAATGTCAAGGGATGCCTAGGTGGCTCAGTCCGTTAGGCACCTGCCTTTGGCTCAGGTCATGATCCTGGGGTCCCGGGACTGAGTCCCAAATAAGGCTCCTTGCTCAGTAGGAAACCTACTTATCCCTCTGCCTGCCACTCTCTCTGTGTGCGCTCTCTCTCTCTCTGATGAATGAATGAATGAACTGACAATGTCAGAATACATAAAACAAAGCTGCCAAATGAAATAGTTTTGTATTTCTGTTGTAAAAATTTGCCACAAATTTAGTGACTTAAAAGAATACAGATTATTTTCTCACAGTTCTCAAATTCAGAAGTTTAAAATGTGTTTCGCTGGGTTAAAATAAAGCTGTTGGCAGGGCTCTGTTCTTTTCTGAAGGATACAGGAGAAAATTTATTTTCTTGCCTCTTTCATGTTTTAGAGGCTGTCTGCATTCCATGGTTCTTGGTCCCCTTCCATTTTCAAAGCTAACAATGGGTAGTCAAGTCCTTCTCACACTACCATCTTTCTACTTTTCTGTCTCCTTCCCTTTTCAACTTATGAAAACTCTTACAGTCAGTTTGTTTAGATAATCCAGGATTACCTTAATTTCCCCTTTCCATGTACTGTAACATATTCAGGAGTTCTTGGCATCAAGATTCATATATCTTTGGAAGCTCGTATTCTGCTTATCACATTCAAATCTATGTTGTCTATAAAAGACTTGTTTTAAACATAATGACATAGGCAGGTTTAAGAAAAAGGATGGAAAAAATATGTACCATGCAAATACTAACCAAAATAAAGTAGAACTGGAGACATTAATATGAAATAAAGTAGACTGAAGAGCAAATAAAATTAATAGGAAAAAAGGGATATTAGGTAATGATAAAAAATATTTATCCACCAAGAATATGTTGAAATTTTAAATGTATATGTAACAAAAAAATTAAGCTTTAAAATACATGAAGAAATAATTTATATGACTGAAAGGAAAAAACAGAAAAAAAATCTACAACTATAGTTGAGGGCCTTAATGTTCACTATAATTGACAAAAATGGTAGACAGAGATCTGCAATGATGTGATATAATAGAAATTTATAGTATGTGCCATCCAAGAAAAGCCAAATACACATTCTTTTCAAGCAAACATTAAAAATTCACATAAGCATTCCATATCCTGGATAATAAAGAAATTTTAACATTTTTTAAACTAAAATCATATAGAGTATATTCTCTTACTCAAGTAGAATCAAGCTATGAATTAAGCTAATAATCAGTAACATGCTAGAAATCAAGCTAGAAAGCAACAGGATCTTCTTCAAACACTTGGAAAATAGTGCATTACTAGCTACTACATGAGTCAAAGAGTAAGGAAGTCTCAAGGGAATTAAACTGCACACTAAACAAGATTAAAATGAAAATAAAACATATCAAAATATATGGAGTTAAAGGACTTCTTGGATGGAAGTTGAGAGTATTAAATGCCTGTATTAGAAAAAAAGAAAAATCTCAAATTATTAATATTATATTTCAGTTCAAGAAACAAAAATGTAAGGAGAAGAATAAAATGATAAAGAACAGAAACCAATGAAATTAGAAAGAAAAAAGTAATTAATAAAACCAACCAAACTCAAATCTCAGTTCTCTGAAAAGACCAGTAATAGACAAGCCTGCAGCAAGATGAAAAAACAGCAAAAATAGTAAAAGACAAATTACCAGTATCAGGAGTTTAAAAATTAAAAAAAAGGAATGTCATTGTAGACCCTGTAGATATCAAAAATCTAATAAGGAAATACTAAGAACAATTTTATGTACTTAAATTTGACAACTTAAATGAAATGTACCAAATTCTTATCAACCACAAATGAACAAATTCACACAAGGTAACATACACAATCTGAATAGTTCTATAACTATTTTTAAAAATGAAATTAAATGATAAAGTGTTCAAAACATAAATCTTAAAGCCCACATGGGTTCACAGACAATTCTATCAAACACTTAATAAAGAAATAATACAAATTCTACATAATCATTTCCAAAAACAGAGGCAGAAAAAATATTTCTTTTTTTTTTTTAAAGATTTTTTTTATTTATTTATTGACAGAGAGGAGAGAGATTACAAGTAGGCAGAGAGGCAGGCAGAGAGAGGGGAAAGCAGGCTCCCTGCTGAGCAGAGAGCCCGATGCGGGGCTTGATCCCAGGACCCTGAGATCATGACCTGAGCTGAAGGCAGAGGCTTTAACACACTGAGCCACCCAGGTGCCCCAGAAAAAAATATTTCTGAAATCATTTTATGAAGCTACCTTTTCTCTGGTACTAAATGCAAAGATGACACAAAAGAAAAAAAATTACTACAGATTATTATCTCTCATAAATATATATATGCAAAAATCTTTAAAAATATTATCAAAGGGAATCAGGCATATATAAAAAAGATATTAAATGGCTAAGTAGAATTGATTCAAAATGCAAGTCTAGTTCGATATTCTAAAATTGAACAATGTAATCCAAAAAAAGCTGGAGCTTAAAAATGAATTCAGGGAGGGAGGAGAAAGGTGGTGGAGGATAGGAGGATGAGATAGTGTCGAATCCCAGAAGTTCAACTGGATAGTTATCAAACAAACCTAAATGCCTGCAAACTCAACAGGAGATAGAAGAGAGGAAGAACAGCATTCTAGGAGCAGAAAATTGACCACTTTCCGGAAGGTAGGATGTGTGGAAAAAGTGAATCCAAAACGATGGGAAGAGAGACTGCTGGGGGGGAGGGGCCAGCTCCCGGCAAGCCACAGAGCAGCAGAGCACAAAATTGGAACTATTACATTCTCCTCCACTGAGTGACATTGCCCCAGAAGCAAAGCCAGGGATTTAGCCCTCACAGAACAGTGTGGTTTCAGGATCCATGGGGTCACAGAGGGACTAGGGATGTCTGAGGGTGGCAGAGCCCGCAGATATCAGACCCAGGAAGCCAACGGCAGAGACAGAGCCATGCAGTGGGGACTCAGCTCACGCTTACCTTAGACCATGATCTGAGGCACAGTCGGGCCACTGCTCTTCAAGAGGGGACCCCACAAAGGGCACCTCCGGAGAGACCCCTGCCTTCCTCCTTCGGGAGGAGTAATGCGGGAGCACTGCAGGAATCACTGGGTTTGGAGACTCCAGACGGGGCCATGCACAGAGACAGAAATGCCTGGTCATGGGCCGGCTGAGCTCAGAGCATGACCTGAGACCAGGGAGAAAGGATGACTGCTTTTCACCAAGGGCATGCTGAGGAGCAGGGCGCACTGAGTTCACTCGACTCCTCTGGGCCAGAGACTGGGAGGCCACCATTTTCATTCTCGAACTCCAGGGCGGTACGAAAGCATTCAGAAAACAAAAGCTCCTGAGAGCAAACCTGAGCATATTGCCTGGCCTGGCCCATGGCAAGGGTGCTGCAATTCCATCTCGGGCAAAGACATTTGAGAATCACAGCAACAGGCCCCTCCTTGGCGAGAATATCCAGCCAAGACCAAGTTCACCAATCAGTGAAAATAGCGGAATTCCAGAATTAGAAAAAAAAAAAAAGCAACACATAGAATTCATGGCTTTTTTCCCCCATGATCCTTTAGTCTTTCAGAGTTGAACTTTTTAAATTTTGGGTTTTTCTTGTTTTATTTTTTTATTTTATTTTTCCTCTTTCCTATTTTGGCGTTCTTTAGTATTTTATCAATACCTCTTTAAAAATCTTTTCTAATTTTTACTGTTACATTCATATTTTATCCCCTCATTGTATCCAAGCTTATTTTTTCTATATATATAGGGGATTTATAAAAAAAAAAATTTGGGGACACAATTTCTTCTAATAGATCAAAATATACTCTAAATCTAGCACACGGCTTCATTCTAGTCTCCAGCCTCATCACATTCTGTCCTCTTTTAATCTTTTTTTTTCCTCTTTTTTCAAACAACCTCTTATCAATCCCTTTTTTAGAATCTTTTTTTAATTTTCACCTTTACACTCATATTCCATCCCTTCATAGTGTTTACCCTTATTTTTGTATATTTATAAGTTTTTTCTTTCTTTAAAATTTTGGCAGGTAGTTTGTTCTAACAGATCACAAACACCCAAAATTAGGTGTCGGCTCTCTTCTAACCAAAAGTCTAATATGTATATATTTTTTTCTTTTTCTCTTTTTTATTTAATTTTAATTTTCTTTTCTCTTTTTTCTTCCCTCCCCCTTTTTTTCTTCAACCCTTGGTTTCAGCTCTCTTCTGATTTTTCTGGGGTCATTGTTACCCTTTTAGTATTTTGCTCTCTCATTCATCTATTCTTATCTCAATAAAATGACAAAGCAGAAAAACTCAAAACAAAAAAAAAGAAGAAGAGGCAGTACCAACATCTAGGGAAGTAGACAATATGGACATTAGTGATATGTCAGAAATAGTTCAAAATGACAATTATCAAGGTGATTGCTGGGCTCGAAAAAAACATGGAAGATATTAGAGAATCCCTTTCTGGAGAAATAAAATCCCTTTCTGGAGAAATAAAAGAACTGAAATCTAACCAATTTGAAATAAAAAAAGCTACTAATGAGGTAAAATAAGAAATGGAGGCTCTTAATGCTAGGATAAATGAGGGAGAAGAGAGAATTAGTGCTATGGAAGACCAAATGATGGAGAATAAAGAAGCTGAGAAAAAGAGAGACAGACAACTACTCGATCACGAGGAGAGAATTCGAGAGATAAGTGATACTATAAGATGCAACAATATTAGAATAATTGGGATCCCAGAAGAAGAAGAAAGAGAGAGACAAGTGGAAGGTATATTGCAGCAAATTATTGTAGAGAATTTCCCTAACCTGGCGAAAAGAACAAACATCAAAATCCAGGAGACACAGAGAACCCCTTTCAAAATCAATAAAAATAGGTGTACACACCATCATTTAAGATTAAAACTTACAAGTCTTGGGGACAAAGAGAAAATCCTGAAAGCAGCTTGGGACAAGAAGTGTGTAACATACAAAGGCAGAAATAGTAGATTGGCAGCAGACCTATGCACAGAGACCTGGCAGGCCAGAAAGGACTGGCATGATATATTTGGAGCACTAAAGGAGAAAATTAGGCAGCCAAGAATAGTATATCCAGCTAGGCTGTCATTGAAAAGAGATGGAGAAATAAAAAGTTTCCAGGACAATCAAAAACTAAAAGAATTTGCAAACACCAAACCAGCCCTATAGGAAATATGGAAAGGGGTCCTCTAATCAAAGAGAGAGCCTAAAAGGAACATAGAACAGAAAGGAAAAGAGACAAAAAACAGTAACAATCACCTTACAGGCAACACAATGGCACCAAATTCATATCTGTCAATAGTTACCCTGAATGTAAATGGGCTAAATGCCCCAATCAAAAGACACATAGTATCAGAATGGATAAAAAAAAAGAAGACCCACCGATATGCTGTCTAGAAGAAACTCATCTTAGACAAAAAGACACCTCCAGATTTAAAGTGAGGGGGTGGAAAACTATTTACCATGATAATGGACATCAAAAGAAAGCTGGGGTGGCAATCCTTATATCAGATAAATTGGATTTTAAGCCAATGATTATAAGAAGAGATGAGGGGGGCACCTGGGTGGCTCAGTGGGTTAAAGCTTCTGTCTTCGGTTCAGGTCATGATCCCAGCGTCCTGGGATCGAGCCCCGCATCGGGCTCTCTGCTCAGCGGGGAGCCTGCTTCCCCC
>CM053612.1:51183997-51207956 GCA_028646535.1 Procyon lotor
AATTCTCCCCTCATGGTCAAGTAGTTGTTTGTCTCTCTTTTTCTCAGCTTCTTTATTCTCTGTCACTTGGTCTTCTATATCATTCTTTCTTCAGCCTCATTTATTCTAGCAGTGAGAGACTCCATTTTTAATTGTACCTTGTTAATAGCTTTTTAAATTTCAACTTGGTTAGTTTTTATTTCTTTTATTTCTCCAGAAAGGGATTTTATTTCTCCTGAAAGGGATTCTCTGATATCTTCTATGCTTTTCTCAAGCCCAGCTAGCATCTTGATAACTGTCATTTTGAACTCTTATTTCCTACATATTACTAATGTCCGCATTGACTAGGTCTCTAGCCATAGGTAATGTCTCTACTTTTTTTTGTGGTGAGTTTTTCCACCTCATCATTTTATCAAGGTAAGAGTAGATGAGTGAGATAGAAAGATACTCTGGAGTTCCACCGTTTTCACTGATTGATTAACTAGATCTTGGCTGGATATTCTCACTGATCTTCTGGGGGAGGGGACCGTAGCCTCGGTTCTCAAATGTCTTAGCTCGAGGCGGAATTGCACCACCCTTGCCAGGGGATGGGCTGAGCACTTTGCTCAGGTTCGCTCTCGGAGTCTTTGTTCCCTGAGCGCTTTCTGTACTGCCCTGGAGGCCGGGAATGAAAATGGTGCCCGGAGGAGCCGAGTGCTGGGTGCCGCACTCCTCTGCATGCCCTTAGAGGAAAGTGGTCAATCACTTCCATTCCCCTTGTCTTCAGCCCACGCTCTGTTATCAGCTAGCCTGTGGCAGAGTGCCTCTATCTGTGGTGCCTGCGGCCCCGACTGGAGTCTCCACACCCAGCAGATTCCTGCTGCGGGCTCCCCCACCGTTCCTCCTGGAGGAGGAAGGAGGGTGTGTCTCTGGAGCTGCCTCCCATAGTGTCCCTGCTTGAAGTGCAGCAGCCCGACTGTATCTCAGTTCATATAGTCCCAGGTAAGCCTAAGCAGGCATGGTGTTGCGGGGCTCCTTCTCTGCCACCAGCTTCTCCACCCCAATACCTGGGAGCTCTGCCACACTCGGGCTCCCCCGGTCCCTCAGTGACTCCACGGGTCCTGAAATCACACTGTTCCCACGAGAGCTGAACCACTGCTTAGCCTCCGGAGCGATGTCCCTCAGTGGAGCAGACTAGAAGTTCCGGATTTTGTGCTCTGAAGTTCTGCAGTTGCTGGAAGCCGGCCCCTCCCCTCAGGGTCTCTCTTCCCGTCGCTTTGGATTCTCTTTTTCCACGCATCCTACCTTTCGGAAAGTGGTCGATTTTCTGCTCCTAGAATTGCTGTTCTTATTCTCTTCTCTCTCCTGTTGTGTTTGCCAGCTTTTTAGAATGGTTTGGTGCCTATGTACCTGAACTTCTGGAATCCAATGCTATCTCTGCCTCCTACACCTCTGCCATCTTGCCCACTTCTCTCTCAAAGTCATTTTTAAAACTAAGTTATAGTTTCTAATGGAATGCTGAAACGTTCACATATGTGTATAAAGCAATTAATTTGTGCTTTAGGAGTTTATTTCTGAATTAAGTTTATTACCCAGCTGATAAGTCTTATTAAAATGCATTAGCTTTGGAGGCACCTGGGTAGCTCAGTTGGTTAAGCATCCAACACTTGATTTTGGATCAGGTCATAATCTCAGGGTATTGAGAGTGATCCCCAGTTCAGGCTCCACACTCAACCAGGAGTCTGCTTGAGATTCTCTCCCTCTGCCCTTCTCCCTGTCTCTCTTTCATAAATACATACATACATACATACATACATATATACATACATACATCTTTGAAAAATGCAGACACTTTTAATTTGCTTTCTCTTTGTTCCTTGTAAAACTGACTGAGAGGGATTTGTTTCTGCACAAATAAACTTAATTTGTCAAATAATTCTATAAATACTTATCGAACACCTATGATATACTAAAAAAAAAAAATTGGTACGGGGATGAATACATAGCTAAAATTCACAAGGTCTTTAAGGAAACTCCAAGTCTAGCCCTACAATGAGAATTTAAAATGCATATGTTTGTTGCTGGGAAGATGGCAGAGTAGGGGGACTCTAAGTTCACCTTGTCCCACTTACACAACTTGATAACACTCCCATTAGTGTAAATAACCCAGAAAATGACCTGAAGACTGGCAGAACAAAGACAACTAACGGTAGAGAAAAGACCACATCAAAGAAGATAGGAAGGTGAAACATTGTCCATGGTGGGGTGGGAGCCAGTATCTCAGAGAAGGATGAAAAACTGGCTGTCACACCAGTGATACTACAGAGAAGATAAATCTCCATAATACTTGATATTTTTTTACCACTCTATTTTCTATTTTATTTTATTTAAATATTTTAATTATTTATTTGAGAGAGAGAGAAAGAAAAGAAAAGGAGAGGGAGCACAAGCAAGAGGAAGGGCAGAGGGAGAAATAGACTCCCCACTGAGCAGTGATCCCAATAAGAGGATTGATCCCAGGCCCCTGGGATCATGACCTGAGCCAATGGCAAACACCCAACTGACTGAATGACCCAAGCATCCCTCATCTTTTTATTTTTATCTTTTTTAAGTTTTTATTTGAATTCCAGTTAGTTAACATATGCCATTATAGTAGTTTCTTATGTACAATGTAGTAATTAAACACTTCCATACATCACCCTGTGATGACCACCAGTGCACTTCTTAATCCCCATTACCTATTTACTCATACCCCACCCACCTTGCTCCATCAACCCTCAGTTGTTTTGTATCCTTGAGAGTCTCTTTGTTTCCCCCTTTTTTTCTCCCTCCTATATGTTCATCTGTTTTGTTTCTTAATTTTCAGATATGAATGAAATCCTATGGTATTTGTCTTTCTCTAACTAACTTATTTTGCTTAGCATAATATACTCTAGCTCCACCCACATCATTGCAAATGGTAAAATTTCATTCTTTTTGATGGCTGAGTAATATTCCAGTGTGTGTGTGTGTGTGTGTGTGTGTGTGTGTGTGTGTGTGTATTCCAGTATATACATATATAATTACTATTATATATATAATATAATTATTATATAGTATCCCAAAATATCATATATACATCACCTCTTCTTTATCCATTCATCAGTGGATGGACATTAGAATGCATGTACCCCTTCAAATCTGTATTTTTGTATCCTTGAGTAAATACCTAGTAGTGTCATTGCTGGATCATAGGGTAGTTCTATTTTTCACTTTTTGAGGAACCTCCAAACTGCTCTCTAGAGTGGCTGCCCCAATTTGCATTTCCACCACGACTGTGAGAGTGTTCCCCTTTCTCTATATCCTTGTCAACATCTGTTGTTTCTTGTGTTGTTAATTTTAGCCATTTTGACAGGTATGAGGTGTTATCTCATCGTGGTTTCAATTTTTATTTCCTTGATAATGCATAATGTTGAGCATCATTTCATATGAACATTGGCCATCTATGTTTCTATGGAAAAATATCTATTCATATCTTCTTCCCATTTTTAATGCAATTATTCTCTTTTTAGGTGTTGAGTTACATAATTCTTTATATATTTTGGATACTAACCCTTTATTAGGTGTGGCATTTGCAATATCTCCTCCCATCCTGTCAGCTGACTGAGTTTTATTGATTGTTTCCTTCACCCTGCAAAGTTTTTACCCTGCAAAGTTTTTATCTTGATAAAGTTCCAATAGTTGATTTTTGCTTCTTTCTCCCTTAGCCTCAGGAGACATATTTAGAAAAAAATTGTGATAGCTAATGTCAAAGAGATTACTGCTTGTTTTCTTCTCTAGGATTTTGATGGTTTCATTTACGTCTTTCATTCATTTTGAATTTATTTTTGTCCATGGTGTAAGAAACTGGTCCAGTTTCATTATTTTGCCTGTTCCTGTCCAATTTTTCTTACACTATTTGTCGAAGACAATTTTTCCTATTGGATATTATTTGCTGCTTTCTCAAAGACTGATTGACCATATAGATCTGGGTCCATTTCTGGATTTTCTATTCTGTTCCATTGATCGATGTATCTATTTTTATGTCAGTACCAAATTGTTTTGATCACTACAGCTTTGAAATTTAATTTGAAGTCTGGAATTGTGATGCCCCCAAGCTTTTCTTTTCTTTTTCAAAATTGCTTTGGTTATTCAGGGTCTTCTGTGGTTTCATACAAATTTTAGGATTCTTTGTTTTAACTGTGAAATATACCATTGGTCTTTGAAAGGAATTGCATTAAATGTGTAGATTGCTCTGGGTAGTACAGACATTTCAACAATATTTGTTCTTCCAATCTATGAAGATGGAATTTCTTTCCATTTCTTTATGTTATCTTCAGTTTCCTTCATAGATGTTTTTCAGTTTTCAGAGTTTGGGTCTTTCAAATCTTTGGTTAGGTTTCTTCCTGGGTATTGTATTGTTTTTGGTGCAATTGTAAATGAGATTGTTTTCTTAATTTCTCTTTCTGATGCTTCATTATTGGTGTATAAAAATGCAGCCAATTTCTCTATGTTGATTTTATAGTCTGTGACTTTACTGAATTTGTTATCATTTCTGGCAGTTTTTTTAGTAGAATGTTCATGTTTTCTATATATAGTATAATGTCATCTTCAAATATTGAAAATTTTATTTCTCCCTAGCCAATGTGGGTGGCTTTTATTTCTTTTTGTTGTCTGATTGCTATGGCTAGGACTATGTTGAAATAAAATGATGAGAGTGGATATTCCTAACTTGTTCTTGACTGTAGAAGAAAAGCTCTCAGCATTTCTCCATTAGGTTGACATTAGCTGTGTGTTTTTCATATATGGCCTTTTTAGGCTGAGGTGTTTCACTCTAAACCCATTTTCCTGAGAGATTTTATCATGAATGGCTGTTGTAATTTGTCAAATGCTATTTTGCATCCCCTTTTTTGTGATAGACAAAAACATATCTTTTTAAATTTTTTTGTTTATTGTATTATGTTATGTTAGCCACCATGCAGTACAACATTAGTTTTTGATGTAGAGGTCTTTAGAGGTCCATGATTCATTAGTTGTGTATAACACCTAGTGCTCATTACCACACATGACCTCTGTAATACCATCATCTGGCTACCACCCTCCACTCCCCTACCCTTTGAAACCCTCAGATTGTTTCCCAGAGTCCATAGTCTCTCGTGGTTCATCTCTCCCTCTGATTTCCCACCTTCAATCTTCCCTTCCTTCCCCTAATGTCCTCTGTTCCATTTCTTATGTTTCACATATGAGTGAAACCATATGATAATTGTCTTTCTCTGCTTGATGTATTTCACTTAGCATAATCCCCTCAAGTTCCATCCCTATCCCGGCAAATGGTGGGTATTCATCCTTTCTGATGGCTGAGTTATATCCTGTTGTATATATGAACCACGTCTTCTTTATCCATTTATCTGTTGAAGGACATCTCAGCTTCTTCCACAGTTTGGCTATTGTGGATGTTGTTGCTATGAATATTGGGGTACAAGTGCCCCTCCTTTTCACCATATCTGTGTCTTTGGGGTAAATACCTAGTAGTACAATTGTTGTTTGGAAGGGTAGCTCTATTTTTAACTTTTTGAGGAACCTCCATACTCTGTTCCAAATTGACTGTACCAACTAGCATTCCCACCAACATTGTAGGAGGGTCCCCTTTATAGACATCGTTTCCAACACTTGTTGTTTCCTGCTTTGCTAATTTTTACCATTCTAACTGGTGTAAAGTGGTATCTCATTTTGGTTTTAATTTGAATTCCCCGTGTCATTAGTGATGCAGAGCATTTTTTCCACATATCTGTTAACCATTTGTATGTCTTCTTTAGAGAAGTGTCTGTTCATGTCTTCTGCCCATTTTTTCACTGGATTGGAAAAGTTCTTGATAGATCTTGGATATCAGCTCTTTGTCTATAATATCATTTGCAAATATCTTCTCCCATCCCATGGGTTGCCTCTTTGTTTTGTTGACTGTTTCCTTTGCTGTGCAGAAGCTTTTTATCTTGATGGAGTTTCAGAAGTTCATTTTTACTTTTATTTCCCTTGCCTTTTCAGACATGTCTTGAAAGACATTGTTGTGACTGATGTGAAAGAGGTTACTGGCCATTCCTGCTACGAACACTGGGGTACATAAGGCCCTTCTTTTCTCTACATCTGTATCTTTGGGGTAAATACCCAGTAGTGCAATTGCAGGGTCTTAAGGTAGCTCTATTTTTTATTTTTTAAGGAATCTCCACACTGTTTTCCAGAGTGGCTATACCAACTTACATTCCACCAACAGTGTAAGAGGGTTCCCCTTTCTCCACATCCTCTACAAGATTTGTTTCCTGCCTTGTTAGTTTTTGCCATTCTCACTGGTGTAAGGTTGTATCTCAATGTGGTTTTGATTTGCACCTACCTGATGGCTAATGATGATGCACATTTTTTCATGTGTCTCCCATACTGTGAGTTGCCTCTTAATTTTGTTGACTGTTTCCTTTGTTGTGCAGAAGTTTTTATCTTGATGAAGTCCCAAGAGTTCATTTTCACTTTTGTTTCCTTCGCATTTGGAGACACGCCTTGAAAGAAGTTGCTGTGACCGATGTTGAAGAGGTTACGGGCTATGATCTCCTCTAGGATTTTGATGGATTCTTGTCTCATGTTGAGGTCTTTTATCCATTTCGAGTTTATCTTGGTGTATGGTGTAAGAGAATGGTCGAGTTTCATTCTTCTGTATATAAGTGTTCAATTTTCCCAACACCATTTACTGAAGAGACTATCTTTTTTCCATTGGATATTTTTTCCAGATTTATCAAAGATTAGTTAACCATAGAGTTGAGGGTACATATCTGGAGACTCTATTCTGTTCCATTGATCTATGTGTCTGTTTTTGTGCCAGCACCATGCTGTCTTGGTGATCACAGCTTTGTAATATACCATGAAATCAGGGGCGCCTGGGTGGCTCAGTGGTTTAAGCCTCTGCCTTCAGCTCAAGTCATGATCTCAAGGTCCTGGGATTGAGCCCCGCATCAGGCTCTCTGCTCAACAGGGGGCTTGCTTTTTCTTTCTCTCTCTGCCTGCCTTTCTGTTTACTTATGATCTCTCTGTCAAATAAATAAATCTTAAAAAAAAAAAAACAAAAAAAGAACCAGCATTCGAAAATTTTCTACTTTTTTTTAAAGATTTTATTTATTTATTTGAGAGAGAGAGAGAGAGAGTATGAGAGGGGAGAGGGTCAGAGGGAGAAGCAGACTCCCCGCTGAGCAGGAAGCCCTATGCAGGACTCGAACCTGGGACTCCAGGATCATGACCTAAGCCAAAGTCAGTTGCTTAACCAACTGAGCCACTCAGGTGCGCCAATTTTCTACTTTTTTGAGTGAGGCTTGAATGGCTATATATTTCCCCCTTAGGACTGCCTTTGTAGTATCCTGCAGGTTTTGGACCAATGTGTTTTCTTTCTCATCGGTTTCCATGAACTAAGTTCTTTGATTTCCTAATTGGCCCAAACATTCTTAAGCAGGATGGTCTTTAGTTTCCAAGTGTTGGAATTTCTTCCAAATTTGTTCTTGTGATTGAGTTCCAGTTTCATAGCATTGACAGACAGAAAATATGCAAAGAAAAGTCTCAGTCTTTTGATATTGGTTGAGACCTGATTTGTAACCCACTACGTGGTCCATTCTGGACAAAGTTCCATGTGCATTTAAGAAGAATGAGTGTTTTGTTGTTTTAAGGTGGAATGTTTTATATATATATATGTTTGTTATATATATATATGAATGAAGTACATATATATATATATATGAATGAAGTCCATCTGGTCCAATGTGTCATTCAGAACTCTTGTTTCTTTGTTAATCTTCTGCTTTGATGATCTGTCTATTACTGAGAGTGGAGTGTTGGGGTCTCCTACTATTAAAGTATCATTATTAATGTGATTCTTTATTTTGGTTACCTATTGGTTTAGGTAGTTGGCTGCTGCCATGTTCAGGGCATAGATATTTACAGTTGTTAGATATTCTTGTTAGATAGACCCTTTAATAATTATATAGTGTCCCTCTATATTTCTTACTACAGTCTTTAGCTTAAAATCTAATTTGTCTGATATGAGAATTGCTACCTCAATTTCTTGAGGTCCATTGGCATGAATAATTGCTCTCTATCCCCTCACTTTCAGTCTGGATGCATATTTAGGTTCAAAATGAGTCTCTTGTAGACAGCATATGGAGGGGTCATGTCTTTTTTATCCAATCTGCAATTCTGTGTCATTTCTCTGGAGCATTTAGGCCATTCATGTTCAGAGTGACTATTGAAAGATATGATTTTAGTTCCACCATGTTGCCTGTGAAGCTTCAGTTTTTATAGATTGTCTCTGTTAATTTCTGGTCTATATTACTCTTGGGGTCTTTCTTCTTTTATAGAACCCCCCCTAAATGTTTCTTGCATGGTTGGCTTGGTGGTCACATATTCTTTCAGTTTCTGCTTGTCCTGGAAACTCTTTGTCTCTCCATCCATTCTGAAAGACACCCTTGTTGGATAAAGTATCCCTTGCTGCATGTTCTTCTCATTTAGTACCCTGAATATGTCTTCCCAAAAAAGCCAAAAAGGCTTGCCAGATCTCTGTGGACAGGTCTGATGTTATTTTATGTTCCTCCTTCCGTATGTAAGAAATCTCTTTCCCCTAGCTTCTTTCAGGATTGTGTCCTTGGCTCTAAGATTTTCTAGTTTTACTATTATATATCTGGGCTTTGATTTATTCTCACTGGTCTTGGGAGGGGTCCTCTCTGCCTCTTGGACATGAATGTTTGTTTCCTTCCCCAGACTAGGGAAGTTCTCAGCTATAATTTGCTCAAATATATCTTCTAGTCTTCTCTCTCTCTTCACCTCCTCAGGGATCCCAACAATTCTGACATTGGAATATTTCGTGACATCATTAATCTCTCTCAGTCTAGTCTCTGGGGCTTTTAGGTGTTTATCCAATGCTTTCTCAGCTTCCTTCTTTTCTATCATCTTATCTTCTAGCTCATTAATTCGTTCTTCTGCCTCATTTACCTTGGCTATCAGGGTATCCAGTTTAGACTGCATCTCATTCACAGCATTTTTATGTTCGTCCTGAGTAGATCTCATTTCTGCCCTTAGAGATTCTATATTGTTGTTAATATTTTTCTCAAGCCTAGATATCAACTTCATAATTACTACTCTGAAGTCTATCTCTGACATCTTGCTTATATCCATATCCATTTGGCTTGTGGCAGAGGCCAGAGTCTCTGATTCTTTTCTTTGTTTGTGGTTTCTCCTCTTAGTCATTCTGTTGACAGGTGGTTGAGGGAATATACAGAGTCCAAAGTATTAACCACAACCCAAGCAAGAAGCACCCATTTTATAGGGACCCTACGATTGTCATCCTATTTTTCTTCCTGCCTGGCTTCTGGTGGAGGAGCTTGTCACCCTGTTACTCATGCAACCCTGCTTGGGCAGTTGCCCTGCCCCCTGTTGTGGAGGGGTCGGCTCAGTTGAAACCATTTTTTTGAGCTTTTATTCCCTGGCAGCTTTCTACATCTCTTCCGTTTCTTCAGAATCAGAGCAGAAATGACCACACCCAAATCTCTGATCCAGAGCAGAGAAATCATAGTCTTCTCTTCACTGAACTCTCCAGAACACATAGTCTCCATTCTGAGCTGCTAAAAATTACAGCCTCTCAGGTGGTGCACCCCACAGCAACTCTCTCAAAGGTCAATCACAAGGCCAGGCATGTCTCTGTCCTTTGTGCTTCTAAAACCATAAGCCTCACCTCCTGGGTCCTGTCTAGGGGCTGCATTAAAGTCCTTTCCCCACCACTACCAGACTTTGAGTCTCCAGCATGGGATGCTTTTTCACTCTGGTGTTATATCACCTTCCCAGAGCCAGCTAATGGCAGTTCCCTCCTCCTTGTGTTTATCTCCTGATATCTGCCATGGAATCACAGCTCTGCCCTTTACACCTCATGACTGCCAGAGATTTTCTCCTTTAGAGATCCAGATATATATTCTTACATCTCAGTCTGATTTTTTGGGTTTTCAGAATGGTTTGGTAGATACTCAGCTAAATAAATGGTACTAGTTGAAACAGTGTCTCCTACTCCTCTGCCATCTTACCTCTCCCCCTGTTTTGTATCTATTGAAATGATTATGTGGTTCTTATTTCTTTCATTAATGTGATGTATCACACTGATTAATTTGCAAATATTGAAATGCTCTTGGAATCCAGGAATAAATCCCACTTGATCATACTGAATAATTTTTTAATGTATTTTGGATTCAGTTTGCTAGTATTTTGTTGAGGATTTTTTAATCTGTGCTCATCAGAGTTATGGGCCTGTAGTTCTCTTTTTTTTATTATGTCTTTATCTATTTTTGGTGTCATGTTGGCCTCATAGAATGAATTTGGAAGTTTTCCTTCCATTTCTTTCTTTCTTTTTCTTTTTCTTTTTTTTTTTTTGGTTGGGGGGGGTAGTTTGAGAAGAATACTTTAATAGTTTGGTAGAATTCACCTGTGAAGCTATGTGGCCTTGGGTCTTGTTGCTTGTGATTTTTTTTTTTTTATTATTGATTGAATTTCTTTGCAGGTTTTTGGTCTGTTCAAGTTTTCTATTTCTTCCTATTTCAGTTTTGGTAATTTATATATTTCTAGGAATCTATCCATTTCTTCTAAGTTGTCAATATGGTGTTATATAATTTTTTGTAATATTCTCTTATAACTGTATTTCTGTAGAGTAGGTTCTTATTTCTCTTTCCACATTTGTGAGTGTTTTGGGGTCCTTTCACTTTTCTTTTTGATAAATCTGGCTAGAAGATTATCAATTTTTTAAATATTTTTCAAAGAAACAGCTCCTCAGTTTATGGATCTGTTTTATTGGTTTTGCGGGTTTTTTTGTTTCTGTATTATTTATTTCTTCTCTAATCTTTATTATATCCTTCCTTCTGCTGGCTTTAGGACTCATTTGTTGTTCTTTATCCATTTTTTTAGGTGTAAGGTAGGCTGTTTATTTTAGGTTTTAATTACTTCTTTTTTAAGTATTTTTTTTTAATTTATTTGAGAGAGAAAGAGCAGGGAAGGACAGAAGGGGAAGGAAAGGGAAAGGGTGACAATCTCAAGTAGAGTCTACACTGAGCGAGGAACATGATGTGGGACTCGAACTCACAACCATGAGATCATAACCTGAGCTGAAACCAAGAGTAAAACTCTTAACTGACTGAGCCACCCTGGTTTCCCATATTTTTCTTGCATCCTGAGGTAGGTCTGTATTGCTATATATTTCTCTCTTTGGACCATTTTTTATGCATCCCAAAGGTTTTGGACCATACTATATTCATTTCCATTTGTTTCCATGACATTTTTCAATTCTTCTTTTATTTCTCAGTTGACCCACTCATTATTTAGTAGCATGTTATTTGAGCTCCATGTATTTGTAGTCATTACAGATTTTTTCTTGTCAACTTCTACTTTTATAACATTGTGGTCAAAAAAGGTGTATGTTATGACCAATCTTCTTGTATTTGTTGAGGCCTGTTTTTTGACCTAATGTGTGATCTATTCCAGAAAATGTTCCATGTGGACTTGAAAACTTGAAATGAATGTGTATTCTGCTTTTTTAGGAAGAATTGCCTTGAATATATCTTTTTTTTTCCCCAAATAAGTTTATTTTATTTTTTCAGTGTTACAGGATCAATTGTTCATGCACCACACCCAGTGCTCCATGCAATATGTGCCCTCCTCAATACCCACCACCAGGCTCGCCCAACCCTCCACCCCCACCCCTCCAAAACCCTCAATTTGTTGCTCAGAGTCCATAGTCTCTGATAGTTCATCGCCCCCTCTGATTTCCCCTCATTCCCCCTTCTCTTCCTTCTCACAATGCCCTCCATGTTTTTCTTTATGCACAGCATGTAAGCGAGACCATAAGATAATTGACTCTCTCTTCTTTCCTGCCTTGTGGAAAATTAGTTGACCATAGAGTTGAGGGTCCATTTCTGGGCTCTCTATTCTGTTCCATTGATCTATGTGTCTGTTTTTGTGCCAGTACCACACTGTCTTGATGATTATCACTTTGTAATAGAGCTTGAAGTCAGGAATTGTGATGCCGCCGACTTTGGTTTTCTTTTTCAACATTCCTCTGGCTATTCGTGGTCTTTTCTGGTTCCATATAAATTTTAGGACTATTTGTTCCATTTCTTTGAAATAAATTGATGGTATTTTATAGGGGTTGCATTAAATGTGTAGATTGCTTTAGGTAGAATAGACATTTTCACAATATTTGTTCTTCCAATCCATGAGCATGGAATGTTTTTCCATTTCTTTGTGTCTTTCTCAATTTCTTTCATGAGCACTTTGTAGTTTTCTGAGTACAGATTCTTTGCCTCTTTGGTTAGGTTTATTCCTAGGTATCATATGGTTTGGGTGCAATTGTAAATGGGATCGACTCCTTAATTTCTCTTTATTCTGTTTTGCTGTTGGTGTATAGAAATGCAACTGATTTCTGTGCATTAATTTTATATCCTGACACTTGAGTGAATTCCTGTATGAGACAATATAAGTATTTCTACTCTGTCTTTAACATCCATTTACATGATAAATATTTCTCCATCCCCTCAGTTTAATATTCAGGTGTCTTTATGTCCAAAATGAGTCTATTGTAGATGTCCTTATGCCTAAAATAAGTCCATTGAAGGTGTCTTCATGTCTAAAATGAGTCCATTGTAGGTAGCTTATCCATGGGTCTTACTCTTCTTATCCATTCTGATACTCTATGTGCCTTTAAAAAAAAAAAAGATTTATTTAATTAATTTATTTATTTTAGAGAGAGAGAGCACAAGTGAGAGGGGCAGAGGCAGAGAGAGAGAGGGAGACTATCAAGCAGACTCTATGTTGAATACAGAGCCCAACACAAGGGTTGATCCCAGAACCCAGAGATCATGACCTAAGCCAAAACCAAGAGTCAGACGCTTCCTGACTGAACCACCCAGGTATCCCTCTAAAATGAGTCTATTGTAGGTAACATATAGATGGGTCTTGTTCTTTTTATCCATTTTGGCACCCTGTGAGTTTCTTGATTGGAGATTTTTGTTCATTTACCTTCAAAGAAATTATTGATAGATATGTATTTATTGCTATTTTATTATTTGTTTTGTGGTTGTTTCTGGAGAATTTCTCCAATCTTTTCTTGTCTTTCATGTTTTGTTGATTTTCTTAATTGACATATTTGCATTTATTTCTCTTTATTCTTTGCATATTTATTAGTGGTTTTTGATACATGGTTACAATTAGGGTTTTATATAACCTCATATAGCAGTCTATACTAAGTTGATGGTGGTTTAATTTTGAAACTATTCTTTTCTCCTCTTCTCTCCACGTTTTAGATATATGTTATTATATTTTTCATATGACCTTTGTCTGCCAAGATCTATGTATTGATTGTGGCAAACGCCTCGCCTCCCTCCATCACAATCAGATTCCGAATGGTTGAGCCCTGCAGATTCTCCTGCAATCCTCATTGTGCAAAATCAGAGTAAGGGCTCCCACAAAGCAACCTACAGTGCTAAAAAGGTGCTGGTTTCCCCCTACGTTCTTTCTCATTGGAGAAGCCAGAGACTTGGGAAACCTCTCAGTGTGGTGTTCTGCTGGCCTGGGAAAGGGACAAGGTAGTTAATGCGTAGCCATTTTCTTAAGCTTTTAATGTAGTCTGTCTGGGTCTCTGGTGCAGGAGAGTGCCTCAGTCTCACCCCAGTGATCTAGGAT
Source organism: Procyon lotor (assembly GCA_028646535.1). NCBI lineage: Eukaryota > Metazoa > Chordata > Mammalia > Carnivora > Procyonidae > Procyon > Procyon lotor. The sequence continues at coordinate 51,197,711 of CM053612.1, forward strand.
TCTCTCATTTTTCTTAAGTAATTGTTAGTTGTTTTTCTTGTGAAGGGTTGCAAAGTCAGGAACAACTCATGCCACCATTTTTGTGACATTACTCCTACTATAAGTTTTGGCTTTGTGGTTACTATGATGATTTCATGTAACGACTTATGTTTGTAATAGTCTATTTTAAGTTGATAACTTAAGTTTGAATGCATTCTAAAGCTCTAAACTTTTACTCTCCCCCATGTTTTATGCTTTTGATGTCACATTTTGCATCTTGTGTTTTCCATAACTAATTAATGCAGTTACAATTATTTCTACTATTTTTGTTTTTTAACCTTCATACTAGCTTTATAAGCAATTAATCCACTATATTTACCATATTTACTTTTATCGGTGTGATTTATACTTTCATGTATTTTCATGTTACTGATTTGTGTCTCATCTCTTCACCTTAAGAAAGTCCTTTTAATATTTTTTGCAAATCTAGTATAGCAGTGAAGAACTCCTTTAGTTTTTGCTTCCATGAAAAGCTGTTTATCTCTCTTTCAATTCTGAATGATGACTTGGCCAGATAAAATATTCTTGGGTGGGAATTTTTTTTCTTTCAGCATTTTGAATATATCATGCTATACTTTCTGATCTGAAAGATGTCTGCAGAAAAATTGGTGCATATTTTTATCATTTTTTGTATGTAACAGTTTGTTTTTCTTTGCTACTTTTAAGACATTTTCTTTATCTTTATTTTTTGACACTAAACTATGTGTCTTGGTATGGGTTTATGTTATGTCAGCTTCATTCCTCAGGTTAAGCAAGTTTTGGGCTATTATTTCTTGAAATAAATTTTCTGTCTCTTTCTCTCTTCTCCATTTGAGACACCCACAATGTGAATGTTAGTCTGTTTGATGCTTTCCCATATATTCTTTAAGCTATTTAAATTTTTGCTGCTCTGATTGGTAGAGCTTCTCTTCCTTGCCTCTGAGTTCACTGATCCTATCCTTCTTCATCTAGTCGCTATTGATGCCCACTAGTGTATTTCATAGTTCAATTAATAAATTCTTTAGCTGTGAGACTTTTGTTTGGCACATTCTTATATTTTCTATCTCCTTGTTAAATCTCACTGTGCTTATTTATTCCTCTTGAGTTCAGTGAGCATCTTTTTTTTCTACTTGTTGTGATAGGTGTAAGGTAGTATCTCAGTGTGGATTTGATTAGAATCTCCCTGATAGCTAATGATGATGAACACTTTTTCATGTGTCCATTAGGCATTTGTATGTCTTCTTTGGAGAACTGTCTGTTCATGTTTTCTGCCGATTTTTTCATGTGATTATCTGTTTTGTGAATGTTGAGTTTGAGGAGTTATTTATAGATCTTAGATATCAGATCTTTGTAGTGTCATTTGCAAATATCTTTTCCCATTCTTTGGGTTGCCTGTTTGTTTTGGTGACTATTTTCTTCACTGTGCAGAAGCTTTTTATCTTGATGAAGTCCCAAAAGTTCATTTTTCTTTTTGTTTCCTTTGCCTTTGGAGACAGGTCTTGAAAGAAGTGGCTGTGGCCAATGTCGAAGAGGCTACTGCCTATGTTCTCCTCTAGGATTATAATAGATTCCTGCCTCACATTGAGGTCATTTATCCATTTCCAGTTTATCGTCGTGTATGGTATAAGAGAATGGTCAAGTTTCATTCTACATATAGCTGACCAATTTTCGCAGCACCATTTATTGAAGAGACTTTTTTCCACTGGATATTTTTTCCTGCTTTGTTGAAGATTATTTGACCACAGAGTTATGGGCCCATATCTGAGCTCTCTTTTCTGTTCCATGGGTCTATGTGTCTGTTTTTGTGCCAGTACCATGCTGTCTTGGTGAACACAGCTTTGTAGTAAAGCTTGAAATCAGGCAATGTGATGCCCCAGCTTTGTTTATCTTTTTCAACATTTCCTTAGCAATTCGGGGTCTTTTCTGGTTCTGTGCAAAGTTTAGGATTGTTTGTTTCAGCCCTTTGAAGAAAACCGCTGGAATGTTCATTGGGATGTCATTGAAAGTATAGATTGCTCTGGGCTGTATAGACATTTTAACAATGCTTATTCATCTGCTCCATGAGCATGCAATGCTTTTCCACCTTTTTGTGTCTTCTTCAATTTCTTTCATGAGTGTTCTGTAGTTCTTCGAGTACAGATCCTTTACTACATTGGTTAGGTTTATTCCCAGGTATCTTATGGTTCTTGGAGCTACAGTAAATGGAATCCATTCTCTAATTTCCCTTTCCATATTTTCATTGTTAGTGTATAGGAAAGTAACTGATTTCTGTGCATTGATTTTGTATCCTGACACATTACTGAATTGCTGTATGAGTTTTAGTAGTTTGGGGGTGGAGTCTTTTGGGTTTTCCATAGAAAGTATCATGTCATCTGTGAAGAGAGAGAGTTTGACTCTTTCACTGCCAATTTGAAGACCTTTTATTTCTTTTTGTTGTCTGATTGCTGTCGCTAGGACTTCTAGTACTATGTTGAACAAAAGTGGTGAGAGTGGGCATCCTTGTTGTGTTCCTGATCTCAAAGAGAAGGCTCTCAGCTTTTTCCCATTGAGAATATTTTCTGTGGGCTTTTCACGAATAGATTTTATGAAGTTGAGGAAGGTTCCTTCTATCCCTATCCTTTGAAGAGTTTTAATCAGGAACGGATGCTGTATTTTGTCAATGCTTTTTCTGCATCCATTGAGAGGACCATGTGGTTCTTCTCTCTTCTCTTATTGATTTGTTCTATCCCATTGATTGATTTTTAAATGATGAAGCAGCCTTGCATCCCAGGGATAAATCACACCTGGCCATAATGAATAATCTTTTTAATGTGTTGTTGGACCCTATTAGCTAGGTTCTGTTGAGAATCTTGGCATCCATATTCATCAGGGATATTGGTCTGAAATTCTCCTTTTTGGTAGGGTCTTTGCCTGGTTTGGAGATCAGGGTAATGCTGGCTTCATAGAACGAGTCTGGAAGTTTTCCTTCTGTTTTTATTTTTTGAAACAGTTTCAGGAGAATAGGTATTATTTCTTCCTTGAAAGTTTGGTAGAATTCCCCAGGGAATCTGTCCGGTCCTGGACTCTTGTTTTTTGGGAGGTTTTTGATCACTGCTTCTGTCTCATTACTAGATATTGATCTATTCAGGCTGTCAATTTCTTCCTGTTTCAGTCTTGGAAGATTATGGGCTTCCAGGAATGCATCCATTTCTTCTAGGTTGTTGAACTTACTGGCATATAACTGTTGATAATAATTTCTCATGATTGTTTATTTTCCTTTGGATTAGTCATGATTTCTCCCCTTTCATTCATAATTTTATTAATTAGGGTCCTCTCTGTTTTCTTTTGGATAAGTTTGGCCAGTGGCTTATTGATCTTCTTGATTCTTTCAAAGAACCAATTTCTGGATTCATTGATGTGTTCTACTGTTTCTCTAGTTTCTAACTCATTGATCTCTGATCTGATCTTGATTATTTCCCTTCTTGTGTGTGGGGTTGGCTTCCTTTGGTGTTGATTTTCCAGTTCTTTGAGGTGTAAAGAAAGCTAGTGTATTCGAGATTTTTCAATTTTTTTGAGGGAGGCTTGGATGGCTATGTATTTCCTCCTTGGGACTGCCTTTGCCGTGTCCCACAGGTTTTGCATCGATGTGTCTTCATTCTCCTTGGTCTCCATGAATTGTTTAAGTTCATCTTTGATTTCCTGGTTGATCTCAGCATTCTTGAGCAAGTTGGTCTTTAGCCTCCAAGTGTTTGAATTCCTTCCAAACTTCTTCTTGTGGTTGAGTTCCAATTTCAAAGCATTGTGGTCTGAGAAAACGAAGGGAATCATCTCAGTCTCTTGGTATTGGTTGAGTCCTGATTTGTAACCCAGTATGTGGTCTATTCTGGAGAAAGTTCCATGTGCACTCGAGAACAATGAGTATTCTGTTTTTTTAAGGTGGAATGTTCTGTATATATCTTTTGAGGTCCATCTAGTCCAATGTGTCATTCAAAGCTCTTGTTTCTTTGTTCATTTTCTGTTACTGAGAGTGGCGTGTTAAGATCTTCTACTATTAGTGTATTCATATCAATATGACTATTTTGATCAACAGTTGGCTTATGTAGTTGGCTGCACCTCAATTGGGGGCATGAATGTTTAAAATTGTTAGATCTTCTTGGAGGATAAACCCTTTGAGAATGATGTAGTGTCCTTCTATATCTCTGACTACAGTCTTTAGCTGAAAATCTAATTTATCTGATAGGGAATCGCTACCCCAGCTTTCTTTTGAGGCCCATTGGCATGAAAGATGGTTCTCCATCCTTTCACTTTCAGTCTGGATGTATCTTTTGGTTCCAAATGAGTCTCTTGTAGACAGCATATGGACGGGTCCTGCCGTTTTATCCATTCTGCAACCCTGTGCCGTTTTATGGGAGCCACTTTTAGTGAGTTTAGTTTAGTGAGTTTAGGCCACTCACATTGAGAGTGATTATTGAAAGATAAGTGTTTATTGACATCCTGTTGCCTGTGTAGCCCTTGTTTCTATTGATTGTAAATTTCTGTTCTAAGTTAGTCATGGGTTCTCTCTACTTTTATAGAACCCCCTTTAATATTTCCTGGCGTGCCGGTTTCTTGGTCACATACTCTTTTTTTTTTTTTTAAAGATTTTATTTATTTGAGAGAGAGAAAGTGAGAGGATGAGAAGAGTGAAGGTCAGAGGGAGAAGCAGACTCCCCGTGGAGCTGGGAGCCCGATATGGGACTCGATCCCGGGACTCCAGGATCATGACCTGGGCCGAAGGCAGCTGCTTAACCAACTGAGCCACCCAGGCGCCCCGGTCACATACTCTTTTAATCCTTGCCAATCTTGGAAGCTCTTTATCTCTCCATTCATTTTGAATGTCAGCCTTGCTGGATAAAGTATTCTCGGCTGCATGTTCTTCTCGTTTAGTGCCCTGAATATGTCTTGCCAGCCCTTTCTTGCTTGCCAGGCTTCTGTGGACAGGTCTGACGTTAATCTGATGGGTCTTCCTCCATATGTAAGGGATCTCTTCCCCCTAGCTGCCCTCAGGACCTCTTGTCTAAAGTTATAATTTGAAAATTTTACTATGATGTGTCTGGATGTCTTTCTAGACTCATTGATCTTGGCAGGTGTCCTTTCTGCCTCTAGGACATGAACCCTTGTTCCATTCCCCAGATTGGGGAGATTTTCATTCAGAATTTGGTCAGCTAGTGCTCGCTTCAGCAGCACATATACTAAAATTGGAACGATACAGAATTTGGTCAGCTATATCTTCTAGTCTTCTGTCTTTCTCTACCCCCTCTGGGATTCCAATAATTCTGACGTTGGAACGTTTCATGGCATCATTTATTTCCCTAAGTCTCTTCTCATGATTCCTGAGCAGTTTGCTCCAGCTCTGATCCTGACCTTTCTTCACTACCATTTTATCCTCTAGATCACTAATTCTATCCTCTGTCTCTGTAACTATAGCTGTTAGATTATTTAGATTGGATTGGATCTCATGGATAGCACTTCTTATATCAGCTATACTGGTTCTCATTTCTGCCCTTAGAGATTAGATATTGTCATTAATGTTTTTCTCCATCCAAGCCGTTGCCTGGATAACTGTCCGCCTGAATTCCCTTTCTTTTCTTTTCTTTTCTTTTTTTTTAAGATTTTATTTATTTGACAGAGATCACAAGTAGGCAGAGAGTCAGGCAGAGAGAGAGGGGGAAGCAGGCTCCCTTCTGAGCAGAGAGCCCGATGCGGGGCTTGATCCCAGGACCCTGAGATCATGACCTGAGCCAAAGGCAGAGGCTTTAACCCACTGAGCCACCCAGGCACCCCCCCTTTCTGACATACTGTTAATGTCCATGTCTAATAGTTCTGAGGGAGGGGGCGCATTCTCTAGGTTTTTCCTCTGTTGGCTCTTCCTCCTCCTAGTCATTTTGATGAGAAGTGGATGAGAGGATGTATAGTTGGATATTTCGCCCACGATCCAGGGTGCACTCTGGAAGGTTTAGGATCAATTGGGATTCACCACCAAAAAGAAAGAATAAGGATAAAAAAGATAGAGAGAAACAGAAAAAGAGGAGATCCCATCCAGAATGGGCCCCAAAAATAAGATTTATGAAGTATGCAGACCAACACGAACAAACATATAGACTGACAAAAGTAGATGACAATAAATAAAAAAACCTAGTCAGAATGAACCCCAGGAATGAGATTTTATATAGTACCAGAACAAAAGCAAAGAGGTAGAAACACTGACAGAAGGATAAGATGGGAGGGTGGTTATAATTCCTCATGTAGGAGGAAGGTTATTTCAGGTCTTCCTGGGTTTATTGTTGTATTAAGCCTCTAGTTGTAATGTTAAGTAGTTTAAAAAAATAATAAAAACAAAAAACATAAACACACCAAGAAATGAGAAAACAAGTGAATAAAAAAAATAGAGAATAAGAAAGAAAAAAACCTTGTATCTATGAAATATACAGGTTTAAGGGTATTATCAGGCACTTAATATATTGATTTCTCCTGATGTTGGGGATTTAAAGTCTTATGGTGATCCTGTGATTAGAGTCCTTCTGTTTTTTTCACTTGTCTTCTGGGGGAGGGGCCTGCCGCATTGTTTTCCAGTCAATCTTGCTTGGGTTGAGTCACCCTGACCCCCAATCAGGGGACAGAACTCTGTGGAACCCGGTTTCTCAGTCTTTAGCTCTCTGAAGGCTTTTAGTCTTTTGTAGCTTTTTCTCCTTTTCAGAGACACTAAGGGAGGAATCTGCCTGTCTGTACCCAGACCTCCCCTTCACAGAGAAGCCGCAGTCTGCTCCCCTCTGGATTGTCCAGAAGGGACACTCCCCTCTGAAAATCTTCCAGTGCAGCCTGTCTCAGCAGTTTGGTGACTCCATGCACTCCCCTGCTCTCTGGGCTCCAGGCTCTGGTGGGGTGTGGCCAGATTCTTGCCAAGTTTAGTGCACAGGCCGTGCAGTTCTTGCCTTCAGGGGTGCACCATCTAGAGAGCGCTGTACACGGAGAGAAGCAGCTGGCTCCGGGACCACTGCAGATTTTCTAAGGTGCTTTCAGGAGTGTGCACACCCTGCCCACAAAATGGTTTGGGGAGCGGAAAGCTGCAGGTTCGGAGTCACAAACTGGACCCCCCACTGGTCTCTCTTTGAAGAAAGTGGTGTCCTTCCTGGGAGCGTGGCCCAGGCCCGTGCCTGTGACCACCCACTTCCACTAGCTGCTCCTCAGAGCCTTATGCTCTTTTTAAGTGTCTTTAACAGGACTCTAAGTTATTGCTGCTCCCCAACCACCCAAGGCTTTCCTTTGGGGTATTACAGTCCTTGCACCACTTCTGGTGGCTCCCTCCCCCTTTTGTTTATCCTCCGATACTGTTTCAAGTGTTCCCGCTTTGCTTTACCTCTCCACTGCTGTCTTCTGTTCTCATAGAGATCCAGAAGTGAAAAATCTTGCTCCTCGGGCTGATTTCATGGGTGTTCAGCATGTTCTGGAAGATATCCAGGTCCCTTTTGGGGACAGGTTGCAACAGGATCTCCTACCTCTCCGCCATCTTTCCTCCTCTCCTGGAAGCTCTTTTTCTCTCTATCCATTTTGAATGTCAGCCTTGCTGGATAAAGTCTTCTTGGCTGCATGTTGTTCTCATTTAGTGCCCGTGTCTTGCCAGCCCTTCTGGCTTGCCAGGTTTCTGTGGACTGATCTGACAATATTCTGATGGTCCTCCCTCTGTGTGTATGGAATCTCTTCCTCTTAGCTGCCCGTAAGACATTTGTCTGAATTTATGATTTGTGAAATCACAATTACATGTCTGGTGGTCTTTCTAGACTCTGATCTTTGGGCATGTCCACTCTGCCTCTAGGTCATGAACACTTGTTCCATTCCCCAGATTAGGGAAATTCTCATCTAGGAAATGTTCAACTAAATCTGCTAGTTCTCTCTCCCTCTACACCCCTTTAGGGATCCCACTAATTCTGATATTGGAACATTTCATGGCATCACTTATTTGCCTAATTCTGTTTTCATGGCTTCTAGGCTGTTTGTTCCAGGCCTCCTCCTGATCCTTCTTTCTATCAGTTTGTCTTCCAGATCACTAATTCAATCTTCTGCTTCATTTACCCTAACTATTAGAGATTTAGATTAGATTGGATCTCATTGATAACATTTTTAACTGTCAGATCAGCTCACATTTCTGCCCTTATAGATTCTATGTTACCACTAATGGTCTTCTCCAACCCAGCCATTATCTGCATAATTGTTTTCCTGAATTCTACTTCCAACATATTGTTTATGTCCACGTCCAATAGTTCTTTGGCAGAGGTCACAAATTCTGAATTTTTTCTCTTTTGTGTGTTCCTCCTCTTCCTAGTCATTTTTGGTGAGAGATGGTTGATGGGATGTATAGCTGAAAATATCAACAATGATCCAGGCAAGGTACACCCTGGAAATTTTTGGAGCAATCAGAAGTCACCACCAAAAAGAAAGAAAAAAGAAAAAAAGAGAGAAAGAAAGAGGTAAAAAAAAAAGAGAGAGAGAAAGAAAAAAAACAGCCAAAATGAGCCCAAAAGTAAGATTTATAAAGCATAAGAAGAAAAATAAACGCACATAAATACTGACAAAAGATAAAGATGGAGGACACCTGGGTGGTTCAGTGGGTTAAAGCCTCTGCCTTTGGCTCAGGTCATGATCCCAGCGTCCTGGGATAGAGCCCCACATCGGGCTCTATGCTCAGCAGAAAGCCTGCTTCCCCCTCTCTCTCTGCCTGCCTCTCTGCCTGCTTGTGATCTCTCTCTCTGTCAAATAAATAAATAAAAATCTTTTAAAAAAAAAAAGATAAAGATGAGAAGGTGGTTATAAACCCTCAGTGTGGGTGAGGAAGATTAGTTCAGTTCTTCCTGGGTATATCTTGTTATTTTTGATAAAGGACTCAACTTTCAGACATACAGGGAAATTAAAACTCTTATATATACAGGAGTAGTATTGAATAGGGGAAAAGGACTACTTTGAAGCATATATACGTATAAATAAACATAGGTATATGTATGGAAAAAGTTCCAGTTAAAAAATTACGGGAGGGGCGCCTGGGTGGCTCAGTCATTAAGCGGCTGCCTTCGGCTCTGCCAGCGTCCTAGGATCGAGCCCCACATTGAACTCCCTGCTCAGGGGGAAGCCTACTTATCCCACTACCATTCCCTCTGCTTGTGTTCCCTCTCTCGTTGTGTTTCTCTCTGTCAAATAAATAAAATCTTAAAAAAAAAAGTTACTGGAAATATTTTGTATTAAGTATCTAGATGAAATGGTAAGTACATAAAAATAAAATAAAAGAACAAGAATCATGAGAACAAATTAAAAAAAAAAGAAGATAGAGAGAAAGAAGTTGTATCTATGAAATATATAGGATTTGGGACAATACCAGGAGCTTAATATATAGTTTTCACCTGATGTTGGGTTTTTACAGTTTTATGGGGACCCTGTAGCTGTTGTCCTCTTGTTGGCTTGTCTTCAGGGGAGGGGCCAGCCTTATGGTTTTTCAGTCAGTCTTGCTTGGGCTGAGTTGCCCTGTCACCTATCAAGGGGCTAGGCTCTGTGGAAATTATTATTTCAGGCTTTTGTTCTCTTGACGTTTTTGTTCTTTGGCAGTTTTTTTTTTTCTCCAAATATGTTTATTTTATTTTTTCAGTGTTACAAGATTTATTGTCCATGCACCACACCCAGTGCTCCATGCAATATGTGCCCTCCTCAATACCCACCACCAGTCTTGCCCAACCCCCACCCCCCTCCCCTCCAAAACCCTCAGTTTGTTGCTCGTAATCCACAGTCTCTCATGGTTCATCTCCCCCTCTGGTTTCACCCCATTCACCCTTCCCTTCCTTCTCACAATGCCCTCCATGTTTGTCTTTACGCTCAGCACGTAAGTGAGACCATAAGGTAATTGGTTCTCTCTGCTTGACTTATTTCACTCCGCATAATCTCTTCCAGTCCCATCCATGTTGATACAAAAGTTGGATATTCGTTCTTTCTAATGGAGGCATAATATTCCATTGTGTATATGTACCATATCTTCTTTATTCATTCATCTGTTGAAGGGCATCTTGGTTCTTTCCACAGTTTGGCAATTGTGGCCATTGCTGCTATGAACATTGAGGTACATGTGGCCCTTCTTTGTAATGCATCTGCTTCTTTGGGGTAAATACCCAGTAGTGCGATGGCAGGGTCATAGGGTAGCTCTAGTTTTAATTTCTTGAGGAATCTCCACCTT